>JAWRVZ010000021.1:2317500-3517500 GCA_037043235.1 Rhodeus uyekii | reverse complement strand
CCGCGAGTTCTTCTGCGGCTGCGCGGCACTGTGAGTGAAGCGATCCACGTGCAACGCGAACTCGTCGCATGCGCAGTGATCTAGGTACCATCATTAGTCATGAGATAACCATATGAAGTGGCAAATTTTTCCCTCTTTTGTGCTCGAGATATCAGGGTTTGGCGACATAAAATAATAGACAAATTAAAGACAAATAGGGAGTTTGGCGAATAGGAATATTTTTGGCGAGTTAACCGAGGTCGAGATAAGTGGACTCCACTGTATTCCATAAAGTTTTAAGAGAAATTAATATTGTCATTTATATATATATATATATATATATATATATATATAAACCATAATGCTGGGAAAATTTTATGCATTCTAGCGTCAAACTTAAAATCTAAAAATGTAATTCTAAAAATGAAAATGCACACCTTATTTCACCCTCATGCAATTCCAGACTTGTAGGACTTTTTTTCTGTGCAAGACAAATGCAGATACTTTGAATTATGATGGGGTCCAAACAATAAGGCTTTACCCTTTGAGTCAGATGGGCAATTATCAGATACTGTGCATGCTAGATTTAGAACTATATAAGTTTTTAAATGTGCCAAACTTGACAAACAAATTCATCAAAATAATAAGGTACAAAAATCAATCCAGTATGTATTTTTGCTGTTTGCATGATCTGATAAGAGGAAGCCTGTTTCCACCTAAGACAAAAAAACTAATAACATCAAAATTCACTAAGTCAGAAGTGTTGATATGTTGCTCACAATGTATTTTTTAGTATCACTGTAGGAGATTATTAATGATTATTTACTTTATCTCACAGCTACCTACTTCCACAGTGATCTGTGCCAAAAACAAATCTGAATTGGTTTGCAATGTGAACGCAGCTGGTGAGACCAACTCAGCAGGCTCTGTTCATTGTTATGGATCTAATTAGTGAAAAAGTGCATCAACTCAAAGTCAAATGAAACATATTTTCTCTCATTCTCAAATGCAGCGCAGCAGTGAGTCTGCGATGACCCTGTGGTCAGTAGGTCTGCACTTCTCTCCTCCAGTTTTTTGGCAGACCCAGGGGGACCTGTGGGCTGAAGCGAGGTGTTCCAACCCCCTTCTGCCATGTCAATTCCAGCCTCAAGCCCTGGCCGACCAGTCATAGCCCCGTGTTTGTCCGGGTGCCAACTTCTGAAGGTAAACAACATGCACAAGGGCGCAGAGGTCAGGCTGCCGGACCGTCTGGACAGAGGCGGCTTTTCCCCTAAAGACAGATCCTGTCAGGGGCTGAGGCTGGCCTGTCTGTAGCCCGCAGAGCTTCGAAACCCGCCTGTCACTGCGGCTGACATCACGTCAAACGCTGGGCCTGCGGTTGTCATGGCGTAGTGCTGCTTCCTGTCTCAGACGCGCATCTTAGAATTCAATAGTCGTATCCTTGTGTGTGTGAGGCTGGAGGATCTCACTACAATTTAAAGGCATGCTGTCAGTGAACACTGGCGTAAGTGCTCAACAGGCCGAGGCTTGAATACTAAGACTGCCTACATAAGAATATGTGTATAAACAACGACAAGTGGGTGTAAATTAATAAATGGCGCTTGACCTTCTGGAAAATAAAGCATAAAGCCTGTAGTTGTCTTTTGAATAGTGATCGCTGGTTTCTAGTTTGTTAGCCAAGATGGCGAAGGTGGTCAAGCTGCATGGTTTTTAATGGATGATCGACCAGCAAATGCCCACCTGAAAACACTTCTACCATTTCCAAAGTGGGATCTGATTTGAAGATGTAAATGATTTAGACTCCAGACTGTAATCTTATCTGCTACATGTTAAGTAGCCCCTTGCCCGGACATAACTTTTAGTGGGAAGTAAAAGAGGAAATGAGAAATCTATGTGTTCCCAGTCAAGGTTAAAATTGAAGGAGTTTGAATCATATGAAGCAGGTAGTTCTTAGTATAATAGGGGAGAAACAGTTTTGTAATTAATTAATTTGTAATTAGTTTTGCCAGACAACAAGACGAAAGTTTTAAATAGACAAATTTAATTTTGCATAAAAATCTGCATGATTTAAATACTTGTGACCACCATGTACACTGTATATTCCTTAAATAATTTACAGTTCCAGTGATTGCTTCACATCACATATTTTGGATCTAAGAGATATTTTTATATGTGGATTTTTTATATTGCATTTTAAAAAAAATGTTGGTAATGCAGCCTATTCAATTTCAATTTCTGAATTACTATTTATTGAGTAAATATTTTGGGGGGACTCCAGTCACCAGGTGCCAACAGCAGAGTGCTTTGCTATGAAGGCCGCATGATATTCACCACAATGCAAATATCAGTGGATGAGATAATAAACTCTTGTGAGTGAAATGCACTTCTGTGGTCATAGTTCTCTATTCACAGAGTATCAAGAATTGGATTTTTCATGCTCGAGGTCACACTCGAGCTCTGCGTTACTGTCGGCTCTGTGGAAATATGTCTGCAGTGCAGTGAGTCATAGTATAATTCACCCTCTTTGACTCTCACCCCTTTGTGACTCCTCTTAGCTTATCAATTAAACCGCCACCAACGCACGGCGCTCTTCAAAGTGCTGCAGAGAGACATTTAGACCAGCCGTGTAACTTGACATGACACCTGACAACCTGAGTGCAGACTGCAGATACTCTCGAGTGCTCGTGCACAAACTTTTGCTGGTTTATGTCTCAATCAAACCAGGTGGAACTGAGAGTGTTTTTGTCTGAAAGGAGATGCTGGGAATCTAAGGAGCCTGCCAGGTTCTCAAAGGTTTGGGAGAAGTCTGGGGCCTTAAGCTGATTAGAATGCTTGTGAATCAGCTTAAACCAGAAGGAGAACAAGACAAGCACTCAGGCCCGACCTTTGCTGCTCCCTCTAGCTCTGCCTTTGTCCTGAAAACCTCTGACATGGCAAGGCACATGTTTGTGCAAGAACTCACGGGCTCAAGCAGGCAGCTGGGTCACAATTGATAACTTATTAAAAAAAGATTCCAAACAAAGTGAAGACATATAAAGATAGAGGGAATTCTCATTTCGACATTAAAGCAGTACAAGGGGCCAGATGTTTCTGCATAGACATGGTTGTTATGGGATCCCAAAACGAAAATGTGTATTTTAATCTTTCATAGCTCAGGAACGTTTTATTTATAATTTTTAGCCTGTTCTTAGCTTGTTCATGATAAACTCATAAAAAAGTCAAGAAATAAGATTATCTGGAAGATTGTTTCAAGTATTTTTTTTCTGTTTATATTGTAGTTTATGAGAACCATGATTTTGACAAATAAAATATGTTCCCGGAAAAATAGTCCTCTCTATACATTTTGTCTTAAGCCCATCCCTACCCCTAAAGCTAACATTACCCATAATTTATCTCTAAAATTAGAGGGAAACGTCTCAGGTTACAAATGTAACCCTGGTTCCCTGAGGGGAATGAGACGCTGCGTCAAAGCGCTAGGGGAAATAGCCTTGCGTCAGTCACGTGAAGATCTGTGCAACCAATGAGAGACGAACGTGTGTCATGAGGAAGAGCATAAAGCGCGTCCGAAACCCGGAAGCGCCAGCAAAAGAGTGCCTGAAGCAGGCACGGAGGCGCAAGGAGCTGAGGCAAAGACGCAGCGTCTCGTTCCCCTCAGGGAACCAGGGTTACATTCGTAACCCGAGACGTTCCCTTTCAGGGAACTCGAGCTGTGTCAAAGCACTAGGGGAACGCTATACCAACGCCACCTCAGCGACGCCGGCATCCGGGTGTGTCCCAGCTCACTGAGAGAGCACCCTGGTTCCTGGGGCGGCATCGAGGTCAAATGGGTAAAACTTCATGAATGTGTGCAGTGAGGACCAGCCAGCAGCACAAACATCAGACAAGGAAACTCCAGAGAGGAGAGCCTTGGATGCCGCCACGCTCCGAGTCGTAAGCTAGACAGATAGCCTCGACTATCCACCTGCTTAGGGTTTGCTTAGAAGCTGGAGCCCCCTTGGGGGTCCCAAAGCAAACGAACAGTTGGTCCGACTTACGCGAAGTGGCAGTCTTGAAAAAGCATGCGTTCGTCTCTCATTGGTTGCACAGATCTTCACGTGACTGACGCAAGGCTATTTCCCCTAGCGCTTTGACGCAGCTCGAGTTCCCTGAAAGGGAACTATAGGTTAATAAGCACTTACGGTGTGTTAAGAAAATAATAACGTGCTCACCAGTATATGCAGCGCTGGAAATGTTTTCTTTTGCTCTCTTTTGTATCATTGAACAGTCCAATTCATCCTAAAGAATTGATTTGTTTGGATTGCTTCTCTCATATCTAGTTGAAAAAGTTGATCTAGTTGATTTGTTCTAATTAATCATTACGTTTGGACTGTTGATCTCAATAAAATAATTGATTTGTTCTTTTTCTTTACTGTTAGTTAGTTATTAAATTATGTAAATTTGTCTGTTTTAGTCACATTTATTATAAGTTATAATACTGTGTTTCTACTGACTACCTTTTCAAAACAGTAGTTTTTTCTAAGCAGAAAGATCTCTGTTGCGTATGTAACCATAGTTCCCTGAAAAGGGAATGAGATGCTGCATCAAGAGCTATGGGAACGCTTCTATGTGATTGTGACATGAGTAATCGAACCTATTATGCGAAGGGACGTCAGAAGTGGGTGACGTCATGTGGCCAAACAGTTGTCAACTTTGAAGTGTCTGAAGTAAACTTTGCTGGGAGGTATGATATATGGTGAAGAGACTTATTCCCTCTTCAGGGAACTATGGGTACAAGCATAATTGAGACATTCCCTTTCAATGAAACTTAAAATGCACTATGGAAATGCCTATGCCCCCACTGCCATAGTGACAAGTGCATGTCAGGCGTGATTGCCCTCAGACGACAACACATGGTCCCCAGGAGTGAAGTCTAGGTCTAAGGTGTAGAACCTAAAGAAGTGTGCATAGAGGACCTGCTTGCTGCATCACACACATATTGTAAATAAACTCTTGACAGAAGGGCCATACTCCTAGTAGAGTGGGCTTGGAGTGCCAAGGGTGTTATATTATGGTAAAATAACCGCCACTATACACTTGCTCATTCTCTACCTGGATACTTGGAAATCTTGTTTTAGGGGGCTGAAACATACAAACAGTATGTCAAGTTACTATTGGGTAACTATTACTAGTACTATTTCTTCCCAGAAATAATTTTGGGAAGCAATTAAGCTTTAAGGTGGATGGAGAGAATTAGTGAGTCATTCTGGCAGGAACTCCAGTACAGTACCAGCTGGGTAGTTGACTGGGTCCAGCAGCCAATCACTGCATCATGAACTGAATAGTATCTTACTTCAAGGCATAGTATCCTCGTGACAGGAGCTCTGGAGTGGAGAATGGTCTCAACAACCTCAGTTGAAAGACCAGAGTTACGAGTTGGGCCCCCTCAGAAGCCAAACACAAAATTTCGACAGTTCCAGGTGGGTATGCAGTAATGCGCTTCCTTGTCCCTCCTAATCGGAATCTGAAAGGAGAGCAGGTCTGGTACAGCGGAGTGAGGAGGTGAGGGACAACCTTTCCCTGTGAACTCTCTCAAGAAATCCTGGGAGCAGAGCAATCTGGGAAATGCGGTGGTGCGATGCGAAATGGTGGGACTTGAGCTGAGCGTCCTGTTAGGACTGCTCCCCAACCTGTGAGGGCCGCATCGGTCATTAGCATTACACGATTACAAAGAACTCCCAAAATGGGACATTGGGATAGGAACAATGGTTTCTTCCACATAGTCAAGGCACAAGATTATCACCTTGTGACCTTGATCATGTGAAGAAGGGTTGCACCTCAGGGAAAACATCCTGGTCCCGAGTCACCACTGGAGGGACTCTCATGTGCAGCAGCCCAAAAGTAGGACTGTTGGACACTGCTGCCACCAGCCCTAACAGTCTCTAGAAATGCTTCACAGTGAATGACTGGCCTAGCTACATCTGTTATGGCCTATAGGACTGATTCAATGCATCAATCAGAACCGAATCCCAATCACTCCTGGAAAAGTGGTCCTCAGAAGTGGAGAAAGCCCACCTTTCTTTGCGTTCAGGCTTAATCTCAATATTTCCATTAAAGCAAGAACGACATCTCAATGTCGAACCGCTAACTAATTTGAGTGAGCTAAAATCAACTGATCGTTGATGTGGTTCAGTACGTAAATGCCTGGGATGTACAGCTGTGCCAGTGCTGCATCCATGCTTTTGAAAATACTAGGAGATAGCTAGAGCTAATGGAAGAACCCGATATTGGTGTACCTTCCCCCAAAGGTAGACCTCAGGGACTTCCTATGGATCTATGGCCACTGCAAATTAATCCTCGGACCTGATCTGAAACAATTAACCTGACAATCGTGATAGCTGTAGAAGCCTGATTCTCTGTTTGGGAGAGGTACATATTCTATGGCCCCTTACCCCAGTAGAGCCTTATTTCCCGTTCTGTAACCACTACACCACTAGGATCCCATAAATCTGGGTGGGCAAGTACCAAATGAAGCCCAATTGATTGTGAGCAGGACCCAATAAGAATATTCAGCATAAGTATCACACTGCTAGAAATTCCACTAAGGGTCTAGTCTCTGGTGTTTTCTGAGCAAATAGCTCAGTGCCCTGAAGTGGTGCACCGGCGTGGAACAATTGAAGTGGAAGTTCAGGGGTCCTCCTCAGAGGGCGGCGAACATCTCGTTTCCAAGCAGATATTGAGATGAGTGCTCGCAGAGGACTGCTGCGCCCTAAAGCATACAAGGTGGCAGGGTTAGCAGAATGGCGCTCTGATGGCACTGTATAATGAGGTGTAAACCACTTTGCATTGGTGGGGACTGCCCTCAAGGACCTGATGCCATTGAAATCTGGTCTTCTTTGTACAGCATGGTGTGAGGAGCCAGAATTTTTGGGCCTGCAAGATATGGGGGGGAAGCTTCTTGAATTAGTAAGAATTTTCCCACCCTTATCTCTGCCTCAGTGCCAGCAACATCCAACTCCTCGGAGCTGAATAATTGCAGCATCGGCGCCTCCCCCTGTGCGGAAATAACTGCAGAGCTTACTTCCGAAACCCAAGAAAAGGCGTTGAATCTGACTGATGGGAACATGGAAGTCTAGTTCCTTTTTTCTTTTATTTATTTTTTCTTCCCATGATCACGACACCTCGGTGTGGGGATCGGGAAAACACAGGAGACACTTTTAATGGGGAATCTGCGCTCTTTTTTTGGAAGAATATCCATTCTTTTCCAAGAGAATCCTGGCAGGAATGCGAAACAAAACCCCCACCAGCTCCTCATGGCTAGAGCTTCTCCAGCCTTGATGCAGCAACCATCTGGTTTTGAGGATCTGGATGTTGTTAACATCAAGGCTGATGTACAATGCACAGAGCTAACGTCCTCAAGCGCTGACCATGCATGCTCCTCTCCCACACAGAAAACATACAAGACTTGTGTATATCCCCACCCATATTATAACGGGGCAGGGATGAACACAAGGCCTGAAATATTCAGGGTTTTTTTCACACTCTTGCTCTTAGAATCGTTGGTAGACAATGAACAATAAAAAATACAAACGATCACCACACAAAGCGCTACTGAAGACACAGAAGCTGCTGACTGTTTGGCACGGCATGCCTTTAATGTTTCCTGGTTCATGACGTCACCTGCCTCTGGCGCCCCTTCACACTTGTTGTCACACGTGCTTCATGATGCAATCAATAGAGCTTGACGCACCGCGAGTTCCCTTGAAGCGGAAGATCTGAGATGTAAAAGATTTATGTTTAATATGAGATCCCATTACTGTTAAACTCAATATTTCATTGTTACTACACAACAAAAAGTATTTTGAATCACATTATGTTGTGTTGCTATGATTGAGTACATTTTAATACTACATGCACAGACTACAAGTCTCTGCACACTCATTTAGGTGGATAGATTGAACTATTTCGAAGCTTTAATTGATCCTCTGTGTTTTTCATTATGTGTTTTGATAGCCAACAACATCACGACTGTCACCAGAGACCATTGACTCCAGCCCGCCCATCTGCAGGTCACATATACAGTGGCACTCTGGGAGTTGGAGATGAGCTGAGCATCTCTCTCTAGAACTGAAGCATTCCTGCTTTCCTGTAGGTGGTGGACCACTTGGCAGAGGATGAGAAGTGGGTTTATTTTGCCTGCAGAGGGGGATAATTAAAATGCAGGCAAGCTGCGCCTGTTTCTCCTCTAATTTAACCATAACGGTAGATACTAAATAATAACCCAGCTTTAAAGTAGGATACACATAACACATTGATGGCAGATTAATTAAACGTGTTTCTGGGTTGTTTTATGGCCTTCAGGGCTTTTTTGCACTTTGGCCGAACCCGATGAATTCAAAATGTTGTGCTTTGAGTTGTCAAGTTATCAGGTAGTAGTATTTGTGATGTTGACATGTTTGTGCTGAAGTGTGGCTCACAAAAACTAAGAAAATGAGATGGCAAAAACAGCAAAAATTGCTTTGATGATTGCTACACCAAAGATAACAACTGTTATGTGCCGTGTTTTCACTGTTGTCTTTGAGAACCTGAACTTATGTTGCGTTTTGGAGAACAATCAGAGACATTTACACTTGGGTGGGTATCATCTTCTATCTGTCTCCAAATGCTATAATTGAATTTAGGTATCACAACATTATGATGTAGGGTATGAAAATGGATATTCACTTTGAGACTTGCTAAAGATGACATATTAGGAGTGTTATTAAATGATTAATGTTTTTTATAGATTAACTTGTAAGTGTTTGATGACAATGGTAATGGAATTTTCTTACGCTCACCAAGGCTGCATTGTTTGTATAACTATATAAAAAACTCTGATTGTATAACTCTGGATTTTCAGCAGCCATTACTTCAGAAATCATTATTATATGCTGGGAAACACATATTCACGAGTTCACACTTACAAATGATTCAGGAGCAATAAATGGTAAGCGTATTTGGCGTGCTGTCCGAGGAGAGGGCTCCGAGCTCGGTATTTAGCCCGAACCTGGAGCACTCCCCCCGTATCCTGACTTTGATAGGAACAATTAAGTGTGGGGAGTTGGGGTGGTGGAGGGATACCGAAAAATGTCAAAGAGCTGTAGGTGAGTCAAACATGTCAATATATACATGCTTCCTCTTCTGCTGATAGGATGAGGTGTAATTGTTGATGACGTGTTGGTTGTGTTAATCATTTGAACGTGCTCCTCCCGAACTTTGTTAATAAAACATAATTTATCATCAATGTTGAAAACAGTTGTGCTGCTTAATATCTTTGTGGAAACAGACATATTTTTTGATGAGTAGAGAGTTCACATGAACATAAATGGAAATATTTTATGACACAATATATGTATTTACTGTCACTTTTGATCAATTAATCCTTTCTGAATGTCAGAGTTGTCATACAAATTTCAGTTTAAAGTTTGACTGATGTACTTAATCGCAGAAAAAAAGAAAAAAAAAAAGAAAAAAAAAATCACACAAGACAAACTTACCTTTATGACTGAGGTTTCCGCACACTGCGTTCCAGATCTCAGATGTTTCACCCAGGGATCCCTCAACAGAAATAACTAGACAATCGAGTACTTTTAACAGATCAGACCAAATCATTGTTTAATTACAGGGGTCTCAAACAGAACCACATATATCAGCTCAAATTATCAATCCCAAACAAGAAAAATGAATGCATAATTAAATACATAAAATCATGGAACATGGAACAATGGAAATAAACAAAATACACAGGAAAAAAATACTTGTCCAAAACAAACCCAAACTACATTTCCCATAATTCACGGTAGATGATATAAAGACCAGGAAATTGCCTCGTGCATTTAACAACAGGCTCCCGTCTCATACTGCAGCCATGTATGCCAGCAGAGCAGGTAAGACCCATTATCAAACAATATTAAAGAAGAAAATTCCTCCAACACCCACATTTCAGAGCAACAAACAATCAAATTTATAAATTAACAAACCAACTCCCAGCAAATGAAAAGAGGAAAAATTTAATAAAAATATATATACATATATATATAAATAAAATACATACACAGGCCCCTTCGCCAAGTGGCCATCATACTGAATAAAATTATTAACTTATTTTAATTCCTACTGGCCTTAAACCTTTGAACAGTATATTGTGCAGCTCTCCTGAGATTCTGTCCATCTCAAATGCATGGATGGCTTTTACACTTGGTCTTTTTAGGCACTTATAGCTGTCCCGTCAGTAAAAATACATGACGCACCCAAGTGTAAACACTCCCATTGATGTGTTGAGACAGCGTAGGGTCAAACAGTTGTTAACTACAACAAAAGACAAGAACAACTTGTCAAAAAAAACTGCATGTTGTAAACGAACACATCAAAGTTATCTACTGTGTGCGCTGGTCTTTCAGCTAAATTTAATGATTAGCATATTTGAACATACTCAAGTAGCCCCTTTGTACTTCCCACGTATATTCAGATTTGCAGTTGAAAGTCATCTTTGAAAAGAACGAGGCAGAAAAAAAGGAGAAAAATAGCCATTACATTTTTGAGTGACATCAATGTGCAGAGAACCTGAATATCTGCCAAGAGACATAAAGAAGAGCCATTCAGTGTGCGATTTCGAAAAGAGCAACATAAAGTAGAAACATGTCCAGAGGTGCTGTGCTGTTTTGCACGTCATCTGTCCAGATTAGCTTTGGGATGAGGCCTCCCCGCTGTGCCAGCTGCACATTCAGAGGCTTTAGGGGACTTCCTGGAGTGTCAGTGTTGCTGGTGAGGTGAGTGAGAGTGTGAGGGTGTTTTTCTGAGGATGCAGAGGCTGGCGCTTGTGTTTGTTAGTATAAGGCATCTGTTCTGGATGTTAGGAAGAGACAAGCCTCTGGCACCTCATCCAGTCCCCAAGGCAACTATATTGCAGTAGGTCTCCATAGAAAGAAAGACAAGAAAGAAAACATATGCAGGGGGTTAGAGAGAGAGAGAATGTGTGAGGAGTTACACTTCTCAGAGATAGAGATAGAGAGAGACTGAAATGCTGTATTGATCATCGAAAGATTAGTATGTTTACTTACCTGCCCCACCAATATTACACTTCCCCTGAGCCACTGTGGAATAAAAAGAGACGTTAGGAATGTTTGCACATAGTCTGAAATAACAAATACGTAAATAAAACAAAAGTAAAGTGTTTGCCTCTTAAAAACTAGGAGGAATTCAATTGTGCTCACTGATAACACCATTCATTTGCATCATTTTAGGCTCTAGGTTACAAAAGGAGTTATGCAAATCAGTAGGGATGCACATTGTAATGTATTTAAATCTATAGTAAAAAACAAACAAATAACACTTGTCAGAATATCTTTGAATGTTTCAGAACAACATGAGGGTTTTTAAATCTTGAAAACTAAAATCTTCACGATTTTAGTTTTCAATGTTTATTATTATTATTATTATTATCATCATCATTATTTATTTAGACCAAATAATATCAAATCAACTTTTCTCAATTATCAGCCATGACATGAAATTATCAGCATTTTGGGATCGGTTAGAATTGATGAATATGTTCCTGATCAATGAAAAATGCACACAAACTAATCATTTTTGCAGAAATAAGCCTTATCTGCAAAGAAAGCATGTTTATGTTGAAAAGAATGATAATGATGTAAATACTCAGTGTACCACTGTTATATTTAGCATCTGGATAAACTGGATTGTGGGTGTTTAGTGAATAAGACGCATTTCTTTTGTGCCAAATATCATACACAAACGTGGTGCAACTATTTAGTGAATTTGCCCTGGAGAAGCCAGATCTCCAATAACAGATGTTTAAAGTCTTTCCCATTTTTTTGTCATTCTGCTGAATGTTGGCAAACTGTGTAACGTTTTCCCCAGAGCAGAAACAGTTTCCTCTATTTTTTACTATTACCTTTACTCTTGATTGAGAATAGCTGAAGGGTGAAGAGCGTATGTGACGTGTGTCTGTTTCTCACCGAGACCACAGGAAACATGAAAATCTCTGTTTAGCCTGGAAGACACGTTCATGTTTCACACCAGATACTGTTGAACTCATGTGCAACAATTTCACTGCTTCCCCTCCCGCGGTAGGCCAGGCCCTGGGGCGCACCACACCACCACTGTCTCACACACACACACACACACACAAACACACACCAAACCCCTCACATCTATTCAACAATTGTTCTCACTGCACACTGTCAGCTCAACAAACTAAAGATGAGCTGGAATCTCATTTTTGGCTTTTGTTGTCCACACAGAATAAGTGTCAAAACTGTCAATCTCAGTGTTCTCATAAAAATAGTTTCGTTTAAAAAAATGGCCTGTGGTTTTTGGAATCACATAATCAGCGACTATATGAAAGGAGAAGAACCCTTTGAAATATATGTATGTGTATATATATGTGTGTGTGTGTGTGTGTGTGTGTGTGTGTGTGTGTGTGTGTGTGTGTGTGTGTGTGTGTGTGTGTGTGTGTGTGTGTGTGTGTGTGTGTGTGTGTGTGTGTGTGTGTGTGTGTGTGTGTGTGTGTGTGTGTGTGTGTGTGTGTGTGTGTGTGTGTGTGTGTGTGTGTGTGTGTGTGTGTGTGTGTGTGTGAAATTCTGGTGAGGCCATTGTGTTCACTCTTGATGGAAAGAAGAAAAAAGGCACATATAATTTTGTTTGCAATTCACACAAGTTCCTCAATTATCAGTGCAGGTAACACAGCTCTGGGTTGGCGGTAAGCATTGTGAATGAAATTGAAGCTGACTGCTCCAGGTTGGCTCACGGCGTGAGCGAGATTGATTCGCTCACGAGGACGCTTTCCTGGAAATGTTCTCCAAGTTATTTCTAAGGCACAACGTTTTAGCGATCAATGGCAATCCACAGAATTTTCCGTACGCTGCAGTAAGTTTGAGGAAGCCCCGTCGAGTTCTTTCCTGTCATTCCTGCTGTTTCTTCAGTCTGCAACAATGGATGTTACAGACACATTGTGACAGAGAAAAACAAACCATTTCTCTGGCATGAGAGGGGCATCTCCAGTCGTTTTCGAGCAGGGTAGGTGGATGGCCCCCTATGAAACGAGATGTGGATGGTATTTTCTGTCAGGTACTGATGCCTGTGGTCACAAGAGACCAATCTCGAGTGTCCTTTACCTTGTCAAATGTCAGAGATAAAATCTGCGGTGGCATAGAGTTCAAATCTGTAGGGAAATACATGCACATAACATGCGTAATCGCACACCGTATCTTTGCTTGTCTTGTTAGTTTGTTGTGATTTATGTGTTGAGTATTTTATGTTTGGAGAGGTAAGATGGCCCATTTACTTCAGTTACAGAAGGTTGATAAAACCTCAGTAGCAGCTTTAAAAAAAATTAACAGACCAATATGTACACACACAATACAAGTGATATAACAAAATATAATTAATCATATTTTGATGCAGTATTAATTTTAATACATGCTTGATGCATCAAAACATTTATGCCAATGCCATTTACTTTGGTTTGTGTGTGTAAATCATTGAAGAATAAATCATAATTCTTCATATATTTCCAATGCACTCTCTTTGGATAAATTGTGTAGTATTGTTAAGTGGCCTGTTCTCTGATGCTTGAATATTATACTATAATATACATATTATTGTCATAATGAACAGGTTAAATAAATAAGTTAGATAATATGTTTATTGACTAAATATAAAATGTATTCCCAATTGCATAAATCTGGAGATGTGGCTTTAATAAAGTAATATAATGCTAGAGTTAAATGAGTTTATGAATAAATGAGTTTATTATTGGTCAGATATTTATGGTTGAATGTTTACAGCTCAGTGGCCTGTACCTTTTAAATCATCAGTATGCTCAATATCAAATTTCTGACCCACGCAAATGGCATCAAATTAACATCCATACAATCTTCGAGGATATGATGCATTATTATGACGCGTCACTGACAACTCGCCAATAAACACATAAATCTCTCCCCTCTCACTTCCTCTGTCACCCTGCCCTAACAATCGCGTGTGCAAAAAAAGCCGTGCCCTTTGTTGTTTCAGAAGGGAGTAACTACAGGCTCAGATTTCAGCCTGATAGGCACACACTCCCCCTCAGACAATTAATATTTCACCTGATAGGCTAAAGGGACAGGCTTTGAAAACAGATTAGAATGGAGGCAATTTAAAAATGCAAAATGAAACCATTTTACCTCAGTGCAAGTGTAAGTCATCTCGGGCCAGCTGTAAAGGCCAGACGGCGAGGCTCATTTCTCAATTATAATAAAAGCGCCTCTTTTTGCAGCCTACTGTTTGTTCTCTTCCAGCCTCAGCCCTTTGTGAACTTGGCCTGATCGTATTCATCCCCCAGAAGAATAGCGCTCGTGGTGTGCTATTTCATATCAGCGCTCAGGTATACCCGGAGTTGCCACCTTCACTTTAGATACTCTTGTTGTTTGTAAATATGTGAGATATGAGTGATGTGGGCTCTAATGGATTATTACCCTTCAAACAGCCCTTTGACCCGAACCTCCCATGATTCCACTGCAGTGAAACTCAACCGCATGGCCAAATTATTCTTGGAAGGACCCCTGGAGAGTCTGACTTTCTGCCCTCATCATTGCCAGACAGAACTGGCCTCTGACATTCCTGAGTGTGACAGTGCAGCGTTCCACAGCAAAACAGGCTCAGGAAGATCAGTTTTTTTAAAAAAACAGACTGTGTTAATCATCGTATCCTGTATGAATCTTTATCATGGTCCTCTTTATATCATGGGAGAAATTTACATATGTATATATTTATTGCATAGGCACTTCTTTGCAAACTTTTTAACTTTTTATTCCAATGGTTATGGTACCAGATCGCAGCTGCATCTTTGTTGAAAAGTCTCCAGGGTGTTCTCTGAATTTGGAAAGCTCATGCTTTCTCTTTTTATGCCGCTAGGGCTTGGAATGACTTACAAACTGTACTGAAATTAGAGTCTTTGCCATCTTTGAGCACTTTTAAATGTATTTTGCTTTCAGAGAGTCTTGTGAGTGCTTTTCTTGTTCTTTGACTTATTTGATTTGTTGGATTGTTTGTATTTTAATTATTTGTCTAAAATTATGATGAAGAGATCACGATATCTCATAAAAAAAGAATGATCTTGTCTATGAAATTACTGAAAAAAACCTTTTGTCTTCTAGTCAACAAGCATCATGCGCGTTAAGAAAAAAGATTTGAAATGTTGATATATATATATATATATATATATATATATATACCATTAAAAAATTGGGGTCAGTAACAATGACTTTAAATAAATTGCTACTTCTATTGAATAAGGATACACTCTAAAAATATTCAGGTTGCCAGAAATTCACAGTAAAAAATATGTGACAATGTTTACCACTTTAAAGAATAAAACTATATTATATTTTATTATTTGATATTGGGTTAATATACCTACTTTAACTTCCAAAATGTGCCTTGAGTTCATCATAAGCGGCCAGTTCATATACTCGTGTATATATACAGTGTACATAGGACATACACACACAAGACAAAACACCATCAGGGTAACACACGACAGTGAGATAATGCAAAAACATAAACTGAACAACATAATGTACATTGGTGTGTTACACATCACTGAACAAAATTATTTTTTATGAAAATCTAATGACTAAATATATATATATATATATATATATATATATATATATATATTTTTTTTTTTTTAAACAAAACTTTAAAGGATATTCAAATATCATCGAAAGACAAAAACTTGAATGAAGAAAATTGAAAAACTAAACACAAACACTGGTTGGGAAGAATTTGTTCAAACTGACACGGATTAAGCAGTTTTATTTGATTACATTTTATGTTCAATTTCACTTATGAGCCAATTTTTTATAAATAATATCCAATTAGTGACCTGTTGTGTGACACCCAGATCCACGTTTAAATCAGAAAATTTCGATCCTAAATCTTAATCTGTCGTGGTGTGTGGCAGAGGGTTAAATACTTTGGATATTGTAATTAGGGGATTTACATACAAATGAGGAAAAGGTCATCCAAACGACAGACCCTAAATGAGAGTTTTTTTAGACTGAGGGTGAATGGTTTTGCTAATGCGTCTCAAAGTCAATATTTGAGTCTGCCGATATAGCTCTTCGCCTCCGTGCTTCCATTGTGGGCCTGTCAGACAAACGCCGCTTTGTTTATGATGTCTCAATTGAACATCATGTGAAAAGCATTGGCGCTATAGCAGCCATTTACCTCTGAAAGGAGACGTTTAAACATTACTTTAGGGGCGCTTCGTTTTTTGGTTTCACAATTGATGGAAAATTAATCGCATTCAGCTGTTTTTCTTTTTGCTGTCTTTTTTGGATAAGCATTACCCGTACGTTTTTTGCTTACTAATGCAATTTTGAAAGAGTTGTTCCCAGTTAAGGATACCATATAGATCTACACAGAAAATCCATTTCTTTCCAATGAAATCTGAAATATTAATGTTATCCGTCCCCAGAGAGCGCTTTATATCCTCAAAGTGTGAAAATCTTCTGAAACAGTCTGCAGTTTCTAGATTTTTGAGGGATTATTTCTTTATTTATTCTGACTCGCTACATGGCCACGTCCTGTCGTTCTTGCCAAATTGCTCGAGAAATTTATAAACATTTTCTGAAAGCCTATGTGCACATTCAAACTGTCAAGTCTCTGGTGCTGAGGAGTATTTCTGGTGCTGAGGCTCTAAAAATACACCCAGGCAGACTGGAGAGACTTCAGCCCCTTGCAGACCCGTCTGCCTTGACTAGAAGCTCCGGAAACCGAAAGAGAGATGTGAACGAGACAGATGAATACGATAGTCCAATCATGAGTGATAGGCCCGTCTGTGTGTTTGTGTGTGCGTGCGTGTGATTGTGTACGTGTGTGACGTAATTGTGTAGATATGTCCAACTATCAAGGAGGTGTTTGGAAGGGGCTGTCAGCGCTTGAGCATGCAAACTGAGCCAAGGGGAGAAACATTTCAGAGATGCTGAGATGTGTGTGTGCGCATTGTAGCATGTGGGTCGTTATTTGTTCGAGCAATGCAATGCATATGCAATCGAAAAATAAAACCCTGGAACTGTGGCTTAGTGGCTTTTGCGTGTATTGTGCTCAGGTGAGTTTGAATCGGATCATTGATCACTGATCATCTCCTCATTGTTTACTGGCTTCTCTCTAAAAGTGACACAATGGGGAACCCCCGAAAAAAGGCAGGAAAGTTGAATACACTGGCTGTGTCCAAAATTGCATACTCTCTGGAGTAGGTACTTATTTTGAATAAGTAATGATTTCATGACCGTTTTAATGTGTAGTATGAATGTAATCTGGATGTACTACATTCATCTTGTTGCCCTACATAATCTACCAGCGTCAGCATCCTATCACTACCATTCACAAACGCTCCACGTGGCCTCATGGGATAGTAAAGGGTCCATCATATGCATACTTCAGAATCTCGCCGGATGTTGTCATCCTGATGTTTTTGGTTTATACTATTTCATAAGTACTGTGAATTTGGACACTTCTTTTGTGAAATTTTGTTTTTCACCTACTCTAGAGTAGGAAAGCATGTGATTTTGGATGCAGCCAATATAAAATCGAAAAAACATTACCTAGGGTCAGACCTGAGTTTCAGTAGCCATGTAAAAACAATAACTAAATCAGCATATTATCATCTCAAAAATATTGCAAGAATTAGATGCTTTGTCTCCAATCAAGACTTAGAGAAACTTGTTCATGCTTTCATCACCAGCAGGGTGGATTATTGTAATGGGCTCCTCACTGGCCTTCCCAAAAATACCATAAGACAGCTGCAGCTCGTACAGAACGCTGCTGCCAGGATTCTGAGCAGAACCAGAAAATATGAACACATCACACCAGTCCTTAGGTCCTTGCACTGGCTTCCAGTTACATTTAGAATTGATTTTTAAAGTACTGTTACTTGTTTATAAATCACTCAATGGCCTAGGACCTCAATACATTGCAGATATGCTCATAGAATATAAACCTAACAGATCACTAAGATCATCAGGATCAAGTCACTTAGTAATACCCAGGGTTCACTCAAAGCAAGGAGAGTCTGCTTTTAGCTGTTACGCCAGCCGCAGCTGGAACCAGCTTCCAGAAGAGATCAGGTGTGCTCCAACAGTAGCCAAATTCAAATCAAGACTCAAAACACATCTTTTTACCTATGCATTTGCAGATTGAGCACTGTGCTATGTCCGAACTGTTTGCATTTTATATGTATTATCTTTTTATTCTTTTAATAATTTTCAATGTTTTATTTTTATCATTCTTCTTTATGTAAAGCACTTTGAATTACCATTGTGTATGAAATGTGCTATACAAATAAACTTGCCTTGCCTTGCCTAGGGCCCGTTGCCTCGTGGCTGGAGCAAATATCGCGGGTGTTTTGTCTCATCTGTTCACATTTGGGTCCCTTCTATGCATCTTTTATGTTTGTCATTCCGTTTGTCATTCCGTGTTTGTTATTTAGCCCTCTCGAATTCCCTTGTCTTTGTCAATCGTCGATTTTTCGTGATGTTTTTACATGTGTGTGGTATGTCGTGCTCCTTCCGTGTTTGCACTAACTGAGTGCTGTTTTCTGTTATATTTAAAGTCCTTTTGTTTCTGTTTTCTAATAAAGTACCTGCAGCAGTGATTCCAAGTCTCCTCGTGCCTCCGCATCGCACACCAGCACCGTTACAGTGACAGTGCGCATGCGGGTAACGTTCAAATCTGACTTTTGTCACCATTTTTTTCTTCCCTAAAAAAAAAGTTAAAATATGGAACAAAAAGGAAGGTGAGAAGGTTAAAAAACAAAACAGGCCTAGTGGTTCGGCACATATTGATTTGTGGTGCTGATTTAATGTTCAAATTTGATTCGTTTTTGTTTTCCTATTTTTTTCTTTCCTCTCTCTGCTGTTATTATTAATTATATTACAAAATTCTAAAAAAAGAAGATCAGGGTGGGCACAGGTTGAAGTAAATGTGTGTATGTTTATCTACAGGTCAGTTTGTTTGGCTTATACTGTGTATGACATCACGTCGTATTGTGAGTGTGTATGTGTGGATAAAACAGTGTGTCTGCTCCTGTACGTGAGTTAATACTCCTTATCAGGATCACTGGGAGGAAAGGGAGGACAGCGTACGGACAATTTAACACATGAAGGCACACACTCACCAATGGAATGGGTTACAGATAGAAGAGATGATAGATCAGCCTTTTTGTTAGCCTCTTTCACTCCACCTGTGTGTGTGTGTGTGTGTGTGTGTGTGTGTGTGTGTGTGTGTGTGTGTGTGTGTGTGTGTGTGTGTGTGTGTGTGTGTGTCGGGGGTTACTGTGGCCAGAGCAATACAATAGACAGCGGGGCACGGTCAAGCCATTTAGTTCAGCAGTGCAAACACAGCAAGACATAATGGATAGATAATAAACACACAGCTACAGAAAATAAGCATCAGAGAACACGCTAACACAACTATTATTTTAATCCGTTCTCACTCTCTCTGTCTTTCTCTTTATTACAACATTCCTTCATGTCCTGTAACCCATGTGAATAGCCATGTTGCACAGGTTGTCCTCCCCAGACTCCCTAGTTTAACCGTTTTTTTATTTATTTTATTGATTCTAAACCGCCTGCATTCTAGTCTCCCTATTTGTCCAGATTTATGTTCCTTCTTTATTTCTGTACCCGTCTGTTTTTTTCTTACACTCTCTCTCATGCTCTCTCTCTCTCTGTTCTCAGAGAAGAATAATCCCTCCTCTGTAAAATTTTTAAAAGCCCTCGCTGTCCCTTATTGAATTACTGTCATCTGTCTGTCTATGAGGAAGTTTATGTGCAGATGGTTTTTATGTCTACTAAAGATTTTATAACTAACCATCAGGCCTACTGTGAGTTATAAACAGGCTAAATCATTTTGGAATATTATTTTCCTACAATATATGAAAAATTCCTCAATTATTTTCATACCTTCAGTTTTTTTCCTTTTGTGTTCTCCTTATTGCTTTTTTTCTTTTATGTAAAAATCATCATTAACTTTTTGTTTTATTCCTTAGCTAATTACAGATGGGACTTATTGTTTGTTTAATAATTTAATTTAATAAGTCTCATTAATTTAGAAGATATACATAAACATTAATTTGACGATAAATAAACATTAATGAATATTCAATCAAAATTTGTTTTATTATTATTTACTTTCAAAGTAATGTTCATGGTAATTGAAAGTTTTGCATAACAATTATGAATTAAATTTACATTTAATAAATACTTTTGACTGACTCTCTCAATCCATTCAAGGTATACTTTACTACAAAGCTACCAAATTCAGGACATGAGCACTTGAGACCCCAGAGTAACCGGCAGGACCAGACTATAAAACTTTACAAAGGTGTGTGGGGAGGACCATACTGCTACATCAAATATATCTTTGAGGGATCCCCTCCAACAGTAAGGCTTTTGAGGATCTGTGTAGAATGAGCTTTATCTGGAAGAGGTAAAGGCAGGCTGCACACCTCTTAAACTTTAGAAACAGCTTCCACAATCCTCCTGCGTATTATTTGCTTGGTAGCTGGGACTTGGTAGCCCTTCCTAGGGGTCCCCTAAGTATACCAGCAACTGACCAGTTTTTTCTCCACTGTTTTCCTCACATAAATATATAAGGCCCTAACAGGGAAGAGTGACTTCTTTTGTTGCGCTTACACAAGAGGAGGTTGAATTGTGTTGAATACACAAAATCTCAGTTTTTGTTTTTGGCTGTTTCTATTTTGTTTTCTATTTTTTATTTATTATTCTATTGTTTTCTTTTATACTTTATGTACAATTTTCTTTCAACCTGTTGTACAGCACTTTGGTTGGCCTTTGGCCATTTTTAAATGTGCTCTATAAATAAACCAAACTTGAATGGCTTGAAGTACTACAGACTGGGCGAAATAAGTAGGTACTTTGGGTGCATATCCCGGCCTCAGGTGGAAGATAGTTTTCAAGATAGTTTCCACGAAGAGCGAGCTAAAAACAGGAAAGCTCAACTGACAGGGCTTGTCAGTCCCCAACTCTCTTGAGGGAGGTGATCGCTAATAAGAGAAACACCTTCCTCAGAGCAATGGATGCCAGGGATAACCCTTCTAAAGCTACAATTAGATCCCATGCTAGAACTCTACCTCAAGTGTGGATGAGGAAAGGCTAGCCAAAAAACAGTCTTGGAGGAACTCCAGCACTGAAGCCACTGGGCAGTTGACTTGGTCAAATAGACACCTCCAGCACAAGAAAGTGAAGACGAATCTCTCTTTTTCTAGAACTCCCAGAAACAGAGCAATCAGGTGAAATATGTACAACAGATGCATAGCATAGAGTAGAGGGGCTGGATGGGTGAGGGAGAACTCTCTTGAGATGCAAACCGGTCTAGGGGTGCATCCTCCATTCCCCCGAACATCAGCCACTGACATGACCTGACATCTTATCCCAAAGGTCATGGTTTTATCAATATTTCCGAAATATTAGTCCAAAAGGAAGCATGTAGAGTGAAAATAAAAGAGGGCCAAGGATGGATCCCTGTGGAACCCCACAATGGATGGGGGCAGAGGGTGAAGTAAATTACCTTTTATATCCGATATTTACAGAACAGGTCCTTCCCTTTAAGTATGAGAACCACTGTAAAGCTACACCCTGGACTCCCACAACACACTCAAGATGAACAACACCCGTTTAAGATGAATATTGATAAGAAGAAATAATTATCAATAGTGTCAAATACTGCGCACCAAGCATCAGGATTGCAGAAGGCCCAGAATCAATGGACAGCAGGAGATAATTTGCAACCTTCAGCAATGCTGACTCTAGTGTTCTAAAATCAGATTGGAATGGGTCTAGAATATCATTAGTATCCAGGTATGAAGTAAACTGTAAGTGTACAACTTTTTCCAAAACCTTTGAGATGAATGGGAGTTTGGATATAGACCTGTAGTTGTAATGATTAGTAGGGTCAAGATGAAGTCCTTTCAGTAGTGGGTGAACGATAGCACGCTTAAAACCTTCTGGAAATATCTTATTAAAGAGCTATTTATTATAGTTAACAGGGCAGGGATGATTATGTTTAAAACCTCTCTAAACAGATGACCAGTCAATACATCTGACTGACAAAATGTCAGTTTTAACTGAGAAATTATTTTGAGTAATTGAGATAAAAACACTGGTTGAAAGTTTGTAAGTTTACCAGACGGAGGGACTAATTGAGAGTGTTTTATAACAAGAGGAGTAAGATGTGATCTAATATCCTGTATTTTCTTAACCAAAAAAAAAAAAAATCTGAGAATTGTGTGCACAACTCAGGATTGACAACAGGAACTGAACAAAAAACAGGATTAAGAACTGAATTTATGGTTTTGGATAAAATTTTGGGCCTTTTGTGAGCTCTGCGAACAGCCAGCCTCTTTTGCAATGACCTTTTGTGTCTTAGCCTCCTTGTGCAAGGTGTCAATGGTCATCTTTTGGACAACTGTCAAGCCAGCAGTCTTCCCCATAATTGTGTAGCCTACAGAACTAGACTGAGAGACCATTTAAAGGCCTTTGCAGGTGTTTTGAGTTAATTAGCTGATTAGAGTGTGGCACCAGGTGTCTTCAATACTGAACCTTTTCACAATGTTTTAATTTTCTGAGATACTGAGGTTGCGATTTTCCTTAGTTGTCAGTTATAATCATTAAAATGAAAGGAAATAAAAAAAAATGTTTAACATTTATTTTTATGTTTTATTCATTCAGTCTGCGTGTAATGAATGAATATAATATAGAAGTTTCACTTTTTGAATGGAATTAGTGAAATAAATCAACTTTTTGAAGATATTCTAATTATATGACCGATGGGACATGCAGACACCAAATGGTACTCACAGACATAGAACGCTTGCTGAAGGTCAGAAAGACGTTGCTGCTTTGTTTAGCAGCTCCCTTTATGGCTTCTGCATGACGCGTCACGTCACAGATGACGCAACAACAATTAGAATTGGACAAAGCTGCACATGTGCTTCAGACGCATTCACGCTGAAGGCTTTCCCCAAAGTGTCATCATACGATGCAGCACAAGTTCCCGTGAAAGGAAACCATCTCTACAATTGTTTTTTAGTATTAAGAGTGATTCAGTGATCCTAAAGAAAATATTTCCTTTTCTTCATTTGGACACATCAAAATCTTACAGTCCATCTTTCTCCTCAGTGTCATCCATTGCTCTTTCTCACAGTACACAAGTAAGCGCCTGACCTCCACATTAACTCATTCGCCTGCTCAGGTGTTCTGAGTTTCAAGGTACACTGAACAGTTATGAGACATCTCTAACAAGAAAAGGAAAAAGAGCCATCACTCCTTCCCGAACGGAGTTGAGATGTCAAAGGTCGCCCTGCACTTCTTCCCAAGCTCATTACGTCATTCCATCCATGTTGTTTTTTCTGCATTCTCTAACCCTCTCCCTTAGTCTCCAATGGCATTTATGTAAACACAGCTGTGTTGTTGACATTAAAGGGCCTTGTTCTTTTGATCCCCTCTGAAAAATAGGTGGCCCTCTTTTCCTCTTGCTACATCAGAGAACACATGCGTCCGATTCAACAACCACAAGTGCAACTGTATCTGCTTGATCTGCAGGTGCCGTTCTTCATCTTCTGCATGGCATCAAATAAACATATATTGCACCATTACGAGAGGATTGAGAGGGCTGTTAGCACTCGCTGCACACAATCGTCATGTGGCCGTCAGTAAACAGCAATCAGGGAAGCAAGGATGCCAGTAAGCGGATCGGTGCGGTGAGACATACATGTAAATTGAGAATCAAAGTAATCAGGAGCTTCTCAGCAAAGCATAGAGGCTCAAATTTTACCAATGAGAGAAAAAACAAGGATTGTGGATTAGAGGGCGTCAAAAAAATTGCTTATGAAAGAAGTTCAAATACAATAGATGGGCCCCAGTGGGGGCCCCTGGTGTAGACTTTCCCCAGGCTGTTTGTCTCATTAGGGACTCTATTGATTAATAACATCCCTGGAAACCAGCAGTATTAGCTGAATTAAGAGACCGGGGGGAATTTAGAGGGAAGAGAGGAGGGGATAACCTTGCACTAGCCCATGGCTCTGTCTCGCGGTATTTCCCTTCTTGCACGATGAATGAAATCAACCCTGCTAGGCACCCGGTCTCTGAACCCTAATCCAATATCATTAGTATTCTCATGTTTGGCTTGGCAATGCCTGACGTGATTAATGTGGCTATGGAGTTGACAGAGAGAGATCATGAGTTGTGTTGATGGTCCGCTTCACATAATCAGATGTGGGTTTGTGATTGATTCTTTCGTTAATTCGCACAGCCTCCCTCTGCCGTTCCTTTTCTTCCTGTGATTTTGTCTTTTTCTCTTTTTTTTCATTGGGCTACTGTGTCACATAATCTGGCTCATTCACAGTGAAACGCATTTTAGTCACATTCTTATTTATGTTGTATGCAGTGTATACAATGTGTCTAGGGCACACTGTGAGCGGAAGATACTGTTTTAGGCTTTCTAGAACTTTCAAATCTCAGGCTTGACCTTTATTGAGAATCCATAAGCCATTTAAAAAAATATTAGAGGTTAACTTCTTGCCCACTTCTATAAATCTGTATGGAATTTGTTTCTCACCAAAACTTCTCGGTTAATCTGTCTATTGTAATATAAAAAAATTAAAAAAATTGTCCAAGATCGATGGAACTGAGAACCATTGAATTGAGAACCATTTACTTTTAAAATACAGTTATCACATACTTACAGTCAAATGTAAGCACATTTAACAATGCTGAAAAAACAACAACATCCTAGCTACCACAAACATATGAAACACAAAGCAAACATTGTATGAGCGTGTACAAACACCACACATTTCTTTAGCAAGTTCATATTCTTGTTTTGTTGTTTTTGGTATTGTGAAGATCTTTCTTTATGAGATATTTAATAGTATTATATTGAACTTTTGAATTAATATTCATTAACCACATTTTTAAAGTCATCTCCCTGAATGCATCTCTCTGTGGTATAGCAGAACAGAACTTACGAATATTGGACTGAGCTGAATATTTGTGGACTTATTAGGTTAGGTATGAGGGCCAGCTGTTGTGGTCGAGCGCGTCTGCTGAGTGGACGCTGATGAATCCAGTCTGATAATGAGTGTTAAGCATGCTGAGAATCCAAACAAATTTCAATCATTACAACTCAAACTCCAGGGAGAGAGGATTGCAGAAAGAGACAAAATGAAGGATGACGTAAAGGAAAGAAAAGACACAAAAAGTCTCTACAGTGGAGTGAAAATCTTATTTTTTCTCTATAGGCTCAGCACTGCATTTCTTGGCATAGACAAATGGCATGTATCCCCTTCCTCCAAACCTGGGCCTAATGCAGTTGCTGCTCTTTACGCTTGAAGGAAGAACTAGGGACCAGGACAAGGGGACACAGGAACAAAATAATGACGGATGGTGCTGATTGGACATCTTGTGTGAATTAAAGTGTGTTTGACTCTGCGTGTGGCAGATCGGATAACAAAGCCAGGCTTGTCAAGGTAAACCGATCATATCACCACACTACATTCGGCAGCTCCACAGGTCTGTTCACAGAAATGTTTTTTCTGTTTCTCTGTGATGAAAGAGGAGATCAGTGGACACACATATACATACACACACACACAAACATTTAACAGGCCATGAAATGGGGCCCTATCATACTGACAGCAAATTAGATGTATAAGGTCTTTTCAGGTATGTACATTCCTTTCTGTCATCCTCAAGAGCATATTTAGTATCAGTTTCCAGTAAAGGAAGCTCCACATGATTTTACTCACATCTTGTCCTTGAGGGTCCTGTATCATAAAATACTTTACTATACTGGAGTACACTACTAATCGTCTTGGGTTAGGTATGTAAGCTTAGTTCCCTTCGTCGAAACACTTGGGTAATGCCTTGGCATATAATCTCGTGAAGCACTGTGAAATCGATTGAACGATTGTGGAATGAGCGTTGTGGGTCGGTGACGTCATGATCCAGGATCATAAAAGGGTGCTGGATACCAGAAAGGGTGCTGGAAGCTCAAAGAGGGTCTGAAGCAAGCCTGGAGATGCAAGGAGCTGAGACAAATGACACAAAGTCTCATTCCCCCTTAGGGAACTAAGGTTCCATACGTAACCTGAGACGTTCTTTTTCATGGGAACTCAAGCTGCGTCAAAACACTAGGGGGATGCTATGCCAACACCACCCCAGTGACACCGGCCATAGGTGTTTCACAGCTCACTACGCGAACACCCTTGTCCCTGGAGCGGAGTAGAGGTCCAGCTGGTAGAATCTCTGGAATGTGTGTGGGGAAGACCAGCCTGCCGCAGCACAAACCTAAGCAAGTGAGACCCCTGCAAGAAATACCCCTAATGGAGTGTGCACAGACCCTCAAGGAGAAGGAATTCTGCTTCAGCTATCTATCTGCTCAAAGTAGTTTAGATTCCGGGGCCGCTTGAGGATCCTGAGTAGAAGAACAGCTGGTTGGTCCTATGCCAGAGGGAGACCTTGTGGACATAGGGGTCCAGTGCTCACACTGGAATGACCTTGTTCTTAAGTCTTGGCGATGATCACCAAAAGGGTGAGAGGACAGAAGCCTCAAGCCATGAAGGAAACAAGTACCAAGGAGGTTCCATTTTCTTACAGCAGCCATAAGAAGAGTCCGGCTCGCTAGTGGCCCAGAGAGAGAGAGAGACCTCACCCTCGTCAAAGTTCCAGAGCAACTCCGCTTGTAAAGCCTGCAGTGGAAAGGTAGGGTGTAAGCCTACTGCTGACAGGCTAAAGCAGAATATGCTCTGCCCAACAGAGTAAAATGACCCACATGGCTTGGTGGGCAGCACTGGGGATTTACCCCGAACGCTGGGATGAACTCACACATGAAACGTTCATTCAAATAGCTTTTTTTAATTTATTAGGATTGGCATCCCTGATCTCAGCAGCCATATTTTTAATGTTTGGCTTCGAGACTCACCACCTCGACGAGCTCCACATAGGCCAGGGAGAAAGATGGCAAAACTTCCTCTCCACCCCTGACACTAACATATCCTACTACTCAGAGTTGAATCGTTGCAACGCTAGAGCCTTTGCATGGTCGGAAGTAACCGCCCTAGAGCGTACCTCTGGAAACAGGCATTGGCACTCAGATCTTCCCGGTATGGGCTGAAACCCCGCTGCCAGACCCAAATGTCTGAGAACGCAAACCTGGGTGGCGGAAAAGTTTTAGAAACCGGCAGGGTTTTTTTGTGATGCAGCATGCAGCTAGCATCCTCAAGCGCTGACTGTGTGCACTCTTCTCCAAACAAGTCTAAACATAAGAGGTGTGTAACCCTGCCCGCTCTAGTGAAGGCAGGGGAATCGCACACTCTAAAAATAGTTGGTTCACCATTAATATAAAAGGTGTCAAAGTCCCTTGTCTTTTTAAACCAGCTAGGGAAATATATACTTTTGTTTCACAAACACACAGATCAACAAGCTTCAAACAAATACAACTGACACAGAGCTTTGCTGAAGACACTCAAAGCTGCCACTTCTAGCACCCTTTTATAATACTGGATCATGACGTTACTGACCCATGACGATCATTCCACAATCGTTCGATCGATTTCACAGTGGTTCACGAAACTACATGCATTCATGAATACATTTCAACAAAAAGCGTTTCAACGCAGCTCGAGTTTCCATGAAAGAGAATAATAGTTTGGGGTCTGTACAATTAAGACCTGATGACCAGATATGTTGAAAGAAGACCAGGAGACAGAAGTGCAGTCAATAGAAGACATTTTTGTGAAGTTTAGTTTGTAGTTTCATCAACAGAAGCCAACTTCAAATCTCACAAGGTGTTCGCAGGCCGCCATTCACCGGCCGCCGTTACAGCAATTATACTCTAACAGAGGCTACTAACTACGTCATTGCTGAAGGTTAAATTATTCTGATTGGCTGAGAAAGAAAGGTAAACAAAACTAGTAATTTTCCACTCAAGAGCAGACATTCCGAAGTAGCTTTACAGTGGTCACAGGAATACAATATAAACAAAGTTTGTTTGGCTGAACAGCAGTCTTAAAAGAGCAGGCAAATTAATACAATTGATGAATATTAAGTGTTAAGTTTCCCCAACTGAGCAAGCCATAGGCAAGTGTTGAGTGGGATGAGTTTAGAGGTCTGATGCTGTCGGTGTGGCTGACTCTGTTACAGTACCCACGGGCAGCTCCTGATGACTGGGGCGGACGATGAGGACAGCCTCTGCCTAATGCTTCCAGGTGACTGGGATGTTTGACACAGAACTCAAGAAGTAGTTCCGGATCAAGGATGTCATTGCAAGCGACCCAGAATCTCTAGGCTGAAACCCTTTTAGGTTGTGAGGCATTCAAGAATGATCCCCTTGTCAGGAGATCAGGATGGTGTTGACCTTAAGGATGACAATGATGTTCTCCTCAGCCGGGACGACTAGAGGAGGATGAGGAAACCGTCAGCACCAGACAGTGAAGGATTTTAATAGGGAGATATGAAATGAAAGTGCAATGTGGTAGTGAGGAGCCTGTAGGGGACTTTGTTTATCTGCCTCTGGATAGTGAAGGAACCAGGGCTTACTCTTATGATAGGGCAGTCGAAGACTGATGTGTCTGGTAGAGAGCCAGATCTTCTGCCCTGGGTGGCAGTGCAGGGTTATTGTTCAACAGTCATTGGCCTGGATCTTTTGGCTCCGAACTGCCCTCTGGAGGTGGTTATGAGCTGAGTCCCAGACCGTCCAGAAAGTGCACAGGTGGAACATTTCTAAAGCTTGAGGTACAGGTGGTACGAATGAAGCAGATATGAATGAGATTTTAGGCACTCCGCAGACTCTTCATGAAGTTCATTGGTTGCTGGACTCTCAACGGTAGTGAAGATGGTAACTCTTTGGAGGAGGAAGTCATTCTGGCTGATGGATCGAAAGTTTGTTGATGGGCGGTACACATTTCTGGAAACAGTTGTCACTCCATTATAGAACTGCACTCTAGCAAACTGAAAAATAATGTTGTAACATCCCATGCAACACAACAGGCTTTCCAGCATGAAATTGTGGTAGAACCCTCTAGCACCATGAACGACATCTCTTGATGAAGACAACTAGTGTGTAGTTTGACAAGGGGTGAGCAGTGCTGGATGCAGCAATAGATTCCTATTGAGATTAATTTTAAGCAGTAGGTGGAGAGACATGAAGTTTCCAGAAGACCCAGTGTCTAAGAGGGTTTTCACCCTAACAGAATGGTGATACATGATCACTGAGAGAGACAGGGAGATCTAGATTGCACTCACCACTGGGCTTTGCAGTCGGATGGGACAGGTTTGCAGAAGATGACCCTCAGCACCACAGTACAGGCACAGTCAGTTGTGTATTCTCTGCAGGTTGGTCAAGGATGCAAGCAGTGAGACATTGTGAGATTCTAACAGAGTTCTGAATAAAGCTCTCCAGTCCGATCCCATCATCATAGACCGATTCCAGATTGATTTGGTCCACTGCAATGCACAACCCATCAACATTGAGATGATGTAGGTGATCTTTGCCCGGTCATCATGGAAAAGTTGAGGTTGCATCTCAAAGGAACCACTGTACCATTCCAAGCCTCACCAGAGTATGTCGCTGTTGGGCCACAAGACTGGCAGAGGCAGATAGTGTTAAAGGAATGGCAGGTGTGTAAATTGCATGGTGAAGTGCTTTAATGAGATTGGTCAACGGATCCGGTCATGACTTTCTGGGCTCGCCAGAATCTGCCACCTGTGTTGGTTTGGTCTTCTATAATAATAGAGAAGAATGCACAGGCAGTACCAAGGAGTTCACAAGGTGTACTGTTCTCTCTATATGTTTGCTCCTTGCGTGGATATAGATAAACAGCCAGCCAAACTCTGTTCAAGAGCCAGGATGTGAGCGCCTTGCTCCTTTATTGACTGGACATGTAATTTACATGAGCAGAAAATAATCGGCCAATGAACCGAGTAAAACTGTAAATAAAACGAAATAAACAATGAAAATATGAATAATCAAAATGACATAACAGTGACAAGTAAATTGTAAACAAACAGATCGCAAACTCAAATTAGCAGCGCCAACACATTAGCCAGCGCGCTAGCGCCGATCGGCAAAACATAAACTTTACCATTACATTAATCTCCCTTTAAATTCCCGCAGTACATTACACAGATGTTTGAACACTTACAGCCAATGCTTTCGATGGATTTTAGGAGAAGGATCAAATCAGATGGATGTCATGGATGAATCATGGAAGCATGGAATGTTCGCTGCACCACGAGCTCTTTGTGTACTTTGCTGAATGTGCGGTGCTCGTGGAAACCCGTCAAAATAAAAGTCCTCACAAAAGAATACACAAAATAGCGGCAGGCAAAATGAAACAAGCAAAGAAAATCACAATAACGAAAACAAATAATTTAGAAATACAACCAAACATTATAAATTAAATACAGCCTCTAACGGAGGCAGACCACAAGGTTTATTGGAGTGACAGGCAGATAACTGGCGAGGTAAGCTGGTTAGTATGGGTGGTAATGGCGTTCAGTGACAGTTCTTATCTGGTTGCAGGTTGAAGTGTTGAAGATTGCTGGATGACAGGAAGAAGGGTTGACAATCGTTCTTGGGGCACAAAGGAAAGTGTCTCTGGGAGAGGAAGTAAGTTTCCAGGTGGAACAATGTAGACAAGACAATGGTGTGCTGTTCGATGACCATTTAAGAAGGATGAATGCTAAGTGGGTGCAGGTGGTGATGATTAGAATTCTGGTGAATTTATGAGTGAGTGGGGGGCGGGTAGAGGTCTGACTGGTGTGGCTGACTTTGTGAAAACAATACTGTACTATACCATAGCATATTCATACTATTTGAATGTGCAATATTCATATTACTTTACTGTTAGTCACTGAATTAGCAAGTTATGCTGCAAAAAATGGTCTTGTTTTTCCATTAAAAAAATCTTTACAGTATATTCAATTTCATGACACAAAGATACATTCACTTGTGAAGCATTATATTTGTTTTAGACTTGTTTTCAGAGAATAAACTGCATCTTGAATTTAACTTATTTTTATTACTCCATTGGCTTTTTTATCTTGTAAGCATAAAACTTACAAAATGTTATTAGTTCTAGGCTTTAAAATGGCTTTTTTTGCTAGTGTGCTGAGAAAAACAAACCTTAAAATAAAACTTCAAGGTCTGGTTACACAGACGGGGCATAGATTATGCCAGAATTAGGCCTTAGTTACACCTCAATAATGCATTTTAGTCTGGGACTAGCCTAAACCTTGCCTGTGAAACTGAGGGAGCTTAAGCCTTAAATCTTTATGAATTTTATGAAGAGTAAAATATTCCATTAATTTGAGCAGGTCATGTTGACCATTACAATGCTCTTATTGTAAAAGAACAAAGCCCTTCTTTCATAACAAACCCTTTTAGATAAACATTCTGACCTGCTTCCAGAGCTGCAATAAATTTGACAGTCATTCACATCCCTGATATTTTCCTCGTCATTGACGAACTGAAATACTACAATGAATGTAGTGTGTATCAACAGCTAATATGGGTCAAGAAAAGGATTCACGTGATAATGTGAATGGGTGCAACATCAGCTCTTACATTACACGTAGAACGAACTAACCCGACTGCCAGCAGAGCACTCAAAATGGCAAGAATTCTTGGGAGGCCATGATGTCAACCGAGCTGCCCTTGGAGCAGAAGAGAGGTGGAATTTGAAGCTCGGTCCATTAAAATTCACAAACACTGTGGTTGCTCCTGTCTCTGTTTCATATTCATATTCATTTCTCTGTTGGAGAGGGAATGTGTGGGTGGATCTGGAGGAACAGGATTGAGAACCTCACAACTGTAAATACTGCAGATTGAAGTCTAGCAGATAATTTTTACATCAACGCATTAAGAAAATGTATTTTATTGTCTTTCTTTGAGTTATACGTGTAGATATAAGTGTCAACATAGATTAGAAAGATAAGATTTAATTCATACTGAATGTTGCGTATTTGGCAAGGGAAATGAGGTATTTCCAGCATGTTCATTTTTATTGCACTTTCTTCCCTCCTTCAACTCATTTGTTTGTGTTTAGCTTAATCTTCACACTGCAGTTTTTCAGAACAAGTCTCCAGGTATCTAACGCATAAATCCTACTAATTTGTGTGTGTGAGATTGTGTGAGAAAGAGAGAGACCGTGTGTAAAGTCCTTAGCCAACATCAAGACAAGGCTGTGATGGATGTGGGAATGAAAGATCACATCTGTGTATTTTCCATTTGTCAGTGGTGGATCAACACATTTGGTTATTAATTATGGCCAATATTAGAACATTCTATACTAATACCAGACTTTTTTTCTGGAAAAGGCTGTGTGTCTTGGCTCTGAGTTCTGTCTTTGTGTTTTCCTCATTGAAGATATGAGCTACACTTTTGATTGGTTGCAGATCAAGTTCAAATATTGCACTTTGCCTCTATGTAAGCCCATCAGTGTGTTAAAAATGTAATCCCATTAATTTGAAGATATGCTGATTAACCCAACATACAGTGTTATGTTCCAAGAACCTCTTCTTAATGTTTCCATTATGTTGAATGAGACAGTTCTGCGAAAGTTTAAAATATATATTTTTTTAATGTTTAAGAATATTTTTCTTTGGTTATGTGTAGAAATATATTAGCAGAATGTTTAATCGAAATTATAAAAAATGAAACTTTTTTAACGCTTCTGATGAGAAAATTCAAATAAAGTCAAATATGACATTATTGTGAAAGATCCTTGAATAGACAAAAACAAAGTTCTATGAAAGTTTAACAACAAATTAAGTTTTAAACAAATTAATCTAAACGAAACTAAAACATATTATTTGCATTTCATTGAACATAGACCTATTACTGGCCTACAGTCTACAATGATCAATTCTGTAATCAACAGCTTATCCTGGTAGAAATATTCATTATTATGGCATTAGCATGTGGGTCAGAGGGCTTAAGTGTATTGTATAACATTAACATGTTAAATCTATAGTCCAACTTTTAATATAAAGTCAAACTGACAAACATAACAGCTGTCAGTGTATATTGTCTTAAGTTTCATCTTTTGTTTTAAGCAGGAAGTTGTCCTGGTCTGGAAAGCACAGCTGCAGATCATAAGAGCAGCAATATTTACAGTTCAGGATTGTTCTGACGAGGGCACAGAAAGGCAATAAATCTCCCTGCGTGCTGTCCGTCTATGAGCCAGCATAACAACAGCAAAAGAGAACTTAACGGGAACCACTGTCACATTCTGAACTGAAAATATTTTCATTCCTGAGACAAGGACACCGTGTCCAGCTCAAGGGTCATTTGCCCCCTCCTGCCCCCACATAGTGACACTGACAAACACGCACTCAAAAATGCATATACCATTTCTAAATGCATTGTGGGTCTTTTTTGGAAGACCTTCTTGCACTTTCTGTCTCTGACACCCTATGAGAAGGCGAGACCCTTCTCCCCCTCCGTGTCCAGGCCAGACTCCCTGGCATTTTCCACTTCGCTGTGGCCAGTTGTTGTTGGTGGACTGAAAACAGGAGGAAAATAAAGAGATCTAAATGTCAGCAGGGAAGTGCAGTGCATTCCGCGCCCCTGCATCTCCTGAGCGGTCACCTAGAACAGCGTGTGATCCCGAGACAAAGCTGCCCACGGAGGAAGGTGGGGGTGGAAGTGGAGACATTACCCAGAATGCAAGTCTGCGGGATGGTTACCAAGTCCAGCAGAATATCTCTCTGGTCCATCTCTACCTGCAGGGGCTGGGCCACTTTTCATTTAGATTCTTTTGCGGAGTATTGCGTTTTTCTGGGTCGGGTCAGGATGACGAGGAACTGGTGGTGACATAAATGAAGAAGCTTGAAAGGAGGAGCTGTGCCTGATCCAACAGAAGCCTCCAACACATACATATACACACTGCTCTCTTCTTTTCATACAGACACATAATGAAAAAACATGGGAAGACTACATGGAGATTTAAAGGTGTCACTGTACACTGCGGGACATTTTCTTTTCCACTCCTTCCTTCCCAAGCCCTTTTTTTCCTCAAAGGTGTTTTCAGTGGGAGCATGAAAGATGCATGAGGAAGAGAAAGGTCACAGCTGAAAAAAAAAAAATAAAGGCCTTTTTGTCGCAGCACGAGCAAGAAAGAATGGTAATTTTATTTAGTCTTTTATTTCTTTTTTTGCGTCTCTGACAGTTTGTTGGCAGTAAAAAAGGACCCCTCGCCTTGGCAGTTCATCGTGCGGGACGTCATTTTCAAATTAGCTTTGTTTCTTAAATGTTCTCATAAGAGAGCACCGCGTTCTTGGTGCCATTGAGAGCTCCAGAGATCATGAATTCCTTGTTTATGTGAACTTGAAAAGATGCTGGCGCATTTCCCTGGAAGGCAATATTTACATACAGCGTGGCATGGCCGTGCATTTGATTTAGATCTGCAGTAGCCTAACTGATCCCCTTCCAAAAACATGCTCTTAGCCTCCACTGCCGTCTCATGGAATGCATTATTCTATTTTACTCTATATTAGGTTTACCTCAAATGCAACACCAGTAAGCCAGCACTAGATCTCTGAGCATGTGCAGAATATTATGTGGGATTGTTTGAGTAAAGCTTGGAGATTTGACTGAAGCATTTAGCTCACCGCAAATGGTGAAAAAATAACATTTACTGCTACTATGGATGTTTTTAGTTATTCTGCGCAGACTTTTCCCTGTGGGGACCTCCTGAAAAAGGATGCAAATATCTGGTTGAATGAATTAAAGGTTCACCAGGAAAAATGAAGAATTAACTACATAGGATCAGGAAAACGTGACATATTTTGCAAAGTCCGATCTCAAGGGAATTTTTCACCTACAAACGAAAATGTTTGCAAAGCAATTATTTCCCATTGGGGTCTCTCAAGCTCTGAAAAGTATATAAAAGTGGCAAAAAAATGTGTCCATATGTTGCATGTACTATTTTAAGTTGGTTCGTCTGATGAATACATTAAATTTAAGTAATTATTAACTGAAAATCTTCTTCTCCAATGAGATGTTGAGAAGTGAATCTAAATTTTGTGAATGAATCACTCAGGCTACTTCTATAAACTAAATAATTTAATAGAGCTGACCTATTCTTATTCACAGACAAAAATGTTCCTAAAAATTGTTTAAACCCTAAGCTAAGCTAACCCTAAGCCTTTATATAACTTCATAAGACTTGTAATATCCCGTACAGTAGCACACAAATCATATAAACCACTTTTATGATATTTTTGTGTTCATTTTGAAGCTTGAACGTCTCTTTACCCATTCTTTATAGGAAAAGTGACCAGCTATAATCACGTTTCTCTTTTTCTGTTCCACAAGGTGAGTAAGAAGAGTGAGAGAATTTTCATTTAAAGGATCCCTTGGAGGAAAAACAAACTCTTTATTCATTGCACTACAGTATATAGTGTGAGTCTATTTATATATGAGTATATATGAGTTCACATCAGTCAAGCTCTCATCAGCTGACCCTCGTCTACGAATACGACACCTATCACACCATCCCAAGCTCCATTCACTATTATAAACACCCTTATTGTGTTGTTCAGGAGCTAATTACTCTCCTCCATCTCCAGTTTCTCATCTCATCCAGTCAGGACTTGGCCTTCTGATATTCCACTTTGAATCAGACTCATTTTCTTGAATTATGTTGTTACATTAAATTATTGTCATTATGAAAAATTAATGATATCGGCAATACATTGATGTTGGTTCTGTTCCGTTTGCCCTGAGGTGGGGGTTTGGGGGAGTGGTGGTGGTGGTGGTGGGGGGGGGGGGGGGGGGGGGGATATTGGATTTGGGGCTGGGCTGCATGTATGGGCAGGGAGTTATTTCCCAGAAAAGAATCATACTGGCAATCCAAACTGTATGCTAATTCACAATAGTAGTCCTAGCAGAAACATGCTTATACAGTAGATTTGTACTTCCCTTTCTCTTTGTCTCTTTCTGTCATTTCTCATATCTATACCTCTCTATTTCACTCCATTCTCCATCTGTATCTTCTGGTAACTCAAAGCTTGACCAACCAGTCTGGTTTCATCGTTTCATCTCTCCTGGACCATTTGCTGGCCAACACCTGATACCTGAAACATCTTGCAACCCCACAGCCTAACGGTCCTGCCAAATGGCCAGAGACCACCAATTCTGAAGGTCTCCATTGTGGATCAACTGAACCTTGTCCAGGAGCAAAATCTCTCTAATTAACCCCATATGCTTGTGCAAAGTCCAAATCCCACCCGCATGCCAGCACTGTGATTCAGTAAGAAAAAACTGCTTTAATATCAATGTCACAAACATCAGACCTTTGGAATTAGAACAAGGCCAAAAAAAGGAAAATAAGTAGCTAATTTCTGTGTAGCTGTGAACTACAGTTGACGCCCCAAAAATGGTACAATTATAGCAGAGCATGTTAGTACACTATTTGGGGTCAAATTCAAAGCGCACAACAATTATCAAACCAACCAAAAATCATGAAAATTGAATAAATTATAAAATGTATTTAGAATAAAAATTACAATACTTGAAACGGGTGACAATTTTCCTGAATAAACATACAATAATATGTGAGTTTGTCATGAAAACTGTGCAGTTGGGAAAAATTTAAACATCATTAAATGTTTGTATTCCAGGGGGGGAAATTAGACTAGGAGATCAGAGACTTGTAAAGATGAATAAATCAGCAGTGTTTTTATATAAATAGCATCTTAATGTGTTCTGTGGATTAACAAAGTCACAAGCTTTGGACACGGGTCAGTGTGTGTGAAGACAGCCATCAAAAGCTTCAGCCAGCAAACACAAACGGTTTGGCCTGGCTGCTCTCTCTCTCTCTCTCTCATTGTGCTGGAAGAGTGATGCTGTGCTTGCAAATTAGCCTTGTGCATTCGAAGAAGAAGAAAAAAAACACTGTGAGTGAGAGGAGAGGTGAGAAGAGGTGAGCAGGCTGCGGGCCTATAGGACTTGAGAAGTTACAGCATCTCTATATCAAAATCTATATCTATATCAAAAGGAAGGACTAAGCGCAACAGTTCAAGTTTAAAACATGGCTGATTCATATATACATCAACGGTGTGCATGCATGCTTATATAACCTACTTGTTTCTGAATATTAATTTACTTTGATTTTCAGCTTCTGGGAAGAATTCACAATATTCACCTTATTAGAATGATGATCGTTCCAAGAACCCACTACCTATAACATAGTAGCAGTGTAACCGTGTTTAATCTTTCTAAAGCTGCCATTTTGAACATCCTGTTAAAGCTCTGTAATTAAATGAAATCACCAGTCTTTTTGTTCCTTCTCAGAGGCCAGACAGCACAATGCTGAAGTCTTGACTACTGTGGCTTCAGGGCGCTGTCAGGGCGAACGCTCAGCTGAGCACAGGTGCTGGACTGTCGGTATTTAATGTAACACTTCTCTGTCCTGCTGGCCAGTGAATGGACACAGAATTCTTCATCTGAGCTTGTCACTGTCACATGAGGAGAGCAGTGATGTGGGAAGAGAGGGAACAGACCCTCAGTCACAGCTCATCTCCTGAACTTCCTCCCAGAGGAGGTTATCTGAGGTGAAAGAAAGAGTCACAGGGGAAATCATCAGCAGATTTGTTATTGTAGGATCTTAAAGTGCATCATTCAAACTGTCCACATAACAGTCTGAATACATTAGTTAAGTCAGAGTGTAGGTTTTAATAGTTTAACAAAGCTGTTGGATGTCTCCTCATTATTTCTTAGATTAAGTATCTTATGTTCACCAAGGCTGTATTTATTTATAGAAAAACAATGATATTGTAAAATATTGATACAATTTAAAATAGTTGTTTTCTAAATACATATGTTTTTTTTTCCTGAGACAGCAAAACCGAAATTTCACAATTATTACTCCAGTCTTCAGTGTCACACGATCCTTCAGAAATTATTCTAATATGATGATTTTCTGCTCAAGAAACCTACTTATTTTTATGATTGTTGAAAACAATTGAACTGATACCGTTTAAACTGTTTTGTTTTTCCAGATTCTTTGATTAAAATAATTATCATGGTCTTTTTTATCATGGTAAAAATGACAATTATCATGGTATTGTCATTTTCGATCAATTTAATGCATCCTTGCTGAATAAAAGTATGGTATCATATGCATTTAAACTCTCTCTCTCTCTCCTGGGAAAATGGACCAAAGATATGACTGTACTAAACGGATTCAGTCCCGTCAGATTTTATTTCTAATGAGAATGTCCCACCCTCTCAAACCACTGACTAGAAAATTAAGCTAGTCTATTATGACTAACATTCATTACAGATAATGAAAATAAAACAAAAATTGTGTGATAAAGTTAAAAATTAAGAAATAACCGTACTATATAGCCTCACTGAGAGATAAATGTACAATTATGAGTCAGATTTGTATGAAATAAAGCAGCAAATGTGAGATGTCACAAAGATAAATAAATTAACATTGTGATATATATTGGGTCTAATAAAACTGTAAAGTTAAAAATTCCATTTTTATTTTATTTTTTATCAAAGACATAAGTCATAAACAGAAAGGTGCACTAGTAATTTCCAAAAATTGTATTAGGCCTTTAATAGTTTAACAGTAAACAAAAAAACAAAACAAAAAAAATCTTTCTTTTCCAATTTAATGGCCATGATATCTCTACTATGCCAGTCCACTCCAAAAACTTGAAGAACTTCAAATAATCATAAACTACCATCATCAAAAACTCATCCTAACAAAACATCTCATTATTCAAGGACTTTTATGGCAGCTGAACACAAAGTCAACAAGCATCCGATTTTACATTTCTTGATTTACATGCCATCCGAAGACAAAGAAAACAAAGAAAACACAAAAAGAGACAAAAACAGCTTTTCCCACTTCCACTCCTTCTGAAGGAAAGAGGATGTCCTTATTCTTGTAATTGCCATTGAAGCAGCCAAGTAAACAAACAAACAAACAAACTCCATCCGAGTGTTTAAAGACAATAGTGGAGGCTCAATCTGTGAAATGCTAATCTCTTTTCATGCCGCCGGCCCGCGTGCCTTTTGTCCTCTGCCTGGGACTCACAGAGGGCTGTGACTTCATTGGAATAAGTGGCAGAGGCCTGGCACCTCTCTTTGGGCCGGACTTCATTGAGGGGAGGAGATAGGAGAGAGATCCGTTAGAGTCCATCCAAGCCGCTTGTCAGCTCTGCTTATTGATGCCTGAGCCACCGGCGGCCGGCTGAATGATTGCTGGACAGGGCTGGGCTGATTGATGTGACGGACGATTGGCCGCTTGTGTGAATGTCACAAACACACACTAACACACACTCCTCTCTGAGGTCGTCACAGGAAATACAGAGAGTGACGAGGGGCGTGATTTCATTACACAAAGCACTGCGAGTGCAATGGGGGAGCAGGATGTTCCCCATTGGCTTCCTGACACTCTCGGTTGATTGATAAGGCAGTTCGCTCGATGGATCAGACAGACAGTCGTATTCCTACACTTTGTTTATGGTTTGGACAGCGGCAGATGAGCTCTGGGAAATAGAGCTGGATGAGGTTTTCTGCTCTGAGGTGCTTCTTTGAGAACGGACGCGTCTCACCGCATACAGCTTTTGTTAGTTGTGGTGAATGAGGTGTCAATTTAGACCAAAACAATATATTTTCATTAAGTGTTGTTTAAAAACTCATTGACCATGGTTTTAAACCATGTTATTATTTTTAGCTAAACTAAAATTATTTAAAAATTTGCATTTCTTGGCATAAAGCAGAAATATTAGATAAAAAAAAAACTTGACTAAATGACTAAATAATTAAACTATGCTTATGTTGAAGTGCAAAAAAGTCCAAAACTGAAATAAAAATGAAAGATAAATGCAAATATGTTTTTTCCATCACAAAGCTGTTAAAAACACATTCCATTTGATTGAAAAAGTACAGTTCTTCTGTCATTTTACAACAGTTTCAAAAAGTACATAGTGCCAAAAGAGCTCAAATTCCAATCTATATAGTTGACACTTCGGTGACTACTCATGTTCTCTTATTTGCTGTGAACATGACACTAATAAGACAGTTTAACAGCTACAGAAGACAGATTTTCTTTTGCTGTTATGTTGCATCAGACCAACATAACAAGGTTCTTTCACACCGTCTTTGACAAATTGAAAACATGGTCATTTCAATATATGACAGCAGTATATGTATGACCGGTATCTAAAGAGTAGAAAAGTGTGTTTATGTGTTAATTAGATTCTCATAAGCCCTGCTCATTGCCGATTTTCGATGACCAGTAAATCCGGTAAGCTGCCATACATCAAGCATATGCCGGCACCGGTTTAAGGCCTCTAACAGATGTCGCCATACTGACTAGCATCCATGCCTCATCCATGCAATAAATGAACTCGCTGGATGGATGAAGCTCAAGATGTTGACACAGCCTCGACCATCTGGGCCCAGCGTATAGCTCTACTGCCAGAGAGTAGCAAATGTGTGTTGATAAAAGAGAAAGTATGAGATGATTTCAGAGCTTCTCATTAGCAAAGCAGCGCAGGACTATTGGCATTCTGATGAGTTTTAGTGCTGTTGTATCTCTCTCTCTCTCTCTCTCCCTCTCTCTCTCTCTATAACCAGCTGGTTTGATGGGTAATTAGATGGCATGGATGAACTTTGTGCCCATACAGAGGGCAGATGGGTGTCTGGGTCAGAGCCCAGTAACAGAGAGTGCCAGCCTTCTCAGTAGTGGCCGTAGATCTGAATGGACAAAGTTCAATGCTCAAAGCAGTCAGGTTTATTCTATTCAGAGGTGGACACTGATGGTATGTGTGGGGCTATTGTGCATTCATTGTAGGCCTGTTAATAGTTTTAAAATGTTTAATCCAATTAATTACATAAAATGGCGACTATTGTTTCTTACATTTACACATTTGGCAGACACTTTTATCCAAAGCGACTTAAATTGCATTTAAGAAACGCATAGACATTCTAATCAGTGTTTGCTTTTCCCTGGGAATCAAACTCATGACTTTGGCATTGCAAGCACCATGCTCTACTGTTTGAGCTAAAGGATATATATATATACTTTATGTGAAAGCCCCCAAGTGAAGATAATTATGAGTTTACATTACCATGAAAAATGAAAGCATTGCATTTTAATGTTTTAGTTTTTTTCTCCTAAAGTTATACACCTAAAGAAATTTCACACATATTAGTGTCTATTCTGGAACATTTTCCTGTACCATTGAGCCCTGACAGCCAAAAAAAATATCACATCATAAACTATAAAAGCTGCAAGGGCCATTGCATTAATGCGTGGCAAACCCAGACACCGTGTGTGAGTGGGGCCCTACAATAGCTGGCTGAACAAATAACGGAAATGGAGCAAAGGTACCCGGATTCTCTTTTAATCACTCTTGGAGATTTGAAAAAAGCAAACATCTCTTGTGAACAGCCAAACTACAGACAACACGTTACCTGTCCCACCAGAGACAGTAATATACTAGATAACTGTTACACCACAATCTCTGTCCCAAGAGCAACTTTAGGGCTCTCTGATCACGGTCTAGTTAATCTTACACCAGCCTACAGGCAGAAACTGAAATCAGCAAAACCTGTAAAAAGATGGACTAATGAAGCAGAGCGGTGTTGACTGGAGTGTCTTTGAAACTGCTGCCACTGACCTGGATGAGCTCATAGAGACTGTAACATCATACATCAGTTTCTGTGAAGATATGTTCATTCCTACCAGGACTTTCTGATCATTCACTAATGATAAACCATGGGCAGTTCCTAGAGGGCCACTGTTCTGCAGCGTAAACAATAATTAAACTCACCTGAACCAGTTAATAAAGGTCTTCAGAATTAGACTTAAACTTAAACAGAATTAAACTTCCAGGCGGGTGCTTTGGAGATGGTTTTATCCCAAGTATTTTGTCTGCCCTTGTACTTACATAATTAAGTTAATAGCTCAACAACATGTATATGTACAACACACTTGCATGGTGATTTTTTGCCATATATTTTATGTTTTGGTGAAGTGAATTCGGGTGAATGTGTACTAATTCATATGTTTGTGCATAATCTAATTACCGTTCACTGAGGGTTAGGTTTATGTGTGGAACTTCATGCATTTTCCCCTTTAAAAATTGTTTATGTATAACTCAAATTGTATGATTTATGAGATTTGTTGAGTTGTGTGTGTTGTAAGGAGGTCTTCATCAAGTAGAGTTCAAATAAATATAAATGAAGCTTTTGGACTGAAAAACCGCTGAAAACCAGTGCACACCAAACGTCTCGGGTTACGTATGTAACCCTGGTTCCCTGAAGGGGAACGAGACGCTGCGTCAGAAAACGCTAGGGGAAACCCTTGACGTCAGTCACGTGAAGATGTGTACAACCAATGAGAGAATTACGCGTGTGAATGCAAGTCGCGGGTCAGTGACGTCATGAACAGAGCATAAAAGCGCACCGGAACCTGGAAGTGACAGCAAAAGAGTGTCTGAAGCGGGCCCGGAGGCGCAAGGAGCTGAGGCGAAAGACACAGCGTCTCGTTCCACTTCAGGGAACCAGGGTTACATACGTAACCCGAGACGTTCCCTTTCATGGGAACTTCGAGCTGCGTCAGAAAACGCTAGGGGAACGTTATACCAACGTCACCTCAGCGACGCCAGCCTACGGATGTGTCTCAGCTCACTGAGAGAGCACCCTCGTTCCCGGAGCGGAATCGAGATCCAATTGATAGAACCTCATAAAGGTGTGCGGTGAGGACCAGCCAGCCGCAGCACAAACATCAGCAAGGGAAACTCCTGAGAGAAACGCCTTGGAGGCCGCCACGCTCCTAGAAGAGTGGGCCCGGACCCTCAGGGGAGAGGCATGTCCGGCCGACTTGTAAGCCAGACAGATATCCTCGACTATCCATCGGCTTAGGGTTTGTTTGGAAGCTGGAGCCCCCCCAGGGGCCCCAAAACAAACGAACAGTTGGTTTGACTTACGCCAGGTAGCAGTCCTGAGGACGTAAGCGTCCAGTACTCGTACTGGACAGACCTTGTTCTTTCGCTCCTGCTCATGATCGTCAAAGGGGGGGGGGAGGACAGAAGGCCTGTAGCATGATAGACCAAGCCACATTCGTGAGAACCTTAGGGACATAGCCTGGCCTCGGGTGAAGAAAACCTTCGTCATCCCGGGCGCAAACTCGGGGCAAGATGGAACCACCGAGAGAGCTTGAAGATCCCCAACCCTCTTAAGCGAGGTGATAGCCAGCAAAAGAAGGGTCTTTAGGGAGAGGAGTTTAATAGGAAGCTCCTCTAATGGTTCAAAGGGTGCCTGGGACAGGCCTTGGAGTACCAAAGACAAGTCCCAGGCAGGAACCCTGGTCTGTGCCACAGGTCTCAGCCTTAGAGTGCCACGAAGGAAACGAGAGACTAGGGGGTCCCTGCCCAAGGACACCCCACCCAGAGGTATGTGGCAAGCCGCTAAGGCAGCCACATAAACCTTCAAGGTAGAGGGGGACAACCCTGCCGCAAACTTTTCCTGCAGGAACTCCAGCACTTTGCCAACGGGACAGGTTACTGGGTTCTACTGCCTTACGCTACACCAAGCAGAGAAAAGTTCCACTTTAGAGCGTAGAGTTTCCTCGTGGAGGGAGCTCTGGACTGAAGGATGGTCTCTACAACCTCAGCTGTGAGACCAGTTTTGAAGAACTGGGTCCCCTCAGGGGCCAGACCTTCAGCTTCAGAAGTTCTGGGCGGGGGTGAACAACACAATCCTCCGCCTGGGACAGAAAGGTCCCGGAATCTCCACAGCGTGAGACGGACCCCGTCCTGACGAACTTTGGCCAGAACTCCCGGGAGCAAAACAATCGGGGAAAACCGTTCAAGTGTAGCCTCGGCCACGCGTGTACCATAGCATCCCGCCCAGGGGCGCTGGATGCGACAGAGAGTACCACAGAGGGCAATGGGAGTTCCTGACGGAGGTAACAGGTTCACCTGTACCTGCCCGTATCTATCCCAGATCTGCTCCACCACCTCGGGGTGGAGCCACTATTCCCCGAGCCTCGGCCCCTGTCTCGACAGGATGTCTTGCTCATTGTGCGGAGCGATCCCTCAGGAACGCTCCCCAGCCCGTGAGGGATGCAACTGTCGACAGCGACAACGTCGGTCGAATGCTCCCAACACAGGGCCCTAAGACATGGAACCAGGTTTACTTCCACAGGGTCAAGGCGCGTAGGCATTGCCTCGTGACCTTGAATGTGCGAAGCGGGTTGCCCCTCGGGGAAAACCCTTTGGTCCTGAGCCACCACTGCAGGGGTGTCATGTACAGTAGGCCGAGCGGATGACGCTGGACACTGCTGCGTGAGCCCCAACACCCTCTGGAAGTGTTTGACAGTGAGTAGCTAGCCTAGTTTGATACTCTTGACGGCTGAACGAATGGAATGAATGCGCCCAAGAAGGAGCCGAGCAAACATTGCCTCCGAGTCCCAAATGACTCCCAAGAAAGTGGTTCTCCAAACAGGAGAAAGTACACTCTTCTTGGTGTTCAACCTTAACCCCAGCTCCTTCATGCGAGCGAGCACGACATCTCGATGACGTGCTGCTAACCGGGACGACTGGGCTAATACTAGCCAGTCGTCGACATAATTGACATGAATGCCCTGGGAACGCAGCGGAGCAAGCGCAGCGTCCACAACCTTTGTGAACGTGCGGGGCAAGAATAATAGGCCAACCGGAAGTAACCGATAATGGTACGCCTTCCCCCCGAAGGCGAACCAAAGGAACTTCCTGCTGAGGAAGGATGGAGATTGAATTCTAGACGCAAGATTAGCGCAAATCTAGAATGGGCCGCAACCCTCCATCCTTCTTCGGAACTATGAAGTACCGGTCGTAGAAACCGGACTGTCTGTCTGTGAGGGGTACATACTTGATGGCCCCTTTCTCCAGCAGAGGTTTTACTTCTAGTTCCATGACCAGAGCCTGCTGGGGTGAGCCCCCGAACTGCATGGCGTACCTGCAGGTTACCGTGCGCAGGACCCATTGAGAGATGCCCGGCAGACGTGATCACGCGGCCTGGAACTCTACTAAGGTAACCAGTCTCTCGAGACTGGCCTCTGGTACGAGCAATGACACCACAAGGCCGGGGTTCCCGGACACCATACGGGTGAAATGCTCTAGGACCCTCCTCAGAGGGGGCAGTATTCCAGTGGCAGGCTCCCTCGGAAGCCGCACACGGGGAGAACTGCCTCGTTGCGGCTTGCCTTTGGCGTCAGAAACGCTTACTGGCAACCTTCTTGGCATTAAAGACGATCCTCAGATCAGTCTTTTGCTAGAAGGCTGAGCCTGAGAGTGCTGGCCCGACCTCCCCTTGTTGGGGGAAGGTAGACGGGATGCAACACTCTCTTCTGTGAGGCTCTGAATGAGGATTTGAGCCCGAGGACTCATGCCTGGAGAGACAGATCAATGGCCCGGCGCAGCTCTGCCACTGCTTCCGGGCCAATGCCGCCGCCCTTGTCGAGGTCTCCCAGCAATTCTACTTGGTAGGACTTCAGCAGTGCCGCGGTGTGCAGACATGCTGCAGCATGACTAGAGGCAGAATAAGCTTTCTCCCCACGAAAGATGATGTGACCCGCAACGGCTTTGTGGGGAGCGCCGGGTTTAAGAGAAGATGCCGATTGGAGCACGAGGTATCCCGCAAGAGCCTCGTCCACATTGGCATCCCTCCATAACCATAGGGTTGAGCCCCGACAAAGGTAGCATACATCGCACTGCACGGTGTATGCACCCTGTCAGAGGCTGGCCTTTTTTCCCAAGATCTCGACACCTCGGTGTGGAGATTCGCTAGAAAGGCATTACCCGGCGCTGGGGGACGACCTCGATTAGCTCCTCATACGCCGGTGAAGAGGATGGCGAATCCTCCTTGACCGGATCGATGCTAATCACATCCTCATCCTCAGAACAGGATAGTGATAGCACCGAAGTCCCAGTGAGATCGCCTGGAGCGCGTGCTCCCAAATCCCACCTGGAACTTGAATCATCACAGCTAAGCTGAGATACGGGCGCGCCCGTCTCGCTAGCTTCTGTGAGATCCATTTGCGATACCCAGGATTGTAAACGCCGCTGAGCCTCAGCTGCAACAGGTCCAGAACCCTGAGAAACGCGAGCCTGGATAGTGTCCGCAAACACCGCCAGGCGAGAGCGGCTTCATCTGCAGTCTCGATGCCAACAAAATCCAACACCTCGGTGCTGGAAAAAGTTCACCGGACCGGGGCTCGAACTCCGGTCTCCCATAGACAAACACAGTATCCACTGTACCATAGCAGGTGTAGTAGAAAACTGATGCTGCAGATCATATGCCGGTGAAGAGGGTGGCGAGACCTCCTCAACTGGATCGATACTAATCACCTCCTCATCCTCAGAGCAAGAAAGTGGTAGCACCGACGTCCTAATAAGATCGGGAGCAACCGCGCCTGAGGCGCGTGCTCCCAAATCCTGCCTGGAACTAGGATCAACACAGCCAGGCTGCAAAACGGGCGCACCCGCCTCGCAACTTTCCGTGAGATCCATCTGCGATACCCAAGATTGAGAACACCGCCGAGCCTCAGCCGCAGCGGGTCCAGAACCTTGAGCAACGCGAGTCTGGTTAGTATCCGCAAATACCGCCAGACGAGAGCGGAGAGTACGCAATGAGAACCTCTCGCAGTTCTCACAGTCAGCGCCCTCAAGTGCCGACCGAGCGTGCTCCACTCCCAAACAGACAACGCACTGCCTGTGTGTATCCCTACCCGAAATAAAACGGGTGAAGGGAAAAACACACGGGATAAATGCCTGTTCCGCCATAATACAAATGCACGTAATCCAGAAGAAAAGTGGTTTGTAACTCGCAAGCACAAACTCTCTGACACACGCACGCTGAAGACACTCAAAGCTGTCACTTCCGGGTTCCGGTGCGCTTTTATGCTCTGTTCATGACGTCACTGACCCGCGACTTGCATTCACACGCGTAATTCTCTCATTGGTTGTACACATCTTCACGTGACTGACGTCAAGGGTTTCCCCTAGCGTTTTCTGACGCAGCTCGAAGTTCCCATGAAAGGGAACCAGGTTCAAAGAACTTGCCACAGTGGAACCCGCTGTGTTCACTTCGTGTTGTTTTCAGTTTGTGTTCACTTATATTAATTAGGCAGCATACGGCCATGTCTTTATGGTAATAATTGCACATTGGAATGCTCAAAAAAGATGAAGATGTGGGTACATTTACAAGCTCCTTTTTTGTGTACCCTCTTGTCTTCATAGTTTGCTTGCGTTGTCACTTTGTTTTTCTTCTTTTCTTCTTGTGCACTGGTTTACAAAGGTGAGCAGCCAATCAAAGTGATGTAGACAACAAGCAGTTCACTAGGTTGAGAGCTGTAGTGTATAAAACGCACAAGAAATATCATTCGTAATGTAATAATTCTGATGTTTTACATAAAGTCAGCATAGAGTAGATGCCTATTTAAGCATTTCCTTATGTATACGTTATAACTAGCTCTTTGACCGCTTTAGTGCAATGGGACTGAATCAAATTCTCCATGTTAGAGCTGCGGGGGAACATTCACTGAAAATTGCGTGCAAAGGGCAAGAGGCAGCTCTGCAAAACCTCCCTGCAGAAATGTATATCTGACATATCACCAACATCAAGAGGACCTGCAGGACTCACCTGACAAAGACAAACGTTCCGTTCAAAAGGTTGAAGTAGCAATCCGACGATTTACTCCCTTTATTTTTCAGGGCTCAAGAATCAAAAAGTGAATAAATCAAAAAGAAGCCCTGTGACAGATTCAGGTCATAGGCCGAGCAGACACTTAATCACAAGAGAGACATCGAGAGCAATATGTTTGCGTGTAGTTAGAGTAATGGTGATGGACTATTATTAAAAACCACAGTTTACATTAAACTGTTGACAAGAGCGAATCAATGCCATGATTAAATGTACATTGCACAAGGTTCACAAACATTTGCACAACATGTGAGTTCACGAATGGTTGATTCATATTAAATGTGGGTAACGCTTTAGATTAAAGCCCGGAAAGTGATGCAAAAGTAAACCGAATTTACTTTTGGTAATTATAGTGTATTAACAACCAGGTAACAACCAGGAAAATTAACAAAGTATTTTGGAACTAAGGGGTACTTATTCTACGATTATGACTGGAAACAATCTTACATTTGGAGCAATTTAGCGAGAACATACAATCCGTTTTGTAATACTAGAATGCCAATATATATTTAAAAAATATATCTTTAAAAAAATAACAGGAATCTGCGCATTCATACTGTAATTTTTTTTCTGTAACTCCATGTAACAAGAGGGTAAAAAGCAACACTTTAATTTACAGCCTCCAGATGCCACATTTACCCTGTAACTACATGAACCAAATATGTCACCAATATTTAAAACAAAATCTGCAATAGTTTTACTTGCCTTAACTTGTGACAATTTAATATTGAATGTACAAAACTGAAATAATTGTTCCTAATTTAAATCTACTCTTTTGAATTTAAATAAAATGATTTGAAAGACCATACATATAATATCATAACAATATACTCTACATACTTTTATTTAGCATTGAGGATGAAAGGAATTGGTCAAAAGTTAGAGAAGAAAAAACATTTACTGTTTTTACTGTATTTTCGGTTGAATAAATGAAGCCTTGGTGAGGCAAGGTTAAAAATCTCACTGACCTCAAATTAACTTCTGAATGGTTTTAGGCGTTGTGCAGGAGGATCTTAAAGATACTTTAATAATATAACTCAAAAGAGCACTTTGAACTACAAACAAAAAAGCCACAAAAACTCTATGAAAAGTCCAATGGTATACACATCAAACGTAAGTTTTGACAGATAAAAACTGAATGGGACCACAAGATATACAGATATAGATTTACACAAGGGCTGATTAGGGAATAGTGACAAGTCTAACGGGGTGATTGATTATGAGACAGGTGAATGGAAAAACAGTAGGAGATTACAGGAGGAAACAGGAAGTAGACATGACAGAACTGTGACAAATGGTACCGTTAGTTATAATAGTTTTATTACATAATGATAATTATTGTAATGATAATTATGATAGTGCTACGTATCTGCTGTGTGCTTTTTATCTAGTGAATCATTCAAGTGAAGTAATTGTATTAGTAATTGTAAAGTACAATGTATGCAAGCATTTATGCAAGTGTTATGCATTTATGAATGTGTTAGTTCAGTTCACTTTCTTATTCTCTTCATCCGCAAAGCACTTGAACGTGCCATACTAATTACGACTTCCAAAGTGGGAAGTAGTAGGTTCCCTTTCAAGGGAACTTACGCTGCTTCAAGTGCTGTGGGAACGACCTCTGTGTGTATCTGTCATGAGGCACGTATGCAATCCGATCAGTTGCGTGAGAAGACATCAGAAGCGGGTGACATCATGAACCAGGAATCTATAAATGCTAGCCACGCCAAACATCCAACAGGTGCCGCCCTTTCTCAGTCTTCACCTGGCAGATCTAGTGCCGGTTCTCAGGTGGAAGCACGCTCTGTGGTTACTTCCACCAGGGGAGAGGTACCGGCGCTGCAATTATCTAGTTCCGAGGAACTAGATGTTGTCAGCATCAAGGCCAGGGATAAGGACTCGCCACCTCATTCCCCAGCCTATGAGGAACTGGTGGAGGTTCTGACTCGCGCTGTTGTCAGGTTGAACATCAATTGGCCAACAGAAAGGCAGGATGTTCGTCCCAAAAACAAATGAGACGAATGCTTCCTACCTTTGCGAGCTCAGCCTCCTCGTCGGGGTCTGCCTTCGTACCACCTTTCTCAGGATGGTCTAGGATTCGGTCTCGATGCACACGTGTCTTTCCTCTCAGCCATAAATCCGATGAAGCTAGGCTAGTCACGCACTGTGACACAGTTCCAAAGATTGTTAGGGCTCATGGCAGCAGCGTCCAATGTGATTACTTTTGGCCTGTTGTATATGAGACCCTTTCAGTGGTGGCTCAAGGCCTACCACTTCTCTCTGGGTGGTCTATCTCTGGGGAGAGACCCACGACCTGCTATAGCTCATGTGCGCTTGCCAACAGCATCTACTTCAGAGACTTAGCTTCCGGCTGTTTGGCGTGGCTAGCATTTACAGATTCCTGGTTCATGACGTTACCTGCTTCTGATGTCTTCTCAAGCGATTGGTCAGATTGCATACGTGCTTCATGACGGATACATGCAGAGGCATTCCCACATCGCTTGACGCAGCATCTCATTCCCTTTTCAGGGAACTAAGGTTACATACGTAACAGAGACGATTTTCTGACAAGCACGTGAAGACAGCGCTACCCTTCCTACATTTAAATTAGGCTGAATGTTGTGTCACGACTATCTTCTGGATGCTTTCTCACACTAGCCGTGTCACGTATTTTAAAGTCAATTTGGCTTAGCTCCTCAAGCACACTCTTGCATGCATACACACCGTGTCCAGCCTGGGAGATTGGAACAATTGTCTCCTCCACAACATTCCCCCTCCCTGCCTGATTTGAGGCAAGCCGCATGGAGAGCCTGCCCCGGGTGTTATCAGGGACCAGCCAATGAATATACAGTTAAACAAACAGCCATCTAAGTCTAAGACCACCATGGATAACATTATTATGTCCCGCGTCTGCGGCGGCATGGGGCGGAAGAAAGAGGCAGGGCCCGTTTGAGAAACTCTTGTGGGGATTTAACCGCAGCAGAATTCTGATCGGGCTTGGAACTGGTCCCAGAAAGCCGAGTTAATAGCCTTTCACTCCATTGAATAATGCTTTGAATCACTAATGTGGCTTGTATGCAGGGCCTGTAGTTTAACGTGCCTTTGAAAAGACTTCATTTCCGATTCTACATTGCAGCAAAGGAGAGACCTAATGTGTTTGTCAAGGTCAGATTCTGTGGTTTTCCACTCACATTTAGACACCCAGGGTACAAAATTAATGTTAAGTTAAAAATGGGTTTTGGTGAGAAAATGAAACATAACTCGTCAGTGAACAGTGACTGCAACGTAACACATGGTAGGGTTTATAAAAAGTTAAATAGTAGAAATTCTAATCTGACCAATGCCACTGTAAGTGACCAGTGATTCAGTGATTCAAATCAAAGTCATGCAATTCATTGCATTAATCTACCAATACTGAGGGACAAAATAAAATAAAATTGCAGCGATAGCTAAGCTGTGCAAATATCCAGTCTGCTAAGGAATTCACTTAAAAGCTAACTGATAAAAACCCTGAACAATAAATCTTTACTCTGACCAATTATAGCTTCCGTTGTGTACCTGATATTTAATATAAAATGCATTCACAGATTTTTTTTATATACTGATAATGAATTATCTTTCATAATATGTATGATTTTTAATAAAGCACTGAATAGAGAGCCCATCAAAGTTTTTCTGCCGAAAGGATAAGTTAGGTAGGTAACTAAAAAGTGAATGTTGCATCCTGTGCTTAACAAAACTTCACGCAAGATGTGGCCTTCCTGCTTGTCAGAATTGAGGTGAGAGACATAAAAACGGCATTGACAAGCCCCCTCTCTCCTTGCCTGTCTGACCTCTCTCTCTCTTTCTCTCACTTCTTCTCTATCTGTGAATATCTCACTCCATTTCTTCAAATGCATCCTCACACAGGCACAAGTCTGAAAAGAATGGTATTCTGTTGCTAAAAGCGTGCCCCATATACCTATAAACCAATCAATAAAACATTTTCCTGCATTTCAGGCTCCAGCACAAAGAAATAAATAAAATCGAAGAATACATTTTTTATTCCTTCATGCTTGGCCAAGGTGCTTGCGCTCAGATACACCCATTAGTGAGATAATGCGATATATTGGGCTGAAGCCTGCTTAACTCTGACTCAATCAACACACCCATAACATCAACCCACATAAACAAGGCAATACAGTGATGGAAGGATGCTGAGAACAACAGAGTGCACTCATGATTCAGACAGTAAACAATTGCTTACATAATTGTCACAATGATCAAAAAAATAAAATAATGAGCTCTGAGCTTAATAGGTTTTTTGGCTGGTAGCTTGGAGACGCATGGCTGGAGAGTGCTTGCATTGCGAGGCATCACATTAATGGGTGTCATGCCAGAGTCAAAGCACATGACCTCAAGCAGCTTTCGGACTGCAAAGACACAAACCCCAAACATTAGATTAATTAACCAACACTCAACATTAGATACACAAGCATACGCCCCCCAGCGCTCTAATATCGTATACTGTATTTTTAAGCATTAATTAATAACAATAAGTGCATGTGAGGATAAATAAACAAGTTCACGTTCATATAATCCTCAAATGGAGTCGAGTAAATACAATAAAAGAATGGAACACTTGAAATAAAATAAAATTTTAAGAATGTTATCAAAAAAATTAAACTAAACTTCTTCAACAAATCATGTGATGAGCCATAAGGTGCGACCAACTTGCAGCAAAACATAATTATGTCATAGAGACCCTCAGGACTGCGTGCTAAAGTCAAAAAGGCTACATGCGAAACTGTAAACTTAATTCACATAGTAGGCAACAAATAGTATATGACCAAACTCCAGTGCTCATAAAAGAGTAGGAAAAAAAAATACTCAAATCTCCTACTTTTTCCAGCGAGATATTGAAGTGTGCATACGATGGACACTTTACTATCCCATAAGGCAGCAGAAGAGGACTGGTGAATGACGATGATGCAGTTGGCGGTGGTAGTTCATGCACATTATGTAGTGTATGTACATAATATGTCTGGATTAGATTACATTCATACTGCACACACTCAAACTATATAGTGGTTGTGAAGTAATAAAAAAATAGCTAAAACTTTTTATTTAAAAATTTAAAAAAATTATAAGATGAGTGTGTTTCATCTTGATTGCCAAATTGAAATGTGTCTTTAAAAAAATGATAAAATTAAATTATAAACACTTTTTAAAAACACTATGAACACTCTTACATGTCACTAACCCACATACACACAACACGATCTCTAGCAGTGCTTTCAGGCACCAAAAACAAAGCTCTTGCACATATATTCTCACAACCATGGACAAATCAAAATACACAAAAATAAATAAAAATAACAAAACGAGAAAAACTATTATACTTTTTATTCTTATATGTGAACGGTTACCACACACACAGATCCACAAATCCTATTATGGCAGGTTGTCTTGATTGATGTAGCAGCTACACTCAGGGTTAATATACACTCATAAATTATGCATGAGATAATGCCATCTCTCTGTTCTCCAGCACTCCATGGGGTACAACTAAAGCCCAAGTCAAGACATTTCTCCTGTCTCTGCTCGTCCTCTCTTTATTATGCTCTATGCATAGAATGGGAGTGAAGAAGAGGGGTGGGGTGGATTTTTAGTGGACAGACCTAGTGCGTTCTTTTTGTATTTATTATTGAACTCTTGGAAATGGTAGATATCATGAATTAATAACATGCGAATCTTTCTCTGTGTGCCAGTGGGACCCATTCTTTTTCAGGGCATGGAGTGGATAGATTTGTTTGTTTTATTTTGATTTATGTAATTATTTTTCAGAGAGTGCTCTAGGTAAAGATATTAACCTGTTGATTGATTCAGTTGTCAACCAAAGTTCATCTGTTCCCAATACATTTCTCATTATTAAATATTTTGAGCTGTTTGCTGAAAATACAATAAAGAGGAGTCCTGCCCTGCTAAAAAATAAATAACAAACAGTTTACACCAGCCTAAGACTATTTGGTGGTCTTACCTGGCCAACATTGATGAATTACACTGTTACTTCAGTGCATTGCTTTGGGGAACTTTTGGTTACACTTTATATCAGTGGTCAACGTTTAAATAACTATATGTAACTTTAAAACTATAAAGTATCTTGCAGATTATTAATAGAGTTAGGTTAGGGCTAGTAAAATAAGTTTTTTATTGTCAGTAGAATGTAAATAAAAATACAGAAATTCTTTTGTTTCACTACATTCCAAAGAATAGACTAATATATATATATATATATATATATATATATATATATATATACATATACTTTTTTTTTAATTCCCCATTATTTTAATTCTAAAAATAAAAAATCTGCCCTGAGAACCAAGAACAAATAATTGTTGAAATTATTGAAATTATTATTTTATTTAGCAAATTGCTTTCTATTAATTTTTTGAAATGCGACTGTTTTGACTGCAAGGTGTTTCAAAAGTGTCAGACGAGTGTCCAAAACCCCTTAAAAACAGCCAACAGACCAGATTAGGTTAGTTTAAACTGGTTTTGTTATTTTCATTGTTGTTTGTGTATGAAATAAGAACCACAATAAGTTAAAAGAGTAATGATATGGAATAAATCAAACCATGAAAAACAATACAATGTTTGATTTAGCACACCTCATAGAGATTTTTTAGACAAGTTTACCTCTCCATGAACTCTCTGCATTCTGCATTCTCTGACAAGATGTCAATTGCTGTCAGAGATACCTGAAACATGAATTCTTAAATGCCATATGGCATATTATGTCGATGTACGGCAAGGCTCTTTAGGTTGAATCAAGGTGGTGTGTGTACGTTCACTTAAAGTTGATTATGGCTGTTTGTAAAACAGCATTGAGAAAAGAGGTGTGTCCATACACAGAGAGTGACAGTGGCCACCACTTCTATAATACCCCCTGGAAGGCTGGACCTATGGCATGGTGGAATCCCTGATGAGCGTCTTTGACATTGATTGATGAGGCTCGGTTTCATCCAGGGCACAGAAGCCTGGCCCCCTCCTGCTATTTCAGGCCTGTCTTCACGCTGGTCCATTTCTCATAAATGACAATCGTCAAGCTCAGCGGTTTGAAGCTGTCATGATGACCAGTGTTCACATAAGAAAACAATTTTAAGTTACCATAACAACAGAGACTGAATTGGGGCAACAGGTGCCCATTTTCTAGTAGCAGATGGACTTAAAGGCCCACTGAAGTGTGTTGAAACAAGCAGCATTCAATGTTGAAGTAATTTCCATTGAAACATTAAGACAGGGCTGGGGATATCAAGTCGCTCCTCCCCTATTTTTAAATAAGCAATTACGTTTAATTTATATCACAGCACAGCCAGAGTCCAGCTCAACAAGGCCCTGGCTTTACTGACAGCCTATGACAGTCAAATAGATTCCCATTTTAGATTTAATATTAAACAGTCAATAAAAAAAAAACAGTGGTAATAATCATCCTGAAGATGTGTAGCTTTAAAAGAGTGTATGTTGCATGGCACCAGTGTTCTAGTACTCTCTTGCAGAGTCTATCTAACCCTCTTTCCTCCATATCGCTTTAAAGTATTGCATTCTGGGTAGAATTCAGGAGGGTTTGATATGTTTCGTGGTCTGTGCCGCCTCGCCCATATCTGCGCTGTGCTATTGTGTCTGGGGGGTTTCACTTGAATGAAAACTCAAACTGAGACAAACATAGTGAAATTGAAATTAAAATACACATATTTACCTTTGGTTTAGTATATTAGATAATACAGTGGAGTTCAGTTATCCCGACCTCGTTTAACTCGCCAACCCTATTATGTCGACGTTTTTGAAGTGGAACCGCCAAACTCCCCATTTGTCTTAGCATTTTCTTATCGGTTATGTCGATTCTTTTATGTCACCGAACCCTAATATCTCGAGCGCAAATGAGGGACAAATTCGCCACCTCACATGGTTATCTCGTGACTAATGATCGTACCTAGTTCACTGCGCATGCGCTGAGCTTGCGTTGCACGTGGATCGTGGTCCTTGTCAGTGACGCTTTACTCACAGTGTAGAAGAACTCGCGGAAGTGATGGAAAAATCAAGCCTCGCAGACGCTATCTTGGAAGAGGAGGTGCAGGAGTTAGCATCACTGTCCAGGAATTCCCAGATTACATTGACATCGACAAAGACGTTGTTACTGATAGAAGCATTTGTTTTCAAGCAGACCGTTAAAGGCAAAAAGCAACAAAGCATTTTAGAGTTTGTAAAGAAACCATTGTAACCGCGTGTGCAATACTATCAGAACTGTGTCCGAGCAAAATGACTGTGTTATGAGCAAATGTGTTTATGTGTGTTGTGACTGTTTACGCAGTGAGCGAAATTGTGTTTGCAATGTTGGAGAATATATTTTATTGTCATTAAAATGTACTTTCCTTAAGTACATTTAATGCGCTTTCATTTTAATTATGTTATATTATCTGCAATTGTACTTAAGACTTACACAAAAAGTACACTTTCAATACAATTAAGCACTCTTCTTTTCACAAGAGGTGCCGCTCACCATATAAAAAATAGTAAATGTCTCAACAAGTGACCATTTTTACCACAGCTTTGGCTGCTACTTATAATGTAGGGGGTGGGACTTCAGATTCTAGAGAGCATTTGATTGGACAGAAAATTTGACGAGAAGCTGAAGTGCAGAGTGATGTCATCAAAGTCATTGATCCATATTGGTGGAAGTGAGAGACTGTAAGTTTTGCACACTTATGTTTTAAAGCAAATTTGTCATTGTTTTGGCGGACACTAGCTTGTGTATACAGGTCATGTCTGAATTATGTCTAAAACTACATCAAAGCTAAATGTCATTTGACACTCTTTAATGTGGTGTGAAAGATCACTATAGCAGTCTCACTTCAAATGGCAGCATTTTTTTTCTTTATTACTAGTTACAGCATGAAAAAATGATAAATTAACTTACAGCTTTTAGAAAAATGCAGGCTAATGCAGGAAAAAAACTATGGAGATGAGAATATTTATGATTAATACATGTACTCCTAAATATATTAATGTATATTACTTATATTTTCACCACTAATATCTTTAATCATTTGATGTATAAATAAATAAATGTGTTTGAATGACAGACACAGTTTACATTATCTCAATAACAGTTGGAGAAGAAACATGATTATATTAATAAAAGCCAGAGATGCTTCCTTTTCATTCAGTGCATGAAATTCAAAATATGTTTTGGGGTCAAAATGATGGAGTGAGTCACATTTACAGTGAGTGAGAATATTTAACAGCACTCTATAGTGGATTTCCACTGCGCTTGGCATGTTGCATTCACCCAGATTGTCTCAGTAATTCTCAGTAATCAGGAAATGTTTATTGATATGAAATTTGAATAGTTCATTTAAGTACACTCACACTCACTTCACAACCCTCCGGTCACTTTGTGGTCAGCCATGTTTAACTAACATGTACACCATTAGTTTTGTGCCAGTAATCATTAACACCCTTAAAACAAAAGCAAAATCATTAATAGTCATGTCACGTCCCTCTGCCTCTGGTGCTGGACTTGTTTGAGACTTTTATTTCTCACAGATGATGGACTGCGGCCAACTGAACACACTGAGCCAATGCCGCCGGTGCTCAGTGTTGTACAGTCTGTGTTCAGTAACTGTTCTAGATATTGACATGCATTATAAATCAGGGAGGATGGATGTCAAGCTACTATTTTTACATGCTGTGACCTCTGACCGCCTTGGATAGCTGCATAGATCCTAGTGGGTTGAAAGGTCTTGTTTTTGGATAGAGGAATAGATTCTTTGACTGGTACTCTTGGCTCCAGGCGTGAAAAATAATCAGACTGTTTTTTTTCTAACTGACACTACTGTAATGCAAGTGTGGCTTGAGCATGCTGGGTGCTGCATTGTTTTGGGTATTGAGTTCATAACTCATTCCACTACAGAACTGATTTGGTTTTTATATGCAAGGTTCTTGTCCAATATTGGTTTGGAAATGTCTTCTTCAAAAATAGAATAAAAAACATTGAATAGAGCACATTAAATAAGTCAAAGCCCATGTGTTCTAGGAGTAAAAGATTCAGAAACAAAGTTTTTTGCATATATACGCAGGGCAAATTGTCAGGTAATTTAAATGTTATGAATTTAGTACTCAATATTTCACAATAAATGTGTAATAAATGTGCTTTACTCACACTCAAAGCACTTTAAAACAGGAAGTGCTAAAATAAGGGCATTAGAGACTTAATACAAAATAATAAAATACAATAAATACAGTAAAACAAACATAACTCAATACCCTGTTGAAAATAATAACCACCATAGGCTATTTTTTTAAAGATAGATTTTAAACAGTATCTTTAAACTGCTTTTATGAATATTAAATGTATATGAATTTAATATTCATAAGTGTTTTATTGTTTAACTTTCCTGAAAAGCTAATAATATGCTGTTTGATATTAAGTTTCACTATAACAGCATGCCCCAAAAATGGAAATACAGAAATTGTTTCGCAAAAATAAACCTTCAGTCTTCCTTATTTACAGTTAAATTTCATTTGTTTATTCTGGAAAATGAGCTATAAAGTTTCAAGTGTCACCCGAACTTTAATAACAGTGAAATTTGCATGGAGTAGTGTATCTCATAAGCGTCTGACACGCACAAAGAATATTTCTAGAAATGGATTAAATCTGAGCACGTTGAGGTTCATTCCTCTCAACCCTCCCTCTCTCTGTCAGTTCTCTCCATCAGCTCATTATTCAATGGAAATAAAAAGCAGAACTAAAGTGAGAGAGCTCCCTTCTGTCTGCTGTCATTACGCTTCGCATTAGCTGCGACGACTTCATTTCCTGAGAGGTGAGCTATGGAACGCGTCGTTGCTCAGTGACGGGAAGAGACAATGGACTGTCACATGTCCAGTCCGATATATTTTATCCACTCATCTATTTTCATTAGGGCCGTCAAGAGATACTGCCATGCATTTTTTTTTTCTATTGGGCTCTCATAATTTGAACCAGGATAGAAGACAGAACTAACGGTGAGGAAACAGAATAGAGATTGCAAAAAAAGAAAAAAAATGAAAGAATACTAAAGAAGCATGAACAATGTTTTACATTCTGGTTTTCATTAATTGCTCAAAAATACTCAGTATGAAAGTGCACTGCACCTATTCTTTCTAAATGCATTTTATAGATCTTATTGTTAGTCTGTGCATGCTTAATTTTTAAAAAATGTATACAGGAATTCTCCAAATCCAATCAACAACCAATCACAGAACTAAGTCAACCATAGCTTCTTAGCTTTTTTTTTCTAATCTAATGAAAACTTATTATAAACAATGTTTTTATTTTATTTTATTATATTTTCCAAGTTATTTTATGTCTTTAAACATAAACAGTATTGTTTTAGTTTTTTATTATTATTAGTTTTTTTTTTCCATGTTAATTTGTTTAATTTTTAGAAAATTTTGAAAATGTAACTCATTTCAGTGTATTGCCAAAACAACATTTCAAATTTTTGTTTAGTTTGAAATAGTTCGTTAATATTTTTATCAGATTTATTATTTTATATTGACTCCGTTAACAGAAATATTTTTTCTACTTTAAAAAAACACTTAACACTTATGTTTGAGCTATAGAGGCTGCAAAAAAAAAAAAAAAAAAAAACCTTGATCCGTGTAAACTCTGATATAGAAATACACTTCTACACTTCATTTATTTTATTTTTCTTCTTGTACAATCATATCTACAGCATACTTGGTTTTGACTAGGTCAGATTAACTTAAAATAATTTAAAGGAAAAACAAATATCTGGTGCCTCAAACAAAAAAATAGTAATCAATCTCATCAGAGCATGAGGTTTAAGGACAACCGTGTGACACAAAATGTTTTTTTTCTTTTCTTTTTTCCTAACCCCACAGCTTCCCAATCAAATGGTATAATGCTTCATTAGTGGCCCAGAACTGTCAGCTTTTAGCCCTCTTCTGCATTTGTCATTATCTCAGCTCTATGAGAGAGAGCAAATTGTTCTATTCATCATAGCTGAAAAATACGAGGAAGAACTAAAGAAAATGTGCCACAATCCTTTGATGGGGCGCATAATTGTCAAACGGAACTCTTCCCTTCTTTTTTATCATTTATCCCTATTTCCTTCACCCAAGCTGAATTACAGCATAATAGCAGTTGTACTACTTGTACATCTTTGGACCACTATTGGATCTATAACTGAGAGTGATCCACTGTATTGTTACCGTGACTGTTACATGCAACACAATTGCAAACAGCATGAGGCATTCTAGGTAAGACTGAAGTATACACACTAGAAGAAGAAAAGGTATACAACTTGAAAATTCATAAGACTTCTCTGTTCCATGGAATGGAAAATCTTTTGCTATTTCAGCCCTTGGTTAGTTGCTATAAAAACAATTGGAATGACATGAAGGAATAAATGACATGCAGTGACCGAAATAATATTTGTACACCGGAAGACAGACATGAGTCACATCTAATCTAAAAGCTCATATACAAATTGTTTACAAATGTGCTGATATTATCAGCTCGTAGAGCAAAAATTTTCATGTCTAACAGAAATATGTGTCGGTCAGTCCATTTGGAAAACCTGAGAAAAAGAAAGAGGGACATTTGAACGATTTTCTGTTTACTCTCACCCCGTCTCTCTTGAACAATTGATGCGACAGTCAAAGATTTTTATATAATGATCAACAGAAATTTCAACCCTGCCGACCAGCTCGTACACTTTAATAGATTTTACGTCTCTGCTATCTATTTATTCTCACATATTAAAATCCTTTCAACAAACATCAAACAAAAAAACTATAAATATTTTAACTTATATTCAGTTAATTATTCATACGTACTTATTCGTATATATTAAACCATCAACTTTAAATAAATAAAGACTTAAGCATATATTTCAGTAAAATATCTAAATCCAGATCCAAACTCGTACACGTCCTGATCACTCTATATTCTGTGATAATGACCAGGTGACTATATGTACATTATCATTACTTGTTATTTAAGATATCAGAGAAGAGAAAAAAATGGGATGAGTAATAGACTGAGTGAGAGAGAAATAAAGACAGGCATTTGTGTGCATGTAGGCTCTAGATCTACGCACTCAAATAAGCTTCTGGTCTATCTATCCACACAGTTCACAACGCAGAGGAAAAACTATGACCCCTTGTGTGTGGAGCAGGTTTTCTTTAATGCACACCACCTCAAACCCTCAGGAGACATATTAAAATTCATAGCTGAGTTTGAAATCAGGAGCTACACTGTTTTAATCTGCCATAAAGGCCATTCAACTGATAACACAGTAGGAATTGGTTGATAAACAGTGACAGTTTTTGCAGCACATTTTAATACAATTGTGGGGAGAAGCCAGGAAATGACTGGGAAAAGGTGTTGCAACCATGGCTCCTAGTTTTAATAACTGTTAGACTCCTGATCTAGCATATTTTTAAGCAAATTATTATGTGCTCGGTTATGAATGCTGTAAATATAGGCAAACAGGTGCCATTGAAAATCTCAAACAGAGATTTGTTTATATTTTGTTGGTCAGCATGAGGTAAGTCGGTACAGCAAATATCAATAAACCATTAAGAGTGAAGCATATCAGTACAAAAGTTTTCATATTTTCATAAAATGGAATGCAGTTTTAGCTGTTCTAATGATCTGCGATCCAACACCGCAAAAAGTGCTGTGCTATAAAAGCAGATTCATGAAACTTTCTGAAAACATCACAGGCAATAGAATACTGACAATCTTTTCAATTGTCTTCACATTGCAATATTCATATCCTTATTACAAAAACAAAACAAAAATGTGTAGTCGTGTAATCACGTTCGCCTCAGGAAGCAGTGACTGATCTATGCCTGTGATGTGTATTGATTTGAAACAAGACATAGTGGCTACAATTATATCTACATTATTCCCTCATTATCTATAACAAGAAAACTAATTGCTTGATCAATAACTTAAATTAAACACGCTTGAGTTTTGCTGTGTATGCTGTTCTTTTGCTCCTTCCATGTTGATTGATTGACTGAAACATTACTTGTTGAAAACGTCTCGGTTACGAATCTAAACTTGGTCCTCTAAAGAGGCAACAAGACGCTGCATTGAAAACACTATACGTCGTGAAGCAAATGTGAAATCCAACCAATGGTGTTAATGTACGTCAGAGTCAGGATGACATCATGAACCAGGAAGCTATAAAAGCATGCCAAATTCCGGAAGCGTCAGCTTAAAAGTATCTGAAGTAAGATACAGGAATGCAGGAGGTGTGGCAAGGTGAAGCAGCATCTCATTTCTTCTTCAGGGAACCAAGGTTAAGGGCCAGTCACACATGGTCCACGTTCGTTCCACCGACGAAATACGCATATGACGCACGCTCCGCGCAGATGTGCGTAATTCGTGCGTGATTCATGCGTTTTCGCTGTGTGACTGGCCCTTTACATTCATAACCGAAACATTCCTTTGGGGGCCCCGAAACAGACAAACATTTGATCTGACTTATGCCACAGCTCCGTGAACATAAGCGTCCAGTGCTCACACTAGATACAGCAGATTTTTTTGCTCTTGGTCATGGTTATGAAAGGGGGGAGGACAGAAAGCCAGTTGAATGTTAAGGTGAACCACGTTAGTCTGGGCTTGAAGATCTCCTATTCTTTTAGGGATGTAATGGTGAGGAGGAACAGCACTTTTAAAGTTAGAAACCTGGAGCACCAAGGACAAATCCAAGGTCGGCACCTTATTACGAAAGCCTCAGGATACCGCGGAGGAAATGTGTAACTAGTTGGTCTCTCCCAAAAGACATCCCAAGCAAAGGGATGTGGTAAACAGATATGGCAACCACAAACACAACCTTTTCGCACATACATTTAAAATGTTGTTTTTTTAGGCGACCGTTATTTTAGAACATTTCTAAAATTCTAGATGTATTGCATTTATTTCTTTTTTTCTTTTTTATTCAAAATATTCATCATCTTATTGGCTCTGACATCAACTATATGACATTTGATTCTCAAATATGTAGAAGTGACTGTTTTTTGTTGTTTGAAAACCTTTATAATGATCATATTTGCTGATCTATGATATGCTACGGGTGCCACCACAACACATAAATTCAGACACTTCTCACAAAACACATGACAGTAAGTGACCAGTGAAGTGGGAGAACAATAATATAACACCTCATCAATTTATAAATGAACTGATTGCTATTTGCGCTTTCATAGACATCAATTTGTATTTTTCTAACTATAAATGTATTTATTTGATAGGACTCATGAGTATTTCAATTTTTGAAAACTAAAAAAAATTATGTGGTTGAAAACACTGAATAGTTGTGATATATAACGAGATCTGAGTGTGTCTGTCTCCGGATCAGCGCCATATATCATGCGAAAACACGTTTGAATTTAACTGTTGATCACATGATGCACTGAAGATTCTAATCACACTGGTGTGATCGTACCCTCCAGGGAAAGCCAGGACTGATCACACCAGAGGGATCGTACGCGTCAAAGGGTTAGAGTGGAACGGGTTAACCCTGAAGTGACTCCAGCACAGAACTCCAGCACGGTGCCAATCTCTCCACTTCATGGCATACAGTTTCCTCGTGGATAGAGCTCTGGAGTGGAGGATGGTTTCAACAACTTTGGTTGAGAAACCAGATTCTATGAGCTGGGCCCTCTCAGAAGCCAAGTCGAAGGTTTCCATAGTTCTAGGCAGGGTCCCTCCTCATCGGAATCTCCTATGCAGTTCCGTCGAGGAGAGACACTAGATCCAAGAACCACACTGCCCATCTATCGAGGGGTTATCAAGGTGAGATGGACCTTGTCTCAGTGAACTCTCTCCAGAACTCCTGTGAAAGTAATTAGGGGATACGTGTACAGACGTAGCCTCGACCATGAACAATAGCATCCAGTCCAAGAGGAGTTGGATTCGTGAGGGAGAACCATAGTGGACAGTAAGACAGGTCTCAAAAGATCCAATTGTGTCTTATCTGCTCCACCACATCTGGGTGGAGCCTCCATTCCCAAGGCCTCAGCCCCAGCCTCGACAGGATGTCTTTTCCTATGTTTTGAGCCCCTGGAAAATATGAGATTAATATCCTGAGATTAATGGAGGATCTGGTGTGGCAGTTTGCAAAACAGGCGCAAACGCAAACACACCACCAACAAACACACTCTTTGTTTCACATATAGCTCTTACTGTAGACTCATAGGCTGCCGCTTCCGGTATTTGGCATCCTCTAATAGCTTTCTGGTTCATGATATCATCCCTTCTCTTAGGTACATTCACACCAACTGCAATCATTATGCAGTTTAAATTTCAATCATTTTTTCACATTCAAATACGGGAAATTATACTGTAGTTATATTACACCATAAATAACAAACTATATAAATGTTATTCTCTTTCACAGCAATAAAGAAAATTATATGGGCCCTCATAAAATTCATAACTGTGAAAGGCTTATTCCAAATATACTTAAAGTAAAATATTGTTTATTTATTTATATCATCAAATAAAGGATTAGAAGAGTTAATATCTAAATAAAGGCTGAAGTTGTCACTTTGTTTTGTTACCATTGCAACATAAGCTATATTGAACACTGTGTTCTTGTTATCACTGCATTTTGGGCTTTTTGGTTAATTGCATGACATCAAGCGAGTCAGTAAGACATTAACTTTAACAGTCCAACTGATTCATCTCATACAACAGACTCTGCTTGATTTCAACCATTTTCCATTCATTTAATCTACAAATTGGGCTGCTTTACATTTACATTTATACAATTGGCAGACCCTATTATCCAAAGCGACTTACATTGTATTTCTCTGGGAATTTAACCCATGACCTTGGCATTGTAAACACCAATCCTCTACTGGATGAGCTACAGGAAAGCTGCTTTTGTTGAATCTTACCTCAAATGTCTCAAACACAACAAAGAAAAAAAAGTGTTCACAATACTCAAATCGGTACACAGTACCGTCACTCGTCACTCTTTTTGACAGCGTCACTTTAAGATACATCCGAATACATATCCCACAAAGTGATATCTTGGTTTTCTACCAAAAAACAAAATAATCCCATTGAATACCTATTGTTCAAGTTGATATCATTTGCACAGCAGTGCAGATTATAGGCTGGTAGGTGGGGCGTTAGCTGACCTTTACGATCGTCTGAATTGTTGAAACTATCCTGCTGTTATCGCTGTTGTTGTTCATCATTAAATTGACAAATCTGCATAGCCGAAGATAAAATATTTATTTGACCTTCTAACAAACCAAAATAAATGCCATTCCAATTTATTTTACAATCAAAACATTCTGAAAAATTCCAAAATCAAACCATGGTCCAGATCAAACTAAATGTTTTGGTGTGACGCCTAGCCTAAAATATCTATATTTAGTATTTATTTTATTCATTGCCTGAAAAGCTACTGTCTCATATCCTTCCATAAAAATGATTATTTTCTATTTATGTGTTAATCACTTTTCTTAATAAAGACTTATGTTTGTCCTTATTGTCACAAATTGGTGAGGACCATTTTACAACAGTGCAGTACAGACTGGCAGGAAGGGTTAGCTGACCGTTCTCATCATCAATAGCTGCAACTATCCTGTAGTTTTTTAATTTCTCATGAAATCATTGACTCATCATAGAGGTCAAAAGTAAAATACGAATTTAAACGAATTTATTAATTAAGCAATAATTAATTTAACCTACTTTAAGCATTTTCTATTGTAGCTTTAGTGAAGTATGGCGTTAAAACATAGAATAAAGTTCAAAACAAGGGCGATAACTATAATGACTTTAATAAATTGTTCTAAATATGAAAGATCGACAGATAAAAAAAAATTAAATAATGGCACAACATATTTGGAATCACTTTCATAGCGATCTGTTTCCCCCAGCTGATCGACGATAAAAACATTGACAGCCAATCAGCATCCATCTTGCTTTAAAGCGCTTGAGCATTTAAAGCAGCAGAGGACACTTACTATAAACAGAATGGTATCGGCCTCTGGCATAGACACTAATATAGTTATCCTTACAGTTTTCATTATTGGTGGCCTTTAGATAGTAAAAGTTCAAACTGATCGTGTGCAGCAACAAGGCTTGAGCCATTCATTTTCAAACAGAGTTGATAATTTCTGGTAAAATCCATAGCAACATAAACACTTCTGTTCTGTTGACAGCCAACATTCTCTAAAAGATCTCACTTTCAACTAAATCTACATGCCACTTAGAGTACATATTTTTTCATGTTACACTATTGTTTTTTATGAGATTCTGACTGGCTAGCATGCATACAGTCTAAAAACCGTTTGCAGCATTGCATTTGTGTTGTTAAAGTTGCATCATCATTTCATCTCCGCTGATATTCCAGCAATTGACTTCCAAATAGTCTCAGTGTTGGTCTCAGTAACTGTATTTAATACTGTTCATGAGGCACCACTTTTTAAAAAATTGAAAAATAAACTTGCAATATTACAGTAGCCTCAAGGGATTAAAACTGCATAATCTTAATATTTTTATACTGTAGTAATATGTTTTATATATTGCAAAAGTGGTTTCAAATTGACTGTACCCACATGCACAGTAAGACTAGAAATATACCTAACGTCCTAGATATATTTTATGTAAAGTATATACGCTGTGACCCTTTATATATGTAGTTTGTTATTTTTAATGCATTACACACTACAATAATAGATTTGATAATAAGTGATTGATTGCCAATTTAATGTTTTATTCTCTTCTTCTGCCATTGTGTAGCACACAAACACATTTTTAGAGCGGTTTTGAAGTGTTACTTTTATATTGAGGTATATGTACATATACACACTATATGTCAATATTATAAATACTGGAATTTATAATATCTTATGCAAAATAGATCACAATTATCTCCACCAAATTACAATTAAATGAACTAGTGAGCACAAAAAGCAAATATTCTCATCGACCAAAAGACAATTTGAATCACATGGAGGAGCAGAGCATGTTCCACAAGCAATACAATCAGTCAGGAGGCTCAAATCAGTTCTGCTTGGGTAAGACAAGACTTCGGTAATGGAGAAGGAGTATTTTGACATTCCAATCAGGTCTTTGCTTAAATTGTGTGGAACTGTGCAAACCCAAATCAATGTTCTAAGTACAATAAGCCTCTTGGCGATGTTATGAATATTTAGTATGGAAGATTACCTTGAAAGATGTATTCTCTGATTAGCATTAGCAGTATTCATTGCGTAAAACTGGTGCTTTGCTGGACAGGAAAGTGAATGGGGATAAACTAGGGTGTCCTTGGTGAGGACGAGGACCTTGAAAAACAGAAAAAGTCTATTGTGACTTGAAAAGTCTATTGTTACTCTGTACTTAAATGCATAATTACACTGTAATACAGACAGCATAAAAGAAAGTGTAACCAAAAAACAGTTTAGATAAAGACTCAAAGTGACTAAAAGAAAAGTTCCCATACTCATAGTTTGTCCTCTGCATTTAACCCATTAGGTTAACCATTAGGCCATGGCTGGACACTGCTGCCCAATAGCAAGACTGAGAAGATATTTTCACGAGGGTTTTCAATTTATAGCAAATTTTATTTTAATATTATCAGTATTTTTAGTTCAAAATGCAACACTTAAGAAAAGCGTACCTATTTAGTCTTGTTCCTATAACTTTTATATTAACTTAGTTGCCCGTAAAACAAATTATTAGATGTTCCTTTTTAATTCATCGAGATCTGCTTTCAAATCTCTACTGACATCTAAATTGAGTGTTTTTACTCCTTCAACCTCCATGATACACTGAAAACCACTGCACCCACTTTGACTGAGAAACGAGAGAGACGCACTTTTGACAACTCACTAGCGATGACAAGAGTCGCCCTGAGGCATCAACAGGAACTCGAGACTTGAGAAAGATTAATGTCCTTAAATGCACAGTCTGCTGCTGATGTAAATGCGCTCGCTGTCTATCTCTACTTCTCACTGCTGAACTTCCCCATGACGCGATGAGGGAGACGAATGCCAAATATTACAGACAGATTTGACCTATGACATCCCAAGATGACAAAACACCAAACCCTACACACGGGACCATCACATTATATGAATGGCTCTTTTAGCAAACAAAGCAATTTCCTTCCACACACACACTCTTGCACGCACCGGCAGTCTCTTCTCGCTTCACTCTCACGGTTTGAATTCCTCAAGAGTGACAGCAGCAGTTGTGGTTGAGATTAAGGATAATAAGAGTCAGACCGCGTAAGCTGAAGATGAAACTGAACTCTCTGTCAAACGTCAGTAAACGTCTGTGCTACACAGCTGTCATGTCGTGGAGGATGTTTTATGCTGATATCCACACAGATATTAACCCTTGAGCAGACAGATCTTTAACCGCCAACATTAACCGTTTAGGGGGATTATTTTTGAGCTTTGTTTTTTAATTCTTAAAACATAAATTAAGCATGGTTGGCAAAGTTGGTGATGCACCACATACTTCTGGAATATTTACCATTGTCTTCAATTGCTATTGACAATAATTATGTTAATGAATTAAATAAAAATTAATGCATTCACCTTATTCAACATTATGATGGTTTAATTCTGTAAATTCAGTGTGACTAATGGGGCCTCATCAGTCATGTAAAATTAAATGTTAAAATCAATGAAAACACTGTTTGTACATTTTCCATCAATTTTTACCACCAACATATTAAGAAGCAGGGTTTTCAAAATGCGTAATGACCAAAATACTTGTCCTTGTGCGGACATTTTTGGTTTGCATGAGGAAAACAGCTTATAAATCATATGTTTGTTGAAAATATAAGAATGCAGAAAGTTTTCTGTGATGGGTGCTGGCGTGCGATGCGGAGAGAGACGAGGAGACACGGAGAGAAACGACTGCAGCAAACTCAGGTTTATTCATGAACGAAAACAAAAACACTTTAAATAGAAACATAAGTGGCACTCGATGGTGCAAAAACTCAAACTCAAGGAAACCACGGAGAACCATCCACACACAGAGAACGTCCGAGTAACAATGACAATTACCGACAAAGACAAAGGAACACAGGAGGGTATTTATGGACAAACACGGTATTGGGACCAGCTGACGCAACTTGGGAAGTGATTAGATGCAGACGGGAGTGTGCAGGACTGAGAAGATACACAAGGGAACCCGGATGTGACAGACGCGACAACACTGTGACAATGGGTAGGTCTAGGTTTAAGGATAGAATATACAGTTTCTATGCTAAAAAAAAAATAATTATGTGTGTGGAATGTCCTCGTAAAATATGGAAAAACAACGTGTGTGTGTGTGTGTGTGTAATGATAAGATAATAAAGATTGAGGGACGGGATTCAAAAGGTACGTGGGTCATCTGCATATAACCTTTACTTGCTATATGATTAACAGATATAAGAAGGAGGCTTGGGAAGGAGAAAGGACAGAAATAGACATGTCACCTCACTCAGCTTATTCACAGATCCTAACAAAAACACACATTCAGCCAAATAAGCAAATGCAGGTAAAGCTGACAGCAATTCGTCATTATTAATAATGTGCTTCTGAGTAACCACAATTTCATGTAGCCTAACAAGTGTCTGAACATCAGTCATGCACATGTTACATTGGTTTGAAGGATGAAAAAGCAAATGTAATCCCCCAATCGTACAGTAAACATTGCATTATTCCTCAGCTGATGCAAAGCAAACACATATTTGTCTGAAGTCTCACTTCGACTATAATGAAAGATATGTGTCAGGGCTGAATAGATGAGATTTAGCACTGTGCAAAGAGGGCTATGAATGCAGTAAAGCCAGTTAAACCTTTCATCAAATTCTCCTTTTCTCCAAAATTATACTGCTGGCTCTGTGCTCAAAGCTATCACACGAGCGATGAATATGTGCCTAAGACAATTTTTTATGTAATGCTTTTCATCAGACCTGTAGATTACTAAGAAAATAAAATGAAAAGTAAAAATCCCAGCTGAGCCACAACACAATTCTGCAACACAGGACCAGCTTGACACATATTTGTTCCGAAATACAGTACGTATATGTATGTATATGTGTATGTGTGTGTTTGTCTGTATGTGTGTGTGTGTGTCTGTATGTGTGTGTGTGTGTGTGTGTGTGGCTTATATTACATGTGTGGGAACCAAATTAGCTAAATCGAGTATGTGTGTGTGTGAGTGCATATGTGTGTATGAATTGTTATTAGATATAAATCAGTGTTTAAAGAAATAGTCATTTCTTTCAGCAGTTTTCACTCTATTTAACTTCAAAGTTTCAGACTGTGCCTCAAAATCTTTGCCGAACAAACATGAATCCAATCTGTGAACGAGTGAGTGTGTGTGTGTGTGTGTGTGTGTGTGTATGTGTGTACCGTGGTTATGAAAGAGCGTGGTTATTATTACCCAGCTGTGTTTTAGTCAGATCAGGGCTCAGGAATAGCTCTGCAGGAGAGAGAGATGCATGCTGGGAACTTCCTTCCTTCCTTTCCCATTGACAAATGTTACATAAATTATTCACCCTAAAATAAACACCTGGATCATCTTTGCCAGCTCCATGAAAAAGTGTAGTTTGTGTCTTATCTATTCAGTGTTTTAGAGCCAGAGATCACCAAGAGACTGCCGAAGGATGAGATTTCTACAGCGGGTAAATTACAGCAGCAGGACTGACAAAAGGCTTTTCACATTCAATAAAAATCAGCCGGTTTCATGCATATACAGCACACATAACTTATCAAGCTGTGTAATGGGTTAGGAGAACAAATTCGAATGGGAATGTCTGAACACAACCTTTATTTCCAATAATGAAGTACATGTCGGGTAAGCACATCTATATAAATTAAATAGCTAAATGAGCGGTAAACTAATGTAGGGACACTTAAAAGCGTCATATCTTATGTGATAAAAAGAGTTTGAAGTGTTCAATTCATTATACTATAACTTTCAAAATTCCATTTATTTAAGGCTATTAAACGACTCTTAAACTAACATGACTTTCTGATGTCAACGCATAATTGTTTAAATTATAGTAATACTTTGGTTTACAAGTGACTTTGTATACAAGCAAATCAGTGTATGAGCATTATATCGGAGTGTGAGAACCTTTTTCCCCTTGCCCAACCGCATTTTTTTGTGGAAGTCCCAACGCTCAGCATCTTCGCGCACATTTTTACTGGAAATATCCTAACGACAGCCTCTCACAAAGCCTATCACCCCTTAACTCGTTCATTCTCTCAGCGTCGCTCGGTTTGGTTGCATCATTCACCACAGTGATACTTTTATAAGTGATTTACAGCGGTTTCATCTCGTGTTGTTAACATTAATTGTGATCGCTATTGTTCACGTAGTGACATATATACGCACAGTGAAGCATATAGACAATGACCTCAATATGAGTAACGAAGACGGTATGAAATTATCCCTCTCTAAGCAGTAAAACCCTCCTCTCGTCTCCTTCACGCCTGCAGCGACGCTACTCAAAGCTAAAGTGCGCATTACAGTACATTGTCAAGTATTTTTACTTTATCAATTATTAATTAGTATTTATAAAAGATCTTAATGGTTATAATTTTAACTGTAATTAATACCAAATTAAAAATCAAAACCAAAAAAAATATTTAAAATGGGCATTTAAATTTCTACTACTGTCGATCTCCTATTGGATGAAGAGAAACTTGTCTTGCCTAGTAAAAAAAAAAAATTAATAAAAAAAAGTTTACTTTTAGCAAAATCCATGATCATTAAAGCATGACTTCATCCATTTATGAGGCACATCTCAGATTGCGCAGATGAAGGATAAAGTAGATAAAAACTATTTTAGAGCTAAAAGAAAACCCACAGCCTGTTTATAACAATCAGTTCCTCCATAAGATCCAAAAGAGTTTTTCTTAAAGTCAAAGCAGCAAAAGTTTTCAACTGTATTTCACTAGTTTTATAAGCGCATCGACCTCAGGGCAAATGAAAATGAAATTGTAAAAATTAATGATTTGACCTCTTTAAATCTACATTCGACAAAGCGAAGACAGATGAACAAAAAACTTTTTGTTTTTTAATAATAAAAAAAAAATTCCCCAAAAAGTCTGATCATAAAAAGCAATGTGAACATCCTGTACAAATGATTAATGAGCGATTCACAGTTTGTTGTAAAAGCTTTGACAGCCTTTGTTGTTGTAAGAGCAGATGCTTTTTAATTGTGATGCTGTGATGCTTTAGAGCTTTCCTACAAAGTCAGCATGACAACTTGCAAATCAAAGTGTGTTTCAATTGGACGGCTGACTTCACGCACTGGTGGCGTCCTGCTGGTTTGGTAATGTTTTATTCTCCGGCAAATTTAAAAGCTATACGTGTCAGTCTGTAACCAAAGAGCCTAATTAGTCTGCTTGATTTATGGAAACAACAATGAAATCACTTTATCTCATCAACTCAGTCTGATTGGCCAATAATTGCTCCCGTCCCATAAATGTGCATATCATGGCTCAATCATCTGACAAAATAAAAAGAGCCTTATCATACTCTCATTCATAGCTAATCATCCCCAGACCAAAGTCTTGTGTTAAATGTGTTGGCAGAGTTAATGTAGTTGTTTAGTCCATATCATGCTTTGATAATGTTATCAGCAGACCTAATGCATAGACTATTTGGCTTTGGAATGCCATCTTAAATGTCTCCATTAGGAAGACAGTCACAATGATTAGCAAACGTGAAACGGTTTCTTATCTTTGCATTCGTCTTACTGCCACTCAGCTCCATGGACTTTTGACTAAATCCATCATGATAAAGCCAAAACTATGCCTGATTATCCACCTTATTTTGCAATTTGCTAAATATTTAGATTCATTCTGAGATTCAATCACAGCTATAGGTAAAGTAACTGGTAAACAGTAAAACTATTGCACCAGTGTGGTTTTTACATTTTTAAGATATGATACTCTGGCAGACCACTATTTCAGTGTATTAGCAGTTTATTTTCTTTCTCAAAAGTAACAAACAGATGACTCAAGAGACGTGCGGCACATAAACACGCCAGCAAATCTGAGTTTATGCGACACAGTTCCCATACTTTGATGTCCCAGACGTATTTCTACACAAATATTATGTTCGTTTCACTAATTAGACTTGTGAAGGGAATACAGAATATGCAAGCAGGAAATCAAAGATGTCTTTTTTGAAGCCACAAATATTTGAGTGTTCTGATCAAGTCATGCTTGTGTTTCTGTCTGAAACTATTTCTTCTGATTCCTAAACAAAAAATGACACTCTTTATTCTTTAAAAATCTTAAGTGCTCAGCCTGTCTCAGCCAATCAATAGAATTAATTAGATACAAAGTGGCACTTGCACTACTATGATCGATATTTCAACCGCAAGGAGCATGAGAAACAGATTCTTTTTTTAATTTTTTTATTCATTCTACAAACAAGATTCATAATAATTGATCAGGATGCCTCCATATTGTTGTTCCACTTTGTTTTGTCAGTAATGGATTTCAGTGCTAATTAGAAGCTTACAGACACCCACTACAGTTTCAAACAATCAACACACGAGCAATAACACAAAATCAGCTGTTATTTACAAAGACAAACTAAATGAAACTCTTCATCAAAACCATTAATCTTGGATTATCTCAAATTGCACGTTCATATTCTCCATTACCTTCCTTTTTATACTCAGTCTGTCCTCTAGCCAAGGTAATTCATTGTAGTCTGCTGTGGGATGTCATCACATTGCGTGAAGTGTGTGTGTGTTTTCACAGCTGTATTTGCAAGGTTAAGTTTTTGCATTTCATTTGAAATCATTAAAAGTGAAAACCAGGTGTGCCTGTTTCAAGATTTGACCTTTTTGCTATCTGGTTGATACAACAGTAAAATAGTCAATTTAGTCAAATAGTCAATCAGTCAATTAAACGTTTTTGAATGATCCACAAGATCCCACAATTATTTGCATCGTTGTTCTCTACGAACCAGAAGCCTTAATAATGTCAAAATCATAATCAGCCTGAATATTCTTTCTGAGTGGGATAGTCACAGAGAGCGTGCCATAATATGCTTAATATATTATAGGTTATGGCTTGCTATACCACAGGCTCTCTGCTGTTTGTCAGAACTGCCCTGTGTCAAGACAAATAAAGCATATCTGCTGTAAATAATAATAAAAAAATGTGCCAACTAAGGAAATACTTATGAAGATAAATGTACACCCAAGGACAAAGAAAAGAAAATCCAGCCGAAATAAAAAGATAAATCTCACGATATACGCTCTAAACCCATTTCCGCAAAATTCTTTAGGGAGATCCCATTGTCTTTCAGAGTAATAAACATGACTAATTGCCCAAACCCAGCTACGTCCCTGGATAGGTGACCTTTAGAGTCTGAAGTATCATGTGCAAAAGGAGTTTCTTGTTTCTCTGAATTAAGAGCAAAAATTCCATCCAGTTATTCTCAACAAAGACATTACTCATACCAGGCCCCTCCACTGACCCCAACACTGAGGTTTTATTTGCAATTCAGTATTCGAATTAGCTGGAATCAGTGAAGAGTTGTCTCCATTGATAACAGAGGCACAGCAGTGATGATCTCCCAACAAAATCTTTGTCACCTTTGTAATTATGGACAAATCCACAAATACAAATCTCCTCTTGGAGAAAAAGGAAGAAGGAATGTTTTTTTTTTTTTTCTTCTGGTTTCAGTGCCTATTGTTCCCCTGAGGCTTAAGAAAGCAGGTTCGATATCAACGACATCCCAATGACTAGCCGGAAGAAAAGTGGCTCTAAAGCTGAGCTCCAAAGCTTGTCACATTGGGTTCCAGACAGTCTTGCATACCTGCCATAAGCCAGCCACAAAAGGGTGCGCACCCCCTCCAAACCCCTGGACCTGCCAGAGTTTTGTTGTTTTGCATAGGGAGAGCAGGAGATCAGTGCTAAATCCAGTGTAATCTCTCTCTAAGCTACAGAGCAGGCTCAAAAATGCCCTCATGAGCCTGAGAAGCAGGCCCTTGCTTGAGTCTTTGATCCCAGAGAAACAGATTACATCAGAGGAATGAATCTCCTTTTTAACTGTCTCAGAATTCTGATTACACAATTTCATTCTAGTCACATATGCATTGAGACATCTGAAGGACCCTCGGTAACATAAAAGTAACATAATCTGAAGACATCTAAAAAAATAGAGAATTCACTATAACTTTGTGCACGATTTTACCTGTGGAATGTTCCAACAAGGAACATGATTTTCATGAACATGGTCATTTACAATGAAAATTACTTAAGCTGAAAGTGTGCATTCCCTGTCCACAATTCACTCAGGCTCACTGAAGCATGGTTTTTGTGTTAGTGTGGTCTTCTAGGTAGTGCGTGTCAAAACACGTTCCTCCATGCTCAGTGTCAATGGACCGTACTTTAAGTGGCTTGTTCTTTAAACTTTCCACTAGATGGACTTCTGCCATTGTTTACCCTCATGTTGTTCCAAACCAAGAAAGAGCAAGAAAGAGTTCAGCAGAATGTTCCTTTGTCCTGAGATAACCCTTTGGGGCAGTGCTGGTTAGAAAACTAAGCAGAACAACTTAGATATAACCCAGATCAGAATGAATCGGTTACCGCCTGCACAACAAAAATAATCTACAGAGACATGTATTTTCTGATATATGAGGGCAAATGTTGTGTGGGAAATTGGACTTGCTCTACTAGCAATTCCAAAATGACTCAATGCTGTGTCAGCTGGATGACTGATACACTATAATATTTAAGTAAATGTAGATATATCCAGATGATAAAGTTTCATGAACTTGTTTTTACCTGAGGGCCCACAGTCAAAATCTAACAGGAGCAGAATACTACAGCCTGTCAGCTTTTACTGTGAGTGTGTGTGACAGCTTTGAAATCGTTTGTGAGGTTTTGAAGTCTCTTGTGGATGAGTGGACCCATCACACGGCAGAAAATCAACAGCTGTTCAAAGGCCAGTGAATTGTGAACTAGACATCACAACATTTACAACCATCCATAACAACTGACAACTCACTCTGCATCTTTATAAAAGTTTAAAGCCAAACAGAGAGACACAGAGAGACACAGAGACACACACACACACACACACACACACACACACACACACACTCTCTCTCCCTCCTTGGGACTCTTGTCTCAACTTTAAACTCTGCAGCTACCCAACACCGCGTTACAATTACTGTCACTCACTCCAACAACTCTTTGGTGGTAACAATTACCCTGTTGTGTCCAATTAGTCCTGTAATCAGGCCCTAGTAATTGCCGCTGCAATTGCAGCTCGTAGTACAAAGCACATCCGTCACAACACCCTGATTGTCTTCAGGCTCATTGGGCTTCATCTTTAATCTCTGTGGAGAAATTCTGCTCCCCCCTCCTTTTGCAATAATACTTCCCCGTCCCAAACTAAGACTACCATTTGTCTTTTGGATACAATGCATACGTATGTTGCACCAAGGGCAGGTGCATGGTTACTAAAATTAAATACCAGGGTATGAATAATACCTGAGTGAATGATAAAAAGAAGCCATTTTTGCATGTAGCACATCTGGTTAGCTGAAAAGCTAATGTAACACTATCTCTAAATGTAGACAAAAATGAAATATGGCATGACATTATTTATCTCTTTTTAGATGTATGGCAATAATCTAAAGTAGAAGTAATAATATTTCTATTGTTTTAGTTTTATACTCAGTGGTAGGTACTTAGTACCTATACTTAGTTTTTAAGCATTAAATGCGTTTATGAGGATGCTTTTACCCAATAACGTCTAAGGTATTATACACATTATTCTGATTATTCAACCAGAACAGGGTTGAAAGAATATTTTTATAATATTTTTAATTCTAAATTTATATTATAATGGTGAGTTTAAGAAGCTATATAACAGTGAAGTCAAACTATTGGCAAACTTTATGATTTAAAATCTTAAGTTATCTCTTTTAATTGTTTCAAAAATCTAAACTTGGCAAACTGCATCATATTTTCAACTTTTTGAAATGTTTGTTAACATATTTGGTATTAAGGAAACGACAAATGGAAAACATTTACATCTAAGAAAGTACATCTACATCTCAGAAAGTAGCTATTATCTCTGTTTTCGAAGCAATTGATGGTAAAATTTTGGAAGAAACAGTACAGCACCTTAAAACATCAACCTGCGCCCTTGACATACTTCCCACATCTTTTTTCAAAAGCGTGTTTAACTGTTTAGAAGCAGATATCCTAGAAGTGGTAAATGCCTCACTTCTTTCTGGGACTTTTCCAAATTCCCTAAAAACTGCAGTTGTTAAGCCCCTTCTGAAAAAGAGCAATCTGGACAACATCATATTGAGCAATTACAGACCAATCTCAAATCTACCTTTCATAGGCAAGATCATTGAAAAAGTTGTTTTCAATAAGCTGAACAAGTTCTTAAGCTTGAATGGATACTTTGACAACTTTCAATCTGGTTTCCGACCACATCACAGCACAGAGACAGCACTCATAAAGATAATAAATTATATTTGTCTTAACATAGATTCAGGTAAATTATCAGTGCTGGTTTTACTCGACCTCAGTGCTGCGTTTGAAACTATAGATCACAACATTCTCCTTAACAGGCTGGAAAACTGGGTTGGGCTTTCTGAGATGGTTCTTAAATGGTTCAGGTCATACTTAGAAGGGAGAGGTTATTATGTGAGTATCGGTGACCATAAGTCTGAGTGGACATCCATGACATGCGGAGTCCCTCAAGGTTCAATACTTGCACCCCTCCTGTTCAACTTATATATGCTGCCACTGAGCCAAATAATGAGAAAGAACCAAATTGCATATCACAGCTATGCAGATGACACCCAGATTTACCTTGCATTATCACCTAATGATTACAGCCCCATTGACTCCCTGTGTCAGTGCATTGATGAAATTAAAAACTGGATGTGCCTAAACTTCCTTCAGTTAAACAAAGACAAAACTGAAGTCATTGCATTTGGAAACAAAGATGAAGTTCTCAAAGTGAACGCATACCTTCACTCTAGGGGTCAAACAACTAAAAATCAGGTCAGGAATCTTGGTGTGATTTTGGAGTCAGACCTGAGTTTCAGTAGCCATGTAAAAACAATAACTAAATCAGCATATTATCATCTCAAAAATATTGCAAGAATTAGATGCTTTGTCTCCAATCAAGACTTAGAGAAACTTGTTCATGCTTTCATCACCAGCAGGGTGGATTATTGTAATGGGCTCCTCACTGGCCTTCCCAAAAAGACCATAAGACAGCTGCAGCTCGTACAGAACGCTGCTGCCAGGATTCTGAGCAGAACCAGAAAATATGAACACATCACACCAGTCCTTAGGTCCTTGCACTGGCTTCCAGTTACATTTAGAATTAATTTTAAAGTACTGTTACTTGTTTATAAATCACTCAATGGCCTAGGACCTCAATACATTGCAGATATGCTCATAGAATATAAACCTAACAGATCACTAAGATCATCAGGATCAAGTCACTTAGTAATACCCAGGGTTCACTCAAAGCAAGGAGAGTCTGCTTTTAGCTGTTACGCCAGCCGCAGCTGGAACCAGCTTCCAGAAGAGATCAGGTGTGCTCCAACAGTAGCCACATTCAAATCAAGACTCAAAACTCTTTTTACCTATGCATTTGCAGATTGAGCACTGTGCTATGTCCGAACTGTTTGCATTTTATTTTATACGTATTATCTTTTTATTCTTTTAATCATTCTTCTTTATGTAAAGCACTTTGAATTACCATTGTGTATGAAATGTGCTATACAAATAAACTTGCCTTGCCTAAAAATAAACTTTTTATTTAGTTTTGAATGTTGCCCACATTCAATTCCCTGCCCACATTCAGTTCTGTTCAATAGTTATAGTCAAGTCACCTTTATGTATATAGCGCTTTTTACAATACAGATTGTTTCAAAGCAGCTTTACAGTGGTCACATGAAAACAGCAGCTCTTAAAGAGCAGGCAAATCAATAAAATTGAAGAATATTAAGTGTTACGTACAATCATCAGTGCTATAGAAACATATAATCACCAACTTATCAATGTTTTGATGTACATGCAATTGATTTTCTAGGGGGTACTTCATAAAAGGCATGAAACTGTGAGACAGCTGTCCGCTCTGCTGTCCTCGGCCCTGGGGATGTGCAACTGAGGGGCTAGTGACTGGTAATTGGCCAAGGTGTGCAAACATTATAGTGTGTGTGTATGTGTGTGTCCTATAGTGAAGCCCAATGGACTGGCAACCAGGAAGTTGTATTTTGCCTAGTGCCAAATTCAAGCATGCCAGAAAGAAAATGGCAGAGATGGTACATCTCACTGCGTCTTCAAATGACTGTGTAATATCTATGAACGCCTTCCCCTGGGTTTGAATACAGCCAATAGGACACCTGCCTGAAATGCTTACTGAACCGGTGGGAATCCAAGCATGCACTTGAGTTCTCACAATTGAGCTAAACCGTGTAGCTAGAGCAGAATGATATTATGTCCCCTTAACAGTTCTCTTCACTGATGCAGATGAAACACAAATTATACAATACTAAAATACTACAACATCGTATATTGAGTGTCAAACAGACAGTCTACAATGCAGTGGCAATGGAATTGTATGTTTCCAAGTATTTCTGACTGAAAGAATCATTCATTCACAGAGATTCACACAAAATGCTATAATTATATATTAACAGTTCTCAAATATTCACTTTCATACCATTCCAAACTGCTATGATCTGTTCTTCAGCAGAACACAAAAGATAATATTTTGAAGAAAGTTGGTAACCAAACTGTTATGGTTAACATTGATGGCCACTGCATGGATAAAAAAACATATATTTGTCAAAATATCTTTATTTTCATGAGGGTGGGTAAAGAATGACATAGATTTCATTTTTGGGTGAACTAGACCGTTTATGAAACAGTTAAAGGCAAATTCATCAACTTTTATGCTTTAATAAATTTTCTAAAATTTATTTTATGAAACAGTTAAAAGCAAATTAATCAAGTTGTATGCTACAATAAATTCTCTAACATTCCCTCCCCTCTTCCTTTCTCTTTATTCACGTTCCAACACATCCCTCTCAAAAGAAGAATCTCTTTGACATTCATCACCCATGTACAAATTTGCTGGGGAATATGTAAGCAATTTGCACACATAAGACTCCCCCCTTCACACCCATTTTTTTTCGTCTTTTACCAGCTTCTCCTAGCAGGAAGTTTTAGTTCTCTTTCTCTTTTTCCAAGATGTCATGCAGAGGCCAGATATTTAAAGAGATGAGAGCTGCTTTCTGAAGTACTGCTTGAGAGAGACTGCAACCTAATTCCACCCGCTAGATGAATGGGAGCTTTTAGTCTGCGTCCCTGTCAATCCTCGAGCTTTGAAGTGTGCCAACTTCACAAGAAAACGCAACAAAAAGATGGGGGTTGGCGGGTGAGGGAGGAAAGAATGAGGGTGTAAGGTGAAAGAGAGAAAGTTGATGTCTCTATTGAACATGGGAACACGATGTGGCTTCATGCCACCCTCCCCTGATTCTCTCAAGCATTGAAAGTTTGCGGATTCGAAGCAAAAGGATAATAAGGGAGACGGATGAAATATTCCCGTTCCACTGTCACGGGGAAATTAGAGAGCAGATGAAGCTGTCATTCTGATTAGTGCTTTTTCACGTTTCAACAGCTGTTTCTGCAGGCCATGTGAGAGTTAGCCCAGACTCACTCTCTGATCTGAGTGGGAATATGAAGATTTGTACTAGTTCTATGATATCTCCAACCTCGGGATTATGAGCAAGCGAAGACAAACCCCAAGCCTCACAATGTTTACAGTTATAAATAACGACATGTATGTAGAACGCAATCACTATGGCAACTCTCTCTTTCTACATCCTCAATGCATAATGGTTTCACTTTCCATTCAAGTGCTGCACAATTTAAAAGAAAATGTCCTGAATGACTGACTAATTTGACATTTGTTCAAAGCTGTGGCAGTTGAAGCAGTGGTACAGGAGATTAGTCTAAATCTACCCCCGGTAATAGCAGTTGGGTTTCGGTAAGGCAGGTATGTCCTGCCGAGCATTTGCATGCTCAGTGTTCCAAATAATTGCCCCACCGGGACTGTTTTACGGCTGATTGTGAAGAATGTTCCCATTTCACAACAAAAGGAGCACAAGAGAGCCATTATCTGCATCACGTTCCCTCACTGATTTGAAATGAAGTTTAGTCATTTGAGGTGCTTTTTGTACATAAAAATGTATACAAGAAGTCATGTTCTGAATTATCCTTTTGTGAGAAATATTTTTATTAAATTTGTATGTAGAAAACAAGGTGGTCTATAATAAGAAACATTAGAATGGGGTTGTAGCAAACACATACATTTAGATAGTCTTTAATAAACCTCACTGATGATATCAGAGATGAGTAAACAATGAAAACTTAAACAAGAAAGGACAACTGAAGACTGAAAACACAAGAACTTAAAAAGTAAGGCAAATGAGGTAAAAAAAATGACACACATCTGAAGGAAAGAATTAAGCATATTTGTAACCATGGTAACCAAGGAGAAATAGGCAAGCTGAACAAAGGATCACATGAGCTAATGAATGCAAACTAAAAAGTCCCAGAATAATGACACTATGTGACAATATGGAGGAGTTCAATAGCAGTATGATGCCATTTTAGAATGGATTTCTGAAGGATCATCTGCCCATCACCACTTCTGAATGGTAGTTTGTGTGCGTGTGTGTGTGTGTATATATATAATAAATATGATGTTCAGGCAAAAAGAGCAATGTGCTAAAGAGTGCCAAAGAGCTGCAGCATTTAAACTTTTCATGAACCCATGAATGTTAAAGTTGTTAAAGTTAAAGTTGTCTCTGCACAATAAACTAGCATAGAATGTATTTTCACATGGAAACTGTTATGCACTTCTCTTCAGAGCAAGAGTATCTTTATGTCAAGATCTTTAGGTGAAAATCATCTTTAATCAGAATGCCTCACTCAGATGGGTACATGTCAGCTGGTGACTGACAGAGCTGGAAGTGTCTTCCCATCATGCTTGTAGAGGGAAACTGAGTGACAGTGAGGGGACTCATGCAGGCAGCCTGGCCTACAGGCAGACCTGAAGGCCATCTGATGATCAACTGACTGTGTGTGTATAGCTACTGGGTGAAACACTGTTCACCTTGCGGTCATGTTTTAAATCACTGCAGACAGGCAGCCCATTAGAGGTATTTATGTCTTAATATTTGTGTGCTGATTCAGCATGGACATTGAGTCTTAAGGGCCAGTCACACAGCCGATCATGCACAAATCACGCACAGATTGGGTTTGTGCATCGAGAAATTGACCAAAGTATTCCACGAACATTCGACGCACGAATCACTGACGCAGCGCGTCCAAACATGCACGCTTCGCGAACGTTCCATGTACAAGCACTTTCAAAATCCACATTGTCAGTGAATGTCAGTGTAATTAACGTGGTTCATGCGTGATATGACGGTGGTGCGTCAGTGGACGGACGTGGACGTGCGCGGTTTCGAACCAGTTCCGACGCATAAGCACTGACGGCCGACGCGTGTCCCGCACATAGTCACGCATACTCGACGCATAAACTACGCACGGCGACTCGAACATTTTTTAACCGTTCAAAACTCAAACTGACGGTCCACGTTCGTTCCACCTATGAATTACGCATCCGACGCACGCTCCGCGCAGAAACGAAAATCTGTGCGTAATTCGTGCGTGATTCATGCGTTTTCGCTGTGTGACTGGCCCTTTAACAGTATGCTACTCTCCAGTGGGTTAAGATTTTTTTAAATAAAAATAATAATAATAATCATAATTTTTATTCAGCAAGGATGCATTAAACTGATAAAATATGACAGTAAATATATTATGATGTTACAAAAGGTTTAGAAAGACATTGAAAGTTATTTAAATATTCTTGCAAAAAAATCACAATCAGTGAATCAGAAGGATTTCTGATAGATCATGTGACTAAAGATGGAAGTAACGATGCTGAAAATTCAGCTTTGCACTCACAGGAAAATAAACACATTTTAAAAGCAATCTTACCAACGCCCGAGTGTCACAGTTTTGTCACGTGTGTCACATCCGGGTTCCTTTATGTATCTTCCAGGTCCTGCATACTCCCGTCTCGGTCTAATCACTGCCCAAGTCTCGTCAGCTGTTCCTAATCTACTTATACGCTCCTGCATTCCCATGTCTTTGTCTCTTGTTGATGTTATGTCGAGGAAGTTGCTTGTGCATGGATGTCATTTTCCATGTTCCCTAGCTTCCGAGGTTTGCACTGTTATGTGTCATTTTCAGTTTGTTAAGTCTTTTGTTTCCGAGTTTTCAATAAAGAGTGTTTTCAGTTTGGATCCGACGTCTCCTCGGCTTTGTCTCCACATCACACACGCCACGCTAGCTGAAACAGAGTTTGAACTAGTGTACACACAATAATAATATAAGAACAGAAGTTATGAAGTGCATAAACTTTTTAAAGACTACTTCTTTAGGCATCCTATTTTATAACTGAACCTTATTTAATATTAAAACATTAAAGCAATCAGCAATGACTTAGCGATCAGTGAAAACCCAACTGACCATGAAAACAACACTAAAGAATTTTGATTGGCATCTAAATGTTTAACATGTCTGTACTCTGTTCAAACAACTTATTTCTCCCTGAATGAACTAAGTTGGAAAAGAAAGATAATTCTAAATGTCCGCAACTGGATAGTTTCTATTCAGGAATTATGATTATAAAAGCCCAAACATCATCTGATGTGAGTGTGACTACAGACCCAACCTACGTATACAGAAAGATTGAGTACAGAAAAACATTCGGCCATCCACAATATGATGCCCCTGGTGGAGATAGAGTCTGAAAATGGTCCAAGAGTCTAAACATAGGCAGGAAAGGAAGGATTAAGATAAATCTGCTGGTAAAGTGGACTAATGCCAGCTCTCAGTATAAGGGAAAAGGAGTGTGAAAACTGGCAGGGAACAAATATAGTACGAGTATTAGTTACAGGATTAAAAGAGTTTACATGAGAGAAAGCCGGTCCATTTTAAATGCCCATACATTAGGCAATAAGGCATCTTGCACTGACTGAAATATGGAAAGATATTTAAATGCTTAGTTAAAACCAAATAAAGACAAAACAGCAATACTCAAACAAAAATGCCATTTGTAAAATCAGTTTACTTTGTTGTCTAATGAAATCATTTGTCTGGATTGCATCCAAAGATGTCATTACAACCAAAAAATGAATAGCAGCTTTGTCAAGCGAAGAGAGCATCGTAAACGGTATAAACAGAGCAAAAATTACATATTCCATTTGTGCAGCCCAATCAAGTTTATTTCTGGATGACTTGTATTGTTGATCACACATGGTATTCTGCAAATACGTGCCCACATTGCACTAATGTAAGTGGGGATAATAGATGCAAAAATGGATCGATTTGCATTGATAAAGTCAAAACTGTTAAGCGATTTCTCCAGTGGCTTGTTTGGAATGCATTGCAGGGAATCTTTATTCCTTTGTCTTTAAACGTCTAAAAAAAGGAATTATTGTGTGTCATCTTCAGTTGAGCGGCCTGGTGGGAATCCTTGACATCAGAGAGGAGTCCTAGAACCTCCACTGAGTTTGGCAAGGGGAAAATGATATACTTGAAATGTTCTGTAATAAAGTTAAGCCTGAGACAGTGCTGTCTTGGGAGCACTAAAGTATACCTTCTGAACTTCTAAGCTGTCATTCCAGTCTGAATAAGAATTAACATCCGTTTTCCCAACTGAGTGTACAGACAGTTAAACACTGACAGAGAACTTGAAAGGAAGAGAGGGAAAATCAACAATGCACTGCTTGTTCCATACAAATAACTTCAAAACTGAGGGAATACAGCTACAATGGACAGTGCTTTTGTTTAATGCATGGATGCCCCTCATGGTGCAAATGAACTTTATGCTTGCTGGATGTTTCTTTGATAGCGTGTGTGTGTACATGTCTTTTCTGATTTACAATTCAACCATAGTGTGGCCAACTGCACTTTAGAAAACTAAATTCTTATGATGTTTTTTTTTCTGGTTAGATCCTGGAGGTCATTTTGAAATCTTCTCCTTGGAGAAATGTGCTGTCTGGAAGATACATATTGTTGCTAACGAAACATTTTGTGCATTTTGTGAATTTATTCATTAAGTTTTGTGTGGATGAATGCACAAAGACAGTAACATAAAGAGGCTTTTACTGTAGAATCTCAGGATTTACAAAATATAATAACAAGGAAAAAGTAAGGAGAACTAGTAAGACGGCGAAATACACAAGCGACTTACTCAAGATGTGTAACGCAACATTGCACGGACAAGAACAGACGAAGACACTGGGGATGAGACACAGCTACTAATAAGGTAATAGACGATGAAACGATCAGTGATGACGATGATGATGGAGGAGAATAAGGGAGGAATTAGGAAGTTAACAAAACTACTTTATTTAACAGTGTTTGTTGCACAATGTGTTTACTTTAATAATTTGAGGTGCGCTTTCTGCAAAAACATTCAATGAATAAGCAAGATTATTTTTGGTGTTGACGAGAGTATTTGCACCTTAAAGCATCATGAAACGCTAAACATTTTCTGAGATGTTAACTGAGATGTTTGTGCTGCATATCATAGAAGATAATATTAGTACCCGTTAAGTTGCAATTTTAGGATAAAAGTGGCAAATCGTTTTATTTGTGAGCTATTTTCATCTTCCAGGTTTAACATTTACATTTATGCATTTGGCAGACACTTTTATCCAAAGCGACTTACATTGTATTCAAGGAACACATTGAATCAGTTCTTGCTTTCCCTGGAATCAAACCCATGACCTTGGCGTTGTAAACACCAATGCTCTACTGATTGAGCTACAGGAAAGCTGTAGCTGTTTAAAATTGATATTGTGTTGACATTACAAGTTATAGTGTTTTGATGAGACGTCTATAGTATAGTAGATCTATAGTATTTTGATGACATGTCGATGTCTCAAAATTATTAATGAGACTATTATCTTAAATTAATAAACTAAAAAATAAACAGGGATTGCAGTGTGAGTACTGCAAATAGCGGTACTCAGACTGTAACAAACAGTATAAAGCTGGTTGAAAATCTGTGAACTTGTCCTATAAACCCTGAAGGTAAAAGCATCATGTTTACAATAGCAATAGCAACACAGCCAGCACCTCTTTACATTGTACTCAAGCTGAACAAACATGTTAGGCTGTGCTTCCCTGATTCTGAAGGACAGACTTTGCAACTCCTGACAGGGAGAGAATCATTAATCAGGCTGTACCTCTGCCAATGCCTTTTGATACTGGCAGTATGGAATTAGACTGAATGCCTAAAAATTCCACTCAGTTGAGCAGACAGCTTAGCAACTTGATTTTCTCTCCCACTGACTCTCTCTGTCTCCTCAATTCAGGTGTAGTCCACGGGGACAATGAAGGGGTTCAATACAGCTAATGAAATAATTTTGCTTCAGTCAATTGTACACTCTCTCTGCTCAACTAATTATTCTCCTGGTGGATCAGTGTGATCAGTCTCTCAGGCCGATCGTCAGCTGTGAATCCAATCTCACTTCAGCCTCTGTGCTCCAAATGTCTCTGTGATAAGCCCCCATGTGCTTATGCAAAGTGTTTTTGTGCTTAGTGCCAGAATATCTGTCCAGGCGAGCAAAAGGGTGAAAGTCTCACTGTGTGATCACATTTAAAATTCATTCTACATGACCAAATGCATCTTTACCTTTGAATTTTTTTTGTTATCTTGCCAAGAGTACCCGGTGAGCTGCGACTGCACTGGTGTCTCTTCAAAAGGTGCTTGAAGCCTAAGGATGAGATTCATACTTTAGTTAATCCCCTTCCTTAATTGTTCCATTAACAATTCATAATTTTAAACAACTATTGCAAAATGTGTGTTTATACATACTTTCATAAAATACCACTGACAAAATGCATATTGTGTGTCTACATGACTGTAACGTAAGGACTCGCAGGCAGGGATCCAAATGCATGTCTTTAATGAGAATAGTCGTACAGGTGGATAGTCGGGACAGGCATAGAACATACACAAGTGATAATCCAGGCAAAGGTCAGGGCAGGCAGACAGGATCAGAATAGTCATACAGGCGGGGAAGTCAGGACAGGCAGAGAACAATCACGAGCGAAATACCAGGCGATGATGATGGTGATGGTTCTCAGCTGGTGCAATAATCAGTTCAATGTACGGGCTTGTGGGAAATGTAGTGTGTGTGTGTGTCAGTATAAGTGTGATAGCTCCCTCCGGTGGCCAGAGGAGGGAAGCGCGGAGCTCGTCATCATAACAATGACATATAAACAAGTCAGTAATAGTCACTACACTTATTAGTCTCACAATTAAACCACCTTTTCACTATATCTAACAAGCAACATACTTGCATCCATTTCCAAATGAGAGCAATAAAGGAGCTGAATGGAATTCAAATCATACATTATTATTGTGCGGAATTATTTTAGTTTTCAGATCCGATTTCAGCTTTGGATAGGTTTAAATATTTGAACTTTTGCTGTTAGAACAAAGTGAGAACTAACTATATGTTTATAGTTAGATGTAATACATTCTTCAAACACTATTTCTGTAAAATAGAGATTATGAATAATTAAGCCTAAATATTGTTAAAAATTACTACCTAACATGTTTATTTCTTTCATATGTTTTGGTGGTCATTTGTTTTGGTCATGTGGGAATATTTTCACATTCATACATTACTCAATGATTTTACCATGATGGGTATACAGAGAGTAACCGCTTCACTGCCCCTTTAAAGTTCTGTGTTAAAAAATAAATAGATTAATTGCATTATTCACTGATGGAAGGCTGGCTTTCATATGTCATTTATTAATTTTATTTTTATTTATTTATTGTATTTATTTAGAATATCCTGCTGTGCATCATGCATCATGCATCAATATCCTACATGCATCATGACGCATTCACACAGAGGCGTTTCCATAGTGCTTTGACGCAGCACAAGTTCCCTTGAAAGAGAACTTTGCATTACACCAGTGTTGCATTGTACCTCAAATCTGACAGAAGTGTTAAAATGAACAAAGATTTTTATCACATAGTGTAGATGGTTATTCCAATTGATATAAAATACTTCAGAGCTGTCGCTTTATTTGAGTTAAAGTATATGGTGGTGATAGTTGAAAAACATACTATAATATTTCATGTCAAGTGGGAATTTGAAGGAAACAATTCTGCAGAAGTTAAAACATTAACTTTAACACCTTAGCAAAAACATTTTGAATTGCTAGTTTGTCAAAAGAACAAACATAAGTCACATAAGTGGTTTAGTCCCATAAGTGTATTTTTTATTTTTATGAAAGGTCTGTGTTCATCACACACACACTCACACACACACACATACACATACACACACACATACACACACACTCCCATGTGAGAAAAAGCATGAAATTAGACTGCTTTGTTGACAAAATCCAGAGATAAAGATAATACACAGCCAAACCAACAAAATCTGAACAAGATGAATATATCTTATTATTAAAACCATAATTTTGTACAAAACGTACAAATTGCTCATGAATGTATTTTTCTGAATTCCATATGCATTATAAATGGTGCTTTTCTTGTATTTTCTTAATGGGTTTCTAATTGTGTGCCCTTGAACATACATGTTGAGTGGAACTTTGGCTAACAGACTCAAACTTTAATAAATGCGCAGCTTTCAGTGCAATAATTAAATGTGATACAGTTGTAATTTTTTAAAACAGCACAATTTACTTTTCCGGTTTATGGTTCATGTGATCCCACATCAAAGAGAGATGGAGAGTCACACTAAACGAAATATCAAACTAGTCAAACACTCTCAAACAGAAAGACTATCACTGGAATTCTTAATTTCCCCTTCTTTAAAAAAAAAACTCTGAATGTTCACAGCTCTCAAAGAAGAGTCTACACCTAAAAAAAAAAAAAAAGAAGAAAATAAATAAAAAATACACAATCCAACAAACAAAATGTGAACAGTGCCTTCTGTATTTGAACAAGGTGATTAAAAACTACTGGAGTAATAAAAACATAATTTACAAAAGCACACTTACAAACTTTCACAAAGGCTCAGAAATGGAATTTGTGTATTTATTGTAAACAGTACTTTTCAATGTCTGCTGTAGCCTCTTTTCTTAGTAATTTGGTATTTTGAATTTGAGCTATCACATACAGCTATCCCAGTAAAAGGATTATGTTTGAAACGTTTTTGTATCACTGCAGTGGCAAAACGCCTGACAAAATGTTGTAAAAAAAAAAAAAATCCACAAAGATTTTAGCGCAACTACTTGGACATGCACACGAAAGTAGGAAAATATCTAACCTTACATTATGTCGTTTTGATATAATTTTCCATTACGTTTATTTGTGTCAAAGAAGATGGTAATAGTTAAAATCTTTTAATTTTGTGCTGGATGTTTGTGTTAGTTAAAAAACTATTAGTAAATGACGAAACATTGTTTTTGTAAAGCAACATGACTGTATGACTGACAACTTTAAATGTATGACTGAATTGTTTTTTTTGACAAAAATACATTTCAGAACATCTCAGGTTACACATGTAACCACGGTTCCCTGAGAATCTCCTCAGAGAGGACCTGATAATGCCCTACGCATCAGACGCATTAGGAAAGAGGAGGCTAATACCTACTTTTTTTTGTTTTCCCTTCACAGATCGCAACCGAGCTGTTATTAGTGTGTGTAGTAGGCATGCGATGCGGAGATAGGACGCAGTGAACCAGGAATCAAACTAAAATACTTTAATTATAACACAAAACAAAAGGCACGCAAAGGTGCAAACCAAGGCAGCATCCACAAATAACTACGTAACATAACTTTAACAATCAACAACTGGGGAGTGAGCATGGGGAACTTAAATACTGACAGTGATTCAACTGGAACACAAAACACCTGTGACTAATAAGTGATGATGGGAACTGATGAGTGATGGTGAGAAAAGGAACGGGGAACATGTGACACAGACAAGGCAAACTAAGAGTCCAGAGTGATGTGAAACTGACATAAACGTGACACGAGCAGAGCTCTGTGAAGCAGAGGCCTCACCAAAGTTGTAAAACTCTCATTGAGAGGAGGCCGGATATTCCACAGCGAGGAAGCGGCAGGGAGAGCCATTGACACACGAAGAAGGTGTTCCCCCTGTGGGAGAGCGTAGTATAAAATTAATGAGCAATGTACTCAGGCAGGCGCTGACCAAACAGGTATTTTTATTTTAAATGGACATGCCACAACATGATACCGTGTGTAATACTTTATCGCCCAACTTACCGGTCAGACAGAAATGCTGCTTCTCACTCAGTACATACCGGTCAGACACCAAAGACGCAAGCTTAACCGGTCAGACACCGTGGCAGGCATATATCAAACATATTTGACAAAAGGGACCATGTCAAATCTGGTGCAAATCTTCAAAAAAAGTGTCACAGTGTTCAAGTTAATACTACTTACACACATTTATAAAATTCTATAGTTGGGATGTTCATGCTACTCTGTGCTCACATGTCCTTTGGTCAACATCTCAAACTCAGACCTTTTCCGCACACACTACACAACACTTCTAGTGCAGCGGCATAGGCATTCTTGTTCCCAAAGAGCTATCAGAGCAGCATAAATTGTAACTTTTGAAAGGGAACTTCTCAAGTTACTTAAACGTAACCCTGTTTCCTGAAAAAGCGAGAGCAAGATGCTGCACTACATTGCTGCACTGAGGATGTCTCAGGTCCGCACTTCAGACAAAGTAATACCCGTGGCATCTAATCATAGCCTCTGAGGAACACGCATTCCAATAGCATCACCATCTGAGGATGTTAAGTTCAATGTCAATTTGTATGTATTCCCAAAGATCAGTACAGCATCTTGTTCCCTCTTTTCCAGGGAGCAGAGTTACAGTTATGTAACCCAAGATGTTTTTCATTTGCTAAACCAAAAAACTCATGAGAATTATTTGTTTGGTTCTGGGATCTGAGTACACTGGATGTCATATATGTTTTTGATTGAGTAAAAAGAATTAGCACTGTACTGTTTCGCAAAGTAGATTCAGAAGATTTAGATTAAGGTATGTTGCAGCAGGAAACTGTCACAGTGTTGTCTTCTCTGTCTTCATGGTATTCATGCTCACTATCTATCTGTCTTTGTCCGTGTCCGTTCTCGTCGATACTGTATTTTGTGAATCTTTGTAATCTGGTTTTGTTAAATAAAATAAATATGTTCCTTTCATCATTGTCTTCATGCCTTCATCGTTCCCGCACGCAGAAACACTGTTAGTATCCTTTAGTATGGGTTTTCGATTGAATGCATTTGCGATAATGTCACTTGGTTCCATAACCAAGCCTTATGACGGCCCTACCATTACAAAAAAAAAGCACACTAAAAAGTTACTTTTATTAAGCATACTTAAGTTCAAGTATATTGTAAGTACTCATTTAATACATTATGTAGTACGTACATAGTATCAATGTATAGGATACTTGTAAGTGTACCATTTGATTAATACTTGGGACTAAATTGGCCCAATTTTATTATATGAAAGTATACTTTTAAGTACCCTAACGTATAACAGTGAAAACATGGATTGCCATAAATTTCTGTTAATAGCAGGGAAGCATTATGTCATAAATAAATTCATAAATTCCATCAGTGGCAGAGAAAGAGTTAAGTCAGGAACGTATTATTTTCTTTGTAAATCAATGTTTTCATACAATTCTATTGCATTTGATGCCAAAACATGTTCATTTTTAAGACTGTATTTAAAACTAAATGAAATATAGAAAAAATATAAAGTGAAATAGACTCAATCATAACAGTAAACACAACTACAAGCCTTTTAGAATTGAGTACAAGTATAGGCCAATCATACTTGGACTTTTCTGTCAGCATAAGTCAAGTATACTTAAGTGTAATTTTAAGTATATGTCTGAAAACATTGATAAAGTATACTTTTCTATTTTTAGTTTTAAAGAAGAATTCTAATACAACACGGATGCACGTTTTTTGTAAAGGTGGTTACACCACTTGCTTGCAATGTATGTGAAAATTTCATCATATGAATATGCATTAAAACTGCTAAATTCCACAAATTTATTTCAGTTTTCCTTTTGGAATTTGACATGATTCACATGATTTGCTAGTAATTTACAGCATCCAGTGGTGTACCTGCCAAAAACATCCATTTATAGCACAAATCCACTTTAAAGATCCAGAGAATGGCCACCATCTGGAAAACACTCTTTATGTGTCAGCCTTTTTCGTTATTACTTATAGAGAGACTGTGAATAGCAGTTGGAGTGGCGCTCTGTTCTTAATCACTTCCGCTCCCTAGAAGCCTCTCTGAAAGCAATAGGAGGCCTCGGAGGTGACGTGAGATCTGAAGGAGGAAGCGTGAGTGAGAGATTTCTGCCTGTTTTTGTACAAGTATTTGTGGTAGGTTAGAGTACAGATAAGACATAATATTTGTAATAAATACGAGATGAGTGTGTTGCTTAATGAGGAGTATTATTTTTGTGAGCGTGACCTGAATGGCTGGTGCTTGTTTGGTAAAAAAAAAATGCAAATCTGAGGTCACTTAATCAGACAGGCTATAAGCAGGTCAATCTTTTCATTCTGTCAGCATTTTTTGGCGTGAAACTAATGGTGCTAATTAAGGAAGGATGTCTGAGTAGTCCATAGAGCACAAAGTTAGTACAGGATTCATCAGAAACCAAGAATGCCTTTGCAAAACGTTTTCTTTATGAAAATGACAGAAATCATTGTATCTGCCCAATCCATTCTGTAATGTGAAATCATATTTCCCTTCTAACTAAACAATCAGGAGCAGACATGTTCATAATTGAAACACTGGAAAGGTGTTATTGAGTGGGAAAGCATATCTGCAGAAAGACCCTTGAGCATAACACCTTATCTCCTGAGATAATGAGGGGGGAGGGGAATTATGCTATTTTCTTTCTGCTACCCAACTGGGTCAGATGTATGTTAAAATGATTCAGAGCAGAAATGAAGCCGTGGTAAGCCTGGCATCCATTTAGAAGAACTCAAAAGAAGCGTGATAATTTAAACCATGGTATTTTTGCTTTTAATCCGGGAAACAGAATTTTGGCAGCACTCTCTATGACCCCAGCCTAGAAGCTACCGAGATTATTGCATAGGAAATAAAGATTGTAATGTTTGCCGTACAAATGTACAGTGCCATTTCAAGGGCTTTTTAAAAGTATACTATTGAGGTAAGTTAAACAGCACTTTGTGCAATAATTATTGTTGTCTAAATGCAATATTTGGCTTTAATGAAACGTTTTTCCAGATAAGCACAAGGTACAGATAAGTAAGATAAGCTTGTTATGTGGGCCATAAACACAAGCAGTTTAATTATTCATAAAGAGTTATTTCGGAAGACAAATTTCACACCTATATCTCCTTACATCCACTTTCGTAATCACCATCAGCAGCACATATTCTCTTTTGCTTTCCCCTCTTCTGTTGGGCTACTGTCTCTATAATTATACTTATCATTTTGTTTTTCCTCTAATGAAGACCTTTCATCTCCAAAGCGTAAAAATCAGTAGATATAAAGGCGTCTCAGACAGTACCCCATGGCTCATCTGACGGAAGCCTTTGAACGCGCAAAAGGGAACACGACAGATTATTGCCATTGGCACCAACAAAGCAGCTCTCATGCATTTCAAATTAACAAACATCACACTTGTAACATACTTATGTAATGTGCCAGAGTTCATCCAGAGGTCAAGTAATAGTTTTCAGATTCTGATGGAAGGAGAGTTTTAAAGCTTTAAATATATACATTATTAGTCTGTGTGCGTGTAATTTATTATGTTTTCTTCAACGGTTAAGGATCTATTGTTTCGATTATATCAGCTTCATTAGGTCAGGACAAAGCGCCTTGGTCAGGACAAAGTCTTAAAAGAGATTACTATTGAAAGAGGGAAGATTTTAATCGACTATGTCCCCTGAGCTCACATTTATCAGCTCTTAACGTCTTAGTTTTGTGAGGCAAAGGAACAACATGAATCGGTTCTAAGCTGTGAGACTTTTTGCCCTTTGTCAACTTTTCGTGTCCCAAGTCAGTGAGTCTGTCTGTTATCCTTAGTCTCCATCCGCTGCATTTTAATGATGAATCACTTTCAATGCTAACTTGAAATTACTTTCTTCATCTTCCCCAGCAATTATCTATAGAGAATGGAATTTATATTCAATTTGGACATCAAACACTTCTTTTGAACATTGTTCTTTGTGAGGACACACTAATACACTTAAACAATGTATCGCTTTGGATGTGTGACTTCAACTTTGATGTATACACTGTGATTAAAGCAAGAATAGGTTTAGCAGCCCGAAGGAGTGAATAGAAAGCTCTTTCCATTTAAATAAGTATGCACATTTGTCAGTGAGTCATAATTGCAAATTAGTCTAATAATGGATAGAATAACAGCAAACGAGCTTCTGGCTAAATGAAATTTTCTTCTGCAAAGTTTCATATGCTTTAGGCTGTTGAGAGTACACAGCATATATTATTCATTGGATATGGCATGTACAGCTGCATATTCAAAAGTTTGTGTGCATGAATTAAGATTGTAAAGAAGCTCTGTTTGCCTCCAATTCAATTTTTGTCTTTATATGCAAACGTGATTAAATATTAGTAAAGAAATATGCTGTAACTAAGATATCTTGAGAAATGCACAGCTTTATTTCCAGCACTCTCAGAACGAGCACTTCACATAGATACATTTTTCATGCTTAAATGAGCATGAAACCGCACAGACTATTCCAAAACATTACGAGCATTGATCGATAGTCACAAAATCTATAAGATAATATTTTTTAAATGATTTTAAAAACGTTCCGTTTACAAAATGTGGCAGCGACAGCGCAATTAACATTCGTTTTGGCTTAAAAATGCTGATATATTCACAAACAGGTTTATTCATGGATATCTCAATATGTTCGCTCAGAATTTGTAAGGACACAACAAAATATGTACGTATTGTTGATTAAAAGATTAGCCTACATCTGTTTGCTGATGGCTGCAGTCGTCAAATGAAGATGCTCTAATTTGCAAATTAAGATGTATGAAAATATCCCTGACAGTCCAATCAGTGGCTTGCTATGGCAGTGGAGCAAAAGCAATGAAAGATAGTTTGGCAGGAGGAGCAATCCTCAGAGGAACAACCATAATCTCTTTTTCTGCCTCCCAGCCTCTGAAAGAAGACTAAATAAATATGACATCGGTAAGAGAGAAAGTGAGAGAGAAGGAAAAACACTATTTTTCCCCACTATACACATTGCAATGGAAAAATGAAAATTGCTATTTTCTCAACGTTGATAAACGCTAAACAGATATTATGCAGGAACTATTGTATATGCTGTTTCATATGATCCATTATTTTGCTCCCGTATGCGAGAATAGAGCCAACACAACAACCCCAAAGTTGTTTTAGAATCCGTTTGCATTGAAATTAGGTTTTTCTTCAGCGTGTGTGTCTGAGAGAGACAGAGAGGGGGGGGGGAGGGGGTGGGGGGGGCTTAGCTGATGACTTGCATGAGTGCTGCTCCTCTCTCATATCTCTCTCAGCTCACAGTGGCCACAACATGTAGTCAGCTGGTGACAGACACAAGAACAGATGGCAGTAAACTGCAGTTAAAGAAAGTTCACTCGCTTCTGCCACATTTGCCCATGTAATTGCAGCTAATTTTCAGTATCAAAAACTCAGATCATATCTAATCAGATAGATAGATAGATAGATAGATAGATAGATAGATAGATAGATAGATAGATAGATAGATAGATAGATAGATAGATAGATAGATAGATAGATAGATAGATAGATAGATAGATAGATAGATAGATAGATAGATAGATAGATAGATAGATAGATAGATAGATAGATAGATAGATAGATAGATAGATTAAAACTTGTTCCTTTAACAATAAATACATTTATAATGTAGTTTCGGTACTTTTTGTTTTGAGTGATTCTTTGTGAGGGGATTAAAGGATTAAAGCAGTACTGACAGACCTCTCCAGGACAAGCGTGGGTCAGAAGTTCAGCGCTGCCCAGGAGTGTGAGGTTTACACACAGCCAGGCCCAAAACAGGGCTATGATGGGCTGCCAGGGGCGGCCGCCTGGTCTTCCTCACTGCCAGAGACAGCGCTCACTGCATAGCAGGAGATTAAGACATCCTGCTGTCTGTCGATAATAACAGAGGATACTGGTTATGATGCAGGGGCCAAATGTGGACACGTCATCGGTGAAGATGGATAAGTTTAGCATGCAGCCTCAGTTTGAACACCATCTGCAGAAGACTGGACAGGAGATGAGATATCTCTAGTCATCACCTCATCATGTAGCTATAACTGCTGTTTAAGACTGAACGGTTTCTTCAAACCCAGCCACTGGAATAGTTGCAGGTTTGAGGTAACTCTTTAGTTACCTTTAGCAATTTCAGAATTGTGTTTAACAATTTAGTTCCTTTAAATAATTACAAAATGATTTCTGAAGTTCCCATGGTGATGTGTCTGTTCCATCAATCAATGTTAGACCTGCTACAGCATTCTACTGGCTCCTTTCAGTGGCATGTCTGTCGCCATCCATCTCTCTTCACAGTCTTTTTTTCTGCTCTCATTTCCTGTCGAATGATGACCACCATGGCCACACAGTGTGTCAGTAGTGATGCATTTTATCATTTCACAGACATGGGTTATTTTTCCAGTAAATGCAAGCACATTACTGCAATATTTATTGAGATTCTTAATATGCTTTGTCATGCTTTGAAAATCTGAATTATTCTGATACAAGTATTATATTTGAGCTGATTAAAACAGACCTAATACATTTTTTGATTTGTTTTTCACCACAGCTATTTATATGAAGTGGCAGAGGAAATTTACCTGAACAAGAAATTTAACCATGAAAAGTGACTTCCCTTTCATGGGAACTCGAGCTGCGTCAAAAACGCTTAAAGAATGTCTTGACGATAGTCTCGTGAAGCACTGTGTAATCAAAAAACTAATGATGTGTGAATGTGCGTCACGGGTCAGTGATGTCATGAACCAGGTCATAAAGAGTAGCAGCTTTTCCAGTCTTTATCGAAGCTGTGTCGCGTGTGTCGCTGGTGTGCGAGAGTGTGTGATATATTTTCCTAGAAGAGTTTAAAAGAAAAGGGACTCCAAATCTGTTTATAATATTGGTGGAACAGTTCAGACTGTATGCTTCTCCCTGCCCACGTTTTATTACTGGCAGGGATACACACAGTGTTTGTGTGTACTGTATGGGAGTGGTGCATGCACTCTGAGCAGTTCTCTCTGCATGTGCTCCACTCACGCCTGGCGGTATTCTCTGACACTGCTCAGGAGTGCATTCTACAGGGCTCTGGTCCCACTGCAGCCAAGGCTCAGTGGTGATCTAGGTTCTGGGGTTTGCAGATGGGTCTCTCAGAGGGGGTTGAGACAGGCCTAGCCTCATGTCACGACTAGCTCGTTCTTGGTCATGACACAACACAAGAACACCAAGTTCGCTAAATTCAAAGTTCTTTAAATTCTTTATTCTAGAGTCAAAGTAAAATAAGTGATAATAATATCCAAAGTCAAGGCAAAAATAAATAATAAAGATAACATAGGAAAGAAAATGGGGGATCAAGCCATTAAACAGAAAATGTCCAAAAGGTGACTCTTCCTGGGTCGCTGTATTCCCAGGAACAGGAGCAAAAGGAAGTCAGATAGTCCGTCTCCTTCTTCTCCTTGGGAGAGGACAAGCACCCGTCTTTATCCTAGCCTTAATCAGGAGGAGATGAGCTAGCAGGGGGGGGGGGGGGGTACGATCCTTCGCGCTCTCCAATATAGATCGCCACCCACAGGTGTGGAGAGGAAGCACAGGGTCGTAACACTCATCTCAGCCCTTACCTGGTGGATCTGGTCTCAGTCAGGTACTGGAAGCATGCGTAGCGGCAGTCTCTTCTGACCTGACTGAGACATCGGCGCTGCGACTGTCAAGCTCTGAGGAGTTGGATGTTGTTGGCATCGACACTGGGGACGAGGACTCGCCATCCTCCTCCCCAGCATATGAGGAGATTGTCAAGGTGGTGACTCGTGTGGTCTCGAAGCTGAATATTGATTGTCTAGCTGACACCAGGGAGGCTCGTTTAAAGAAGAGCAAACTGGACGAGCACTACCTCCCAGCTCGGCTCACTCCCCAGCACCGGCATTGCCTTTCTTCCTTTCTTCCTTCCTTTCTTCTTACACTGAGGTGGCATGGTCCTGGAGAAGGCCAGCCTCTGAGAGAGTGAATACCCCTCAGTCCCTGATGCATGCGACTCTCTCGGGGGGTCATGTCTATGAGTTACAGTTATCTGGCGCCTCAGTCGGTATCGTCCCTCAAAACCCCGGCGCTGCCCACCAAGACGATGAGGGTCAAATCATTCTTGACGGGCAAAGCATATTCCGCCGCTAGCAGGCATACCAGGCGGAATTGCTTGGGGACCTAAACAATAGCAGCGGCATTGGGCCAGAGGCAGTAGCCGAACTTCGCCGAGCCACAGAGTTGTCTCTCCGAGTGACTAGGGAGATGGCTTCTTCCCATGTCATCTCTGGTGGCCATGGAGAGGTATCTGTGGCTCAATCTCATATCTATTAAAGATAAAGTCAAGAACTTCCTCTTGGACACCTCTATGCTTCCCTCCTGGCCTCGATCAGATCCTCCATCGTCGACAGGTTTCAGGAGGCCGCGAGGCAGCAATCGGCATTCAGGAAGCTACTGCCTTGCTGCCCTCAAGCTGATGCTTTGAGCCGGCCAGAGGACGGATCTGAGGACAGTCATCTTCACCCAGAAGAACAACCCTGATGCCAGGATTGTCAGGTTGCATCCAGGTGATCACTCCCAGCTGTCGCCCCCGAGTCAGGTTGCTCTGGGAGAGTCACCCCCTCCAAGAAGGGTCCTAGAGCATTCAACCCAGGTGTTCCCCAAATAACTGGCCCCTGTGGTGGGTGTCCTTTCTGTACCAGAGGCCAGCCTTGAGAGGCTGGTTTCCTTAGAAGAGTTTCTGGCTGTGCAGGTTGAGTTTGCACCTGGGATGGCCAAGGCTTTTTTCCACCCCAGGCCTAGCTATATCCCCAAGGTGCTCATTAACGTGGCTCGGTCTATTGTACTGCAGGCATTCTGCCCTCCCCCCTTTGACGATCATGACCAGGAGGCAAAGAACAAGGTCTTGGTCTACTCCATGACTGTTCTTGAATGGCCCAGCCAGAACCCTGACTTAAACCCAATTGAGCTTCTCTGGAGAGACCTAAAAATGGCTGTCCACCAACCTTTACCATCCAACCTGACAGAACTTGAGATGATTTGCAAGGAGGAATGGCAGAGGATCCCCAAATCCAGGTGTGAAAAACTTGTTGCATCTTTCCCAAAAAGACCTATAGCTTTATTAGAGCAAAAGGGTGCTTTACTACTAAATACTGAGCAAAGGGTCTGAATACTTAGGACCATGAGATATTTCAGTTTTTTCTTTTTTAATAAATCTGCAAAAATATCAAACATTCTGTGTTTTTCTGTCAACATGGGGTGCTGTTTGTACATTAATGAGGAAAACATTTTTAGCAAATGGCTGCAAGATAAAAAAAGTGAAAAATTGAAGGGGGTCTGAATACTTTCGGTACCCACTTTATATACATATACATGGGCCATGTGATCTTTGATTAATCACCTGTTATTATAAAGGCTTGTTGATTCAAATTTTTACATTTTCTCATGAAGGCTCTGTGTGCTCCCACTATTTTATTTATTGTTTTTTACACAGTGGAGTTCACTTATCTCGACTCACGATTAAATCGCCAACCCTATTATGTCGACGTTTTTGAAGTGGAACCGCCAAACTACCTATTTGTCTAGCAGTTTCTCATCGATTACGTCGATTCTTTATGTCGCCGAACCAGAGTATCTCGAGCAAAAAAGAGGGACAAATTCGCCACTTCACATGGTTATCTCGTGACTCATGATCATACCTAGTTCACTGCGGAGTTCGCATTGCACGTGAATCTCCAGTGACGCTTCACTCACAGTGCCACGCAGCCACAGAAGAACTTGCGGAAAGTGTTTCCAACTTAGCAACTAGCGACAAATCTAACGACTTTATCTTATTGGAGTATCTTATAGTTATTGGAGACTTTTGGAGACTCTCTGACGTGAAAGCAAATATCATTCTATCTCTTCTCAACGAACTGCAAGTGCTGCTGTGGGCCCCACTCCATTCCATCCCAAATCACTCATAGTGGTGTGCACCTAAAGCCTGCCTTCTCTGATTTGATAGGTTTTCTCAAATATTTTGACATTGACGAGCGGTAAACGACCAATGAGTATGAGGCTTAGATGAACACACAAACAAACAAACACCCTGCTTTTGTTTTGATGTTCGCTCTGCTCAGCGCTGCCGTGGATTAAAGAATCCAGTTATTAAAAGACGGGACGAAGCCGAATTTGTTGAGAAAGCACATTAGACAGGCAAAACGCAAGAAAGTATGCAATCTAGTACAGCATGATGACCTCACGTGATGACCTTATTGTTTACTGGTAAATCTCTGCTGTTAGTTGGTGCACATATGCCTTTTGTTGTTAGCAAACATATACAGTGTATGTAATTTTTTATAGCCTGCCGATCGCTTCATCAAATAAATCGCCATATTGGATGTTGGTTATCTCGATCCTCGGTTATCTTGACGCTTTTTTGCAACCCCAAAGGTCGTCAACATAACCGTATTCCATTCCACTGCAATTTCCAAGCACACAACTTGAGCATTTTTGCCCGATATGTACAGGCTTTTGTCATTTTTTATTAAACATTTTTGGATCAAATAAATGCAGCCTTGGTGAGCATAAATAACAACAGATTTTTGAATGGTAATAAATAATTATAAATACTTTGATGTTATTTTTAATTCACATTTTGAAATGTTTCAAACAAGACTTCCCTCATACATTCAGACATGTTCTCACTCAATAACCCTAACCCACACTTTCAAAATCAAGTTGCTTTTCAATAACAAAGCTCTTTTTAGAGCTAATAGCAGTGTACGAGCAAAGCAGTTGAATAATCAGTAATTTGTATTTTGGATGTGCTGAAATTCTTCATATATTTTCTGCTGATGTGCTAACTTTATCAGAATCATATGTGCCCTTATTTCTATGCCAGCCAATTATTGTGATGTCATTGATTTTACATGAAAAAATGCCCCTATATAACTCAAAAAAGAGTGATTTCTGGGTTTGCATATCAGTCAGACAGCCTCATCCTGATTAAATGGGCGCTTCATGGACTGAATAAGCTGCAAAGAATTTTATGTTGATAGTCAAATGTCTACCATTAATGAGCTAAGAGGTCTATTGGGTTTATATTCAATAAGCATATTCGTATTGTGTTATCATTTGGCCTAGTGGGAGCATATAGTTGAACTGAAGATATGCAGGGATTGAGCCCTGGGGGACTCCGCAATAATACCTAAATAATGCAGAAGAGCTATTTCACACCTCATGAGAGATATAACAGTAACTCAACTGCATGAGATGTTTAGGAGGTCATGACCCAATGAAAGTCATTGAAATCAATATCAAGTGCAGCTAGAGTTAATGCCAGAGCACCAAAAACACATAAGCAAAGACAAACTGCCAGCTGACAGTACTCAACTTGACAAGGTGGAATTGCTCATGCCATGCTACAGCATCTGACCTCCATGCTGGCGAGAGAACGAGACATTGGCTACATGACACCTGCGAACAGTTCCAGGTGGCTGGATTCAAAGCCACAGAATTCACCTTTTTACAAGAGTATGTTAAGGTAAATGTATGTCACACACCTATCAAAGCATCACTGCCAACCATCTCTGGTCTTTTTGAGAAGACTCACTGAATAGTGAAACAAATGCCTATTCTTGCTCATACTAAAGAACTAGTCTCTTTTTTCTACTATTGTGTAGGGATATTTGTTGTAAACTATGTTTATGTTCTATGTGCTCTTTTAAAAGCTGTTCTTGCATTTTTCTTTCCCCATAATGACTTTTAGTGACTACACAAGCACTGTTGTTCCTATTATCAGCACGCGATAGTGAATTAAGATCCACTAGCATATTTTGAACAGTTCAAAAAAAGTTAATATTGTGTAACTTACATTTTATACACAATATTATCACTTGTCTGTTTTTGCTCCACTAAAGTATTTTCAAATACTGTAGTTCCAAACAAATTTGGAGCAGAATGAACCCATTGCATGAGCGACACAACGGCGTCTCGGAATAAAACCTTTTAAACATAGAGTGGTTGAGTTCAAAATACTGTAGAATATCCCTATTAGCATATCTTAGCATAGCATATATATTAGCATATCACTCTTACCATTTCTTCCATGTATTTATATGCCACAAATAGTAAGAGTACAGTGATATTTTGAATTCAGACTCACTTGCTCCATTCCTTTTGAATGAATCGGTTGATTTCTCACTCATACCAGCTTGTGGCTTATCGCAATTTACTGCCGTATGAGATTAAATGACCAGAACTAACAGTTATAAATAATGCAGAGTATGCCTATGTGTCTATAAGAATTCTATATAATTAGAAACATAATGTGTTGTACTTATTTGAACTTGCACATATGGTGTGTGCCCAATTATCTGACTTCTTATTTAAACAAGTAATATTATGTTACTTTTGCATTACCCCACACACTGATTATGTGCTAGATATTAAATTGCTACTTTCTCCTACACAACTGGATCCAGAATTAATTATTTAACTGGTAAAATTGCTGTTTTGATGCTTTTTAGAGGTTTATATTGAGCCACAAATCATGATGTAGCTAGTGTAGATTTCAATGAAGTGCAGCTTTCTTGATTTGTAGCTTGGTTAGAGTAGCTCTGCCACTAAGCGCTTAACTTATCATCAACTGCTTAACTACTTAGTGAATAGAGTAAGCAAAGAGTGAGGATTAGACACGGAGTGCTATGGTAGACTGTATGATAGTGAAAGGGGTTCAAGTCTGATCCCAGAGCCAGGTTTATGTGGTGCTGTTAGCTGAGATAACCGAAAGGTTCTTGTGGGATTATTGACACGGACATCAACTTTGCAATTCTGATCTTCCATATGAGGCTGTATTGATTAAATCTCACAGTACATTTTCAATAAGCTATTAGACCTCTAACAAAAAAACTATAATTGCTAAGATTGTAACTGATTATGTAGAATCTTTTTGTTTTCTCTTGGAGGAGGAAGAAGTTTAGTTAGAATACAGTAATTAATTCATGTCTTAAGGATATCAGAAAACAGGTCAAGGGTTAGATTACGTCTCCTTGGACCTCCCCTGTCAAATTAGGTTTCCTGTAAAATGAGAATATTGTTAAGCTGATGTAATAAACATTAAAACCTGACCATGACAGAGAAATATTTTCTTTAAACTAATATAACACAAATCCCCAGATCAAATTATCTCAGCCATGCTTACTCTAGAGAGACACAATTACGTCATGGCTCAAACACAATTTCTACTTTTTAAGATTTAATTTGTCACATTCAGACTCAAACAATAAGAAAAGCCTCCTTTGAGCCTATCAAAGGCAGACCAAATCTTCTTACCATTCCTCACTGCCAGAGAGGTTATTGAGTTAAGTAGCTGTTTTGGCTCAGGAGGGAAGACAGTTAAACCTCTGAAAAACAGAAGTCACCTGCTGGTCAGCGCAACCCCAGGGCAAGCTTTGGGGGTCATTTTATACCCCAACATCCAATGAGGAGACGCATTCATATGGTGAATCCAAACAATATGTCGCAGGGATCAAGCATATAATGTTAATGCTGTAAAGCAAATTGTTAGCGGTGCAGTATTTTCTTATGTACCCACTGTTACCTCACGCTGAGCTCAGGAACTCGCTTAATCTACCTACCCATAAACACATGAGGTGTGTCCTGAGCTTCACAGGTAGGGAGAATTAGTGCCTGTCCTATGGCTCCACAGTGTGTGAGAAGGATTCCTTGATGCTTATCAAGGAGATGCTTTAGCAGATTAGCAGCTGAATCTAAAGGGATGAAGGATGAGGACAGAGGTTTCTCCCTTACTCAGATTCACAGTCAGTAAAACATGATTTATTGTAGATGCAATATTAACACTTTTTGCTTATAAAAGCTTTTTGTTTTTAAATGTGTTTCAATAACCCTATTAAACCACATTAAATGCAAGATATTTAAAGTGTACTTGCAATAGTTCCATTTTATCATCTATCTATCTATCTATCTATCTATCTATCTATCTATCTATCTATCTATCTATCTATCTATCTATCTATCTCTCTGTGTATATACATATGATATATGAAAAACAAAATATATTATGCTTGTATTTGGTCATTTTCAGCCACACTACGTTTTTTCATTATTTTGTACACATATACATATATATATATATATATATATATATTATATATATATATATATAATATATATATATATATAATCTAAATGGTAAAATATTGGCTACATTTTGGGGCACTTGCTATATTAACACACAAACACATAAAACATGTGAATATGATTAGAATAGGAAAAAATATTTCAAAAAGAGAACTTGTATTAAAGAAAAAGATTATTGAAACAAATAGTACATTAATATATATATATATATATATATATATATATATATATATATATATATATATATATATATATATATATATATATATATATATATATATATATATATATATAAAATTTAAATGTATAGTTGTGAGGAATACCAGAAGGTTAGGAAAATTAACCTAATATCCAGGCACACAAAGGCAAAAATTCAATGCTTAAGTGTTATATTTAATTATTATTGTCACCATAAAACAGGGAGGCCATGTTGACTCACTCCTTGTGTTTGGTGCCTGAAAGAGAAAGGATTTTATTTGTTAACCGTTCAGCTACAAGGAATAAACTGTGTAGCATCTGATCAGCACTAGCAGCCCAGCATACGCTCAAGAGGGTCATATCATGTAATGCAATCAAGGAGCTTTCACTGTCAATCTGTTTGATTTAGATCACTTTTATAATGCCAAGAGCTGTCTGGGGTGTCTTGATAAGAACCACTATCACAGCTAATCTGGACCGTGCATTCATATTTGTAATTTATTCAAATAATAATAATAATAATAATGATGATTTAACAATTTTATAATGATATAAAATTACATTAGTTGTTTACATAATGGCTTACCCATTTATTTGATATGTGACAAGAAAATGTCAGAACTATCTCACTTTTCCTCAGTAAATGTTTCCCAGTGTTTATTTTGAAAGTCAGTTTCTGATACATTTAAGTCTTTACAGTGAAAGAAAAAGCTATTAAATATTTTCTGTTGCTGCCCTGGAAAAAGGTATAGTCCATTTAACACAGAGACTACACTATATGCATTATTATATACACTATATGTGAAAAAATCATAGCATGCACAAAAGCTGGTCTATAAGCACCTTGTGCTGTGATTTAAAACATATGAATTAAATACATTAACTGAATTAAATACATGACAATTACAACAGAAAACATCTGCACCCACATATTAACGCGACAACATGTCTCTTCTTGAAATATTAGAATAGCTTCACAAAATAGTCCTCATTAAAAAACCAACAAACAAGCTCTAAACCTTACATTTACTGAGTTAAAATCCTTATTGCAGCTTCTTTGTGTGACAACTAGCCCCGGTTTCCCCTTTACTGACTTTATCAAACAGTGCTGTCATGTGCCTTGCATTAGCATTACTGCTGTCAAAATTGGATCTGATTAATTAGGTTGTTTCCGATTTACTTAAAAAAAAAAAAAAAAACATGTTGCAGCATCTGACAGAATCTTGAAGTTGAGTGCAAAGTTGCACATCTAACCCTCCGCTCCATCACTTGCTAATGAGTGGGTACTTCTCACAAACATCCAATCTGCTAGTCATAGAGAGCTAAACAGCAGGAGGCTGGTGCTAATGTGTGATACTGGCATGCATGTTTTACTGTGGAGAGCGAGATCTAAATATAGATGCGGGTTGGGCGGGGGGTGCACAGTTACTCTTTCTGGCGAGACTCTGACAGAAATCAGTTCAGTTAAATCCTCTGAGGAAACAGGCCCTTCAAATGTGAGGGTAACAGGAAGTTTTTTATTCTTTTATGGAGAGGCAGAGTGGGACAGCGTGGGATTTTATGCATACCTGTGTATTTTTTTTCACTCACTTCAAGTCTTTTTCATTCTCTCCTTCTTCAGCCTTAAGCAGTGTCACTGATCCTCAAAAACATTCATAAAATCCCATCTTGAAGTTAGATAGTAATTCTTGTGTTGTCAAGTGTGAATTTTACATCTTCTTCAGACTTTCTGCTTTTCTGAGAGCCAGATATGTCGCAAAAACGTCTCATCATATGCGTTAAACTTCTAGAGGTTACCTGGAGTTCACCTGAGTTTAAAAAGTCAAGTGGAATTTACTCCTGTATCTCTTCCCGACAATTTGTTCTCATTAATGTCAATTTCACACAAGTGGCCCAAGGGTACAACACACATTAAAGGTACGAGTGAGGCAACGTGCAGATATGCACATCTTCACCACAGGATAGCTTCCTCTGAGCTATGTTAAATGTAGTATTCTAACCCTCTCCCAGCTCGAAAGGACAGGATATGTCCACTAGGTCTAAATATACATGATAAAATACATACATTATATAGAGCATTTTGCAGTTGTTAAAATTACAGCTGACAATCCCTTTTAATTTTATATAAGTTGTATTATTTATTTTTATTTGAATGAAGTACATATCTCTATCAATCTTTCAGACACAATTGTGTGATATTATTTATCAGTTCAATGAACAAGAAGTTAATATTGGATAACTTCCATTTCAAACCTTTACAACTGGTTGAATTGAATAATTTAATAACTCACTTTATAATCCGTGTTGTTGGCAAATCATTTAAATGATATTCAATGGTCAATTCAATGATACAGTTATAGACAGTAACGTCTAGGTTACTAATGCAACCCCCTTTCCACAAAGAAGGGAACAGAGATGTAACGGTGGCCCTTGGGAATTGTAATTAACTTGATTTGGTATCAAATGTCTGTTTGGGCGCCGGACAGGGGTAGGCTTGTCAAAAGTAAATTAAACCCAGGATAGCTAATACCACCTGTTACACGATAAATAAAACATGTTCACAGTCTATTTGTTCAACCCAGTGCTTTACTAAACTCAAAGTGTCATATACACCAAACATATGCACACTATTTACAGCAATGTCACATTCCAATACCTGTTAGCACACTTATCTTGATTAGTGACACACACGCAATCATGAAAGCAAACAGCATGTATATCACAGTTGGTCTTCACTCAAAATTAAACTCAAAGAACACCATCACTTGGCCGTTTTAAATAAGTAACACAATCAAAATGTCTCCCCATGTCTGTTGCTTGAGACATTGGCATGTTTGAGGGTGTGAGTGTGTGCTTGTGGATAAGCGAGTGTGAGTATGCGGGATTAGTTGGAGTTCATGCAGGAGAGTGACTCTACTGACCACACTACAGAAGATCGCACGATGAACCGGAGAAGGACGGGAACCGCAGGCAACCGTCATGGTTCTTTCCCATTCGCTCATAGATTCCCTTCCGTTGAATGTGGCACGAACCTGTTTGGAAGCAGGTCAGTTCACAGTGCATGTTTGGCGAAAAGAACCGGCAGAATCGGGCCGTCAAGAACCTCAATTCCAGCCTAAACGACGACTCTTCTTTCTGATCATTTTTCTACGATGAGAGTGCTTCAAATTATGACGTTTAGTTAACATTTAGTTCCTCCTATGTTCAGTGATTGTTCGCACCTGCTCTTCTCGCCACTTTCTCCTTTTTCCTCTCTCTCACTTCTCTCGCAACTGCCACTTTATAGTGGCACTCCAATTACTTCCTCCTTCTCATTTTACTCCTCCCACTTATTTCCGCTACAGAGATGTTATGTTTTACTGACATCATGGGGTCTCACCTGGGAGCCCAGTCACCTCCAAGTGGTAACATAAGCCAATGAAAACTCGCCAGTGAGATTTGCACAGCAAGTCACACATATCTAGAAATATAGGTATAAATAGCACTGGCATTGCATTGTTTTACTGAAGAGCCGGATCTGGATCCCAGCCATTCAGCAGTGATTCGGGCTGTTGCAGGGGGATCTACTGTCTCAGTTCCCACCTTAAGGTAACGGAGGTTACATTGGTAACCTAGACATCCCCTTTCAGTCAATCACATTCAACATTACGACAGACAGACATTATGGGGCCCTATGGAAATCACCACAGCCCTGAGCTGTGTTGACGTTACAGATGCTGACAAGCTATGGCGTGCCCTTTTGGCATCTGTTCCTCGTAAGCCTGAGGTAGGACAGGACTTACTGAGAGGGCAGTTGCAGCTACTGTTCCTTTAACGTTACGGGGAACAGTGCTTTGGATCACACTTCCCAATGGGGGACGCTACGGAAACTGCACCCTGCCCAAAGAGGAAGCAATATCCCAAGTGGAGTGAACCCTCACCCCAAAATGGCATGGCTTGTCTTAGGACTGGTACACCAAGGAGATGGCATCCACTATCAGGTGGGCAAACCTCTGCTTGGAGACAGCCTTTCACTTCTGAAGCTCTGCATGGGGTCCACGTAAACCGCACGTAAAGTGTACGAACGGGACACAGCAACACGTGGGTTGGGTCTGCCTCCCCTGGGGGCAATGCCTGCAAGTACACCACCAGGTCCTTATGTTAGTGGGAACTTTGGGCATGTCCAGACCGTGGTCTAAACAACTCACTATCTTGAAAGAAGCGAGCGCGGTCAGGAGCACTGTGTTTCGATAATTATTTATTTTTTATTAGCAGACTCAAGGGGTTCGAATGAGAGGTCCCAGGAGGGAATGAGTGCAGACTGGGAGGATTTAACTGCCTTGCACATATCTGCAATCTGCTTACCAGGTTGTACTTTCCTAGTGACCTACCATCAACAGCATTGTGTTATAATATGTTGGCAACATATTATTGTTATCCTCTTCAAGCATAGAACCGATCAGGAATTTCAAGGGGTTTTTCCATGCAGGAGAACACCACTCAGTGACTCAAATTCAAAGAAAATGTGTGCCTCATAAAGTGACAGTGTCTTCCACCACAAGCAGTAGGCCACACATAGAGATTCCAGAGGTCTGGACCATATAGTGCCCTGTCCTTGGAAAAGAAAGGTCCTTCCTCAAGGCAGTCTGACAAGGAGGAGCTTTCGCAAGGAGCATCGATTCTGGGAATCAAGTCCAGTTAGGCCAGTACATCTCAACTAACAAGACCTGGTCCTCATCCTTGCTGACCTTGCACAGTCAGAGAGGACAGTGGCTGTGAAAGAAGACTTACTGGGGGAACACATATTTGTGATGGCCCTGGGGCCAACTGTGTGCCAGTGCATCTGTACCGAAGTTCCCCTCAGTCAGGGAAAAGAAGTACTGAGAGTGGGAGGACTCCTGGGAGCCAAACAGATCTACCAGTGCATCCCCAAATTGACTTCAAATCAGCTGGACCAGCAAGAGATGGAGTCTCTAAGCTCATGTTCCCAGGAGAATTCGTGAGAGAGAGTCAGCAGGCATGATTGCTACGCAACTGTCAATTTGTTGTCAACTGTCCGGTATGGACATATGTTTGGAGTGCAGCAGCAGTGGGAACCGGCGCAGGGTAAGGCGTACTACTAGCATCTCAAGGCAATTGATGTGCCACTGCAGCAGGGTTCCTGTCTGGTAGCCCGAGGCAGTGTGCCCATTACAAATGGCACCCCAACCGGTGGTAGAGTGATCTGTTGTGATGACATGTCTGGACACTTGTTCTAAGGGCACTCCGGGATATAGAAAGGTCTGACTAAGGGCTGAATGTTTGGCAACAGCTTAGTTTGACAGCCAAAGACAGCATGCCATGACAGTAAGTCACATCCTGCCACTGCTAGTTTGAAAGCCTGTTCTGACCAACTGGCCCCAGTCTTCACGCGGATCTTCAATAGATCATTGGAGCAGTGTGAAGTTCCCCGCTGCTTCAAACGCTCCACCATCATTCCTGTCCCAAAAAAACCCCAAATCACTGGACTTAATGACTACAGACCTGTCGCTCTCACATCTGTGGTCATGAAGTCATTTGAAAGACTGGTTCTGGCCCACCTGAAGGACATCACTGGACCCTTGCTGGATCCTCTCCAATTTGCCTACAGAGCAAACAGGTCTGTGGATGATGCAGTCAACATGGGTCTGTATTATATCCTGAAACATCTCGACAGACCTGGGACTTATGCAAGGATCTTATTTGTGGACTTGAGTTCGACCTTAAACACCATCATGCCTGATCTTCTTACAGCTAAACTGACCCAGCTCTCCTTGCCATCCTCAATCTGTCAGTGGATCACCAGCTTCCTGACAGACCGGCAGCAGCGAGTGAGACTGGAGAAACTCACATCCAGGACTCTCACTACCAGCATTGGCGCCCCCCAGGGGTGTGTTCTCTCCCCACTGCTCTTCTCCCTGTACACCAATGACTGCACTTCTGAAGACCTTTGTGTGAAGCTCCTGAAATTTGCAGACAACACCACCGCCATCGGCCTCATCCGAAACGGTGACGAGTCTGCTTACAGACTGGAGGTTGAACAACTTGCTGTCTGGTGCAGTTATAACAACCTTGAGCTCAACACGCTCAAAACGGTGGAGATGATAGTGGACTTCAGGAGGAACAGCCCTGCTCTACCTCCTCTCACCATCATGAACAGCACAGTGGCAGCAGTGGAGTCGTTCAGGTTCCTGGGCACCATCATCTCTCAGGACCTGAAGTGGAACAATCACATTGACTCCATTGTAAAAAAGGCCCAGCAGAGACTGTACTTCCTTCGTCAGCTGAGGAAGCTCAACCTCCCACAGGAGCTGCTGATACAGTTCTACTCGGCCGTCATTGAGTCTGTTTTGTGCACCTCCATCACTGTCTGGTTTGGTTCAGCTACCAAATCTGACATCGGGAGACTACATCGCACAATCCGGAAAGCAGAGAGGATTATTGGTGCTCCCCTGCCAGCCCTCCAGTACCTGTACTCTTCTAGAGTGAAGAAGAGAGCAGGTAAAATCATCACAGACTTTGCTCACCCTGGAAACACCCTGTTTGAACTGTTACTGTCAGGAGGGCGATTACGATCACTGGCCACTAGAACATCTAGGCACAGGAACAGTTTCTTTCCACAGGCTATTTCACTCTTGAACTGTTGAATTAATAAGAGATAAAATGCTGGGCAGAGCACAGGGAAAGAAAAACAATGGAGACGGATGTTATGGCTGACAATCTATCCCCTCTCCCAATCCATACAAAAAATCCCAGCATGTGACCACATGTACTGTGTATGTTATGTATTACTATTGTTATTTGCTATGTAAACTCATGTTGTGTTGTATATGTGCACTGGAAGCTTCAATACCAAGACAAATTCCTTGTGTGTGCAAGCACACTTGGCAATAAAGCTCTTTCTGATTCTTTCTGATTCTGATTCTGTATGACTCTGCTTCCAATCGACCTCAAGCTGTCCCTCAACTTGCTTGTCGCTGAGGGTGTCAGAAATAAAACAAAACAAATTTCTACACTCCTCCAGGGCAAGGGGTGGTACTTTCACCATCTCCTAGATCAGAGCAACTCCCTGAATCTCCGGGCCTCCCGTCTTAGAGCCATTTCAACTTACACTTTGTTTTAGAGGGGCTGCTGTGGGAGGCTCAGGGCAGATGTGATTATGGTTGGCCCAGAGCCTGAGCAGCCATAGGGGGACACCCTCAGAGGTAAGCAGTATGAAGGACAGCCCAAGGCACCTTGATTGCAGATTTACACCACTGCAATATGTGGTTTCTCAGTCTGCTTCTGGACTGCCGAGAACTACTGAGCAAAGATCTCGACAGTGTCACTAAAGAGGCAGGCCTGGGAGATGGGGGCATTGAGAAACCTTTGTTGGAAGCCTTCATCTCAACCAGGTCCAACCAGAGATACCATTCCTGGACATCATCTGGCTGAGGGCCTGCGCCGTAACTTATGGCATGGTGAGTCACAACCCCAGCTCAGAGCTATTGTCAAGCAACTCTTTTCGCATGTTTTGCCTGATGGACCTGCAGGATGACCATGGCATGGAGAGTAGGAGGTGGCCTGTCCAGAAGCACTGTAAGCCTTAGCAACTAGAACCATTGTCGTTGTCTTACTCGCCTTGGATGGAAGGCCCAGATGATTTCACCAGCTGGCGCTACATGTGCACCGCAATTTCACGCTCCAACTGTGTAATGTCCATGTAACCCTTGGTGGCCCCACCATCAGTAGTGACAGAGGAAGACAAACGAATGGATTCTGGCTGTAAAAGGTACCTTCCATTTGCGAATTGTGAATCTCCACAGGGACCTCTGGGAATAAAAGAACTGGATACAAACAAAGATGGTGAAACTTGAATTGCTCTGATAATAGGAAAACAAATCATATAGGAATGTACATACATGTTAGGGGGCATTATTAATTGTGTTCATTGACATCATGTTATTTTAATAATTAATACAGCTGTTTAAAATCGTATTTAAATTTGGTTTGGTCTATAAACAATCATACTGAACTAGAAGTGTATCCAAAGCATCCAGAAATATTTGCAAATGAATAGGGCATAAGCTGACTAAAAAAAAAAGAGATATCACGGCCTTGACCTCATTTACTCTCACTGGAATCAGTAAACTCTGGGTTGAGTTCAGGGCATGAATTGATTTGTACTTGTGATAGAGGGTGAAGGTCTGTGTTGTAGAAAAAGCAGAAGTTAGCCTCACAGTGTCCTTTTTCTGTTTCATTGTTGCTCTACTTATTCTTTACACATTTTCATCCCAAGAGCTTTTAGCTGTACCACATATTTTTAGTTTGTAACATGCTGTGCAATAATACTTGGTTTCCATGGCCACAGTAAATTAGAAGAATGGTACACAGGGCTGTTTACCTCCCCTTGTTTCAGGAAAAAGTCAGACTAAACTCGTCACTCCACAAGGCTAGTTTGTCCTGACTGCAGTCGTTCAAATGTAGTCTCTGCCTCTGAGAAAAACACTCTGTGGGTTGAATTGGTGTCTGTGTGACATTGTATGCTTGTGGCCATTTTAGTGCATGACATTGCGTCCACAGCAGGGTTCTTTTGTTGCTCGATGTGGCTGATTGATCTGATGAGTTTTGATCTCATTTTTTCCAAATGAAAGTTTCCCCTTAGCACTGTTGTGTTACACAACAACTTCAATGAAAATGCACACTGAGTGTTAAAGCAAACACGTGTTTGAGCAACTGCACTTCTCAATCATTCCCATCCCTCCTCCAGCAGTGTCATTTTTTTTTTTTCTTTTTTCTTTTTTTTATTCTGTCATAGTTTTTATGTTTTGATGAAAAGATCCTCAACAATTCAGTTTACCCAATCATTTAATCAAATAGCATTATTTGAAGAAAACATAATTTTAGTCAACAAGAAAGTGCAAATAGAAACCAAAATTTTTCATATTTTTATTATAAATATTATTTATATATTAATTTAATTAAGCAACAAATTACTTTAGCAGCATTTAACAAGACGGCCTATTCTGACTATCATGTAGCATTACCAGTAATTATTAAACATTTTCCTATCTTCATTGGTGGAAAAAAAAAACGGTTCAATAACATTTTATTATAGTACTCGATTTCACTATTGAATGTTACAGTGACCACTAGAAAGCTTGTAACGCTAATTTTAAACCATCTGATTTTTACTTTAAATGACAAGTTCAATGAATGACGGCTTCCTTTTGGGGCTTTTAATTATGTATTTTCCTTTTTAAAATCTAGGTAGGACCTAATAACCCTAATCTAATTCAACTGTGTTTACCCTCTTCTCTCAAAGCAATACCTTCAAGCCTAAGTCCTTGTTATGGCTGTATTTACATCAGTTTGTATCTAATTGCTTCCTCATGAAGTCCCAGGAAGGGCCCGTGTCCCAGCAGGAAATGTTGTAAATTGCATCCAATACCCAAACCTTTAAAGTGGAAACCTTGGTGGATCCTGTCATGACAGATTGGGAGGAAATCATCTGGAATGGAGTTGCATGGCATGGACTGAACGCTAATGTAGTCCCTATGTTGATTGATGAGGAAAGAAGTATAAAGTATTTTTAATTGACATCAGAATGAGCTGGAGACAGGGTTATAATGAACTCAGGCAGCAAGCACTGTTGGTAATCACAGAACCAGCAAAACTCTCGGATTACACAAAAACTGGGGGTGTTTGTTAATTTTATATGCAACAGACATTTTGTGATGAAAGAAGTAAAAAATAAAACATCTGTCCGGCAGCATTTTATTCTATAAATATGTTGACAACTTCAGATCCGATGGAACATGTATCTGCATCAGTGGAAAGACGTCTGAATCTCCAATCCTTGCAGTATCACTGTGTCTCAAACAGCGGTTTTATGTTTACATAAATATATGCAAAGCAGACTGGGCCTATAACAAGGCATACTGGGACTCTCAGCAAAGAAAGGAGTCAGTCTGCAATGAATGTGATTGCCGGGGTGCTGTGGGTTTTGTTCGGTTAAATTCTGCTTTGCATTTACTGACCCTGATTCCTGGGTTTGCAGCTATGATTAGGAGCCTCAGGGGGACTGGCTGGGAAGCAGACTGCAGCTAGCAGCACAGGCTTGGGTTTGCTGCTCCTCCCAAGGGCTTTGGAACCTTCTGGGTGTGGAAATAGATTCCAGTCTGGCACAAGTCTGAGTGCTGTTCAAGGTCTTGCACATGTGAGCGTGTCCAATGCACTTGGATCGGAACATTCACCCTGATCGGTGAGGTATGGTTACAGAAAAACTTTTCATTTAATGTCTATCGTTTGAGCCAACTTAAGGAAAAGCAACCTTAAACAGTGGTGCAGGACCACAAAACGTACCATATCCAAATACACTTGAGCCCTCATGAGCCCTCGGGTGAAGGAAATTGCTTTTCTGCCCAAACTTCAGAATTATTTAAAAGCTCTATATTGTGAAATTAACTGTCAAACCCTGAAACAAACAAAAAAAATCACCTGGTAAGCAGACAGATAATTAGGCAGGTGGCCAAGGCAAAGTTTTTCATCTTGCCGTTTGCGCCCCAAAGCACAGCTAAAACTTTATTGAAAAGGGGGAGGAAAATCAATCAAAGATTACATTACCTAAACTTGCTGAAGCAGTGCGGTTCATGAACAGCATAGACAAGGGCCATTGAGTGCCCAGTGTAGGAGCTGAACACTGGAGTAGGGTGTGTGTTTGCACCGATATTCATATGGAAGAATGTCACAGCATATTGTGAATGCTTTAAACTTTTTATAGTAAAGTCAGAATTGTACAGAATATTTTTGCTAATATAAGAACTCTTCTTAATCAGAACAACTCTACAGAACAAATATTGCATGTGTACTGATTCGCTCTCCTTTAACCAGTAGATTAATAGCTAGCCAAGTGTTCTATTCTAAACTGAAAGAATAAATCTGGCTTAAGTCATCTACAAACTGCCCTATTTAGTTCCAGTCCCTTGAGTGCAGTATTGTACCATAGGGACGTCTTCATTTATGGGCAAGTACAGCGAAGTTATGATGGGGAATGAGGCACAGGAGTAGGCACTAGCCCTGTAAATTACTCTGTCATAAGAGTGAGTTACACTTCATAAACAGCTTTGTGGTTTGTTTCTACACTTGTACCAGAGTACTCATATAAAAGAGTGACATTTTCACAGCTAGCATTGAGAATCATGCTGAATGCTTGAGAATTATTTTACTGTATGTTTCACACCGGTTCTGAGAAACAGTCCCTGTTTTGATTAGAAGCAGATGGAAGGAAACTTAACTAATTATGCTGGGATATTAAATCTGGTTATGTGACTATACAGTGATTTGAAGCAAAATATGATTATTGAGTACTGTTGTATTAATAGCGTAGAAAATAAATAAACAAGGAAAGCACAATAAATGTCTGTGACTGGGTAACATTTGGGAAGATTCACAGGGTTTTGTGTGCTCAGTAATATCGTTAGCCATTTTTGGAAATAGGCCAATTCAGAAAAATAATCGAGTAACAAAATTATTCAATTTAATGAGGTAGACCTCCATACACACCTTTGTTTAATATTTCTCCAATCAGACCATTGCACAGACTACAATAAAACATGATAAATGACTAAGGTAATGTGATGAAAAATGAAGCAGAAATGACTTTGGGGAGGACCACTGGGGAGAAATTACTTTTTAATTTGATTTATTGCTATTCCCTCTGAGCATACACCGAAAATAACAATCACGTATGATGTGTAAGGACACAACAGTACTTGCCCACAAACACAAATCCTCTCATGTTCTGTCTTTAAAGCCTAAGGATATTGAAACAGCTGTGTATGTGAGTGTGTTTCTGTGTTTTATTATTTGTGTGTGTATGTGAGGGACTGAACATCAAGATCAGTGTCCCATCAAAAAAACTGCAAATTGAACTTGATTTACCTCCACTGCAGAAGACGAAGCCTCTCTTCATTCCTTCTGTGCCCAAAGAAATGTAAAGGTGCTGTGTGAAAACAACAAACAAAAATAAAGATTTATAACAAGACACATGCTGATAATGTTCTGCACTGAACACAAATACTTTGAAGAAGAGTTCATGTCAGACAGATTGTTTACTTTTGGGCAGTTTGAATAAAGTCACCATGAAATAAAAATTGACAAATCTTATTGTTCTATGGAACACTGCAGTACTTATGTGCATATATTTGTGCACATCATTATTATTATTTTTTTGTGGGACATGAGGGCTGGACAACCTGTCTCTCTCAGCAATAGCAAACCACAGCGATCCAACAATGCAATCAATTCCCGTTGGTTAACATCATGACCCGCCCTACATTTTTTCTTGTTGGAGAATAAGTAAGAAAAGTCTATCGCAACTTTCGTTCATTGCCGAAGGGATGGTTCAACCAAAGTGTAATTTCTGTCATTAATTACATATACTCCCCTCATATAAATTCACAAGTTCACACTTACAAATAATTAGATAAAGTAAAAGAGTTTGTAAGAGCTTGGAATGTGGCTGAGCCTCCAAAATTGGGTAGATCATTTGAATGTGCTAGGTTGAAAAGTTGAAAGCTGAACTAATCAAATAACCTATTGTGAACTGGATAATGTTATTAATTAAAAAGATAAAGCTGTTGGTCTGTACGTCACATACAAGCTCTAATTGTATAAAATCAGAGAAACTGGAAAAAAGGCATCATATTAACACAGCCTTTCCTGTGACTCAACCATTAGAATATTGGTATTTACAATGCCAAGGTCATGGGTTTGATTGCCAGGGAAAGCAAGAACTGATTACAATGTTAATGTGATCTTTGAATGCAATGGAAGTCGCTTTTTGATAAAGCGTCAGCCGAATGTAAATGTATATGGACTACTTTTAGGGTCTGTTCCCACAAAATGCATTTTTGCATTACACTGACCTGCTTTTTCATTGTTTTTGTAAACATCCACTAGACTGACATGGTGTGTGCTTCCGACTTTTGCATCATTCCGTTGCATCAACACGATGATTTAAAAGCACAGACCTCAAGTTGAAAGAATTTATATATGAAAAACACATTGGGAATGCTTTGCGTCAATGTTTTGTGAAGGAATGATGACGTTATGCACCAGGAAAGTATAAAGGCATGCCAGAAGCAGGAAGTGGCAGCTTCAGTATCTTCAGCAAGCGCTGTGAAACGGTCAAGTGTGTATGTTGCTGGTAGTGTGTGTGTTTAAAAAGAGAATAAGGCATCCCACTAGATCTACTAGAGCGAGCGAACAACAGGTTACGTCTCTAGACTTTCCCTGATTGCTCGGCTCCTGGGAGTTCTGGAGAGAGTTGCCCCAATGTTGACCAGGCAGAATGTGGTTCATGGATCTAATGCCCTTCCTTGACGGAACTCCGTGGAAGATTCTTGCCCAGAACTGTGGAAACTTGGGCTTTGCCTCTGAGGGAGCCCAGCACATTAACACTGGTCTATCAACTGAGGTTGTTAAGACCATTTCCCACTCCAGAGTCCCTTCCACGAAGAAACTGTACGTAAGTGAAAACTCTTCACTGCTTGGTGGAGTGGTCATCAGCTGGACCTATTTACCTGTCAGTTTAACATCGTGCTGGAGTTCTTGCAGGAGCGGTCCACTGTAGGGTTATCCCCTCTCTACCCTGTAAGACTATTTGGCTGCCTCATTTGCTTTCCACATGCTTTCAGGTGGCATGTCTTTGGAGAGAGACCCTCTAGTTACATTTTTTCCTCCATGGTACTTGAGGTATGATAGGGGTAGCCTGGAATTTGTCCTTAGTGCTCCAGGGCCTATCCCAGCCCCCCTTTGAACGAGTCAAGTGTCTAACTTTAAAAGCTCTGTTCCTCGTCTCACTTACATCCTATAAAGCTTAGGAGATCTCAATCCCACCAACAGGGCACACCCGTCATACTGCAGGGGTTCTGGCCTCCCTTCTTGACCATGACCAGAAGCAAAAACATCTGCTGTGTTGAAAACATTTAAGCTGCCGCTTCCAGCTTCCGGCATACTTTTATAGCTTCTTAGTGCACTTTGATTTGATTTAATTGTGCTTCACGAGATATTGACACAAAGCATTCCCATTGCATTTTTCGACGCAGCGTCTCATTCCTTCTTTAAGAAACCGAGACGTTGTTTTTCCCCCCATTTTAGCGAACTATTCCTTTAATGACAATCAAATGTTTATTCTTTTTACCCCTGATGTGAAGCCTCTAGGTCAGAAACAACCCAAACTTTCTGGAAGTGAGGATGCGCAATGACTCATCAACTCTCTCAGACGGAGGGCTCTATGAAACTGCATTGGCTGCATTTTTGCAGCTTATCTAGACAACCGACATCTTCACCCGTTGCTACAGTACATAACAACAACCCGTCCAATACATTCATGCTTACATTAACTCTATTTCAAACCAGACTGGACTGTTTCATTTTCTTACAGAAAGATAAGCGAAATGGCTGCTGTTTGAGTGACAATGAAATGTGCACGGTGAAGTTGCCGAGCCGGTCAGCGAAAATGACGATGGAAAATGGGCCAAGACTGAAAGAACACTAAACACAGACGTACCCACACAGACAAAACACACACTCATACACACACACAGTATTCCCTCTCCTCTCCCTCTCTCTCACAGCCTTTGATAGAAGGTGCTACAAAGCAAAGAGGGAGAGAGAAACTAGCTGTGCATTAATATTTTAAAAAGGGCATCCGCTACTTTTGATGCACGGACCTTTATGTAAATCAGGAGGAAGATACAGGTCCCCGAGGAGCGTATACAGCTTTATAGTTTGTTCTTGATTTTTCTTTTTTCTTGATGAATCTAAATGAACTTTTCACTCTCCCTCTGCAACCTCTGCTCACTGCCGAGGCAAAGTTAAACTCTTTTGCCCACCAGCTGTGTGAGTGTGTAAGAGCATATGACTGTATGTGTGTTTAGTGCAGTCATGAATCATTTGGGCAAAACTGTAGACCTCGTGGTGCAACAAAAGTATGCATTTGTTTCCTGTTAACATTAATTAAGTCAATGAGAGCTCTGGACAAATTGGAAATAAATGAAAATAGATTGCAGAATTACCAAAAAATGGTTTAGAACACAGCTAGCAATTGATCACATTTGGCTCAGAGGACCTCAGTTTCAGTGCAAAAAATGTCCCCTGCTATTCCAGGGGAAAATTGTTTTAATAGTTCTGATTAGAATTCAAAATTTCTCATTTTAAATCTCTTTGTGAATGTCAACAATCTGTCATTAACATAAATGATCTTTTGCCATCCCACTTGGTTTTGTCATTCATAGCTTTATTGTGTTTTCTTTAATGTAAAGCACTTTGAATTACATTTATTAACTTATCATTACCTTTATTACTACCCTCCTGTCCTTGCTTGATTGCAGAACCTGATTTCACCAAGAGCAACAATAAAAAATGTTTTTCCTGGAAAAATATATTTTTCTTGACAAGTTAAGGCTTACAACTAGGGTTAGACGCTAATTACATTAGGTTGGTACTGAGGTACTACTTATTTAAATACAAAACGTGCTTTTACCCAAAGTAAAAATAACTTTTACATCGTCATTGCATTAAACCAAAATTATAGTAAGCCAAGTTATAGTATGGTGTATGTATATATATATATATATATATATATATATATATATATATATATATATGTATATGTATATGTATATATATATATATATATATATATATATATATATATATATATATATATATATGTATATATATATATATACACACACACACGTCACTCATCTTTTGCCAGATGATATTACAATTCTGCTTTTTAATGAATTTAAGTAAATATTATTTTACATCCAGATATTTTTTTACACTGCGATATAATGTAGTCAAATGATTCAAAAAATATTGTACCAAACTAATTAAATTGACATTATGATTTAATACATACCACGGACCACCCTAAAAATAAATTTTGTAAAATCTTTTTTAATTTTTTATGTGCAACCCTATACCGCAGATTGGAAACCTATAAGTAAGGATGCACATCCTGATTTTGAGCTGAGCTAGATGACTTCTTGGGTCAACATACATTTTTGATCTTGGAATTATATTCCTGTCTGAAAATTGTGTCTTAACTATATCCTAAGTTATCCCTTAGATCCCTTATAGTTCGATTTCCAAGACAATGGGTCTTCATAGACAAAAGTGCAGCCTATTTGTTTTAAGGAAGGTGTCCTTTCCTTTGTAAAGAGGTGATCATATATGGGGGTCTTTTATATTATAGATGTAAAAAATAGCTAAATGGCACAATTATTTAACTCTATTGGATTTGCATAGAGTTTAACTTTAATAATAATGCTGTGCTAATTATGGTTCAAGTAAAACATCGCACTGCTTAAATGTCTGCAATGGGTTCAATAATTTGAAAGTGACTCTCAGCTGGCTTAGAGTCTTCACTTTAGTTAATATACCCCTATTGCATTTTAAAGGAGATCTCAGGAATGAAATATATCTGCTGAGGGGACAACCAGAGATAATGGGATATAATGTAAATCAGATGTACTGAGAGTTTTTTTCAACCTCACAGTCATTCAGCCAGACTGATTTCACCAAATCGTTCGGGCTACTGGAGGTAAGACTCATCTCAGAGGGTTTTTAACTTTTAAACTCTCAGATCTTTAGACCTGTTCATTTTTTACAGCAGAATATGACTTGGCAGATTAAATCTAATGCTTGCTCATGCATAAACATGAGCAGAAAAAAAAATCCACTTCTGCACTTTACCTGTCGGTGTAGTGTTAAAGTCACAAAACTTCCCATATGTATTTGAGGAAGGTGATGGTGTGTCTTATTTCATTTTATAGAAATTGTCAAACTTTTAATGGCTAAAATGAAAGATAGTGCTATCCAAAGGCTGTTTGAGTTGGTTTGCAGCCTTCAAAGGAAATCAGCCTTCCCACACATATCGAGTTTTGCTTTCCATTCTCTTTACTTATGTAAGATTTTCGTGTCAGATCTCATTTGAATAATCGACGGAAAAGATTCTTTTCTGTTGCCCACAATACAATTTGAACAATCTTTTTTATACACTTCCATTAAAATGCAACTGCATTGTCAAATGCTCCGTCAATCAAAGAGAAAATTATATAATCATCTTTTGACTGTCTTCAACATGATTGCAATATGTTGCAGCAGACAGAGGTAAAGACAAACACAAATATGCAGTTTTTTGCGGTATTGATACAGTTCTCCTGCTGTGTGTTGGTGACAGTGATTAATGTTGTCATAAAGACCTCACAAATTCCAGTCACCACTGCTTACAAGACCATGGCTTCTCTGACAGCCCAAGATGAAGTGTGTGTGTGGAGTGTGGGGGGTGGGGAAAGTATATTCGTTAATGTGACCATGTGGTTGACCCAAAACCTTTTTACAGTGTGTTGGCACAGGTTCACCCACTTGTGACACTTTCAAAGTACAATGTCAAGTGAGTGCTTCTAAAACAGATTCGGTTTTATCCAAAAGCAAGCATTGTTTGATTATGTTGATTATGTTAAAAGGTTAATGCTCTGTTGCATTTGAAAATAACGTACCACCTACACTGAACCTTAACCTAAATCTACGAGATAGAACAAAATCAAACGCATTTTCTAAAACAACCGTGCCATTTTAGTTAGCTTATACAGTTTGTTTGTTTGGTTTGGTTTTAGACTCTTTTATCGCGATAAATCTCATACCTGAGCACTCTGCACTCCATGTAAAATGTACCAGGTGAGCTACTGGGCAAGTGTATTAGGCTATGCCAGAAAAATCATACATATGGAGCTGGACATATGGTGTAAAGATCAAAATCTATTGGTTTACAAATCCTGTGCTGTTGTAAAACGTTTCCAGGCGATGATATAGTATTGTCAAAATAAGTATTTGTTAAAGGTGTTCTATTAAGTTTTTTTACTTTTTCAACTTTAGTTCATGTGTGATGTTGCGGTTGGAATTTAATAAAGATCTGCAAGGTTCAAAAGTCAAGTCCAAAGGGAGATTTAACAGAATTCCCTTTCCAAGAACTACAGTGAATGATTTGCTTGGACTACACTCACCTAAAGGAATATTAGGAACACCTGTTCAATTTCTCATTAATACAATTACTGAATCAACCAATCACATAGCAGTTGCTTCAATGCATTTAGGGGTGTGGTCCTGGTTAAGACAATCTCCTAAACTCCAAAATTAATGTCAGAATGGGAAAGAAAGGTGATTTAAGCAATTTTGAGCGTGGCATGGTTGTTGGTGACAGGCGGGCCGTTCTGTAGTATTTCACAATCTGCTCAGTTACTGGGATTTTCACGCAGAACCATTTCTAGGGTTAACAAAGAATGTGGCAATCCTGTGGGCGAAAATGACTTGTTGATGCTAGACGATAGATGCTAGCTGATGGAAGAGCAACTATGACTGAAATAACCACTCGTTACAACTGAGGTATGCAGCAAAGCATTTGTGAAGCCACAACACACACAACCTTGAGGCGGATGGGCTACAACAGCAGAAAACCCCACCTGGTACTACTCATCTCCACTACAAATAGGAAAAAGAGACTACGAGCCTCACCAAAATTGGACAGTGAAGACTGAAAAAATGCTGCCTGGTCTGATGAGTCTCGATTTCTGTTGAGACTCAGCATGAGAACATGGATTCATCATGCCTTGTTACCACTGTGCAGGCTGGTGGTGGTGGTGGTGTAATGGTGTGGGGGATGTTTTCTTGGCACACTTTAGGCCCTTTAGTGCCAATTGGGCATCGTTTAAATGTCATGGCCTACCTGAGCATTGTTTTTGACCATGTCCATCCCTTTATGACCACCATGTGCCCATCCTCTGATGGCTACTTCCAACAAGATAATGCACCATGTCACAAAGCTCGATTCCTTTCAAATTGGTTTCTTGAACATGACAATGAGTTCACTGTACTAAAATGGCCCCACAGTCACCAGATCTCAACCCAATAGAGCATCTTTGGGATGTGGTGAAATGGGAGCTTTGTGTCCTGGATGTGCATCTACCAAATCTCCATCAATTGCAAGATGCTATCCAATCAAAATGGAACAACATTTCTAAAGAAAGCTTTCAGCACCTTGTTGAATCTATGCCACATAGAATTAAGGCAGTTCTGAAGGCGAAACACAAGGTCAAACACAGTATTAGTATGCTGTTCCTAATAATCCTTTAGGTAAGTGTATCACAGATTTTTTACAGATCTTATGAAATAACAATGTTACTCATTTAAATGATCTCATTACCACCCTGCATTTAATCCTTGTCTGGTCTCCAATTAGGACTACTTCTAATGCTATTTACATGTGACCAGGTTCCAGTAATGTTGTTCCGAGCTCCAATCCCCTCTGTTTCTTCCTTCCCATATTCATGTGGTACCAGTTTTATCTGACATTGACCTTCAAGGGTAAAAGACATTGTGAACATTCATCTATACCGTGATTGTAAAGGTGCGTGTGGTGTTCATTTCGGACTTCATCTGACAATTTAAATTCTTCATCCACTCTGGTTGTTGCCTGTTTCTTCAGTTTATCTCATCCCTTCTCTCATTTGTTAATAAACTATTTTCATCTAATATACTCACCTCTTGTCATTGAGTCTGTTTTTCCTGACAGGAATACCCAAAAAAGTTGTGATACCTGATAGAAAAGCCTTATAGAAGACTACCCTTTTTGCTGACTACCCTGTTTCCAAAATGTATTTGTTGGACCTTCCTATAGCTGATGCACTTAGAGTGGTTACAATTGATTTTAAACACTTCATTCTGAACATTATAACCCAAACATTTAGCTGTGTGCTGCACAGTTTACAGTGAACAGCTTCCAGAACCTAAGAGAGTACAATGCAGGCTATGCACAAAAATTTCTCCTGGAATGGGGCAGTTCATTTTTTCAGGACAATCCGTTGTTTGCGGATCACAAATTGCAAGTATGTCTTGTTATAAGTTATAAGTTTTATGTTGTTGCTATGATGTAAACAAAGGCCAGAACTTTGCCTCAGCTCACCTGATAGCCAATATTAGTGTTGATATAGTGTTTACTGAGGCTTTTGAAAACTCTTGCTTTGGTAAGACTGTTCTCCGCCTATTGGGAAAATTAGCCATGGTTTTGTGATCGATTACCACTCTGAAAAACCCGTGCTCCAAAATCCGTTCTGCAAGTTCCTCTTGTTTGATATCATTCTTAAGTCTGAATCAGGCTTGAATTGGTTTGAAATTGACACCATCCTTAACATTTACATCTGAGTACTAGAGGTTGTGGTTATGGTAAGGAGTGTGACATTTCCCGAAAAAGCTAAGCAGTGCCAAGCACAACACAATTCCTATTTTGGAAGGAGGGGCTTCATCGAAATAAACGTTTGCATTCAGGTCTGACTGGCGAGAGAGGTGCTTTAATATGAAATATGTGAAAATAATGTGTTTTTTCAACAATCAAGCATGAAAGCATAGTCAAGTGCAACCCAAAAACAAAATCAAGCCTTCATAAAAGGGCATAATAGGACCCCTTTAATCAATAATCTGCCCATTTAATCATAATTGAAGTGAAAAGGAAAAAAGGTTGATGGTGTTTGATTGCTATTCATTTCAGTTGGAATCTGCAGTGAATTAGGTGTCTTTTTGGAGTTTTACAAAATGTAGGTAAAGGCACAATTTTTCAGTGAGTCTATTTAATCGTCAGTTGCTTTAGAATTCAAGTCCTTGCAAGCTAAAGCACAGTCTCTTTATCTCATTCTTGGTGTTTTCCCATTTTCCCACAGAAGACCACTAAAATACTCCACATCAAGTCCCTGGGCCTTCTGATGTGCACATTTGGGCTGTGTAATGGTTGATAAAGGTGTCCAGCCATGGGCATAAAATAGATCCTAAATGCCGCATGCTACCGAAGAACAGGCTGCCACTCAGACTCAACTGGAGTCTTATTAATTCGGTGTTGGAGTTAATTTTCATCTCAGCGGCCTGAGCGAAAACAGAATGTAAATGACTCACATGTCAGGCTTGGTCATCTCGCTCTCTCTCCCTCTCTCTCTCTATCTCACACACACACACACACTTACTTTCACTTTATATTTTACCTTATTTTTTTTTTTTTGAAAATCAGCTAAAAGAATATGGATAGATGGATTTTAATATAAAAGAAATTTAAAATTCGCAATAGATTTTGGACGACAATGCTTGAATATGGCATTTCCAAAAGGATTTTTGTTGTCGTCAGGATGAGCATGAACCTACAGTACACAAAAATGTACCTGAATATCATACTAAGAAGAGTGCATTCATTGTGGGGATTTTTCAGTGATTCTTTCTGTAGGTTACATAGTTACATCAGTAGATGGTGACAAATACCTGTTTTTATGGGTGTTATTTAAATAATTCATTCAAACGATTCATTATAAAACATTATAATTCATGCAGGAACAAGGCAAGTAAGTTATCTGAAACATTTTCTCAGCTGATTTATTCAAAAACACATCTGAAATCGCATACTCTGAGTAGGCACTTCTTTTGAGTTAGTATTTACTACAGTTTGTGTAGTATACTGTACATTACATTTCCCATGTTTTCATTGGCATGTGACATACCAGCGACAGTTGCTTCACTGCTATTAACAAATCTCCTAAATTGATTGTACTTAAAAGGTTAAGACAGCAACTTTTTTTCAACCTAAGCCTGGTTGTAACTCTAAACTTGACTAACTGTAAACTTTTCCCTCAAATATAATGGTTAATTGAAATGTTGTTCCAGGATCAACAAAGTTTTTAATCCAGGAACATGTTGAAATCATGTTCACCCATCCGGTTTGCACATTCAGGTACAGACACTGTTTTTATGAATCAGTATTAGTCAGTACGATGTGTTGCTTAGTGACGCATAACAGTTTTTTTTTAAATCTGTTCCCATTGTCAGAGCAAATGTAAATTGTAATATTTTTTTCTAAAATCTTTTACTAATATTAACACTTGCAACTCACTAACTAACTAACCCAACTCTTTCTTCATAGTATGATATTTTATTAAAAAACTTGTAATATAATAAATTGTAATAAATTTTTATAAATATTAATGTTAAATAACATTTGATACATTTAAAAGCAGCACATCGTCGGTTTATAGTCTTCTTAATGAGGCCAAAGGAAACATAAACAATAAAGGTAGGAAAACATTGACCTTCATAATCAAATACACACACTATCATCCACACTCCACAACATCTGTTCAGTGTTCACATAAATCATTTCCCTCATATGGTGTGTGGCATTATACTATATGCAGTAAAATAATACAATAAATAAATATTGAAATTCTCTTCATGGCAAAGGTAGGTTTAACCCCATCTCCAGACATTAGGACTTCTAGCATGGAAAACCCCAGCTATCTGTCAAGTTGGCTAGAGCGGGCAGCACATGTTCCTGTGGATTCAGATGGCCAGTCAAGGGGATCTCTCAGCAGAGAACCCCTCAGACTGACAGTTGCATGCTGGGACATCACTATGAATCAACCCTCACCAATGCTTTGATGCCACCAAAACACGAAAGAAACTCTTGTTCTTGATAAATTGCCTTAAGGAAAAGGAAAACTTTTGACACGTATAGAGGAAGAAAAGTCATAGGAAGAAAAATTACAGCAGTAGCATACTATGTTTTACTCTATTTTTGCCCCATGTTCCTGTCACTGAAGTTTGACAGATGTGCTTTAAACTTGCAAAATTACATTTTGATGTGATTTTCTTCACATACTGTAGAAGTAAACTCATAACTATCATGTAATTCCTGATCAAATTAGGCAAATTAAGTCAGTCCCCATCTTCATCTGTTCTCAAAACAGGTCTGATATTAAACAATGCAGCGCCATGGTCACCACAGGATAGTGTCAAAGAGGTTGATGTTTGTGTCCAACTGACCCACCAGTGTCCCCTGGGGCTCCTTTGGTATAACAGAGCTGATACCTGTTACTTGGGCGTCTCTCCCTGTCAGTTAACGGACAGATAAGCTACAGCACACTGTCCCTGCTGAGGGCAATCAAACCCTGAATGGCTTCTCAGAACACTTTTGGACCACACCAGGTTGACAGTTTCAGGGGGAAAGACAGAAAGCGAGAGATGAAATAAGCTTAAATAAAAGAAAGGGAAAATCTACTCTTGCCAGACATGTCGGTTTTGCGGAACCTGAGAGCCCTGTCATAAACTGACTATAGCCGGTCCCTATAGAAAAGCTGCTGAAGGATAACATTGTTCTCTCTAGATACTGCAGTACAGCTCAGATAGTGTATGCTATACTGACTGTCTTGTGTTCACTTCAACTTGATATGTTGATTCTTGGAAGGATTTCTAATAAACAAGTGGCTCAGAGACATGATATTTTTATCTCAGAGCACCTTAGAGAACTACTCTGTATAGAGTATCTCTTTCTGTATAGGGACACTCTACACCTGATTCATAATTATATCCATTGATATATGTACTGAGAAAAGACCATGTCACCTAAATTCTTACCTATAGTAATCAAACTTTTAATGCAAGAGCATTATGTATTTAGAGTTTGTTTTTTAGAGTGCAAACAGCAACAAATACAGACAAAAAACAACAAATATTAGTTACTTTTTGAGAAAGTCATTTTATACAAACTCTAGTTAGTGTTTTAGACTTTTGACATCCCATTGTATTTTTCACTGCATTGTGGTGTGATGTAAGAATATTGAACAGGCTAATGATGTCCAGTACGTTATATATTCTTTATGAATGAGAATGTTTCAAGAATGTCACTTGAAAGCGTGAACGTGTGAATTCCTACTGGATCTTGGCCACATATTAAATTCAGGGAATATTTGTTTAAAATGAAAAGTGTTGCTGCACCAAGGATGGTGTGAATATTTGGAATATGGAATTTTCTCAGTTTTCAAGCAAAGTTAGATGAGGTAAGAATTATGCAACAAAACACATTTGAATTTGATAGGTGACTGAGTAAGCAAATACACTACAAAAGAAAAAAAGCTTTTCTTACTCTGTATTTTTGTCTTGTTTTCACATAAGACACATTTACTAAGTACTATGAAATAACATTTGTTTCTGATCAAATTATCACAACTAAGTGACTACAGTGGAACCCGGTTATTTTGATGAAAAAGCGTTGCAAAAAAGCGTCAAGATAGTTTCTTTACAAACTCTAAAATGCTTTGTTGCTTTTTGCCTTTAACGGTCTGCTTGAAAACAAATGCTTCTATCAGTAACGACGTCTTTGTCGATGTCAATGTAATCTGGGAATTCCTGGACAGTGAAGGTGAACTCCTGTGCCTCCTCTTCCAAGATAGCATCTGTAAGGCTTGCTTTCTGCACAAGTTCTTCTGCGGCTGCACGCCCCTGCTCCACAAGAATGAGTGAAGCGTCATTGGAGTGAACGACCATATGGACCGTGATGCACGTGCAATGCGAACTCAGCGCATGCAGAGTGAACTCGGTACTATCATTAGTCACGGAGATCGAGATAATTGATGTTAAGGGACGTTTGTCCCTTTTTTGTGCTCAAGATATCAGGGTTCGGCGACATAAAATAATCGACAAAACCGATAGGAAAATGCTAAGAAAAATAGGGAGTTTGGCGGTTCCACTTCAAAAACGTCGACATAAGGTTGGCGAGATAACCGAGGTCGAGATAAGTGGGTTCCACTGTATATTTAAAAAAATAACTAATATCTTAGAATAAACTTGTTTTCCCTTTTAATTAAAGTGACATTTCACATTTACTCACCCTCAAGTAGTTCCAAACCTGTATAAATGTCTTTGTTCTGCTGAACACAAAAGAAGCAATTTTGTAGAATGTTTGTAACCAAACAGCTGCGAGGCACCATTGATTTCCATTGTTTGAAAAAAAGAAATACTGTGGAAGTCAAATCACGTGAGCCAACACATTACACATATTGCATATACATTTTTTAAATATTATGTAATTATACTTCAGTTAATGATATATTGATAGACAGCTAATGAACAAAATCTAGTTTAATTATTAATTATAATCTAGTTATAATTAATTTAGAACTAAAAATTTATAATAATTTACAATATATGGAGCTGATTAGACACACCCTTAGTCTCTACAGCACATGCAAGAGTGCTATTGCTAGCTAGAAGTGATCTGCAAAAGATTTGAGTTAATATTATGTTTATGCAATCAAATTGTTAGCTTAATCAAAATGGTATGTATTGCAATTGATATGCTTCTGTAAAACAAAATCGAAATTAAGTTTGAATCTAATCTTTGAGTTTGTTAACTTAAAAAAAATTAAAACCAACACACACACCTGGAGCAATTTGTTTTTGTTTTTTATGGGGCGCACGTGGTTTAGGAGTTGCAGTTGTGCATAATGAGAGTGGACAAGGACGATCGTCCACGATCAATCACTCCCCCCACCTACATTTCCTGATGGTACTGAGACTCAAACCCAGTTACAAGTCTGCCTTTTGAAGATAGCTATATATATAGGCAGAGGTTGGTTTCTTTACTCAGCTTCTCGCAAATGATTTTTCATTTGTTAAACGTCTCATCTAGATTTCATTCATATTGTTGATGCGTTTAGGGTCAATAAATGGGCTCTTGAGTTTTTCTGATGAGGCCGTGGGTGGACATATGACAAAAAAGAAACCCTGGACCAGACATATCGACAGACATTCATGGTCAAGTGGAGACTGTTATTAAACGATAGGTTTTTCGTGATTTTTGAAATAGTAAATGGCAGCACTTTCTTTGCACATGAAAAGTATGAAAAGTAATTAAAAAAATACAAATATTCAGCTATGGCATTGAGAAAATTCCAGATATTCTCGTATAATGCAGCTGCTTCAACCCTTCATAACTGAGCTGTTTAAATGGCTACAGAACAAAATGAATGACTCCAGAAATCAGATTCCCACGCAGACAACCAGGGACAGTTTAAGTCATTTTCTCCCCCACCCATTCACTGCAGCTTTCTGGTGACAGGAAAAGTTGTGGTGTTGCTGACCTTAATTTCATCTCCTCATCATGCTGCTATAGATCTCTGTGGAGCGCTTCAGCGTGCTAAACAACGACTTCTCCCGCATAACTTATCTCCCAACCTCCTACACACACACACACACACACACACATACACACCTTGAGAACACTAGCGTCGGCCTATAGCTGCACATTTCTACAACTGCCTGCCATCAGCATCACTCACAATGAGGTCTACAGCAGATGACTAGTAATAAAAAGCATTCTGGGTAGATGTGGGAGGACAGTTGTACAATCTGAATAGAAAGTCATAGATGTGCAACAAATAACTATTTTAACCCCAGTAATCATTTTTATCTCCATTTGTTTCATTATTGTCATTATTTAAACATCATTCAAAATTCATTAATTAAATATCATTTCATACATTCTCTATAATAATAATAATAATAAATGGCATGATTAAATATAATGATTTATGTTAAACAGAAGGAATACATTATTATAATTATTATTATATAACAAATGTATGGTTTTTACTTTTATAGCACAGATTAGTAAACTCTGTAAGTCTAATATACAAATTAAAGAGCAAAACCAATATTTATTCATTTATTATTTAATATTTTAATCTAAAATGAAACGATTATTAATTATTACTATTTTTATTAAGTACACTTCTGGTTTTTACTCATGTTTTAGAGACACTATAGCCCAAATTAGTTAACGCTGTAGGCCTAATATGCAAATGAAAGCAAAAACCAATGCAAGTTATGTGTTTCTACATGCTCTCCTCTGTGATTATATTTCAAAGAGGCACCCTCTTAATTTCTAAATCACTGGGAAAACTCGACCTAATTTCTTGAAAGAATGTCTACACATGAAAAAGGAAAGGCGGTCTTTGAAGTCTAGAATTAGACACATGAACTCTTGCCCTCCTTTAGCGCAATGACGCCTTATCAGTTCTGCTTCTCATTTATTCATAATTTGACTTAATGCTTTTGAGGCATTCAGACAACAGATCCACAGCAAAACACCCCACATCCGGGCGTTAATAAATGTTAGGACATGCAGTACTGTGAAAATAATAGTTTAAAGGCAGTTGTTTATGCCAGACAGTCTCGATGACGGAGAGATCAGATCTCTGTGTGGAGCACCGGCTGTCGTCAGACTCCTTGTACATACAAAAATATTACTGGATTATTACAATTAATGCCAAAAGGGATGCTTTGAAATGTAAACTAATATTTCCTACCGACACACTGCAGAAAAAGATAGAAATAACTGGCTTAAAACACTTTTTGAGGGTGAAAATACTAACATGCCAAAGACTTTTGCACAGCACTGTATATTCAAAGGCAGCAATTAATATTTCATAGCAGCCTTCAGGATTAGAAAAGGGTAACACAGATGAATTGCCCCAAGACAAAGGTTTCTCACTTTAATGCTGCCGTTCCCTTAAATATTTAAGGTAATAAAGTCTCGTTTATTTTCTCGGTCTAGAACAATGGTTTTAGCTGAATAGCAATCATTTCGAAACAACTTCACTGAATGTTTTGTGAATCAGTCACGCTCAATGGCCACTTTGCTGCCTAACCATACTAGTGAAATAACATGAAAGCTACCAATTGTGCTGTCTTTCTAGTCTCTTGCAGGAACGTGCAGACTATGAAAACATTTGTTCTTTCTCACTCAGAGTTTATTTTTCGATTAAGGGCAGCATGGTGGTCTTACAGGTTCACAGCGACCAGAATATTGTTTGAGTTCTTCTAAATAGCAGTAAAAGATTTTCGGTAATAGTTTCATAGAAATATTGCTGAAGGACGTATCATATTCAACTAAAGGTTTAAAATAAAAATGCAAATTTTAAAATGTAGGCTAATTGTCAACCTCTTACATGTCTGCATCTCGAGAGATTGCTGGATTCAAGTGACAAATGATGTTTTATAAACAAGTTCGGGAGGAGTACGTTCAAATGATCTATCCAATCAGCTCAAGTGTCACACTCGGTTGAAGCAAACAGACGATGAAGAGGAGGATCAGGTTAAAAGTCTTTAATCACGCACTCAGAAGGTAAATCCAAATAATACAGGCAAAGAAACTAAACCTGTGCATTAGCGTGAACGGACAAAAGAACACAAATGAAAAGCAAATGAGGGAACATATTAATCTCCATAGTTAAATAACTGCAGGGAAACAAAACAAAGAACAGAAGGAACTTAATGAATGAAACTAAGAGAAAGATAACTGAAAGTCCGTGACATCGAGAGGAGCAAGGCAGGTATATATGGGCAGTGAGACAGGAAGTAAAGAGGGAGAAAAAGAGATCAGAAGGGATTGGAAAAGGTCAACGAGACAGAGCTTGAACTCTGATCACCCAAGCTTCCCATGTTTTTAACAGTTTCTCCTAAATCCGCAAGTTAGGAGTTGCTTTTAGCTCTAAGATGTTTTGTGAATACGGCCACTATGTCTTTATAATTTCCATTCTAGGTCACAAGCTATCAATGAAAAACTAACAACCTGAATACTAACAATGAATAGCATAATAACAAACTACAGAACAAAGGTGTTCAAGAGAATGTAATGAAAAAATGTGCTGATGTTGAGTCAGTATGAACAGCAATTACATAATTATGTCTAAACGGAGAAAGCTGGGAACACCTAGTAACAGCTTTGCTTATGGGTGTTAATGTTCCTTCCCTCTCCAGCTGTTGTGCTCTCATCTGCCATTGTGAGACTTCTAGTGCTACAATATGCCTGCAGAGGGAGACAGAGTTCACCGTGTATTGTACATATTAGATTTCGTGAACAATTTTAACCTAGATTAACTAAGAAAGTACATATAAAACATCAGCACAGTTTAAAAAAAGAACACTAAGTAAACACAAGTTTTACACTACAGCACAAACATAAATTAAATATTTAGCTCATCTATACGTCAATCTATTTTTTTTTCCTCATTAAAAAAAACATAATTATAGCATGAAAAATGGTGACTGAAATGCTGGAAGAATTCATAAGGTGTTCAAACAGCATGTCTAAAGATTTCAACATTTTCCTGTGCGACGGAGGAGTTCTGCACCGACGGGGCGCTTATTTGGAGAGAAATGATGCGCCTCTATTTTCCCTGAATCTTTTTTGAAAGCCCGATCACATATGTGTGTACGCCTACGTAGTTTCCAAAGCAACCCGAGAAGATAGCTTGGTTATGTCTGTTGGTTACATGCTATCTGGACACAAATCTTTGATCACTTACAATAAATAATGCAGACAGTCTGCCTGAATAGATCTGATTTGAGAAAAAAAAAACTGATTTGCCTACAGTTATAATATAGGTTTTCACTATACACTGTCCTGCAGAGTTGAGCTCCACCTTGCATCAATACACCTGCCTGGTAGTTTCTTGTATGCCTATAAGACCTTGATTACCGTAGCTGGTTCAGTTGTGTTTAATTGGGGGTGGAGCTAAACTCTGCAGGACAGTGGCTCTCCAAGAGAAGGACTATACTAGAAGTGATGTTGTACAATGTGAATGTTGTCATATCATCGTAAATAGTTATCGTTGTCCCAATGTGTTTTGAGGCAACATCCCTACTGTCCTTACCAGTTCCTGAATTCCCGAATTCATGAACATGATACACAGATTCACGAACTCGGGAGCTAATTGAGATACACCCTATAAAATGATTCTGCTTCCAGGCCTCTAGGTGTCAGTAATTGACGACTGAAATGACCTACTATACACCATATATTGTAAACATAGATGCCTAATTGGTGGTTGTTTCTCTAGACCGCTATACGTAAGCCGTCTGACATTTTGTAATGGTCAAAGTTTGTCCATGAACACTTGAGAGCAAGTTGACGGAGCGTCTGCAACCGTATTTAGATGCATGTATGAATGAACTTCAGCAGATGATTTTGCTAAGCTAACACAACAACAAGGCAAAAGCATCAGCTAACAAACATTAAAAAGTTACCATAGTATAAAAACTGTAATATTGAGTCATACATATAAAATTCAAATTAACACAGTCTCGCCTTTGAAAGGTTGTCCCATTTCTTCAGGAATTGTATGTAGTTTATTTACAACAGAGTTACCAATGTAATCCAAATATAAATGACGGCCAAAGGTGCATTTTGATTGTCATACCTGGAAACAAATCCTGTTCAAATATATAAGTGAACATCACATTCCTGGCATTTCCAAGGGGTTTGATGTTTCTTTGCACTGGAGGAAAAAAGCACAGTTAAAAATAAATAAAGCAAACATCTGCATGCTGATAATAGGATCATATTAAATATAGTATTAACATTAATATACTGTTTTGTCATAACAGAAAACGTGATTTGTGATACCGGTACATTTTTTAACACATGCATGGATCATTACACAGTACATGAACAAATTGTATATACTATATTTTATATTACATATTTATCACATTGAAAACCTACATCTGAGCAGAAATTTGCAACAAAGTTTTATTGATGAGGTAGTATTTTACAGTAAACACTTCATAAACTATCCAAAACAGGCCAATAAATTCTTGCTAAACATTCCTTTCATGGCATATTATATATCATATTTATCAATTTCTTGACATAAAAACATTTGTTCTTGCAATTGCGAGTTAAATTTTTATAGAATTATCTTTTCAACTTATTTTATTTTTTATTCAGTGGCGGAAAGAAGCTTAATAGATTTGTATATTGTTGTGGTAAGACGTCAATGCGCTGTATGGTTAGTGGATCGCTAGGTGGGGAAACCGACAGATAATTGTTGGTTTCCAGGGCTGGCAAAAGGTGATGGGAGTAGGCAAACTGACAGAGGCATATTGTGGTCTGTCTGCTAGTGTTGTGCTTGAACAAGTCACTTAACCCCAGCACTGGAGTGATGCACAGTAAATGACTGTTACCACCTCTGTGTGCTACTTGAAGGACATGCAGGACTTTCAGTCCAACAGCCAAAAGCATATTTGTATTATTTGTATAATACACATATATATAAGCATATTATTCCAAAGTCACAATATAATCAGATGACAATGTTTTTCCTCTTCTCAAAACATAAGATAACCGTACTTGCTAAGTGCAGCACTTATGCCAGTTTAACACTTAAGTGAAATGCAAATCCCATTATTTTAGGCTAATCTTTCTAGGTGGACACAGTGATAAAACCTTGTAACAAAATGTAGGCCTACTATACCATACATAATACACACTCACTGATCTGCCCAATCTAACCTGCCAGGAAGCGGCCCAAATGAACGAATGCACAGATGGAACATGTATTTGATTTTTTTATATAATTAATTAGAAAACGTTTCTTTAGCATAACATAAACAAGAGTTTATTTCTTTTATCCCTCTTCTTTTGTAGGGGGTCTCATGTGGTATGAGAGTTTGAAATGCATGCACAGGTATATTTCCAATTATACATGGAGAAACAGATGGTAAATGAAGCTGATTGAACATTAAAACAAAAGTAGCTCATGGAGACACCATATAAAGCCAACAAAAATTGAAAAGTTCATCCATAACTCACATTTCATGTACGAAAGCCGTGCGACCAAGTCTCCTCTCGGAGAGAAAGTGCCCCCTGAAAGCTGCTCGTATTTTATCCACTCTGAGGTGATGGAGGGATATGCCTGGAGGAGAGAAATGAAAAGGATCCGAGTGAAAATTAAATGGCTCCGTCTGGCAGTAAGCTCAGCGGGGGCCTAGGGTTAATCAGAGGGGGTGAGAGAGAGAGAGAGAGAGAGAGAGAGAGAGAGAGAGAGAGAGAATGGCAGCAATGCAGACAGACTGGAAAGCATCAGAGAGACAGAAACAGTGCAAGAGGAGAGACTAAGAGAGCAGCGAGTGTGAGACACTGACTCAAAACCAGACAGAAAGATTCATCAGGATGGAAAGACACAGGGACAGGAAGCATGTTTGGAGAGGCTCGGCTGCCCTCAGAGACCTTTCGAACCGTCCGCAGCGGGTCTGTCTATGAGTCAGCACTACACGAGGTGCTGTATGTGTGTGATGTGCATCAGAGAAAACGCAAGTGTGAGGATATGTGGGTTGAGGGGAGGATTTCAGTCTCTACTGAACCTCACCATACGTATAGGAATGTACTTGAACCTAAAGTCAAATACTTTAAGTCTAATTAAGTGATATAGTTGTCATTTGGATAGTAGTAAATTACATAGAAGTTAATTGGCCAACAGCTTATTTTAATACGTGTGTGGAGATAAAAAAAAAACAAAAAATAGTGAGTCTGTGTGTACCCACATATGGGTATTTTACACACACACACACACACACTATATATATATATATATGTGTGTGTGTGTTTTATATTTTCTTAAATAATACATTATAGCATTTAAAATACTAAAAAATGCTATAAAATGATTTATTTACATTCACATTTATGTAATGTAAAATATAAGATATATAGATGGATGGATGTGTATATATATATATATATATATATATATATAAATAATTTTAAATACATTATATTTAAAAGTTTTAAAAGCATCATTTCTGTCTTTTTTTTTTTTTACTTTAGAAATATGGCTAGATCTCAAAGTCTAGTACCAAATGTTATATTTTAGTTGTATTATTTTCCTCTGTTTGAAAATATGCATTCCACATGCTCATTTTACAAGGATGGTCAGCTTGCGTCCATGTGCTTATGACAGTGTGCTAATCTCAGTCTGAGCAGCTGCTTCTAGTGAAGGCTAAATATCTTCAATATGATATATATTGAAAGTTCAGCTGAGTAGTCAGAAGCCATTATCTGCAGTTTAACTCCGCACAGGCTTCTGAAGTCAATTATGCTGCATATTATATGCGACTGAAAGTACTTACAGTGTCTATAAAATAGCTGTGCAAATACAGTAAAGTCCTTTGGCATAATATAAAGAAATATAGGTCAATGACAATGATGAAGCTTTCAAAACGCTGTTGGATGCCTCCGGAGAGGAAAGTTGCATCATCTGAAGAGTAGAGTAATCTCAGTGAGGAGATTAAAGAAAGGATTTTTTTTAAACAACTTTGAAACTTTGGTAGAAGAGCAGTCTACATTTCCAAAAGAAAAGCAATTTCACGCTTCATTCCAAGATCCAAACATTACCTTACTGGAATTAACACTATTACACTCCAAGACTCAAAAACTTTGTTAGCACATTAAAACCATTTAATTATCAGTAGCACATCTTGTTAACAAAAATCTCCCATGCTAATATAATCACTAGCATCACCAAATACCTTTGAATCCTAAATTGTCCAACAATTTCAACTCTAAATACATCTGAAGCTGTGCTGAAAAAGTAATATAGGTTACTACTATGTACTAATGTTTAATAGAGTAAATATTAAATCCAGACTTTTTAGGATCTCTGTATAGTTGGTACACAAACTTGTCAGTGATGGACTTGTATTGTACTTGTCATGTAATTCTGATTTGAAAACAAAAACAACAAAAAAATCGATATACTCTGTTGTACATATTTAAGGAAGAGGTGACCCAGCAGGTGGGAAAATTGTGTCGGATCTGGAACACACACGTCCTTCATCGGGAGTTGCACTGAGAAGACAGTACAAATTACCACGGTGTAAAATAAAGGGTTTACATTTTGTGTTTCGGGATAAGATTCATCATATCCTGTTAATCGTTGTACTCTACTGCCCTCTACTGTTTTCAGATAAAACTACAAAGCAGAAAATGGAAATGTCTGTGAAAATGGTCTAATGCTGTAGTTGGTGTACGGCATTAATCAGAGGGGTATAACAAAGTCTTATATTATTTAAAAAATCTGACATTATTACCATAGAAAAATCTGTTTCCCAAGACAGCATTCCTAAAAATCCACAGTAAACCACTGAGCAAACACAGTACACTCGCCAATCTGTCCACAAATTGATGTCAAAGGCAATTTGCATTTATTAAAATGCCCTAAGCAGCCCAGCCAATGAATTAATGAAATCATCCATACTTAGTACTCTGTCTAACATCTTAGTTCTAGCATTCAGATCTCAATAATTTGTCTAAAACAGCACAAATGGGTTCTGTCATCACTCTGAATTTGATGGATGATGGATGGGTGAATATATGACTGACATTCTCATCACAAGTGTTCTTGTGTGTAATGTCACCACTAGATGGCAGTCATCCGTCACAAATGCAAAATGAATAGAATAGAATAGAATAGAATAGAATAGAATAGAATAGTAGCTTTTGTTTCCACACAACCAGGGCCAAATGAGTTTATTATTATTATTTATAAAAAAAAATTATTGCTATTATTATTGCTATCATTATTATTATTGGAACTTTCATAGGAAGGCTAAATTAATAAAGATCTCCAAAATCCTTTAGAGTAAAAAAAAACCCAACAACACACACACACAAAAACAACAACATTGATTATTTTTTAATTTTACAATTTTTTTTTTGAGTAAGAGATGTTTGATATTTTAGAAATTTATTGTTTCCCCTTGATCTGTTGTAAAAGCATTTATTATGAATTCAATCAATTATTCAAAGGTGTGCAGTTCCCAGTTGTCTTCACACAAATTTTATGGACATGTGACACGTATAAAAACAGACACCTGTGCTGTAATACTAAAATATCAGCCTGGTGTCTACAGCCGATCACAGCAATGCTGATAGTCAGAACAAATATTATTTTTAAAGAAGACATGCAAAGAGCAGTCCTTCTCAACCTTTTCGACATTTCCGAAAACAATTTTAGAAAGCCAAAAGACTGGCAGTTTGCCATGATTTACTGGATAAGGATATGTCCGGTAAAGTATTTCCTGAATATTTTTTAAAATATATATATTTTTTAACTCAATGTAAATTCAATTTGATTGACATATTCCTTACAAAAATTCCCTAACAATTAAGACAGGATTTTATAAATTTACATTAAGATCTAGAAATCATACTTTTAATTTGAGGCATCCTGATATGGTTATTATAGACAGTGTGAATCCTGGTTATAACAAAATAATAATAATAAAAGTATCTTGATTTTTTTTTTGGTTTTGCTTTATTTTAAAGCTACTTTGAAGGTTTTCTGGTTGAAAATCACTACAGAGTTCATCTAGATATTGATAACACATGTTATTGTATAAGTACAGTAGATGAACACGTATGTCCCACTGCTTTGTGCACTCTAAATATTACTGATGCATATTCAGAAGCGTAGATGAGCTCAAGGCTACTTTCCCCACTTACTAACGAAGAAATTAATTAGATTAGACCTATCAGTGATTACAATTACATTTGAAGACAAACTGAACTTCACTTTATCTGTCACAGTTGCATAACGAAACAGCATTTTAGTTGAACTCTGTTTGGGTCAAGGTCGCCAACCTTAAAGTCATGTCAAGTCACCATTATATAGCGCTTTTTACAATACAGATTGTTTCAAAGCAGCTTTACATTGGTCACAGGAAAACATTATAAACAAAGATTGTTTTGGCTGTACAGCAGCCGTAAAGAGCAGGCGAATCAATACAATTGATGAATATTAAGTGTTAAGTTTCCCCATTCGAGTGATAGCCTATTTGAACTTGAGAAACGACGCGTTCCGCGAGCGTATTTAACCCCGCCGTTGATGGATAATGGCTCCATGGCTCCTGTCGCGTCGCGCGCTCGTGGAGACGGTGTTCAGCTCTGAACGTCTTTCCACATCAAAAGGAAATCACACAAGTTCCAACAGTTCAGCGGTGGGAGGCTGCCAGCGCTTGAAAGGAACCGATGCACCAAAGCAAACAAACATTCTTGCCCTCGGAAGTTGCATATTTCCATAAACTGCTCGATGGATAAAAAGCGTCCTTGAGCGCCCGTCAGTGTTGTTCGCTATCCGGCTCGATATGTCTAAAAATCAGCCTCTTTGCGCTCTAGTTTTCTTAACTTCACTCTTCTGCTCGACGTGCTCACAGGGGACACGATTCGTTCATTCGGCTGCCCTAGATGCGGATGGGAGATACAACATCAAGTGGGGATTTGACGCGTCCACGATCACTTTTGAAGTGGAAGTGGAAACGAGAGGATATTTAGGGTTCGGTTTGTCGCCGACCGGTGCGATGTCTTCGTCTGATATCGTGATAGGTGGCGTGCGAGACGGAAGTCCTTATCTGCTGGTAAGTGTGAGCGCACCTTTGGGTGGGAAAGCATCTCTTATTATACACGGCTCACTGTTTCAATCTAGCCTGCTGCATTTTAATAACATGTCTGCTCCCATTAATTTCCCTTATAAAGCAATGTTATGTCAATAATAATAAAGAAAAGTTTTAGAAAAGTCAGTCAGATCAGTTTTATTATCCCTCAATTCCACTGTGCTTAATAGGAGACAACACTGGTCACACATCAAAAGGCAAAGTAACTTAAATGCGTTTTCTTTTGCATGCATTATACAAATTTTTTTTTTTTGAGTTGTTTCAACCCATGTTTGGATCAAAAAGGATGAACCCAAAAAAAATTGGGTTTGTCCATATTTGACCCAAACACAAGTTTGTACAACCTTTTCTTTTTCAGAGTGTAGTTTTTACGCCCTGTCATGCAGCCATTTGTTCCCATAAGAGCATTTTAAACTTAATAGACAGATCAAAATTAATTTGCACTCATTTGGATCACAACACAACTACATAATTACAGTGAAACACATATTAATATTAATTATTTATATCATCATTATTATTTATGAAGCATTCATAATGCATATTGTTGTTTATTGTTGTAGTGTTGTTTTATTTATTGTGTCAATAAATCATAAATGAAATAAAAAAATAATCATCTGTTCTGCATTTAATTTTCGCAGCATCTGTATTGGTAGTGGCTGCAAAAAATTGTATTATGTATTTTTATTGTTTCTGCCCGTTTTTCTTGATTTCCGTTACGGTATTGGGGAATCTTAAACAAGAGTGAGCATCATAAAAGACCATTGTTTGAATATTTAAATCTGCAGTGATGGGTTTTTTATGTCCTGAAATCTGCGGCAATGAGAGCATCGACAGTAACGCACTGACCTGGCTATAATCAGCTGGCCTGTTGTGACCTGGATTTTAATCACACAGTATTTGCACACACTATACTGTTTAAAATCCACACAGTTTCAAATGCAAACAGGGCAATATTTTATACATTTACACCGGCTATCCATATTCTCTGCACATTATATTATGTCTAACTGTATGATGTGTAAAATAGTCCTAGATGTTAATGATTCATGTTCAGCACAGATTTTATTGAAGGCATGAGTCATGACGCTTTTGTTCCACTACTTAGTCGTACATTTTTCAAAATGTATTGGACGAAAATAGGACATCTGGAAGTGCAGCTGATCAAACATTTTGATCAAATGTTATTAAATGGGAATGCATGTTGACCAAAATAAAAAGATTTACACACATGATTCCAATACTCCATCAAAACAGATTCAGACATAAAAGTAGAGTGTGGTGCTCGCAATGCCTAGGTCATGGGTTCGATTCCCAGGGAAAGCAATGTCAATGTGTTCCTTGAATGCAATGTAAGTCGCTTTGAATAAAAGCGTCTGCCAAATGTATAAATGTAAAGGTAAAAGATGCAAACCTGAGATGGACTAACTTGGTTGCTCCTCTCTCTGCTCAGGACTACTTTACAGACTCGAACAGAAAGGTCCACAAAGATCCACTGCAGAGCTACCAGCTGCTGTACGGCAGAGAGAATGACACACATACTGTCCTGGGTTTCAGCAGAAACCTCCAGACCTGTGATGACAATGATAAAGTCATTACGGTAGGTTTGACGACATGCATCATTTAATCTGGCTACACAAGCCTAAAAGAAACAGCTTTCAGTGGCAGTGTCTCTTTATCCAATTTTTGGAGCGTGCACCAAGCCAAAGCTTTTTAACTCGGCTCTCATGGTGTTTTGTTCAGGGAGAAACTATAGTACGATATTTTATTGAGTAGTTGAATAAATCAAGTGAAATGATTACTTATATAAAAAGTATCTTGCACATACAGTAAGTGTACAATTACCCATAATTTTTCACTGACTAGGCTAGTACAGTGAGAGTGATCTGGGCGTTTCATGCAGAGGACGTGGGAGTGTCAGGACCAGTCTACCATGGGATGAACAGAGGCAGAAAGAGTCTGCGATTACTCAACCCTGGAAGCAGCTCCAGCATACCAGCAGGAACATCTTTCTTTGACCTTCAAAACAAGGAGGTGAGGACAGTGCCTGCAGCAGACTGTAGTGTTTGATGAGCTAAGAGTGTCAGAACGTCTTAGCCTTAGGCAGTGTTATGCCTACTGTTGTGTCTATTTGTGCATGCTTAAAAATCAAAGCACTTAATGTCAATGTTTTGTGGTTACATATGAATCCATTTAAAACAAAGACCCTTTTTTCCTGCTGATTGTGTATTTTCGATGAAAACAAGGCCCATTTTATGCCTGTGGGATACTGCCAAACACCAGATTTTGTTACGAGGCTGTGAATATGTACACTCATATAAATACTCTGTTTTTTGAATAGGGAAAAAACAGGAAATTCGATTAATAAAAAGCTGAAAGTCCACACTCTCCTGTCCACAATGGAATATTGCTGGTTGTTGCCATCTAACTGCAATTTTTAAATGTGTTGTGGCTCGTGCAAACCTACAATTTCTGTAAACATTTCTGAATTCTGCAGGTTCCTGTGCCTCATAAGGATACCACATACTGGTGTCAGATCTATAAATTTCCAGAGTTGAAGAAGAAACATCATGTAATCAGAGTGAGTAATAAAATGAATTAAATTGTAAAGCTTGTCCATCTTAATGAAATCATAATGTTTAAAACACTTACATTCACTTAAGTCATATTTTCAGTCAGGGATAAGATAACTATTCCAGAGATGCATGTTTGGGAAATTATAAATCTTCCCTGTTGTGAAGTATACCTTTCACTATCTCAGTTAACTTCTACTGTACCTACATTTAACGAACCAACTTCTATCTGGAACTGTAAACACATTCTTGTCAAAGAAATTCTAGATATTACTATTAGATTTCCACATTGATGGGGATATTTAGTGTAGGATCCTAGGTAACCATAACTAGTTGTAATTTGTAGGTATATTATCACAATTTTACCGGCACAATAACAATGTATCTAACATATGTGTCTAAAATATGACAACATGAAACATGAAAATGCTACATATAAGAGAGGACTATTTAGGTTGAACTGATTCACTAGACCGAATCACACGTTTCACATGCTCTGTACAGTTGTTACACTTAGTCCTGTTTGTTGTGTCACCTGGGCACTTCCTGTGTGTAAGGTCATTTGTCACTTCCTGTCTGTCGTGTCAATGTTTCACTTTCTGTGTGCAAGGTTAGTTGTTACTTCATGTTGGGTTTGTCATGTTTCACTTCCGGGTCCCTTTTGTGTACTTTCCTGTTCCCTTCCTGCACCTGTCTTGTCAATCCCTTTCATTGTTAATCTACCCAGGTGTTCGTCATTCCCTTTTGTATAAAACCCTCTTGTGTTTCCTTGTCTTGGTCGGTTGTTGTAATGAAGTATGTTGATGCTGTCTTGTCTCTGTGGTCCTGGTCTTCTGAGTTTCCAGAGTTTTGTTTAAGTTCAGTTTATGCACAAGTGTGCTTATTTGTTTTGTTATCTAAAGTGTTTTTGTTTTGATTTAATAAAAGTGGAATTTTAGTTTGAAACCTGCTCTCATCGTCAGTCTCGGCACCGCACACGCTCTGACCCTTCTCTGTTCGTGACAACAGTATACTATATGACAAAGAGGATCAGACTCAAAAATCTTTACTGATTTATTGCAATCAGTGTGAATGCCGAAGGCAGCTTTGCTAAGCATGTTTGTTTATTCCTCCAACATTTGATAGCTATAGAAAAAGCTATTATTATAAAATAACTGAAATACAAAGTTCTGGTATGAAACCCTAGATTGCGTAGACTGATATCCTCAACTCAGTTTGCTTGCAATCACATTGTTCTCTACGGAAGACAGCTGATTGGTTCCTGATGCATCAGCAGCCAATGAGCTTGCTGCTCAAACTGCAAATACTGTGGTCGGTGCTTTAAGAAACCCATCTCCTTCCCCAGCTCCACCTGTATAGATCTACTATGGGTAAATCATGTATGCTATGTGCCGCAGCAGCATGTCTGTGTATGTATTGGTAGTAGCAGGTCCTGTACTTACTCTGTGTAGCAGATCTAATCCACCTAGATGGAATAGAAAAATATTTTTAAAACATAAATTAGATTCCACAATTATGTTTCAAAAGATGGTATGTTTTACCTCATACTGGTTGTTTTTACATCTTTTTATTTTGCTATGTTGTCACCTGCATTGTTTCCATCTCTTTTTGTCTCTCTGTCTCCTTCGCTTCTATTTTCTGTCTCACCTGCTTATTATTTCCTTTTGCAGCTGTTATTTGTAGATCAGACATGCTACTGAAATGATCCTCCCTGACCCAGATGAAAGAGTCTTCCCATAACTAAGCTTTTCAAGGTTTACTTAATTAAAGGCAGAATATGTACTTTAATCATATGATAAACAGCTACAATTAAGCTTCATCCTTTCAGGCTAATTTTTCAGATGCACTAACCTTTAATTGAAATGAATTTATGTAGTCACCAGTTTGTGCCTATATAAAATACAGCTGTGGAAAGACAGGCGTGGATTCATCTCCATGAATTCATCACTATGGCTACAATTCCACATTTTTAGTGACAACATAAATGCTGCACATGCAGAAGTGAGCAGCAGGAAGTATGAATGTAAGCCTTTTAGTTTGCTGCAATGTTCAGCATGTAGTGTACTGGATACAAAGACTCTACAGTGAATAGACTTGAGTAGTCTGTGCTGTACAGTATGATGAAACATACAGACAAATGCACACATACACATGCTTGCATTCACTAGTCAGTGGCATGCAGACTTTAGTCGTTGCCTAAATCAAGCAATTCTAAATGAACAACATACTACTGGAGCATACTGTAAAATAATTGTCATATCACGTGGGTAGATATACTGTGAATGAACCGTGTTTAAGTAAGTTAACATCAACTGAACACAAATCAGTTAAAACCAACAAGTGAATAATTATTGTGATCCCTCTTCACCCTCTTTTCCTGTTCTTTCTACATACACTAGTTTGGAATTTGTGAAGCTCCAGGCTGTTTTAATCTGAAGCCAGCAGCTGCCCCATAACCACAGCAGTGTCTAAATGTTTCCTGCTCTGTTCTTGCACTGTTTCACGGAGCAGATGTTGAATTGTCAAACAGGAGCAGATTTTCCAAATGTTCTGCTCTCACTGTCTATATTCAAACTATATTGTCACTGTCCTATGTGATGCCAGATGAGGCTGTCTGGGTGTACTTTATACAGTAAAATCCCAAATAAAGAGTAGTTAATTTCCTTGTGTGGTCTAACAGACTGCATGCACGCCATGTAGGCATGTTGCAGATGATGCACAACTGAACAAACACCCATATTTCAACTAGATATATGCTTGTAGTAATTGTCACAAATGTTTGTCATACAGCTCATTTTCTGTGCTCTGTGATGATACTTTATCAATATACCCGGTGCAGCATTTTTTTGGTGAATCATTATAAGCGATGTTAGTGTCTTGACAAATAAGACAATTTTGTAACCTAAGGAAAAGGTGCATCCTTTGTAGCAACCTGTGATTAATGTCAATTCAGCCATGTGCATGAAATTATACTTTTCAATATAATGATACCACATAGCTGAATCTGTGATGGATTTACAGTAGACATGTTATCAGTTAGAAAAAATAGAATACTACAATACAAAATGTTACATGTTCATTCGATTTTGGGGTTTCAAAACAAAATGGCTCCCCATGGGTAAGAAAAAGAGGAGGTGGAAGGGAAATAAAGGAATGTTTGAATATTTATTCAGCCACTGTTTGGCCCTGGGTCCCACTGCTTCAGGCAGAGGCCCCTGGAAGAGAGGACACAGTTCACTCTGTTGGAAATGCTTTTATTTAGAATTCCAGTTCCGACAGAAAAAGCCCACTGTGAGGAGAAAAATTATTCTAAAATCCCCCATTTCCTACTCCAAAGATATCCAAGCTAGTTTTAGCTCAAGACTCCATGCGCACGTACAAGTTTTCTTATAGAAGATCAAAATAGAGTGTTTTAAAAAGATAACCTACTTAAAAAAAATCTTTATGGCTGATCCATTTATCAAAGCTCAGAACAGCACGTGTGGTGGAAAGTCTTCTTGTTTCGCATTATATAAAATAGATTCTATAACATTTCACTGCATTTAAACTAAATTAATATATGCACATAGAGTTGAGACAGTTTTTTTTAGGACATAAGAAAATCAAGAGACATTTAACATCACAGGAATCCATTTTTAAATATTTTAAATTGTTATACGTCCCAATAGTTTGTTTTTTACTGTGTTTTTGATCTAATAAATGCAGTGTGGCAGAGTTCTTTCAAAAACAAAACCTCACAAACCCCAAACTTTTGAACATATGCAAACACACTTCCATAAATGTAAACAGGGACCAAAAAAAAGAGAACTGAGAAGACTGCAACTTAAATACAAGGCAGAATAGGGAACTAATGATAAACACCTGTGACGATTAATGAACGTCCATGACAACAAATGAGTGGCGGGAAAGCAAAGACAAAGAAACACATGACTGGTGAAAACTAAATATAAATATTGACATGAATAATTTGGGGTAATTATGTCTGCTCATTCTCTGTGTAGTTTACAAGTTGTTAAATATTTAACAAAGCTGTCAAAAGAAACCCATCAATTACGAAACATGTCCATCACATTTTTTATATATAATGTAATATCATTTTCTGGTTCAATCTGTACTAATATAAATGCACTACTAATAATTAACAAATAAATACATTTTATAGTACATTTGTCTTTCATAATAAGTTTATTTCTATACTGCTAAGTGAGATGGCTATTTTAATTTAATACCATTTTAATTCCTTAATTTCACATTCAAAAAGCATTCTCAGTTCAATTCTGAGAGGTGCACAACCCTGCTATTCATATTCCACTTTCTCTGTTTTCAGATAGAGCCATTGATTCAGAAGGGTCATGAAAATCTGGTTCATCACATTCTGCTCTACCAGTGCGACAGCAATCTTAACAAGAGTGAGATCAACAGAGGTCATGAGTGCTACCATCCAAATATGCCAGACTCCTTCTTCTCCTGCGAAACTGTACTGTTCGCCTGGGCTATTGGGGGAGAGGTGGTCATTTCTTAAGCTCATATTCATTGGAAATAATGAGATTTTCAGATATTTGATGGAAATTGTTTTATATCTTGCAGGGCTTCACCTATCCTACACATGTTGGAATGTCTATTGGAACCTCAATAGATCCAGTCTATGTACAGATGGAGATTCACTTTGATAACCCATCTTTACAAAAAGGTACTGTATATCTGTTTTTTAAGTAACAGTCCATGTAATAGTTAAGGCCAAGCTTGCCTCACTTAGTGACCAATGACATTACTAAATATAACATTACAGAATGTTACAGCTATTTCCTGTTATTATATTTTATGTATCTGTTCATGAAATAATCAATATAGTCAATTTCAGTCAAAAAAAAATTAGCTGTAGGGGTAAAGCCAACAAAATTTAGGTAAATTGGTGCAATTGTTTGATGATGGGTATGTTTTGGGGTTGGGTTACATTCATGCTGACTTTTGTCTTCGAATAACCACACTGTTTTGTGTGATTTACTTCGCACAAATTCATACAAAATCGCCACCTCATAACATAGTTATGTTTGCCCAAAGAGATTAGGCTGGTTAAGCCGCAAACTTCAGAGTTTTTGGTCTCAACACAGGGTTAGTGGACAGTTCAGGCCTGCGTTTGTACTACAGTCCCAGCCTGAGGCGCTATGATGCTGGGGTCATCGAGACGGGAGTGTGGGTCAGTCTCTACCACATGCTGCCCCCAGGCATGCAGGATTATATTACAGAAGGACACTGCACACAGGAGTGTCTCCAGGAGGTGGGGCAACAAAAACACAGCAATTATTGTGTGAATTATTGTACACTCCATTTAAACTCGATAAGATGCTGTTTGATGGCTACACTACCATTCAGACATTTGGAATCACTATGAAAGAGTAATCAATACTCTTATTCATCAATATGCTATAATCTACAGTGTTTTTACAAAAAAATATATATTTATATGGTTCATTGTAATATATTTTACAAAATCATTAATTCCTATGATGGAAAAGTTGTATTTTCAGCATCATTACTCCAGTTTTCAGTGTCACATGATCATTCAGAAATCATTTGATTATGCTGCTATGCTGCTCAATTAATATTTCCTATTATTCTCAATGTTGAAAACAGCTGCTTAATAATCTTGTGGAAACTGTGATACATTTGTCAAGATTTAATAATAACAGAATTACATTGAAATAGAAATGTTTTGTATCATTATACAAACCTTTACTATCACTTTTGATCCATTTAATGCTGAATATAAGTATTAAATTATTTTGCTTTTACTCATTGATTTCAAACTTTTGGATGGTATTGTATAAAAACAGAAAACACGTATTTTGAACATTTTATCTTTAAAAATTAAAAAATGTCTTGTTAGATCCAAGCTTTTTGAAGTTAACTTTTTGTAAGTTTCTCAAAACCCAGAACCCCCCCAAAAATAACATGTCTCTCTTCCTGTAAGTCATTAGACAGTGAGATGCCCAGTGGAGTTCATGTGTTTGCAGTTCTACTCCATGCTCACCTGGCAGGACGGGCTATCAGAACCAGACACTTCCGCCAGCAGGTCGAGCTCCAGCCACTTGCCTCAGATGATCAGTTTGATTTCAACTTCCAGGAGTTCCAACCACTCAACCAGGAGAGGATCATCTTGCCTGTCAGTCAAAATCCAAATCCGTTTCATAGTCTTCATTGCTCCATCTGAGGGTGAAATTGATGTGCTGCGTTAATCACCAGATACAGTGAACCCCACACTTTGCTTTACTCATTTTTGGAAAACCAAGAAATAGGCTCCTAATATAGTGAGCAGACTGTGCTTTTATCCCTCACAGTCTTGTTTGGGTCAAATTAAATGTGGCATTTATTCTGACTTAATCTTTTCACTTTTCTCAGGGTTTAGAGTTTATATAGCTGAGGGATTGGTAGTAATTTAGTTGTAAAGAATAGAGCAAATATCGTTTTCTGCTCCAGTGTCCCAGCTCTTTGTATTACTTAAGAGTGGTGTTATAAATGTAACATGTAAAGAGCGCACATTGTGCATTAGTAAGACTGCTGTCTATTTAAAAGGGCCTACAGTCGAAAGGTGACTCATGTGGGAGTTGTGACTTGACATCCTGTTCTATTCTGTGATTACAATCACCATGTTTTTATACTCAAATGAGTTTCAATGACCTATTCTGTTTGGTTAGCACCCGGCAGTGAGCATAATGGATAAGCAAATGTTTTTTTATCAGCCGTGCATTAACAGACCTGTTTTTCTGTCACCAGGGGGATTCTCTAATCACTGAATGTAGATACAACACTAAAGGCAGAATAAACATGACCTGGGTAAGATTAAAGCTCATGAAGTCTTGTTTGCTTTTTTAACAGAAATTGTACGGATGTGTGTCATATACAGAATTATTTAAGATATTAATCCTGGATAATAGCAAATCTTAGGCAACTGTAATCAACTGTTAAGTCATGATGTGTGTAGCCCACCCTGTGTGGTAATTTCCCATTACTTCCTTTGGGGATTTCTACTGGGATTTTAAAATGGCATTTCTTGATTTATGACAAAAAATGTCTATGGTGAATATTACTTGAATTTATTCATTTTGTCCACTTAAAGGGATAATTCACCCAAACATGTAAATTCTGTCATAACTTAAACTCATGTTGGTCCAAAACTATAACTTACTTTCCACATATGTTTGTTAAATTAGATGATTTTATGTTTCACAGAAGAAAGACACTTGGATCAACACTAGGGTGCAAACGATGACAGAATTAAATTTTTTCCCTCTAAGTTTACTACTTTTTACATGTTGTAAGGTACAGAACCGCAATAGTCCTAATGTATCAACTTATTAGCAACTTTAATAACCCCATATATCAAAATAAATATATAGCCTATATTAAATGTAAAAAAAATAGGAATATAGATTAAAACTACAGACTTTTGGACTACAAACTGAACAGCTCTATTAGAAACACATCTTTGAATCTTTGAATTTTCCAGCTGTTTCGTGAAAGACTTGCACACTCTTGGCTCAGCAATGTGTCTGCAAACAGCTGCAAGGCTGTGGAGATGGATCCAGCTGCTGACGTTTTCCCATACACATGAACCCAGTGAGCTGATAGGCTAAACTGAGCAGCTTTTTCTCTGTAGACAGTCCACAATCCATAAACATCAGGGCCAAATCACTGGTGTTTTGGATTCATATTAGAGAGATCCAGATATATTTGCTGCTCTGTGCATGTCAGCTTTGCTCAGTATTTGGCATAATTTGTCACAGGCCTCTGGCTTTAGCAGTGATTCAGATGCATTATGTCAGTGTAGTATTTCAAGGTCTTGACCCTAGTAATTTGGAATCTCTTCTTTTTTTTCTACAGGGTGGTCTTAGTACACGGGATGAGATGTGTTTGTCATATCTGCTGTATTACCCCAGGGTTAACCTAGCCAGGTGTGAGAGTTTACCAGAAATTACCGGCCAGCTTAAGTTCATTGGGGTCAAAGAGATTCAAGAGCCTGTTACGTAAGTCTGAAAAAACCCTTAGAGGTGCACTTTAAGACTTTGAGCTCACTCATTTCATATTTTGTTATATCCAGACATATTTAGCGACTGTCAATCGTTACTTTAATATTCAAAAGTGCTACTTGCTAATGTTGTTGTTGTAAACTTTTACAGCACTGAAATCACCTAATTAGATTTTCCAAAACTCTGTCTTCAAAAATACGTTTTACTTGGAGCATATGAGTAGAGCGTGAGTTTGAGATCAGGAGTTTTGGCATGAATACTATATAGGCTATCAAAGTACAGTGGAGTTCACTTATCTCGAGTCATGGTTAACTCACCAATACTATTATGTAGACGTTTTTGAAGTGGAACTGCCAAACTCCCCATTTGTCTTAGTATTTTCGGTTCTTTAATGTCCATTCCTTAATGTCGCCGAACACTAATATCTCAAGCAAATATCTCGGACAAATCTCCTCAACCACCAGTGTGCAGCATCCACCTGGATGATGCGACGGGAACCTGTGCCAGAACGCTCACCACATACCAGCTAAGGAGAGGAGACAGAGCAATGAAGCCAATTAGTGTAAGGACGTGATGGACCAAGGCCAACGGGCAGATTTGGCCATGGATGCCGGGGTTAAACCCCTACTTTTGCAAAGGACATCCTGGGATTTTTAATGACCACAGAGAGTCAGGATCTCGGTTTAACATCTCATCCGAAGGATGGTGCTTGTTGCAGTACAGTGTCCCCGTCACTATACTGGGGCATTAGGACCCACACAGACCTGCAGGGTGAGCACCCCCTGCTGGCCTCCTAACACCACTTCCTGCAACAACCTAGTCATTCCCAGGAGTCTCCCATCCAGGTACTAACCAGGCTCAACCCTGCTTAGCTTCAGTGGGCAACCAGTCTTAGGCTACAGGGTGATATGGCTGCTGACAGATTTATACCTTTTGATATTTTGCTTGACAGATTTGACAAAACATATGTCACAAGCACATACCATAAGTATCCACCTTATTTTACAATGCAGAAGTGAAATATTTTCTGTGAATGTGCGAGATCTCAGATTTATTAACTAATAATAACTAGAAGAAGAAAAGCAAACGACTGGAAGCGGATGAGACCGAAAATTTGCACATTCAAGTTTCAAATGGCTGGACCTGCTGTTATATTCAAAATGAGGTGAATACTTTGGTCTGGTTTAAGTTCCAGAACAGCTATCATCTCTTACAAATCCTTTAAAATGAAATTTGAAATGGCAAACATTAAACATAACAAGAGGAAAACAATGGGATAAAAACAATGGAAAGAAAGTTCAAAGACAAAAAAGGTCATTTAAATGGAACAAACTTGAGGCAATATTGTGAAATGGAAGACCTTCCAATGACAACTTGGCTCATAAAATACTGGCTTCTTAATCATAGACCGATGGTAGCTTAACAGCGGTTGAATGATGGCCTGCTGGGTAGTTAGATGATAAAATGAGGATAAATGTTTTCACTTATCTTCCAAATGTTCTTGCTGTCATGTCAGCACAAGATCTTTACCAGAAGACGTGCCATCTTGCTCCCATCAGAAAGTACAAATTGTTTGTCTGACCCGCTGGAACATCTGGAATGGTCATTGCAAAATGTGTTTGCCTCATTCTAAGAGAGCTAAAAAAGAAAGACACTTTGAAAGACAGATGTTATCAAATCTACTTTGCCCCCCTTAAGATTTTCTTTGTTGATATAAAAATAAATTATCCATACATCTTCAAGACTTTTCTTTTACTTCTCTTTACTTATCATAAGTATGTTATTTATCAACCAAATGCATAAATGTAAAATCTGTTGTGTAACCCATCAGTTTAGTAACACATTCAAACACAGTAGCTCTCCAGCAGTCATATAGAAAGATAGCTAAATGTCAGTGGAACTAGCTCTTCGAAATGTTATCACAAACTTGGAATAAATCTAAAGACATATACAATAGACAGTAAGCGTTTTAAGGGAGGTCCACATCTCAGAGCAGCTGCTTGTTTTCAACTCCCAGGTTCTGTGGGCGTCTGCTGAGCTGCTGATGTTTTGTATAGATTCCTTTCACTGGTTTGTATAGGGAGAGAAAGATGTGTGGTTTGTTATGTCCGCACATGTTTGTTTGTGATTTTGCGAGTGTGCAGGCGAATGTGTGTTTTGGATGGATGTGGGTGTGTGTATACGTCTAAAATGAGGAACATCTGAAGGGCCCTGCTGGTGGAGTGTTTATTCGACCCCCTGAGGCTCGGAGCAGTATTGTGCTCAGATGCTGGAATTAGAGGGATTGTAAGGGAATAGACCTGGCAACGCTAAACAGATTTAGTTTCAAAGCTCTGCCCCAAGCGCCCTCTGTCTTTCGATCACCACACACACACGCACACACACACACACACACACACACACCTATAAAGATCACTGACAGGACATAAACCCTATTCAGTGAGTACATTTATGCCACTCAAGCCATCATATACTGTACAGGAATACGGTAAACGGTATCATAATTATTTACCATAAACTGTCTATATTCAGTTACATTTCACAGATTCAGTCCTTATTCTAGTAGCACATAAACAATAAGAAACATTATTACCCTAAAATGTATATACAGTGGAATATGGTTATGTCAACAGCCTCAGGGTTGCAAAAAACCATTGAGATAACCAAGGATCGAGATCAACATTGCAAACACAATGATTGCTCACAGCGTAAACACAGTCACAAAACACGTGTAAACGCATTCGCTCATAACATATTCGTGAGGTCATCACGCTGTACTAGATTGCATACTTTCTTGCGTTCTGCCCGTCCAATGTGCTTTTTCAACAAATTTGGCTTCGTCCCGTCTTTTAATAACTGTGTTCTTCAATCCGCAGCGGCGCTGAGCAGAGCGCACTTCAGAACAGAAACAGGGGTGTTTGTTTGTTTGTGCGTGTGTGTACGCGTTGGTCGGTAACCTTGTCAATGTCAACATATTTGAGAAATTCAATCAAATCAGAGAAGGCGGGCTTTATGTGCACACAGCAGTGAGTGCTTTGGGATGGGGTGGGGCCCACGGCAGCACTTGCTGCTCATTGAGAAGCATAAGAACGAGATGTGCTTTCACTTCAGAGAGTCTCCAAAAGTCTCCAATAACTCCAGATAAAGTGGTTAGATTTGTCGCTAGTCGCTTTTTTGAAAATGTGGTCTGAATACTCGTTAAATATAGCAACAAAGGCACTAAGTTGGCAACACTGTCCGCGAGTTCTTCTGGCTGCGTGGCACTGTGAGTGAAGCGTCACTGGAGATTCACGTGCGATCCACGTGCAACGCGAACTCACCGCATGCGGAGTGAATTAGGTACGCTCATTAGTCACAAGATAACCATGTGAAGTGGCGAATTTGTCCCTCTTTTGTGCTCGAGATAGGGTTCGACAAAATAAAAGAATCAACATAACCGATGAGAAAATGCATAGACAAATAGGGAGTTTGGCGGTTCCACTTCAAAAACGTTGACATAATAGGGTTGGCGAGTTAACTGTGAGTCGAAATAAGTGAACTCCACTGAACTCTTTTACACTTTTAAATATTCAGTACTGCTTAGAAGAGTTGTATAAACTATGATATTTGCGTTGATATGTATAGATTTATAAGCCAAGCATAATGTTGTTGACTGAAAAATGAAAATGCAGAAAAAATAAGAAATCTGGAAGGGAGCAAACTCTTTTTCACACCACTGCATGTCAGCATTTACTCAAGTCGTTTCAAACCTATATGGCTTTCTTTTCTGGAATACAAATCAGACAAATGGTGTTAATGTATGTCAGAGATGGAATGACGCCACGAACCAGGAAGCATGCCAAATGTCAAAAGCATAATCTTAAAAGTGTCTGCAGGAAGACGCTGGTGGGCATGCAGGAGGTGTTGGGAGGTGATGCACCGTCTTGTTCCCTCTTCAGGGAACCTAGGTTACATTCGTAGCCAAGACATTCCATTTCAAGAGAACTCGCACTGCATCGAAAATCTTATGGGAATGAGTATGCCCATGCCGCTGCAACGAAGCAGGGCTGACGAGTGAAACGTAGAGCAGTACATTAGGGAGAACCAGAGTAGACAGTAAGACATCTCTTGAGACGCAAACAGATTCACTTGCATCATATTTGCTTCTGGGTGGACCCCCATTTTCACAGGCCTCGGCCCCTGCCTCGACAGGATGTCTGCTCCTATGTTTTGAGTCCCAGGCATAAAGCCTACCCTGCGAGAGAAGTTTCCCTGAGACCACCGGACGATCTGGTGTGCCAGCTTGCAAAGCGGGTGTGAACGCAGGCCCTCTTGATGATTTATGTAAGCAACCACCAATGTGTTGTCGAACTGGACAAGGACATGGTGGCCCATGTGGTTTGGAAGAAAGGCTCTGAAAGCCAGGAAGACAGCCATCATTTCTAGGTTTTAGATTTAGAAACTAGGAAAGCTGGTGTCCCCTCCACATGCTGAGCGATACATCATGACCGATTCCCATCCTCATGACTGTCCCCATTCCAACAGCAACTTGCAACAACAGGAAACTCCCAACACGGCTCCTTGGGATAAACCAGGGTTCTTCCACATAACCAAGGTGCTCAGGCACAGCCTTGTGAACTTGATAGTGTGAAATGGGTTGCCCCTTGGGGAAAGTTTTATTTTCTCTGGTTTTGAGCCGCTACTGAATGGGCTTAATGTACAGACAACTGAACGGATAACATTGGAAGCTGTTGCTATGATGGACAGCAGTCTGTGGAACTGGCCTAGCTTTATATTTTTTACTGCTGACAGGATGGATTCTATGTGCATGGAGAGTCTCATACTCTGCCTAGGAAGGTGGTCCTCAGCAATGGTGGGAGTACACTCTTCTTAGAATTCAGCTTTGACTCTAGCTCCTTCAAGTGAGCAGGAATGACATCTCAATGTGCCATGACTGAAGTAGGATCAACCAAACGTCACTGTAGTTCAGAACTCGCCCTTTGAAGATGCAAGGTGATAAAGCCCAATTTTTTCTACCAAATAGAAAAAAAATTGCCATGTCCCCAAAGGCGAACCTCAGGAACTTTTGTGTTGTTGAAGGATGGAGATATATTTTGAGGCTGGTCTCTGTTATTCTTGAGTAATAACTCCGGTGCCCTGAAATGGTGTACCAGCAAGGAACACCTGAAGTTACGGTTCTAGCTGGGAATGAAGTCTCTTGAGTCTTCATCTCCAGTCTCCATGATTACAATGTCCAGTTCCTCAGAACTGAATAGATGCAGTACCGATGCTTCTGCCGGAGTGGAAGTAACCGCAGCATGTGCTTCCATCTCCATAAAGAGGGTATTGGACCTTCCAGATGAGGGCAGAGATTAGGCCAGTGTTACGACCGTCTAGGGCCAGACATAACATAAATGAATGTGCACTCACTCAAAGTTTACGTGATAAAAAAAATAAATTTATTCAACCAAAATATATAGTGAAACTCAAAGCTTTCAGGAGTGGACAAGGCCAAAATAACAAACCGAAATAACTCAAATTGAATACCCTCTAATTTCCCTAATGAAAAATAAATATACCAAAATAAAATACAATGTAACTTCCCTAACTCCCTTAACTCAAAACATAACACAAACAACAGATGCAAAGAAAATGGCATCCACTCCCTATTTCCTTAAACTGAGTGTTTTACAAATGATATTTACACAACATAAATTAAGTCAAAAGCAATACTGACTAATGAAAACGGATGTCAAAAGAAACAAAAACAAAGTTCACAACAAACACCATCAAGTCCAAAGTAAACAAAACAGAGCACAACAAAATGGCCCACATTCGGCCTAGATCCTCTCTGGAGCAGTCCTTTTCACTCAACCTAGGGTTGGTCCAATCAGGAACAGGCCAATCAGGATCGCTGGTGGCTTGATTGCCGGACACACCTTCTCCTGCACCAGACAGCCTGGAAACAAAACACTAAAACAACACAGGATGTAACACCCCCACCCTTAAAATAAAAACCATAGGCTTTTGATGATAGATACGTGAAAGAGTGTCAGCGATCACATTGTCAATTCCTTTTTTATGCTGGATATCCAAATTAAAGCCTTGACAAATTAATGCCCAACGCATTAGCCTGTGATTGGCATTGGACATACGTTGAAGGAAAACTAAAGGATTATGGTCCGTATACACTGTAATTGGTTTGACGCTGGACCCAATGTACACCTCGAAATGTTGAATGGCAAGTAATAATGCAAGAGCTTCCTTTTCTATCGTACTGTAGTTAAGCTGATGTTTAAGGAACTTCTTGGAAAAGAAACTAATTGGGTGTTCAATTCCAGCATCATTGGTTTGGATCAAAACAGCACCGGCACCTATGCCACTGGCATCAACCTCTAACTTGAAATCTCTATCGAAGTGAGGGGCAGACAGTACAGGTGCACTACACAATAAGGTTTTCAACGCTTCAAAAGCAAACTGACATTCCTGTGTCCATTCGAATGAAATTCCTTTCTGGAGCAAACCAGTGAGAAATTTCTACAGAAGTTTCTATAATAGCCAGTCATACCTAAAAATCGCCTAAGCTCTCTCTTTGTCGTGGGTGCAGGAAAGTCTAAAATAACTTGAACTTTAGAAGTAAGTGGTCGAACTTTGCCATTTCCCACCTCCTTTCCAAGATAGGTTACCGTTGCACAAGCAAATTCACACTTTGCCAAATTTAACGTGAGATTGGCTTCTTTCAACCGTGCAAAGACGCAGTTCAAAAGTTCAATGTGTTCATCCCAAGAATTCGAATAACAAATCACATCATCTAGGTAAGCATCACAATTGGAAACATTTAGTAAAACTTTTGACATTAACCGCTGAAATGTCGCACCAGCATTCCGTAATCCGAATGGCATCACCCTATATTGAAGGAATGCATCAGGAGTAGCAAAAGCAGAAATTTCAGAGGCCCTCTCAGTTAGTGGCACTCGCCAATATCCTTTTAAAAGATCCAGTTTGGTAACAAATTTGGAATTGCCTACACGTCAACACAATCGTCAATCCGAGGTAATGGGAAAGAATCAGCCTTAGTCAAAATATTGACTTTCCTATAATCTGTACAAAATCTGGATGTCCCATCAGACTTTGGGACCAACAAACATGGTGAACACCAGGGACTACAACTAGGAACTGCTAAACCATGTTCTAATAGGTAATCTGCTTCCTGTTTCATGAGATGTCTTTTGGTGGGATTAACTCTGTAAGCATTTTGCATAACAGGGACACGTGGGCCAATATCAATGTCATGTTCTATGACATTAGTAATTGTAGGAAAATCACCAAACAATGTTGGATATTTACTGATTAAGTTTCTAAGATCAGCTTGGACAGAAACCGGTAAATGTGACAGTTTATTGGACAGATTTTTCAAGGTCTCAGAGTTTAACAAATGAGCAGTTAAAAATGAAGCACTTTTCATCTTTAGATCATCACTCTCAGGCGAATATTCAGACAGAGACTCATGCACAGGCAGAACTGTCGCAGCAGCAGCTAGATTCAACAGATCAGAACGAGTTACATAAGCCTTAAGCATGTTAATGTGACACACCCTTGATTTCCTCCGGCGGTTAAAAGTATTCACGACATAGTCAGTTTCTCCTAACTTTGCCTGAATTTCATAAGGACCAACAAATTTAGCCTTTAATGGAGAACCTGGTATTGGTAATAAAACAAGAACTCGATCTCCAATCTGAAAAGAACGCTGCACGGCTTCACGATCATAACGAGTTTTCATTTGCTCTTGAGCAGCACTAAGTGATTTTCTTGCCAAACTCCAGGCAGTATGCAAGCGCTCACGAAAACTACTGACATAATCTAAAATATTCTTTGGCTGAGAGGAACATTCATTATTACCTAATATTTGTTCTTGCAGGACTTTCAGTGGCCCACGTACAGAATGACCAAAAATTAACTCAGATGGACTAAAACCAAGTGATGCTTGTGTCGTGTTACGGACAGCAAACAATAAAAGAGGAATCTCTTCATCCCAATCTCACTCTCGCCCTACACAAAAAGTACGGAGCATCGATTTTAACGTTTGATGGAAACGCTCAATAGCGCCTTGAGACTGTGGATGACAGGCACTAGATACTTTATGTTTAACATTCAATTGAGACATTACCTTTCCAAACACCTTTGACATAAAATTACTACCCTGATCAGATTGGATATACCGGGGAAGACCAAACATAGTACAGAATCTGACAATGGCTTTGACGATAGATGGAGCCTTCAGAGATCGTAATGGGATTGCTTCGGGAAATCTAGTAGTAGCACACATTAACGTTAAAAGATAAGAGTTGCCAGATTTAGTTTTTGGCAAGGGGCCAACACAATCAATTAAAATGCGCTCAAACGGTTCTCCTAACGCTGGAATTGGTTTTAATGGAGCAGGCGGAATAACTTGGTTAGGTTTACCAGCTAACTGACAGGCATGACATGATTTGTAGAATTTTGCCACATCGGATTTCATAGATGGCCAAAAAAAATGTTTTAACAAATTATCATACGTTTTCCTGATGCCTACATGGCCTGAAAGTTCGTGTTCATGCGCGACACTTAAAAATTGCAGGCGATAAGGCTTTGGAACCACCACCTGATAAACTGTACTCCAGTCTTCCTCAACTTTAGGCGGAGACCATTTACGCATCAACACATCTTCATCCCGGTAATATGCAACAGAATGCTTCAACAAGGCAGTTTGTTTCACTGCAGTTGTGAAGCAAGGTTTCAAAGTGGGATCTGCATGCTGTGCTTTAATCAATTCCAGTCTCCCTAAAGTTGGGTTAAAATTAGGAACAGCACACACATTCAGTTCATTCACATTCTCTTTTACACATTGGTCGGGAACATCCGTGGACAAAAAAGATTCAGAAAGATCCACAGTGTCCTTAAACTTACGAGACTGAGCTCGAGTCACTGCACAGGTGTTAAATACGTCAGGAAAGGTTTCACTTAACACATCATTACCTTCGATCACATCAACAGGGTAATCAATCACTTCAGGCAAACAGAAAACTCTTTCACCCGCCAAGTCATTACCAAGAATGAGAGATATACCCTTGACAGGTAATTCAGCACAAACAGCCAACTTAACAAGTCCTGAACTTAAACCGGACTGTAAAAACACATTGTGCAGAGGAACCTTAACAGTATTCAAATCAATTCCTTTTACTAGAACATCAGCACCGCAACTAGAATTCGTAGTAAATGGTAGTGCACTTTCTAAAATAAATGACTGAGCTGCCCCCGTATCCCTCAGGATCCGGATAGGTTTGGCTTCAGACATAGACTCATTCAATGACACTTTTCCATTGAAAATAAATGGTTCAAATGCACTCTCAACAGTATGTACTGATACGCTTTCTGGAGAACACCTGTTACTGTCAACTAAGGCAACACTCTTTGGGTTAGTCTTTCCGCTAGATTTCCGCTTTAGAGCAGGACAAGCTGCAATGAGGTGCCCAGCCTCATGGCAGTAAAAACATTCACGCCGTTCTGTATCACTATCTGCAGCCTCCTTACTTACAAACTCTTTAGCGTTTCGGGAGTAACCAAAAGAATTACGCTTAGGTGATGAAAAAAACAACCGATGAGTGAGTACAAATTCATCTGAGAAAACAGCAGCCTCTGTAAGAACAGACACTTTCTGTTCATTCAAATAAACAACAATTTCCTCTGGCAAACAATTTTTAAATTCCTCTAGCAAAATTAACTCTTTGAGTTGTTCCAGGGTTGTGACTTTATTTGCATTACACCACTTTTCAAACAAACCTGCCTTATCACGAGCAAACTCAACAAAAGTTTGTCCTGGGGACTTTACACAATTCCTACATTTTTGACGGTAAGCTTCGGGAACTAATTCGTAGGCACGCAATACTGCATTCTTCATAACATCGTAATCTAAACTCTGTTCGAGAGTCAATGCAGAACAAACTTCTTGAGCTTTCCCCACAAGTTTACACTGCAACAGTAGTGGCCAAACATTTCGCGGCCACTGCAGCGTGGCAGCGATGCGTTCAAATACCGTTAAGTAGGTATCAACTTCACTCTCACGGAAAAACGGAACTAACGCAATTTGCTTACTAGTGTCGAAACTCTGACTTACCTGAACATTGCGTTGAGACACAGAATCAGACCCAGGAGTGGAAGTGCTAATCGGTGGAGACACAGGCGTACTTGCGCCAGGTGGAACAGTAGATGGAGGGTTGTTTTGAGTTTTGAGCTCGAGCTCTTTCAGACGGATTGCACGCTGAGTCTCAAGCTCGATTGTTTTTACGTGCAACAGCTGACTTTGGTACTGCTGCCGGCTTAGTTCCAAATCAAGCTCCTTTAATCTAATGCATAACAATGGGTTTTGTGGAGATGGCAGCTCCGCAGGATCTATGCTGAACGGTTCCTCGGGTTTGGTCTGCTCCGCTCCCTCACCCGCTGAACTCAGTATTGGATTTGCAACACCTGTTAGCTCGCCCTCTTCTGCCAAAACTCCATTTTCCACCAAATTTTTCATAATTACTTCCTTAATCTCCTTCTTCAACGCACTTCGCAACACCCCTATCTGATAAAAATCTGCAATCGCAAGTAAATCATCTTTTCGACAGTTTTCTAAGTGCTGCGCCGTAGGCCGAATTGCAAACTCCCCTAAATCAAATTTAGAAGACATCTCAAAATCTCTGCCAAATTCCCTTTTCCTTAAAACAAAATCCCCAAGGCAAACAAAAAAAATGAATAAAGCAAGTTTCATTAGTTCAAATTAACCATTTGTCTGCTCAACGAATGATCGTTCAAATCGGTGAAAAGTTTGAAGATCCCAGACAAGCCCCCAATTTATGTTACGACCGTCTAGGGCCAGACATAACACAAATGAATGTGTACTCACTCAAAGTTTACGTGATAAAAAAATACATTCATTCAACCAAAATATATAGTGAAACTCAAAGCTTTCAGGAGTGGACAAGGCCAAAATAACAAACCGAAATAACTCAAATTGAATACCCTCTAATTTCCCTAATGAAAAATAAATATACCAAAATAAAATACAATGTTACTTCCCTAACTCCCTTAACTCAAAACATAACACAAACAACTCCCTACTTCTTTAAACTGAGTGTTTTACAAATGATATTTACACAACATAAATTAAGTCAAAAGCAATACTGACTAATGAAAACGGATGTCAAAAGAAACAAAAACAAAGTTCACAACAAACACCATCAAGTCCAAAGTAAACAAAACAGAGCACAACAAAATGGCCCACATTCGGCCTAGATCCTCTCTGGAGCAGTCCTTTTCACTCAACCTAGGGTTGGTCCAATCAGGAACAGGCCAATCAGGATCGCTGGTGGCTTGATTGCCGGACACACCTTCTCCTGCACCAGACAGCCTGGAAACAAAACACTAAAACAACACAGGATGTAACATCAGGCCCATCTCTAGCCACTCTGGCAGGTTCATTTGCTATCCCCAGGACAAGATCATCACTGTGAGGACTTTGCAGCCTCCTCAAAGCGCTAACCATGTGTGCTCAGCTCCAGACCAGAATGCCAAGCCTCCATCCTTCTTTGGAACAGTAAAGTACTGGCTATAAAACCCTATCTTGTGTCTGAGACAGGTACATACTCGATGGCTCCTTTCCCCAGCAGAGATTTCACTTCTTGCTCCATCACCAAAGCCTATGAAAAAGCGACTGCTCTAGGACCCTCCTTGAAGGGGGCAAGTTTCCCAGTGAAGTTGCTGGTGCCTTTGATGTCATAACCTTTTGTTTGCAGCCTTCCTAGAGATGAGGACGGTTCTCAGATTCGATCCAATTCAAATCTCTAAAGGGCTGGAACTTAGAGTGTCATCCCGACCCCCCTTCGATATGAGGGGGTGTTTGGGTTGCAGCTTTCTTTCTTTTCTTTTTTTTTTTTACGGCACGGTGTGGGGGCTATGAGGCTGCGGCTATTTTTGCGATTGGGCATCCAAAACAAAGTTTTATATCTCTTTATTTTATAGAGGTTACTTTACCGTTAAATCCCCTACCCTCACTGAAGTCTCGTAAGTGGTTTGCCTGGTAAGCTTGCAGCAATGCCGTATGTGGCAGCATGATGCAGCCAGACTCGAGGCAGAGTATGCCTCTACCTGGCATGTTGGCGCCTTAAGGGACGATGAAGATTGTGGAGTGAGGTAGCTCGTAAGTGCCTCCTCCACTTTCAGTATCCCATTACCGTGCTCTTGAGTGCCTACTAGTGAGGCATAGTGTGTAGTCCGAGCATTCTGCACCCGGTAGGAGGCTGTTTAAATTTTTAATTTTTTTATATGAATACCTCAGTGTGAGGATCGTGAAAGAAGGTGGGCCCCGACGTAGAGCTTGTGCTCTAGAAGAAAGAAAAGTTTGTCTGTTTTTTATTTTTGACGAACGTCCATAATCTCAGCAGACCAGATGATGTTTAAGCCTTTCGATAGCTCAAGTCACAAATCATAAGTCTGAATTAGTGAATCTTCATCTCCAGCCTCAATGCTAACTGCATCCACCTCCTCAGAGGGTGGGGTCGAAGTAACTGCAGCGTGTCTTGTTGGGATTCCCTGTTCTTTTTTAAAATAGCTTGGGAATTTTTCACATATAGCACTTACTGAACAAACAAGCTGGAATTGGCATCCTTTCATTGCTTCCTGGTTCATAACATTATTCCTTCTCTGACGTACATTCACACGTGCTTCACAACGCATTCATGCAAAGCGTTCCCATAGCATTTTCGACGAAGCATTTAGCGCACAAAAAAACTTTAAAATCTCATAAAAATGTTTCTAAATTCCTGTGAAATGTAGGTTGTTGTGCTTTAAAAATCGTTCTGTTATATAAAAGAGCAATCGATTCATGATACGAGTCATTTAAAAAATAATCAGACAGCTACTTCTCTCATGAACAAATGAGTTAGGGATGTCTTCAGTAAATAGCAGTTACTTTATATAATCTAATTTAAATTAAAAAGTCATATAGACAAATGTTATTTAGTTTAAAAGGGTCAAATGGACTCTTCTCATGATACTTTTTAGGTGATTTGGCATCCTCTTGGAAGCTTGACAGCTCCAGTTCCTGTTCCTTGTAACTGTATGGAAAACTGTATTGATAGACATGTGTGATCAAATGTTGATAGAATTTGAATGATGTGTGTGTTATGGTTATGATATTACATTTACATTTATATTAAGTAAATGCATCTCTTTTGCTTTTTGAAGAACTTGGCCATTTGTGATTAAGAGTCCTAAGAAATACAGCAACCTCTCCTTCACGGAAGCCATGGATAAATATAAGTGGACGAGGAAGAGAGGGAAAGCGTTCAATAACATAGTACGGAAACTCCCCATGAACGTCCGCTGCTCCAAGATCGGCCAGGATGAGTGGTCGGTGAGTGATTTTGGTTGCACAGAGAATGTACTTTTATATTCTTTCATTTTAAAGTTACCCTCATTCATTTTTTGTACACGTGTCCAGTAAGGCAATGTATGTATGCGGACACCTGGTGATGTGGAGGCAGAATAATGCAAAATAAACAGGTTTCAGATAAACAGAACCTGGTCATGTATAGGTGAAATGCTGCATTATTTGTTTTACTTTCAGATAGTTTTCTGATATTGAGATAAGACTATTATTTGACTGGTCATGTGATCCCAAACGTTCTATTTGATTCTTTACTGTATGTGATCAACTTATTATTGTGGAAAAATACTAAATGCACAATGTTTTATAATACCATTCAAAAGTTTGGCTTCAGTCAGCAAGGATACAGTAAATGGATGACAAAAAAATACTTTTATATTGTTACAAAAGATTTAAATGATACAGGATTTTCTGGTGATTGTGAACAAGTGTGTGGTGCGTTGGATTCTGGTATAGTGGCCGTGGTTAAGTCCGTGACAATCATAATCTATCTCATCTTTCCACAAAAATATTGCACAACATTGAGAAAAATAAGAAATGTTTCTTGTGCATTTCTGAAGGATCATGTGAAACTGAAGACTGGAATAATGATGCGGAAAATTTTTTGCATCACAGTAAAAACACATTTTTAAATATATTAAAATATAAAGTTGTTACTTTAAATTATAATTTCATAATATTTCTGTTTTTTATTGTATTTTTACCCCAACCTTGGTGAGCATAAAAGACTCTTTAAATAGTCAGTATTTTAAAAGTTATTTTCTCTGTCTCTATCAGATTCAAGGGATGGTTGTCTCTCCTCCGGAGCTGAAGTCAGAGGAGACATCTGCTACTGTCATGGCCTGTAGGAATGTCTCAGAAATTCACTGTGAATGTTCCCTTGCTTTGCTTCTCACTGCTTCTCTCTTGCTCATATTGCAGATGTGCTTACAGCTCTAATGTCTGGTGTCATCTCATCCTCTGTACTTATAAACATATGTACATACAGTAGGTTCCATTGGGCCTAGTGTTTTCCAGCAACAATGACGCTTGAGATTTATACCTTGCAGACGGTATAGAGTATATAGAGTAATTGCACTGTGTCACACACTCTCCTAACCTAAATCAAGTTTATCACTAACAATAATCACAACTGTGCTGCATTCATGTAGGCATGACACATGCTTTTCATGGAATCTCTTTTGGTTAGTATGGTCTTGAAAGCCTTTCTAATAAACGCCTTGCAAAGCTTAAAAATCTCACCACATCCTGAGTTAAAGGGATAGTTCACCAAAAATGAAAATTCTGTCATTTACTCACTCTCATGTCGTTCCAACTCTGTATGACTAACTTTCTTCTGTGAGCCACAAAAGAAGATATATAGAAAAATGTATTTTGTTTTTATTTTGTGAAATGAAAGACAGTGAGGTCTAATGTTGTTTTGGACCCCATTGAGTTTCATTGTATGAGCAAAAGCAGTTAAAACTACTTCAAGCACTTGTCATGCAGAATTACTCAGAAGTGGTGTATATTTTTTAACACATTTCTCTCATTCAGACTGGTAGTTTTATTAAAATTAAAACTGCCTTTAAAATAACATGTGCAAAAGTGTTCAGTCCAGAGCTCTGCGAACTGTTCCTCTCATTATAAGCTAAAAGTGTGTTTCAGAAATTAATTCTGGCATTATATATTCTAAAACATTACATTTTTATACACTGTCTATGTCTTTTGAGCAATAAATGTTTATTTCATGTATTTAAATACTTTGTTTTTGGAGTTTTTAATTAAATGAAACAGACTCATGACCATTTTATGTTACAAATGTAAATAGCTTCCTAACTAACGAGAATCAGAGAGAATAGTTTAATTGAATTAACAATAATTGTTTGCCATTTTGTGAATATTAAGTAATGATGTCATCAATAAAGTAGTTAACTGTTGCCAGATTGCAAATATTTTAAAATGAAAATGACCAATTACAAGTACAGTGGAGTTCACTTATCTCGACTCACGGTTAACTCACCAATCCTATTACGTCTACGTTTTTGAAGTGGAACAGCCAAACTCCCTATTTGTCTTAGCATTTTCTTTTCGGTAATGTTAATTCTTTTATGTCACCGAACCCTAATATCTTGAGCACAAAAGAGGGACAAATTCGCCACTTCACATGGTTCTCTCGTGACTAATGCCAGTCCTAATGCTAAACTTACGCTGTTAGTGATCATTGTGTTTGCAATGTTGGAGAATATAATTAAAGGTTTGTATTGAGAATCGAAGGTTTTTTTTATTGTATACTGGTAAATCTCTGCTGTTAGTTGGTGCACATATGCCTTTTGTTGTTAGCAAACATATACAGTGTATGTACATTTTTAAAGCATGCCGATCGCTTCATCAAATAAATCGCCATATTGGCTTTTGGTTTTCTCGATTCTCGGTTATCTCAATGCTTTTTTTGCAACCCCCGAGGCCGTCGAGATAACCAAGCTCCACTGTATTATATTTTACGTAATTCAGATTCCATATAATCAGTTACTATCCACAATATATGTATATATATGTATATATATATATATATATATTCATCTTTCAATCAACCTCATGTTGTTCAAAACCTGTATGACTTTCTTTCTTCAGTGGAAAAGAAGATAATTAGAGCAATTATTTAGTGTTTTTGTCCATACAATTACATTAAAAGGGGTTCAGTGTCGTTTGGACTGTCACATTTTTCAAAATATAGATATTTTTTCCTCCGAATTAAATAAAGTAAAAAAGAATATGATTAATAAATAATTATATGTTTTTTCATATATATTTTAATATAGATATTTATCTTTTTTTAAATATATATATATATATATATATATATATATATATAAACGCATACAATTAAAAAATTCTATTATATATATATATATATATATATATATATATATATATTATATATATTATTTATAAATTTTCATTTTTGGATGAACAATCACTTTTAAAAAGTACACAAAAGCAAGATTTCTCAAGGTGAATGATGTCTTTTCTTACTGCACAGGCCTGGTTTCACAGATAGAATTGATTAGATTAAACCAGGATTAAGTCTTAATCAGGGCATTTAAGTATATTAAAATACATTTTCGCTATAATAAAATGAAAATAAAGTGACACAATTGTGACTTTTATGTTGCATAATTCGGCTTGATACAAGAATATGATCAGAAATGTCACTCATTAGCAATGATTAGATAGTTAAACAGGGATCTCTTCAGGACTAGAACTAGTCGGAATGTATTTTATAGTCCTTAAATTTGAAGCTGAAGGAATGTGATTGTTCTGAAGGCTCGCAGTAGATTTATCCACTGTTACAGCAGGGTACTGTAAGCCCACTGTTACCGCCTGGGAGTCCCTGGTACAGCACGGAACATCTCTTGTTATGGCCTCCAGGCTCTCTCACTCTCACACACACCAGCACAGCAAAAATGTGCCAATGTGTGCTCGAGAATGCCACAGATCGGTTTCCTTCCCTCAATCTCTCATTACTAACTCTTTCCAGCCTCAAGATGTTCTCCAAGGACGGTAAGATTTGTTACTTGTTTACTGTTTCAGAAGACGCTTAACCAAGTGCTAGTCGTGTTGAAAATTGTACCATAATTGTCCACCTAAGACTCAATTAGCAAAGTAGAGGAAGTATGATCTCACTCCTTTTTCTTTCTCTTCAAAAGACTCATGTCTTTTATGTTGGAATGATTAGTCCTATTATAATATGGAAAGCAGCAGTCAGACATTATGGGTCTGAGTAGTACAGGATGATATGGTCATACTTGAGTTTAGGAGAGGAAGTCACTGATGTCAGACAAAGACAATAGCCTTTGGTTTGGGGTTACACCGCTTGTCAGCTGGAACTGTGAAAAGAGGTTTTGTGACAGAGATTTTCCAGGCTTTGGAGTGGGATCAAAGATCTTCATCAGTTTAGCCACATCACAGGAGCCACAGATGCTTAGATGTGTCCAAAATCTCTACTAATGTAAAGAAACAAGGATTAAAAGACAGATTTGTTTTGAGAAGAACAAGTATTTGTGGTTGAGTTGTTATTTATACTGGGTCACATAAAGTTAGGAAGACGACTTCCAGTCTGAGCTGAACTTTACCTGAGGTTTAGATTCTTGTAATGGAACATCGCAGAGAGTTGAGAATATGGCAGGGTAATGAGAAAGCTAACACATCCTGTAGTGCCAAGGCAACTTCCTGTTGATTTTGTTTCCATTTTGACTTAAGTCAAAAGTTGTTAAGCTTTATATAAATCTCTGCCAACTGTTTGGCTCGAAGACATTTTGCAACAATGATGTTGTTGCGCTATTAATGATGAATTATTTACATTATTAAATGAAGAGACCGAAAACCTGACATGACTTGTGTGGATAATTTTCGCTGCTTCACAATATTTCAGATAATGTTAATTCCAATATGAGCCAGGAGAGGGCAGTGTTTGCTAGAGATATAAATGAATGGTTCGTTTTTTTGATTGGAAAAAGGTTTAAACCTTGTTTTGTTTTTTTATCTGTTTTGGAGATTTAAAGATTATTTTTTACAGCCTTTTCTACTGGAATATTTTAGCTAATAACTTTTATCATATATTTGATATGTTGTATTATATTATGAAACATTGTTATTAAGTTTCTCAGTGTTTTTTGGGGTGCATGATACCATACTGTGCAAATCCTTTTTACCATATGAATACAATGCTATATAAATATGATACCGTCATTTTTTATTATCTTACAAAAGAGTACTGTGGCAGTACCAGAATGCAAAATGGCAATACCATGGTACTGAAATGAATGCACTACGGTGACAAGAATACCATGGTGTTTACATGGCACATGCCCAAAAAACAAAAATCCCACATTGTAGTACTAGCGAGTTTTACGTGTCAAATTGTTCAACTTCAGTGAAAAGACACACACACTGAATACGTCTGCCTTTTATTAGTAGGGTGGTAACATCTCAAGTGTCATTTGTGCTAGTTTTTCGTTCCATTCAAAGCCATTTGCTAAAGTATCCTTTTAAATCCCATCTGTTCCTTCAGTACATTCTGTCCTTGCTCATGTACTTTTTTATTCTGACAGTAATTCAATATGGCACTGAAACTCTCAGATTAAAATATTACATATTTCACTTTAAGGTTCAACTATGTTACAAAATAGTCACTGAAATTCATCCAACTGACTAAGACGATTTGCTTAAAATAGATGTCACATCCATTCAACATCGTGGGAAGCTCATAACACAAGCTCAGACTTATCTAAATATTATATGCTTTTAGAATGAGGAGCTTTGAGGCACAGCACATTCTCCAAACTGCTGTCGATGAGGTAAACCCCACTGTTTGTCTCCCAACCTTGGTTTCCTCATTAGGAGTTTGAGGTCAGCGTTCAGTATGTAACCAGAGTACTGTAGTCTGGGACCATGACCTAAATATCCTTCAATAGGCCTAAAACCAAACTGTTTTCCGATAAAGGGCTCTGCTGAAAAAACAAGTTAACTGGATTGAGCTGGTTTGGTTGGTTTCTCAGCTGGTCAAAAATATTATGTTATGTGTGTTGTGTTGTGTGTGTTATGAATGTCATGTGTTGTGCTGTGTTGCGTGTGTGTTATGTGTTGAGCGTGTTGTGCGTGTTATGTGTGTTCTGTGTGTTGTGTGTGTTAAGTTTAAATGTGTTTTTTGTGCTGTGTCGTGTGTGTTATGTTTGCTATGTGTGTTATGTGTTTTGTGTTGTGTGTGCTACGTGTGTTGTGTTGTGTGTTATATGAATATTATGTGTGCTGTGTGTGTTATATGTTGTGCTGTGTTCTATGTGTTATGAACATTTTGTATGTTATGAATGTTATGTGTGTTGTGTGATTTGCTGTGTTGCGTGTGCTGTGCGTGTTATGTGTGTTATGAATATTCTGTGTGATATGAATGTTATGCATGTGTTTATATGATTTGCTGTGGTGTGTGTTATGTATGTTGTGTATGTTTTGTTGAGCGTGATGTGCGTGTTGTTTGTGTTAAGTTTAAGTGTTTTGTTGTGCTGTGTTGTGTTTGTTATGTTTGCTGTGTGTTATGTGTTTTGTGTTGTGTGTGCTCTGTGTGTTGTGTTCTGTGTTGTGTTGTGTGTTATGTGATTTGTTGTTTTGCGTGTGTTATTTTGTGTGTTGTGTGTCTTATGAATATTATGTGTGCTGTGTTCTATGTGTTATGAATATTTTGTGTTATGAATATTACGTGTGTTGGGTTATTTGCTGTGTTGCGTGTGCTATGTGTGTGAAATGAATGTTGTATGTGTTGTGTTTATGTGATTTTCTGTGCTGTGTTATGTGTTGTGCTGTGTTGTGTTATGAATGTCATGTGTGTTGTTTTACTGCATTAAAAATATATTATATTATATTAATAATATTGATTATTATTTGAATGCAGTGCAAGTGTTGTTATTAATAAATAAATAAAACAAACTTTAATAATAATAATTCTATAAACTTCAACTAAAATAAAAATTTTACTAAAAGTTAAAGTACTATAATTACTGAAATTAAAACTGAAATTAAATTTCCTGTAGTTCAATCAGTAGAGCATCGGTGTTTACAACGTCAAGGTCATGGGTTCGATCCCAGGGAAAGCAAGAACTGATTTAATGTGTTCCTTGAATGCAGTGCAAGTTGCTTTGGATAAAAGCGTCTGCCAAATGCAAAAATGCAAATGTAAAAAAACAACAACAAAAAAATAAAAAAATAAAAACGTAATAATAAATTATACTAAAACAACTCTTGAGTACAGAAAAAAATAAACCAAAATAATATACAATGTAAACAGTATAGTTTTATTCGCTGTTTCACTCAAGCGCAGTTTGATGTGTCTTTGATTCCTGATGCCAAATGTACCAGAGTGTTCTGCCAGCCGTATTTTTAGACACTGTGCCAGCCCACGGGAAATACATTTCTGTATTTATCTTTATCCTGAGGGAAAGGAAATAACTACAAACCAAAAAGCTACAACTCTTGTTCGAAACGCACATTCCTCCCCTGCCCAATAAGACGGTTCCAAGCTAGGATTTGCTTACAGACGGATTCAAGGGGCTCTTCCCCAACACATTCTGTCAAATTCATCAAAACCTCCATGGAATGCAAACTTTACTTTGGAGCGATCGCGTCGTCTAAGTTGTATCAGTTCCATGTGTGCAGATGTTGTGTGTTTGTTCACAGAGAGCATATTTGAGCACTGTAAAAGTACAGTTCACTTCTTGTCCTAGGCCTTGAGTCCTGGTGAATGAAGGACCGGAGCTTTGAGTTCACTTTACGATGAGGGTTAGTCTACTCCACAGTATTTTTGAGTCCGGCAACATGGCCTCGGGATGTTCAGGATTCCTCTCAGGTCTGCATGGAATGTGGAACATTTGAGGTGCCAATGCTAGTGACGCACGCAACTGACGGCAAACATTTCCTTCCACCTGTCCTTTCTGCTTCTGGCCGGAATCCTCTCCAGAAAAAACACTTCGGATGGCATCGTTTCATTGTTTCATCTCATTTGGAGGACTCAGCGTTGACATTTTTCATGGATTTCTTGGAGTCAAATGACTTGTGTATTTCGTGTGCGACTGGCTGGGTGGCGCCGCACAGTGCCATAAGAAATCATGGCAAATTGCGTCAAAACAAACAGAAAAATGGATAGAAATGAGTGATGTAAACAGGATCAACCCTGCCAAGCGAGTGACATCAGCTTTGCCAGAGTAAACCATTACGGCCCACGTTACCATGTCAGCAGACACTGTTTGTTGTTAAAGTCGCATGGTGGAAACTCAAAAACACAGAGCACTGCTGAGCTGCTGTCTGTGCAAAACCTGCTTTCCTTACACTTCCAGACAATAGCACTTTCAGACCCAGGACTCAACTGCCCTGACTTTACCTCCTGCAAGTACATTAACAAATACCACTTTTCCTTTTCTTGGTCTCCCTCATGGTAAGAATTGCCTCTACCTGGACCTTCCACTAAATAACATTAACCAGACACAGCAATGTTGTGAAAAATATGCTTTAAAGAGACAGTTCATCCAAAATGTCATTGTTGTCATCATGTATTCACCCTGATGTCATTCCAAATACGGTGGAACCCACTTATCTCGAGCTCGGTTATCTCGCCAATACTATTATATCTACGTTTTTGAAGTGGAACCGCCAAACTCCCTATTTGTCTTAGCATTTTCTTGTCGGTTATGTCGATTCTTTTATGTTGCCGAACCCTGATATCTTGAGCACAAAAGAGGGACAAAGTCGCCACTTTACATCGGTTATCTCGATCCCCGTGACTAATGATAGTACCGAGTTCACTGCGCATGTGCTGAATTCGTGTTGCACGTGCATCATGGTCTGTATGGTCGCTCTCCAATAACGCGAAACCATAGTAACCGCGTGTGCAATACTTTTCAGAACTGTGTCCGAGCGAAATGACTGTGTTATGAGCGAATGTGTTTATGTGTGTTGTGACTGTTTACGCTGTGAGCAAAATTGTGTTTGCAATGTTGGAGAATATGATTAAAGGTTTGTATCGAGAATCAAAGGTGTTTTTTATCGTATTCTGGTAAATCTTGCACCGGCTGTCAGAGTGGTTGACGACTGCCCAGATGACGAGCTTTATAGATGGGTTTCACACTCTTCTCAAACATGTAAAGAGCGTAAGTACAAACGAGGAAAAAGAAAACACTCTGACAAACATCACAAATAAAAGAAGGAAAATAGAAACAGTAGATTATGCTACATAACAGTCAGCGGTAGTGCGGCCATCTGTCTCCTCACTCAAAAACACTCTCCTCCCCTTACGTGCGCGCGCACTCACACCAGAACAGCACGCACACAACAGCATACGCCGTCTTAAAGGTATATTCCCAACATAAACATAAAGTAGCCGTTACAATCTCTGCTGTTAGTTGGTGCACATATGCCTTTTGTTGTTAGCAAACATATACAGTGTATGTACATTTTTATAGCATGCCAATCGCTTCATCAAACAAATTGCCATATTGGCTTTTGGTTTTCTCGATCCTCGGTTATCTCGACGCTTTTTTGCAACCCCCCGAGTCCATCGACATAACCGGATTCCACTGTAATTTATTTCAATGGAACACGAGTGAACAAGTTTTTCCATACAATAAAAGTGGATGGGGACCAGAGGCTGTCAAACTCCAAAAAGGGCCAGAAGCATCAGAACAGTACTGTAGTTCACACTTATGCACTGTGTTCAATAACTTTCAGAGAGTTATTCAATAACTGTTCAATAACTTTCAGAGAGAATGAAATCAAATTGTGATTTACAGCCTTGCCCACTATTCACTTTTACTGTAAAAAGGAGCAACAGAAAAAGAGCATTTTGTGTGTGAACAATCGCTTATGGTTCGGATAGACAACATGATTTTTCCCAGATTTTTGCGTTTGTCAATGCGAGATGCAGAAAGAGAGCCAGTCTGCAGATTTTTTGTTATGTAATCTTTGTTACGTAAATCTTTCAACTCTGTCGTCCAAAAATCTGCATACTGGCAGAAATTTCAGTGTAGTATGGGCACAGACTCTGATTTTTTTATTTTCAGACCTTCTAAAAATCGTTTTTGACATAAAAAACTCAGGATTTAATAAGACATGCAGTGAAAATGTATGAATAATTAGTTTTGTGGCTGCTCTCATTGCATACACATTTGTCAGAGTTTCCTTTTCAGACGCAAAGTTTATTTGAAGAGAGTATTTAAATGAATAATGCAAGGTGATTTACTAAGTCAATTTACTGGTATTTGTGGTATTATTTACCTCACCAAAAAAGTATGTTTTAGACCAGTCCGGCTGCATCTGTGTTCTTTCATTTGCGTGTCATCTGTAGATCACGTGTAGAACTTTCCACTCTCGTTGTTTGTGGTGTGGCACTTGCAACGCCAAGGTCATGGTTTTGATTCCCAGGGAAAGCAAGAACTGTTTTGAATGACAATGTAATAAAAGCGTCTGCCAAAAGCATAATTGTAGAATTGCACCCTCATGTTAATTTACCCAGTTTAGTAAATCTGGCCCATAATCTGAGTCTGATTTTGAGTTATGTAGTATATTTCAGGCTTTACATTCTTCACATTACAAAAATAACAAGTTTCAAAGGTCCAGATGGTTTAGAACTTTTGGCCTTTCTATTCTATTCTATTTCTTCAATCATGTCCTGAGTCTTCTAGGCCTGTAAGGGTAGTAATATGGATCAATGCAGGTCATTAGAGGTAGTTTAACAGACAAACTAAGGGATCAGAGTTCAGAGAGTTCAAGGGTCAAAGTGCTGAGAACACCAAAGCCAGACAGAAGGAAGTTGTTCTGATCCTCTCACACATATCAGACACCTTTTGTCAAGCAAAATTCCAAACAAACATGAATACATTTTTTAATGGTATGTCAGCACACAAAAACAAACTATACCTTTTATACTCATACCATCATTTGTACTGTTTTGGTTTAAGTTCCAAAAACAAAAAATTAAATAATAATTTCAATTTGAAAGTATTTCATTCCCTTGCATTTATATGTTTAGAAGTTATGTCTCTATCAGTTTTTGCGTTCTGGTGTTGCTGGCTCCATATCAACAATTTCCGAGGTTGAATTTATAGTAAAAATGTCCATCATGATATATATACTGACAAACATTTGATGTCAAGACAATTTTCACTCGGAATTTGCTTGTAGATTTCATAAACAGAAGAACAAATTAAAAGTATAAAGTATTTTCCAGTGTACTGTTGCCATTGTAATAATAATGATAATCAAATGTGTGTTTATATATATATATATATATATATATACACACATTTGATTATCATTATTATTACAATGGCAACAGTAAAGGTTATTAGGTAAATATGTGTTATTAGGACAGGTATAAGACAGCAGCTTATTTTTATACATATATATATATATATATATATATATATATATATATATATATATATATATATATATATATATATATAAATAAGAGTCAATAGAAACAGACCCTAAAGCTGCTGTCCTATACCTGTCCTAATAACACATATTCATGGTTTCCAGATAGACAAACTCTCACACACTCCCTCACAGATTCCCCCCACAGCACAGCATTTATTGACTCACAGCATACTGTTACTTTCGTCATGTAACGTCTCCGATCTCACACAGGCTACTCCGTTTCCGTTTTGTGTTTTTTTTTCTGTCCGTCTCACCTCTGTCCAGACAGAAACACAGGCGGGCCAGAGAGATCACAAATGCGTGTTTGAGGAAGTGAGGTGGCATAAAGGCTGAATTCGACAGGTGAGTGTGTAAGAGTGTGAGTGTGAGTGTGTGTCTCGCTTACATCCTGGGCAAACAGGGACGGATTGCAAAAATGCTCCATGAGCGCAAACCTTAGTTGCGAGCCGGGCCCATTGACAGACACTTCGTTCATTTTCCACAAAACGTTGTTTCTCCTCGCAAACCAGTTTGAGCCGACCCCACTGCTGGACATAGCTTCAGCATCAAAAGATATTTTTAATAAAGTGGTCAACAGCAGTTGCGCAAACATTCTAAAGTAGCTTACGAAAACAGCCGCTCGAACGGCCGTAGAGAGAGAAGCCTTCTTATGTCCGCTGGAATGTTCGGAAGGCCCCGTTTCACCACCCTCAAAGACACAGGGGCTCTTTGTAACTGTGCACTGACCACACAGCACACCAGATCACTCTGGAATTCTGGGGTTGTTTATCCTGCAGCATGCAAAACTTGTTTATTTTCTTTGACATTTTTCAATACAGTATGTACTATAGGAGTTTGTCTGGCTGTCACAGTTAATCCTGTGAAACCTTATTAAGTAAAATTAGTAATAGACTTCAGTGAGTTTCTGAAAATATTTGCCTTTCATTTAAACGTTCGAGTTTAGCTTGAGTGAATTTGGTGGCCTGCTTTTAACCACTCCAAAGGTGAAATCTATATGTTGTAGTGATCCATTTAACATCTCTCGCGGATGTATTGTTACTTTAAAACAATGAAGCAGCGCCGGTAACATTTTGTGCATTTTACTTTAAAAAAGTGGGTTCTCGGAAACAGCATCTTTTAACCTTTAATGCCCTCGTATTTTGAACGAAATCTCCTTTAAATCTTGGACACGAGAAAATGATTAGAGGGCCCCTGAAAGAGCTAATGCGGGTCATTCACTGATGGATAGACTCCGGAAGCTGGAGAGAAACTAAGAGTTATCCGAGGTGAATATATCATTTGTGCTAAAAAGCTAACACCTTGGCACAAAAATTAGGATTAAAAACACATAATTACTTAGAAAACTGTGGTCTCTGAATATCTAGCATTCATCCCTCACCCTTTCGCAGATAAAAACATTCAACTAAACTGTGTGTGTTTCTGGCATGCTGCTCCATTTTTATTAATGTGTGTCTGTGTGTTTGTCCATATCCGAAATCTTTGTCCTTCTGGAGACATTTTTGGTCCCCATGTGAAAAACAGCTTACAGATCATACTAAGTTTTTAAAAATCTAAAAATGCTAAATATTTCCTGTGATGGTTTGGTTTAAGGAATAGAATATACAGTTTGTACACTATAAAAATCATTATGTCTAGGGAAAGTCTCTAAAAACATGAAAACCCAACGTGTGTGTGTGTATTCCGGAATGTTAAATCTTTCCTAATCCTGATTATCTATGGAGTGTGACTTCCTAGTTTATTTCAGTAAATGACTCCAAAATACCAAGTAAAATTGTTTTGCTTCTCTGCGCCTTTGAAATAGACCGTCATCTGCCGGTGGAACTTTTGCTATTTGAGGTGTCTGGAGAACTGAATAGCTATTGGATGATATCTAAACATAATTGCTCTGATGCAAGCCCTGTTTTAAACTTCACTCATGATATACGCCTTAACGTCACATACCTCTCTTCCTCAGTTCATCTTTGGCAGTCTAAACAATTACAATGACTTCATCCCCTCTCAAGTTCTGCCACAATAATAGCTCTGTCTCTCTGTGTGTGTGTGTGTGTGTGTGTGTGTGTGTGTGTGTGTGTGTGTGTGTGTGTGTGTGTGTGTGTGTGTGTGTGTGTGTGTGTGTGTGTGTGTGTGTGTGTGTGTGTGTGTGTGTGTATGAAGCAGTTTGTCTGCTTTTTTTAACTGCATTAAGTGGGTCTAATACTTGGAACAGACACAAACTGATCTATGATTAAAGAATGCAGGACTTTTACATTTATTCATTTAGCAGATGCTTTTATCCAAAGCGACTTGGAACTTGAGGAATACAGAAAGCGATTCATGCTGAAGATGCAACAGTACACAATAGTGCTCACAATACAAAGTTTCGAACATTGCTTGAAGTAGTACTTTGTTGTCCTGGCTTTTACTGTGTGTGCCGCGAAGAATTATCCGATTTCCCTAGCTTTCCATTCAACACCGTGCCAAAGACATTTGAAACAGCATGTTGTGGGATTGCATATTTAGGAATACGTATAAGATCTGCTGATCCAAGCACCTTACGTAACATCATTTGAAATCCTATTTTGTACATTACAAGTGAACCTGATGAGATCCGTTTCCAGAGAGGGGCTTTTGTCAGTCTTTAATCTTCCTACTGATAGTCAAACTGTGCATGAACGTTTACATAGTCTTAGTTCTTGTGACCAGGTACTGTTTATGCCATCTGGGAGAACTATTATCTTCACAGTCAGGGGTAATTTACAGTACTGTCTTTTGATGCTTTTTTTTAGCGATCATTTCTTTGTCTAAGGTCAACACCTTTAAGGTCTGCCCACTGAAGGCCTATAGAATACAATGCAGCGACGAACAGCACATTCTCAAAAACGAATCCGGCTGAAAATACAACCAAGCGTCCTGGTCTTTGCTTCTGAAATATCAAACAAAGTACACTAATCATGAGAGAATCTCGGGGTCAAGAGATCACCCCGTCATGTTATTGAGTTCACTGATTATTTTATTTTTTTGGAAAAGAAAGTGTGAGAGAAAACATGTTTTTAGGAGATTAAAATGGTTCATAAAAGATTGTTTTTCTCTTTTCTGCTATCAGAGAGAGCAGAGGTAAAGCGTCAACACAGGGAGACCGTAAATCACGTCCCATAGTCGGAATGCCCGCTTTCGGGGCAAACAGCAGCAGCTGTGGCGCAAACAGTCATGGCTTTTATGGAGAGGATTTGTACCGTATTCTGCCAAAATGCCAAAAAAGTGGAATTTATCATGTCAAAAACATCTTCCAGCCCTGCATGCTTATGTTTGCACACTCAAGTTCACAGGCAGGTCCTCTCTGAACGCTATCAGACTGGGTCAGAGTTTATCCAACATTATCCACCATATGCGTTTGCTTAAAACAAACATGTCACCTTAATCCCATTCTAATATTTAATTTTCATTTAAAATACATTTTTTGTTTCTTGAAATAAAATAAATGTGATTTGAAATAAACCAAATGTATAAAACTAGATGCCAAAGCAACATTGTCATTTTCATTTAGTTTGACACTAGACTACCACAGGATGCACAGCCATGGAATGATGACGAAACAGAAAGACAGCAAACACAGAGGGATTAAGTACACACAGGAGGAGGTGTAATTGATTGGGAAACAGCTGGGGCAAATCAAACTAATGACAATTAAACAAGGAGGGAGGAGAACACAAAGACTAGACAGGAACATGCAGCCAATGCGGACGCGCATCGCCGCGTGTTCACATTAGACAAAAGACGACGTGCAGCTGGTGTCGACCAAACTGCGTGCGCAACACCAAAACACAACATGAAAGCACGCGGCCGAAGTAAACATGAACCGTGTGCTTACAACACTGTATAAGGACACGAGAGCACGCGGTACAAGCAGAGCTTGAAACCGCGCCCACTCACATAACATAGAGTGCGTGAGAACGACCAAGACGTAACACAGACAAGAGTGCATGCGACTCGAGAACTCGAAGCTGCGTGCACACACACAAAACTCGAGACATTATGGTAGTATCAGAGCTCTGCCACAACAAGAGATTCCTAGACCGAATGAGGCAGAACCCTGACACATAATTACTAAAACTTTAACTATCTTGACACAATAACATTTATCACATTGAGATAAATTATCTCAATGACTAAAATAATACTGAAACTGAGTAACATGAATAATATGAATCTGAATTCACAGTATTCTCTAAAAAGAAAGGCCTAAAATATTCGGATGCCCTACTACTTCCAGTGAAATTCTGAAGAACGCATTCGATGGACACTTAAGTATCTCATGAGGCCACAGGACGGTGTAGGTCACATGACAACATGGTTGATGTAGTATGTTTGGATATATAGAGAAGACCCTTTTCTAATTTGGCCCGAAATAATTTGTATTCCTGGTGTGAATGCACCTTTCCCATATGTGATTCGTCTCTCATGTGGTGTGAACAGGCCTTTACATGCTATATAACAACCTGCTGGTCATTCGAAACCTGTGTGAAATCACTAACATGAATATGTAAGTTATTTTCCCTGGCAGCAACAACTCTGACCTTGTCTGTATGTTGTTTGTCAGACTTAGCCAGGCCTTGGCGTTTTTTATGCTTAGCTGAGCGATTTGGCACTAAACTATAAGCTTAAGCATCTTGATTGTTTTGAAGAGGATTTAGACATTTTTTCACAGCCTGTCTGAAACTGGAGAAAACAGAGATTCTGTAGTCCGGCTAAATGAAGTGAGAACTTCAGAAGTTACCGGATGAAAGTTGTGTTTCAATAATGTGCTCAGACTATAGGCTGGGAAAATGAGTGAACTAACGCCATAACTGTTTTTATACTTCCCAGGGTTCCAGTTATTAAACTCAAAGCGAATAAGACCCAGACATGACTTCTAGCCATCGTTTTATCTTGATCCCCTGGCACTGAGATATAAATCTGAAATGCACAATTCTCATAAGACGCAGAGAGGGTATTTCCCATGTTTCTGCTGACCTTAATGCCAGGTGTGGACCTCTAAAACAATGACTTCAACATGGAGGTGGATAAAGACACACACAAAGTAGCTGTGGAAAAACAAAAAAACATCACGTCAGCAGCTTTACAGAGATTTTACCCAAAGCTACAGCGATTACGGGACTGTACACACCGTATGATGCACATTTTCTATTCCAAATCTGCTTACTTGCCTATCATACAGTACAGTAAGTGAAAAGCACTTACTGAAAAGTAAGTGGGAAGTAAAATGAATACAAAACAGTATGAGAAAAGTTACTTCCTTGTGCTTTCAAAACGTGCTGTATGTGTTGTAGCAAAATCTTTCTTCAGCCCCAGATAACGGCTGATAAATGAGTCTCAAGTGCCAAAACAAAGTCAACCGTCACAACGCAAGAGAATACAATTGCAAAGGCCAGGGCATGAGTTCAGAGTGCTATCTGAATGTCACGGTTCGCAGATTCATTGTCTCCTATTACTGCCTGTGTATGCATGCGTGGTGAATGTGGGAGGCGTGGTTACTGATCACTGCCGCCATCACTCATCATCACACACCTGATCCCTATCTCCTTGTGCCTACTTAGTGCCCGCTCACCACTCCCTTGTTGTCGAGTCGTTGTCTTCCATGTTCCACGCCGACCGTTCCTGTGTTCAACTGTTCCAGCGTCTCATCCTCTGTGTCAGCGTCTTCCGGTGTTCCGTGTCAGTGTCAGTGTCAGCGTCAGCGTCAGCGTCATCGTCATCGTCATCATCTCCGTCTCTGTCAGCGTGTTCCGGTCTGCTGTTTCGTGTCCACTCTCCACGCTTCGCACCTTTGGACTACACTGCACTGCACCATCTGTCACCTGCCCATTGAGTCCCTGCGCCGCCTGCTTCTGGACATTGTTCTCACTATTCATTCCATCAATAAACCAACATTTGCTTTTGAATCCTGTGACTCTTGCTTACTGACAGAACGACTCGACCAGGATGGATTCAGCAAATGTTCCCGACTGGCAGGAGTTTGTCTCCAACAACATGGCGCGCCTGGACAGGCAGGAGGAACAGATGCTGGCCACCGGGCACGCCATACAAACACTCGCGGCGCAGGTGTCCGAGCTCGCCAGCAGATTCCAACGGATGCCTGTTCCCGCTGCGCCAGCTCCACCGCCGGTCCCCTCCCTCACCAGCCGTCCCGCAGGGCAGCCAGAACCCCATCTTCCACCTCCAGAACGTTACTCAGGTGAGCCTGATTCCTGCAGAGCTTTCATTACGAAATGCTCTATCTTCTTCTCACTTCAACCTCAGACATACGCTACTGAGCAGGCAAAGGTAGCGCTCGTCATCTCACAGCTCTCGGGACGGGCAGCTAAATGGGGAACGGCGGTGTGGGAGAATCAAGAACCATGCTGCTCCTCGTTCCAGGCCTTCTCCGAGGAGATGAAAAGAGTGTTCGATCGGTCTGCGGTCGGCCGCGAGGCAGCTCGGAGACTCGCAGACCTCCAACAAGGCGACAGGTCAGTCTCCGAGTATTCCATAGAGTTTCGCACGCTCGCGGCCGACTGCAAGTGGAACGAGGAGGCGCAGTGGGACAGGTTCCTGCATGGGTTGGCTGACCGTGTCCAACGCGAGATCTACGCCCTGGACCTACCTCCACGACTCAACGGACTCATCGAGCTGGCGCTGCGAGTGGACGCCCGACTGGAACGCATCAAGTTCCGGCCCACTCCAGCCGTAGGTCCAGGGTCCCCGATGACATCCTCTGCAGTCCATCCCGGCACGGTCAGTCCCATCCCCACTCATGAACCCATGCAGGTTGGGCGAGCTCGGCTTTCCCGGGAGGAGAGAGAACGTCGCAGAGCCCTGGGGCTCTGCATCTACTGTGCCGGGGAGGGGCACTTCATCAACCAGTGCCCGGTAAAAGCCCGCGCCCGCCAGTAAGGAGGGGGCTACTGACGGGCGCGGTCAAGGTCAATCGGACTCCCTCATCGACTCTCCTCCCGGTAAGACTACAATGGGCCAACACTTCTCATCACTGTCAGGCACTTCTGGATTCCGGGGCTGAGGGCAACTTTATGGATTTCTCTACGGCACTAAAACTCAAGATCCCCACTGAGCACCTCACACACCCCATTGCCGTCAACGCCTTGGGCGGACAAAGCCTACCGGACATTTCACTCAAGACCACTCCCCTCAGACTCACCACCGCCGGTAACCACACTGAGACTATTGACTTTTTCATCACTGACTCCCCCCTGGTTCCCATCGTCCTCGGTCATCCCTGGCTAATCAAGCACAATCCCAGGGTTGACTGGGGACACAATAACATCATGAGTTGGAGTGATCAGTGCCATGCCTCTTGTCTTGTGTCTGCATGTACGTCTGTGTCTCGTTCTGTGTTGCAGGAGGAGTCGACGAATCTGTCTAACGTGCCCCCTGAGTACCTCGACCTGAAGGAAGTGTTCAGTAAGTCTCGGGCTGCTTCTCTTCCTCCACACCGTCCCTATGACTGTGCAATAGATATCCTGCCAGGTATGTCTCCGCCCAAGGGCAAGTTATACTCGCTTTCTGTTCCTGAAAGGGAGGCCATGGAGAAATATATTTCTGATTCTTTGGCTACCGGGTTCATCCGCCCCTCTTCTTCTCCAGCGGGGGCGGGATTCTTTTTTGTGGGGAAGAAGGATGGATCCCTGCGACCTTGCATTGACTACCGGGGCCTGAACAACATCACGGTGAAGAATACCTATCCTTTACCGTTGATGTCTTCTGCCTTCGAGAGGTTGCAGGGAGCATCCATCTTCACAAAACTGGATTTAAGGAACGCTTATCATTTGGTTCGCATAAGAGAGGGGGATGAATGGAAGACAGCATTTAATACCCCTAGGGGCCATTTTGAATACTTGGTCATGCCTTTTGGGCTTTCCAACTCCCCAGCTGTCTTCCAAGCACTCGTCAATGACGTGTTGAGAGACATGATTGATCAGTTCACGTATGTTTACCTGGATGACATACTGATATTTTCCTCGTCTCTCCAGGAACACGTTCAACACGTCCGGCGAGTGCTCCAACGGTTACTTCTGAATGGGCTTTTTGTCAAGGCGGAGAAATGCGTTTTTCATGCACAGTCTGTTCCTTTCCTAGGTTACATCATCTCGTCGGAGGGAGTGTGCATGGATCCCGACAAGGTTAAGGCTGTGATAGAGTGGCCAACCCCGGACTCTCGCAAGGCCCTGTTGAGGTTCCTGGGGTTCGCCAACTTCTATCGACGTTTCATTCGCAACTTCAGCCAACTAGCCGCTCCTCTGACAGCCTTGACCTCTCCCAGAACGACGTTCAGGTGGTGCGACGCCGCCGAAGCGGCGTTTTCCAAACTCAAGAGCCGCTTCGTTTCGGCTCCCATCCTGATCGCCCCTGATCCCACACGTCAGTTCGTGGTGGAGGTCGACGCATCAGAGGTGGGGGTAGGTGCGGTTCTCTCCCAGCGCTCTCTCTCAGACGATAAGATGCACCCTTGCGCGTTTTTTTCCCATCGTTTGTCCCCAGCGGAACGAAATTATGACATTGGTAACCGGGAGTTGTTGGCAGTCAAACTAGCTTTGGAAGAGTGGCGTCATTGGTTAGAGGGGTCAGGGGTGCCCTTTCTAGTTTGGACTGATCACAAGAATTTAGAATACATCAGAACAGCCAAAAGACTAAACTCCAGGCAGGCTCGGTGGGCCCTTTTTTTCGGACGTTTTGACTTTTTGCTATCTTACCGCCCGGGTTCTAAGAACATCAAACCCGATGCTTTATCGCGTGTTTTTGATCGATCCGACCGCCCGTCCACTCCCGAGTGCATTTTTCCCGAGAGACTCATTGTCTCCACACTTGTATGGGAGGTCGAAGCGAAGGTCAAATCGGCCTTAGAAGGGGTAACGCCTCCGCCCGGGGGTCCACCAGGTCGATTATTTGTGCCGGAGGAAGTCAGATCCGAGGTCATCCGATGGGGTCACTGTTCCAAAATAGCCTGTCACCCAGGGGTCACTCGCACTAACTTTTTAGTCAAACAGCGATTCTGGTGGCCAAGGATGGCCCGCGACGTCCGGGATTTTGTGTTGGCTTGTTCCGACTGTGCCCAGGGTAAGACTTCCAATCGCTCTCCAGATGGGTTGCTCCAGCCGTTGTCGGTGCCTTCGAGACCCTGGTCCCATATCGCTCTCGATTTTGTCACCGCCCTCCCACCCTCCCAGGGGAACACGGTTGTTTTGACCGTAGTGGACCGGTTCTCGAAGGCAGCTCATTTCATACCCTTACCCAAATTACCTTCTGCTAAGGAGACAGCGGCGTCTGTCATTGAACATGTCTTTCGCATTCATGGCCTCCCGACAGACGTGGTCTCTGACAGAGGGCCCCAATTTATATCCAAATTCTGGAGAGAGTTTTGTAGATTACTGGGAGTGAGCGTTAGTCTGTCTTCGGGTTTCCATCCCCAGAGCAACGGCCAGACCGAACGAGCCAATCAAGACCTCGAGAGGTGCTTGCGGTGTACGGTGTCACAGAATCCCGCTTCCTGGAGTCAACAGCTCCCGTGGGTTGAGTACGCACATAACTCGTTACCAGTGTCATCCACGGGCCTGTCGCCATTTGAGTGTAGTCTAGGGTACCAGCCACCTATCTTTCCCAGTCTGGAATCCGAAGTCGCGGTCCCCTCCGCCCACGCCTTCATCCAGAGGTGTCATCGCACTTGGAGTAGAGCCCGCGAGACTCTACTGCAGGTGGGAGCGCGCACCAAGGCCCAGGCCGATCGCCACCGGTCGAAGCCTCCCGTCTACGTCGTGGGTCAAAAAGTGTGGCTTTCTTCCAAGGACATTCCTCTCCGCTCCGTATGTAATAAACTTGCCCCCAAATTTATTGGCCCGTTCCCTGTCACCAAGATCATTAGCCCGGTGACAGTCCGCCTCAAATTGCCTCCAGCGTACGGGAGGATTCATGCCGCCTTTCATGTTTCCAAAATAAAACCTGTTTTTCGTTCTCGCATTAATCCGCCCACCCCGGTTCCCCCACCGCCGCGTCTCGTAGATGGGGAACCTACCTATTCGGTAAACCGTATTCTGGATTCGAGACGGAGGGGACGCGGATTCCAGTACTTGGTGGACTGGGAAGGTTACGGCCCGGAGGAGAGAAGTTGGGTACCTGCTAGAGACATATTGGATCACTCCCTTATTGATGACTACAATCGACAGGTAAGTGCCCCTGGGAGCGTCGAGAGACGCTCCTAAGGGGGGGGGTACTGTCACGGTTCGCAGATTCATTGTCTCCTATTACTGCCTGTGTATGCATGCGTGGTGAATGTGGGAGGCGTGGTTACTGATCACTGCCGCCATCACTCATCATCACACACCTGATCCCTATCTCCTTGTGCCTACTTAGTGCCCGCTCACCACTCCCTTGTTGTCGAGTCGTTGTCTTCCATGTTCCACGCCGACCGTTCCTGTGTTCCACTGTTCCAGCGTCTCATCCTCTGTGTCAGCGTCTTCCGGTGTTCCGTGTCAGTGTCAGTGTCAGCGTCAGCGTCAGCGTCATCGTCATCGTCATCATCTCCGTCTCTGTCAGCGTGTTCCGGTCTGCTGTTTCGTGTCCACTCTCCACGCTTCGCACCTTTGGACTACACTGCACTGCACCATCTGTCACCTGCCCATTGAGTCCCTGCGCCGCCTGCTTCTGGACATTGTTCTCACTATTCATTCCATCAATAAACCAACATTTGCTTTTGAATCCTGTGACTCTTGCTTACTGACACTGAATTTAGCGGCTGTGTTGCTAATAACAGCACATCGGAAATGTACCAGCATACAGACAGATCAAGAAGATCCAACATCTACACCGAGAACTGCCCATGTTCGTGCATTTGCAAGCGTGTGAGCGAGGCGACTACTTTTGTGGTTATTTCCGCCATCCACCGCCGTCGTGTGTGGCTGAAGACCTCCAGCATGTTCTTGGAACTGTTGCTTAGTAACTTTTGAAATGCTGAGAGGGAATAAGTAACTAAATGTACAATACAGTGGTTCGACCTGCACTTTTATATAAAGTAACTGTAATCTGTCTACCATTTCTCTGTCTGACATTTCTCTTATTGGCATCACTATTGATAAACCATGCACATCATGCAGCCTTCCTGCTCACTTTCGATCTTTCTTCTGCGTCATCATACCACACACAAGTTGACGTACATGCTAAAACATATACTGCTACTAGGCAAAGAGACCAACTGACGCAATCGCACGTACGCAAAAGGGATTAGTACTTCCGCCAGCAATTTTAAGACATGTGATTTTTACCCAAAGTGGTTTCAAGGTAAAACCAAAGCAATATTTCTCTGTTATTATTCAGTAAGTCATGTGTAAAAATAGCGACCTACTTACCACCAACAACGATATATTAATATTATATGCTGATTTTGCTGCAGGCTACTGAAACAGCAGCAGACAGAAGCGGACATCTGTTGTGCATCTCTTGTGTGGGCCGATGGTTTCGGGTCAGGCAAGTGATGCAACGGATGTGAGCAAGAACTGTTCATTCATAAACAGTTGATGCCGCAGGGGTCTTGGGACTCTAAAAATAGCTGCTTAGATCCAGCTGACTGACTGAGGAATCTCTTCTTTATGTTTATTTGTCTGTTTCAACCTCCCCTGCCAAGTTCATTCTCTTGTCTTCTGTTCTTACTCTCGTCTGTTTCAAGCACTATGGATGTCCTCCTGAAAGTAAAACACTGTTGTGCATTCATTTAAAAAAGGATGTTTTTTGAATTTTTTGAATTTAGAAAAGACAAAAGATTTTACCGAGTGTGAATTTAGGTAGCGAACAGGATGCAGAACTACTATTTGAATTTGAATGGATAGATGGATAGATGGATGGATGGATGGATAGATGGATGGATAGATGGATGGATAGATAGATAGATGGATGATGGATGGATGGGCACACACATTCACCCTAGCAGTCCTTGTGTGAGAGAGTGTATACATGATGGTGTTAACAGATCACAGAGGTAGTCTAAAAGTTTGACCGGTGACCTTTAACCTGTGTTGAAGTGTTGAGTGAATGTGTGGAGGTGCTCAGTGAGGGGTGTGTGGGTAGTGCAGGGTCGTTAAAGCAGTCTAGCCTTACGGCACACAGCTCTAAGCTTCCCATAAGGCAGGAAATTCCTCCTATGGGCCGTTCCACACCTGCACAAACATATCGTGCAATAGCACGAGCGAAACTCCACTACTACTGACACCCAAACAGGTCATTCAAACCACACAGACTAGATCTAAGATATACATGCACATTTTTCTCATGTAATCACAAACAATTATTTGTAATATCCTAAGAGAGAATTAAAAAAGTCCTACTTTTCTATTTTTTGCCTTTACTGTAAAAGTAAATAACTTTTCTCAAAGTAATCTCAAAACTTAAAAGGTTAGTTACATAAAAATCTAATTGTTGTCGTCATTTACTCACCTTTTGTTCATTAAGACTTTTGTTCATCTTCAGGACACAAATGGAGATATATTTTATGAAATCGGAGCACTATCTATCTTTCCACTAACAGTATATGCGACTACTCAACGACCATTGACAGGATACGCAACTACCTTTGATGCTTCAAAAAGTTTAGGAAGAGATCGTAAAACAAATGAGAAGAGAAACGATTGCTTTATGTAATAAACAGATTTAATTTAAGCCTTTACGCAGATATAAACAGTCAACACCGCTATTGTAAACAGAAGCTAAAGCACGTTTGCTTGACATGCAAGAACTAATGATATTCATTCTCATTCTCAACATCTGATGTTCAACCACATTCATGTTCAATGAAGTTGAGCTTCTGTTTATGTTTGCTGATCAAGGTTTACATATGAATAAAATTCTATATATTCATCATATACAACTTTGTGTTTCGAAGAGTGTACGAGTAGTACGGATACTTTTATGATACTTTTATGTGCTTTCATGCCCTTTGTAAACCCAGAAAGCTCCACATCCACTGAATCAGCAAATTCTTCAAAATATCTTCTCTTGTGTTCAACAGGAAAAAGAATGACAGTTGGAACAAGATGAAAAAAGGATGACAATCTAATTTATATTTATTTAATATAGCTGCCCATACCAAATTTCTTCTGTTAGCATGTGGAATTAAAGAAAATGACACACATATGAAAAAAGGTACAGCACCTGTGCAAATTAGAAGCAACTGGCAGAACGGCATGACAAATTGTCTTTCTTTTGCTTTTAATTTAACCTTGACTCAATCAACCCATAGCATTATTGTCTTTACATCATGTCAAATGTTAAAATGAATTAGTTGGCTGGTAAAATTAAAAGGCTATAACACACCAACACCCTGAAAATGTGTTTTCAAATACTGAAACATAAACACTGCTTTCTATTTTCCTTCATATAATTTGCTATCAAGCTTTGCCTTAGTCTCCATCTCCCTTCTATGTCTTTTTTTCTGTTATTTTTCTCCCAGCAGACCCTGCTGTGAGTTATTAAGGCACTTGGGTCTGTCTGGTTTTATTTCCAGAGTCTCGTTTTTCTTCAGAAACAGCAGTTGGAAACAGTGCCTCCTGACACGCTGCCAGCTCTCACCGACCGGTTCTTCTGCTTCCCTCTGACAGGAGCGAAGGCCACGGCCCACTGCTTACTCAGAAACAGAGACCCTGAGGTCCCAGACATAGAGGGATGGAAAGGATATAGGGATTCCAGACATGTCTAAAGATCAGGAGATGCTACAGAAAGGAAAGTAAACCGCATAGCATCAAGTCCTAACTCCTGCAATAGCGAGTGATCTACGTGTTGGCTTAAGAAACAAGCAAGCATTGCTTCATCGTTGAGTAATGCTGGCTACAATGTAAGTTAAGATGTTCTAAAGAGCATGATTTGTATCGGAAATCCGGCTTAAGTCTTTTGTTCCTATTCCTTCCCATTCTCTGTCTGTCGTTCTGTTTCTGAGGCTGTCTTGTGGATAGAGGGCTGTGTGAGTGTGGCAGTGTGTGAGTTTACGGTGAGAGAAGTCAACAGGGAGCTGTGAGAATGAGTGTAGAGCAAACACACATGCAGTGTACTAACATCACTTCAGACGTCATCAGGACAAAACATGAGAAAGTGTGAAACCCGACTCACCAAAATGTCAAAACGAAATAGTTGGATAAAGATGTGAAGATGCCCTAATGAATGTATTCAGTATGTAAAGTTATGTAATATGGATTTTTTTTTTCAGAATGGCAAAGAATGAGGAATTGGAGACCTCAGCTCATAGTGAAAGTTAATGTCAAATATCAAATAAACATTAGGGTTGTCAATGAGAATGTTAATATTACAATTCATGATATTACAAAAAAAAAATACTGAATGTACATGATTGCATATAAAAAACAATAGACCTCAACCCATGTAACTACCTTACAATACCAAATGCAGTGCTTTTGTGGATAAAAACACTGTGAGTATATTGAAAATGCATGTACTGTAAAATAACTGTAACCGTTAGTATTATTTATATATTATTGAAGTATTGATTAATATTCTTTAATTTTTGTATTTTCTGAGGAAGCTCGTTTCCACCACAGAATAAAAATTCTGACTTTTATATCTACCAATTCTGGTTATATCTTCATAATGTGCAACTTTAGTAACATGTAGCTATATCACCTTAAAATAAAATGTTACCCTAAAGTCTTATGGGTTTGGAACGGCATGAGGGTGAGTAAATAATGACATTATTTTCACTTGGTTGTACTAATGCTTTTACTTACCTTGTCGTTCCAAAGCTATATGAGTTTTTATTCTTCTTTGAACCATAAAAAATTGATTTTTTGAAGAATATCATGGCCACTCTTTTCAAAATAATGAAAGTGAATTAGGACTGGAGCTTAAAAAAAAATAGATAAATATATAAATATATAAATACATACATACATATATATATTATAACAGTGGCTGATATGCCAATTGCACAAACAAAAATGATAGTGATAGTAATTCTTCTGAAGATCTATCCAATGAATCAATTGATTAGTTTCACAAAACCAATCTGAATGATTCATACACAAATTCTCACATAAAGCTATCATTGGAGTTCAGAAGATTTAGAGTGTATGAGTAGTATGGACACTTTTATGATACGACATGTGATGTGCTTTCATGCCCTTTGTAAATCTTAACAGCTCCAGTCCACATTTATTGAATTTGCACAGAATAGAGAGATCAGAAAATTCTTCAAAATACCTTCTTTTGTGTTGCATTCAACTAATTTACAGCACTGATACATTTTATTTCACCTGACAGTTACATGTTTGTCTCAAAGATTCAATTAATCCTTGCTGATATATCCAGTAATCAAATGGGAAAGCCACGCTGAATCATCAATCCTTTAAAAATCTAGCCTAGAAAAGTGTTAACAACTTTCCAGAATGTTCAAAAGCAACACGTGTTGTAATGCTTGTACACAGAGGAATTCTGGGGATAAACAGTTAACATGCCCTCAGTGTGAATAATGACAAATCATGAACAACAGGATGCCCAGCAACACACAGTCAACCATTTGTGAACCCTTCATCTGTACACACTGCTGGTCTTATGTAACAAACAAATCAACATGGACTAAATGTCTCGCTCTCTAGAATCCAAAGACAGAACAAACAGCAAAGCAATGAACAAATCAATGATCTGATATTAATCTGAATGTCAATAACTAATATATTTCTCATTTGCTTTTAACCTGTACCTGTTTTATGACACATAACATTTTTTTCATTATGATTCTCCAGTAATCTCTAGCTAAACAAGCTTCCAGCTATCAAGAACAGGACAAACTGTGTCCAACCCTAAAGCTTCTCATCACTTTGAGGATAAATCTCAGGCTTTTAGGAACATTGCATACTGTATACAGGCACTCAAGAACACACACCCGTTTTGATTGAACCATGGGAGATCCTAAATAGAAACAGACCTGCTTTTCACAAGTTCTCAGTACAAGAAAATGCTAGGTAACTCATCTCAGTGCCATTGTCACAAATTCTATCGTCAGGCCCTGAGATGAAAAAAACATGCTGGTTTTATAAGTTGCTTTTAAATTGTACAGTTATATTATTACTACAGCTCTAGAGCTCAGCAGCATGTGTTATGGCATCCACTTTCACATTACTTTCTCTCTGAGACATTCACTAGAGATACATTCCATAGTCTCAGTGAGAAAAAGAGGAGCTATATGTAGTACTAAAGCACAATGATAGATTTTGTTGAGACTGTAGGGGGAACTCAGGGGGTTTGATGATTGCAGACCACAGACTAGCCCATGGCATGGGTTTAGTGAAGCTTCAAGGTTTAGTATGAGTCATGCACAGACAGACAGACAGACAGACAGTGCTGCTCTCAGGGGCTCCTTCACTGACACAGACAATATGACTCTGGGTCCAAATGAGTGTCTGCCAGAGACATCAGCCAGATAGATCCAGATTCCAAACAGGCCATGTAATCCATCCCATTTATATAATCCTTTCCTTTGTCTCTGGCTTTTGCTGGAGAATCAACGCAAGTAATCATAACCAAGCTAATGACAGATTCACTCATGTCTCAGAAAACAATAAATAAAAATGATGATTATTAATGATGATATTTATGTTTAGCCCACCTTTAAACCTAACCATAATACTAAACCTACCTCTAACATGACTCATATCCCACCTCAATAGTATTTTATTTGGTTCAACTTTATTTTACAGTATGTGCACATATGTGTGCTTACTGTGTACTTAACTAAGAAAGTTCTGGGTAATATAAGGCAACTACATGGGTAAAAGTTTGTTTAGGGGCATGTTCAGGGTTAGTACCAAGTTTAGTTTTTGTAATTACTATAATAAGTATATAAGTTCTGACCCTCAGACTGTGTTCTAATGTAACTGGTGTCTCAGTTTACCCCTAAGTTGGGGTAAAATGAGACACAAGACCACTTTTTTTAAGACACTCATATTTTCACTAACCATCGTCCTGCATACATTCTGATAATTTCCATTGCTAGGAAACATCCTGAATTAATGGGAAATGTGTAAATTTTTCTGATATATCATTATAGCTTGCTTAGAGGGGAGAAAATGTAAAAAAATGTCTCACTTTACCCCACTCTCCATACAAGGGGAATAGTACTGTAAAATAAAGCGCTGCTGTGTTTTGTATTGCAATTTGAACACAATTGTACTCATGTTTTGATGCAAGTACAAATAACTTAAGGACACCTAATAAAAAAAGTGCAACCAAAAATATCTATCTTTTTTTTTACATAACAATCAGGCTAGTATTATGAAAGATTATGAAAAGTTTTCACATTGCCAATATCATCAGATAAATTGGCATGACAATTCTGTGTTTTAACAAACATTTACAAAGTAGGATCGATCGGTTTTGTTGAGGTCTAAACTTTCAGCAATGTGAGTGTCAGAGGAATTTGCACATAATTAATCACCTTTGTTTGAATGTTAATGCGAAACACACCTGTGACCAAACATGACTGCCCTCCAAAACCCTGGGTCAACTGAACGTGATGACACTTCATCACTCATTAAATGGAAGGATTGACTCCCCTGGGGCACAATATACACAGCTCAAAAACACTCAAATCACACATTGGATGTCAATTTTAAAATCTTTATATACAATCTATAATTTGTTAAGTACAAAATTGTGTGACAACAGTCAATGGAAACCATAAATCATACCATAAATCAATGTAAATAACAACTTGATCCACTGATCCAACTTGCGTGAAGTTCATCACAGCAACTCATAATGTGAGTCAATATGGCTCCCACATGCTTGTATGCACCCGCAACAACATCTGGGATCCTGATGAGATGGAGGATGGTGTCCTTTGGGATCTCCTCCCAAACCTGGATCAGGGCATCAGTGAGCTCCCTAAGGATCAGGTCTGGGCAAGGAGAAGGTCTAGTCTGTGAAAAAACTGCCTACACACTCCAGCCACATGAGGCCGGGTGTTAACATGCAATAGCCAATAGCAATAGCATAAGGTCTAACAATATCCCTGAGGATTTAATTATCGTACCTAATGGTATTATAAGGCAATGGTCCCCAACCCCCGGTCCGTGGATGAAATGGTACCGGGCCGCGGATCGAATGAGCGGCTACAAGCGGCTGTGAAGCTGCTGCTTTGGCGGTGAGGAGGTGTGTTTAATCTCGCGCGGACTCATTATCCATCTCACTTGCAACCACCAATGTCGCACTTGCCAGTTCTGGTACCAATCGATCAATCGATCTATGCAGTGCTGAGCTGGGAGCACAGGCCCCATAAGAGGACATCAGGCTCTAATGGGCTCTAATTCTACACTCATGAAGTCAGTTTCTGACTGTTTGGTAAGAAACATTTTCACCTGTATCCTGCTGGAGGTAATTTTTTAGGGCTCTGGGAGTGCTCCTCCCGTTCCTCCTCACACAAAAGAGCAGCTAGCAGTCCTAGTGTTGGGTTGTTGCCCTTCTCGGTCCCTGTCCAGCTCTCCTCATGTCATGATCTCTCTCCTGGTATCTCCTCCATGCTCTTTAAAACTCAGTTGTGAGACACACCAAACCTCCTTGTGACAGCACGCATGGATGAGCCGTCCTGGTGGAGCAGGACTGTCTGCGTAACCTGATTGGGTTGCAGACTCTGCAGATGCCACAGACAGTGACAAAGACCCTAACAAAACAGTAAAAAAAATGCAGCCTCTAAAACTAAATAAAACATAAAACCTATCAATTATGTCACAAATTTAGAGCTGATGGGGGAGTTCATTCTAGAATCAGCATCTATATCTACAATTACTCAATTATAGAGCACTGTGGTGACATCTCACATGTCACTTAATTTGATAGCCAACAAACACACGTACAAAACTCAGTTTTCATAGTAGAACAAGAGCTTATCATGTAAACAACTTATCCTAAAACACAAAGTACATTTTATTTTAAGAGATGCAGTCATATTTTTCTGTTGTCTAACAAAGTTTGCACATGCAAAATCCATGCGATTGGGAATATTGTATGAGGGCAAAACTCTAATTTTGCTTTGTTTTTAGAGTTAGTGACATGAATTGGCAGCACTGACCTACAGAAAGCTGCCTGGTTTGAAAGTGACTTTTATGCAAACTGTGCTTAAAACATTGCTACATACTGTCAACAGAAAATGAACTTTTTAGCCTTTGAAATTTCACTAATGTGACCGCACCTAAAGTGTTTGGTGCCAAAGATCTCATCTTTCCTGTTGAAATAGAATCAGAATGGTCAGATTGAGCTGGAGATAAACCAGATGTTGCCAGGAAGATCTGAGAGGTGATTTTACCACTGGAATGAGGGGCGTTCAAAACAAAAATATTAAAAAGACAATGAAAAAACATTTTCCAGCATACTTGGACAAATGACTCAGAAAACTCAAGGTTTAGGGCCAGTCTCTGGGTGTTTGTTATTTTGCAGACCCTGTGCTATGCAATACTGTTTTTCAAAACTCTTATGACCAGCCAAGGCTGAGAGACCACACTACATTAAGACTTTCACCCGGTTACACCCTTAAGACACACAATCGAGCCTGTCTTCTCTTTCTACAGGACCGGAATTTCGGCCTATCGCATCTCGTCTGATTCAGCAGCAATGAGGCGGAGCTCAGATTAGAGCGGTCGGACTTCAGCAGGCTAAATGTGCAACATCAGCTAATAAATTCAACATCTGAACCAGCATCTGCATCCGATTGAGGTCAGCTGTGTAGACTAAACAGGTGTCGGTTTTTCTTGCTCTGATTGGTTTCAGTCTGAGAAAGATTCGGGAGGTGTCCAGGGCTCCTCTGAGTGTGGGAATACAACGTTTCGAATGTATAATGCTGACATCACTGTCAAAGCATGTTGTCATCATTTAATACCATTAATGGTGTTATATAACTGAAATTTATTGTCTTGTCGGAACTGTGCATGAACTAAATGGAAAGTCATTGCAATTGCATGATGTCACTAAACGAGTGTTCTGTGCTCTGTAGATGTCGTGCAATTTTTCATGTGTGTTTTTTTATCACAATGGCTATAAAACCCTTTACTCTGTACAGTACATTTGAAAGCTTTAAAAGGCCTAAAGCTGGTATTTCCATTACTGAAAAATAAACATGAAATGCTTTATTAACAATGACTTCAAGGGTTGTTAATACAATAGCCACTTTCATTAACTGTTTTATATCCTCTATTAGTGTCAGTATCTTAATAACACAGTTACACTTCCTAAGAAAAGGCAATGATTCAGTAACAGAGTGTAGCTGACTGATATGGTCACACACATCCTTTTTTAGCCCAAAAGAGAGCTGATCACATTAAGACTGTTGATTCTGAATTGGGAACATCAGTTCCTCTTCCCAATTCAGTTAAAACATTAGCAGAAATAACTTGAAAAATAAACTTGTATTTGATACAATATTCCAAATATACTATTAGTTTATATTACATTATGTCATACATATTGTGGCGAGTCACCAGCAGCTCGTCAAGCGTCGCCCCTGGCAACACACACACACCAGCTGGAAAGCAATCATGAAGCCCAGCTGATGAAGTTCAGGCAATCATCTAGACAGGGATAAATGCCCTGTTTGAAACAGAAGAGGTAGAGAAGATTCTCTCAAAGGAGACTAATGGTTATGTTGTTGTTTTATTTTCCCCACAGAGAGTGATTAACAGGAGAACTGTGGTAAAGACTCTCTACACAGCCTGAACTTCAGCATTGTACACTCAACTCTCACCTTCATGCCTTGAGACCACAAAGGCTCACTTTTGGGGAGCACTTGAGAAGCACAGAGGAACGGTTGAAGGACAACAGTCAAGGGTCTACTGGTTTACTCTCTGTGCATCTCTTAATGTGTAAATAAACTCACCCTCCGGGTTGAACGCACTTCTCGTGTCTACTCTCCTCCTTTCCCCTTTAGGAACCCGCTACAATATAAAATGTGAAGGTCAGATGATGGCATGTCTTTAGTAATGCTTTTTGTTTATGAGACATTGCCAGGGTGGAAACTAAAGCAAGTCACTACGAGACCACATTTATGACCAGGTTCCAGACAGTGTTGTCATCATGGGCCCTTTTTAAGGTTTTGACAACACCGTTCACACATCCAAAGAGTGCAAAGGACTGTGGGGACAAAGGTCCTTAGGACAAAGAGATAAGTGGACACTGTGTAAAAAATGGTGCAGGTGCACTACATTAATCCTTTTATTAATGACATTTCAATTCTGAATGGAGCTCTTTTAGTTTTCAGTAATAATTGTAATGCAGAATTAATAGATAGCATTCATAAAAAGTATTCATTATCATTATTTTTATTAATTCAATCTTTATTAATAATAATTATGTTGAAAGTGTATAATTTTTTAGTTGTTGCTAAAAAAAATAAAATAAAAAAATAATTTGTTTACCATTGAAATACCTGCAAACATTTGAAGTGAGAAGTGAATGTTATTCAGAGTCTGTCTGTGACCATTAAGTAAATAAGCCGTAACACCTGTAGGTCTTTTAAGGCTGTCAAACTTCTCCAGGAAAGGCAAAGCCACATGAATTTACTAAATATTCATTGGGGGGGAAAAAAAACATTCCAGGTTCCTTTGATATCTTTGGATCATACGCTGTAAAATTGGTAAGGATAGCGGCGTATCACGCTATGAAACACCTGCTTTTTTTTTTACGTAAAGAAAAACAGTTAAGACACACTCCTTATGAAGGAAACATTTACTTTGGCACATAATGAAACAAAAAAAGGTAGATTTGACAAACAGTACTCACAGCATTTTCAGGAAACCAGTTAGGAGTGCCTGCCAAATTACAAAGAGAAAGAGAGAGAAAATGGTATTCCTGTTAAATCACCCAAAAGCAAACAGCCAATGTCGGCTTATGAAAGACGGATAATGACTGTTTGAGAACATGGCTTCATGAATGGCTTGCTCAATGAACGAGGCAAATTAGACAAATAAATGAAAGGAAGTCAAGTTTCCGTCTCTCTTATTTTCGTGCAGTCTATTGAATGCCAAATGAAGTTAACACCTGGGCAAATTGGAGAACTTAAAAGAAAGAGAGGAAAAGGGTAACTTTTTGAAGTCTAGAAGACTGAGTGATCATGACCTACTCTGCAACTCTATGTCTGAAGGTGGCATGCGAGTAGTTACAGATGACTGAAGACATTGAAAGAAAACAGAAAAAAAAGAGACTGTAGAGTCGACATCTGGCAGGGTAGAGTGCTAGATTGGACGTGTTGTTTGTAGGTCAAGACTTAACAGTTGTCTGGAAAACGTCTCTGTTTTTTGGACACCTCTGTGGCCTGGTTTCCTTTTTTCACTATCATGATTTGCAAGCTATAGCAGCAAGCATAAGTCTAAACCATCACAGAGACAAGGAACTGTTTTTCTCATGTTGTTTACTGACGCCACCAGCATTCTGTTTTCGTTCGATAATCTCATGTTCAGATAACACTCTGTGTCTTATTTTATACAGTACAGTGATCTTTGCCATGGGAGCATGTTTCTTAAGAATCCTGCCCATGAACCCACATGAATTGCCTTTTAAGGGAAAGTTAAGCACAAAGACGGCCCGAGCTGAATAAGATGCCTTTCCAATGAGGGATTCACCACAAGCAAGCAATACTGGTAAAATAAAGACAAAGCTTTTTTGTGCATATCCTGCATTCTCATAATTTGGAATTTCAAAGCAAACCCATTCTGAAACACACAAAGTCTGGATGGAGTGTGACGTTAACTCCAGAGTTTTTTCAGGAATTTTATTACTTCCACCTCGATAAATTAGGATAGAGTAAACCGTATTGCGGAAAGCAGCGTTGTTTCATCGTGATGCGAGAGAGAAACGGTTTCCCAGGATGCCAGACAATAAGAGAAACTCTCTCAGAGGCTTTGTACACACCCACAGCACTCAGACAAGGCACGTGATTGGTTCCCGGCGCAAGATCGATGAATAAGAGCACAAGTGGAGTGGGAGCCTCTTCACCTATCTCAGAAGCAAATGTTGACGATCCAGTTCCGATATCTGACGATGAGGCGCTTCCTGAACTGATTTAAAGGCCTCATTATACCAGTGCAGTAACACCATCATCATCATCATTCATCGAACCGCACAGGTCTGTCACCGTCATCATTACTGGATAATCTAATATTTCAACTTTCGCCATGACCATGTAAAGCCAGTAAACCCGTTATATTTCATATGATTTAAAACCAAAAAAGGAAATTATATACGGTAATTATCTGTAAAAAGTGTTGTTTAAATAGAATCTGCCACTGTTTCAGCCTAGAACAGCACAGTACAACCATCAAAAAGATTTTTAGAAAAAGGTTTTAACATCATTACTGAAATAAAATCAAATACACTTTAAGACTGAAGAATATCACCTTTCACACATTTCTACAATGCTAATTGTGAACTATAAATGATAAAGAAAGAAAAAGAGGGACGTTTTTGGGGAAACATTGGGGGTGGTTTAACATAAAAATAACTAAAAATAAAAAAAATAATAATAAAAAATAAAAAAAATAAAAAAATGTATATATATATAAAAATAATGATCAACATCAGACACAAACTTAGTTTTGAGACTTTTTTTTAAGTTTAACACGCATGTTTGTGTGTCATAAATAAGCGCATTAGCATTTAGCATGTGTGGATAGACATTAACTTGTGCTGAACCCGGAACATTCCTTTACACAAACTGCTGAATGATGCAGTTGAGCTATGAATCATCAGCAAAATGCTGTGGAAGACGGGGCCCGGGTGTTGAACGGCAGGGCGTAGCGCATTTAAGCGGTCATGTTTGTGAGGATTAGTGGGCAAGTGCACAGTAGCGGACAGTGAGCTAGCAGTGATAGATTCCTCACTGAACGAGCAGACACTTTCACTCTTTCCTAACCTCATCTCTGCACTGCTCTGACTCATAACATGTCTGTTATTCAAACTTTCTAGCGGTTGAAAAAATACTTGAAAACACTCCTTAATCTCCGTGTTACCGTTAGCCGTGACTGTGCTCTTTTGCTAATCTCCATTTTGGGAAAAGAGTCTTTAAAAGACAACAACTGTGTGTGTTGTGTTCAACAGGGTGTGAAGTTGCTAACTTAACTGTTTTGTGTGTTCTTTTGGCTGATGTGGTGTTGTCCCATATGGGTTTGGCCTTCATTGTTTGTTATTTTAAATGTCAGGTACGGACGCATCAGATCTGAGTTTGTGGCTGAGAGCAGTGTGCGTTTGTGTGTGTTGTGTGTGTCACCAGTCTGCTATTTTCGCCCTGTTTTTGGGGTAACATTCCTTTACTGCTTGTGTTGGCACCAAAGCTCTGTCCTGTACTGGTCACATGAATCAGATCTTTTCATGGTCGCTGCCACAGACATCCACCCGCTCTCTGAACGCACACTACTAGGCCAACATTACACATCTAAGTAAAAATCCACAAAGAACAACAGCTAAGAGGGAAAAATGGATGCCATATACTGTGTATACTTTAATGAACTTTAAACAACACACACCAGTATCATTGCACTAAATACAAATTAATGTTTAAAATTAATGCATTTCTTTCCATTCGCCAAAGAATCTTGAAACAAAAGTATCATGTTCTACAGGTTTTTGGGTGCACTATATTTAATTCAAGAACACTATAGTCTGAAGTTATACATACAAATGATTCATATTAAGTTTAAATAGTGAGTTTGTTTATACGGTAAGTCTTTAAGTCTTACTTTCCATAAACAGTCCATCTTTGCTCTCTGGTCCAATTTAGAAGACCGGGAAATAGCCTATAAAATGTACAGAGTTTACTGGTACAAATTCCTCTAGTTGCCAGAGCATCTGTCACTCACAGATCTCAGTCTGTTATGACCTTTTTAGTCTCATTACGGGTGTCTAAATACACACGGCTTTAGACGTCACATAAGAACACAGCTATCCTATTTGTATGAGGTTTGGCGAGGCTTCGGCAAACAGCCGATCTCTCTGAGAGATTGAAAATATGGAGCCACATCTATAGAAGGTTAACAGCTCGGTGGGAGGCGGGAGGAGATGCATACCTTGGCGTTGTCTGGTAAAACAGTAATGTTGCTGTATGTCATGGGGAATGGGCTGTTGTTCAAGGTCCTATATTTGGATTATTGGTCTTTGTCGTGACAGCGTTCAAACCACGATCTCAATATATATACAGAGGACTCAATATATAGAGTAAAGTCAACCAAATGGAATATCGCTGATTGGTGAACAACACAAAATTGGTCTGGGAGACTTTCTCTCTGCTGTAAATCTTACGAGACAGATAAGATCACAGCACTTTCCTTGATTTTCTGTTCTAGTCTGAAGAATACCTTAAATATTTACTGAACATTGTGTTACTTCTTCCAAGAACTCACATTTTATCACCATACAAAAAGTTAAAGTGTTTTGACATCAGTGTTTGCCAAGATACAAGTTCAGTCAAGAGCCCCTTTAAAAAAACACGGTCAGCTACATAGTAAGTGACAACGAAACTAACTAAACTGTCTTATTAAACACAAATATCAGTTAATGTAATAAGGACCTATTTTTGGCACAGAAACATTGACAAGAATGACATGGGGGTGACATCTCAGATTTTACTTCAAGTTTTGACCTACTTCTTCACTTAGTTGCTGGTAACAGTAGACACCTTCAAAAATGGGCTTGTGGCCCAAAAGAAACATATCCCAGCTTCCTATCTAAGATCAAACCTTTCAACAAATCAACCACTGTTTCCCACCACATTCCATCCTTTTAATTTCAAACAAAGCAACACTAAATCCTTGATAGCGTTTTCCACAAACTTGCACAACCCACCCATCCCATCATGCCCGTTTACTTGTCTCATAAATCAACCAACCCTTTTTGAGGAACCCAATTTCCACATTTTTTGCTCTCAGACTACCCTAAATGATCTAATGAGCGGTGTGGTTTTTTGTTTCGAGACATGTGATGTTGTACGGTGGGTTCGGGCCAGTCTGGAGTTTGAATCAATGGAGTCTGACCCAGCCGCACCATTTCAAAGGGCCAAAACTACAGGCCGTAACCACCATTAACTCCGTTTGCCATGTCTGCCACATGTGGTATTTAAACTGGGGCTAGGGAGGGTCAGTTTGAAGTTTCAAAGTCCGGAACATTCTTTTAACGGCCAGCCAGAAGCCAATTATAGAGGCAGCAGCTTTAGAGAGGCGGCAGATTGAGGGGTAAATAATCTTTCTTAAAGTTTATTTTATGGTTCAGCAGTTAAAGCTGCTTGAGCCTTTTGATGATGAGGCTTTATACGATGAAATATATGATGTAGCCACACTAATTTGTCTTTACATTCAACTTTCTCAGCAGTATAGCTTAATCAAGCAGAAGTAATCAAATGTGAAGATTGAGACCATGGAACCATGTAATAATCAATAATCCTAATTTGCTTGATTATGTCTTCTGCTGATATTTGCAATATTCAAATCATTACAGTAACCTTCATCCCACTCCGTTGATGAAAATATGCTTGTCCTCTGAATTATGATTAATGTAACACTGGAGAATGTTTGTGGAATGCCTTCCATATGGTCAATTTCACAGAAGCATTTGTGAATCGAGGTGGTTCACATAACGTGAGGCAGGGTGGAAAATATGAATAATATTTTGGCATTTCCATCAACAAAAGGTTAGCGTACCTTGACTGAGGCCTGAGTTTTCAACACATGTGAACCTGTTGAACCTGTAATAGTAAAAATTGGTATATTTTTATATGGGCATCCACTATGGCATCATCACACATAGGATGGGGCTGAGAGGGGAACTGATGATGTAACTAGAGGAGAAGTAAGAGATGCGTCAGGCAAGTCCCATGAGGAATGTTCCACTTAATCCCACAGGAATGTGGCCGCAAAAACCTCTGCCTCACAACAACCAAGCAAATGAGGGCATCCCTCTACCACAACTACCACCTCACCAGCCAGACAGAGGACACTCTGAACAGGAAGTGACTTGAAAAAAACCATAACACAGGATTTCCAACTGCTTCATTTCAAGTGTTTACCGACACAAACAGCATTACATCATTCACTGATCCTTGCTAAAACTTCTGAAGCCACAAACCCGAGGACATCTATACCCAAAGTGTTTCTATGAAATGGGATTGAAGCACTTGTGTATGAGAGCTGTTTACTTGTGTGTTCTTATACACGATGATGTCATATTTTGTCTTCTTTTTTTGTTCTTTTTTTTTTACACAGGGACATAATGGGTGCAACTACAAATTATTAAGTATTATTATTAATTATTAAGTATTATTAATGTATTAAGACTATGTAAAAGCAGAATTGCCAGACAAAATTAAGATTTGAATTGAGAATTTCTTTGAAATTCCAATTCCAAATACAGTATTGTAATTAGAATGCATGCAAATTAAAATATTGAAATTTTAAGGTTTGGTCATAATAGCGATATTTCAGTTAGCAAAGAAGGTCCATTGTCTATTGCATAGGTCAACACTGGCAAATTTACATGATCAACTTAAAGATGAGTGAAAGTTTTGAGAAAAAGTCCAGATGCCTATGACTTGGATTTTGTCCAAATTTTGCAGAGCGACAGACAGACAGATCAAAACTATTATTTATATATGAACAGACAGCAGTCATAGCATGCCTGTATTCCATCATTTCAGCCTCCTATTCAGTTATCTGATAACCGATCTCTATTCATGTGTATTCAAGCACCCTTGTTAGTTCATTGTACGAGTCCAATCGCTTTTCACCAATCACATTAGACTAGACAAAGAACCAGTCGAAAACAAAGACTTGTTTCAAATGAAAATACCAATACGATATAGACAGCATATTTTGGTTGAACATTGGTAACCTGAGCCCTCAAATTAACTGGTGTGGGAGCTGTCCAGACAGAATGAAAATGGGATGCTGGAATTGTGCAGCTATGGAAAATTGCTTCTGGCAGCCAGAACACAGCTCCGAAATATTTAAGCTTTGCTCGCTTTTGTCTAGAGAACAAATAACCGTCCTCCAAATTATGTGCAGACCACCCACCCACCCACCTTCCTAACCCTGACCCCACCCAGCTTGGTAGGAAAGTGAAACGCAATCATGTGACCACATGCCCCAGTGACTTCTGTCAACAGGTTTTCATTTCCCTAATGCCTGGAGACTTTTCCATTACATCATTAGAGAGTGACCTTTGACCTCTCTCAGCAACTGATACATGAATACTGTCTTAGCATACCACATTTAGTCCTGTTTGCGGTCCACGTCACTCCTGCCAGTTTTAGAATCCGGTCATCATTTACAAACACCTTTTTTAGCTTTTTTCCTTCCCAACTGTTTTACAACATCATCAGCTTTTCCATCATTCTCTTACAGATATGCTTCTGTTCAAAGACTTGGCAGAGAGTTGATTTTGAAATTTTCTGTTGGTGGTAACGTTTCAGTCCTTCATCCTCCCAGGGAGGTAGTATGCATGACATTAAAGTTTAGCAGAGCTGAAAGTATTTATCTTTGCTTCACTGAGGCAGGAATGTAGCTGCAGGGACTAAAAGAGCTTAGCACAGAGTACGAAGGTAAGAACACGATTCTTACACACACCTGAATTGTGCCACACACAGTTATGTTTATTTAGCCGCCAGACTGTGGGTACAGTCCATCCTGCTCGGCCACAGAACAACTTGCACAGTCCAACACCCACACAACACATTGTTAATGACTGACAACACTGAATGCGATACTGTGCTTATATTAAAGAAACAACATTTAAGTTCAAAACAGATTTCATCAAAAGGATCAACTTGTATTTGTCTGGTTGTTTCAACTCAGGTGAGTTGTCCTATAAAAAAAAAAAAAGACCAATTATATTTTTATAAATTTTTATTTCATATGTGTCAGAACTAAGTCCCATTACATATCAAGCTTTATTTACAAAGACAAGATTTAGTGATAATACAGCAGTTACTTGGTTGGCCCTCCTCAAGTAAACAAAGAAAAGTAATTCATGTAAACGCATTTTGTAAATACATTTTTAATTTACAATTTTGACATGAAAAATGCTGTATAAATATATGTATAGTACATTAATAAAAAAAAAAAATTGTTGTTATCAGGATTTTTTTGTAACACTACAGTACATGTAAATGCTCTCAGCATCATGATGAGCCTAATCTTTGCTGTAAGGGGGTTGGGGGCAGTGTCAGCTTTCGGCTCAGCGGGAATGAGAGGTTGTTGAGAGACGGGCACATAACAATCCTCAACACCAGCAACACTGTTTTCAGACTATCGGGAAGGAGCATGGACAAGAGATTGAGGAGGGTGGCAACAAGGGATCCTAGACTAGAGTGAAGATTCCCATATAAGGCAAGTCTTCCTCTGAGACTGTGTGCATGTAGTAACAGTGTGTCTGCTGGCAGGAGGATAACATTCCTTCACCTCCCGTTTCTTCTCTGGGAGTTTTTCATTTCCGATTCGCCGACTGGTAAGAGGCAGTGCTCCCTTTCATAAGAGCGAGGAGGGGAGTCTGGGGATCCTTCTTTTTTGTTTAAAAAAATATATACAAACGGTAGAGTCTAGCCACTTTCCTGCTGCCCTTCTGTCTGTGCTGTCTGGTGTCTGAAGGAGTAAAACAGAATTGTACTGCACCTGCACTGTAAAACACACAGCTGACTAATTGTTATTAGCCAGGTGAAAGTATAAAGTTACAGAAAAACATCAAGATTAAAGCAATCAGTCAGAGTTGCAGTGTCACAAGAAAACTTATGCAAGATGTGCAAATAGTGCATAATGTAAGTCTAAAAAGCAATATATCTTACTAAATTATGAATAAATATTTTCAAGTTGTCTGTATAAAAGGTATGACAAGCTATGTTTGCCATATTTTGAAGAAGCATGTTTCACCTTTTTTTGCCAATGTAATGAAGGTCAGTTGGGTTAAAAAACACCAACAACAACAACAACAAGGCTTTCACAGGCTTTCATTATGTGGACAAAATTTACAAATGTCTTAAGAATAACAGAATTGTCATTTATAGACGAACAGTCTTTTAACTGATGTTTATTGGCCACTGATAAATGGCCAATTATATTATATTAAATAATTCCAAAAAACATGCACCCATCTATCTCGAAGACAAATTGCTTAAACTATTACCAAGCACAGCAAGATAAAGCCAAGACTGCACTGTTATTTTGCTATGTGACAGCCCAGGAATGTAGGATGGCAGCGGGTGCAGGTCTAGCAGAGGGGGAGAGCAGGGGGGGCAGGAAACTTGAAAAGAATGCCAGGAATGCACATGTTTATCCAGCTTTCCATTGAGGTGGAGGCAGTCCACCGCAGTGCAGCGGGTATAAAGGTAGCTCAGCTGCTGCTGGAGATTCAGAACACTCCAAGTCCTCCAGAGAGAAGCGACAGCCGCTCAACTCGGCTCTGCCTAAACTTCGTACTGAAGCTAAACTCTAGCTTTCACTCGACAAAATCAGGAGGAACTACGCAACGAGATCGGCTTGATCAAATCTGAAAAGAAGACTGCGGTATAGACTGCGACCAGACATTGTAGGATCGCAAAAGAAGATTTTCTTGATACAGATTGTAAAGAAGAGGTCATCATGTTCTGTGGAATGAATCTGATTGCTCTGCTGTGCCTGACTTTCATAAGATGGGTAAGTCCTTTTAATGCACTATTATGAGAACGAGACAGCTATATAAATGTATGTGGAGATTCAATTTCTTGAACAAAAGCCCTCAGAAATGTCCTTCAAAGTGAATGTTGAGCAAATGTACAAACTCTCACTAGAGCATTGTGTCTTATTCCTCAGGCTGTGGCTCAGGATTGCAGTGGACACTGCCTATGCCCTGATGTGCCACCCCAGTGTTCGCCCGGCGTGAGCCTGGTGCTGGACATCTGTGGGTGTTGCCGGGTGTGTGCCAAGCAGCTGGGCGAGCTGTGCACAGAGCGAGATGTTTGTGACCCCCACAAAGGTCTTTACTGTGACTACGGCTCCCCAAGCAACCGCCGTATCGGTGTCTGCACAGGTGAGGATCTTGGCTTTTGACATACAGATGCTAAGTCTATTGTTGTTGAGTTGAGTCAGAGTTGTAAACCACCTTCCCTCTGCATCCGACAGCCAGAGAAGGTGCCACTTGTGTGTTTGGAGGGATGGTATACCGCAGCGGAGAGTCCTTCCAGAGCAGTTGTAAATACCAGTGCACATGTCTGGATGGTGCAGTAGGTTGTGTGCCCCTCTGTGGAATGGACATTAGGCTTCCCAGCCCTGACTGCCCGATGCCCCGCAGGGTGAAAGTGCCAGGGAAGTGCTGCGAGGAATGGGTGTGTGACTCCCCTCAACAGAATACCTTCGTGGGACCAGTTTTGGCAGGTGAGCATTCCTTGACCTTGAGTCAAAATTGACCCAGTAATGGTTGGAATGAATACCGGCACGATGATGTAATGACATGAACAGCAGGAGGACATCATGCTGCTGGACAGAATGTGTTGAATAACGTCTTGTCTTGTCTTGTAGCTTACAGAGAGGAGGAGACATATGGGCCAGATTCCTCGATGATGAGAGAGAACTGTCTGGTTCAGACCACAGAATGGAGCGCATGCTCAAAGACCTGTGGCTTGGGAATCTCTACCCGTGTCACTAATGACAACCGTGAGTGCCGTCTAGAGAAGCGGTCCCGCCTCTGCATGGTCCGCCCTTGCGAGTCACACCTAGAGGAGAAAATCAGGGTAAGCTGCAACCTACCAATCACAGCTCACTCTTGGTTCTGTTGATGCACGAGGAGGATGACGATGACAACATCACAGAACTTGAAAGCTAATTTTTCATTCTATGTCTTTACAGAAAGGGAAGAAATGCATCCGCACACCACGCGTCTCCAAACCCATGAAGTTTGAGATTTCTGGCTGCACCACTACCAAGTCTTACCGACCAAAGTTCTGCGGCGTGTGCACGGATGGTCGCTGCTGCACCCCACACAGAACCGCCACCTTGCCCATGGAGTTCAAGTGCCCCGATGGCCAATTCATGAAGAAGCAGATGATGTTTATCAAGACCTGCGCATGCCACTATAACTGCCCCGGGGAGAACGACATCTTTGAGTCCATGTACTATAAGAAGATGGCCGGTGACATGGCGTGAGGAGATGACGACAACAAGGAGTTCTATGCAGTGACTGTCCACTTGAACTGAACAGATATCCATCTCATATCTCAGCACAAAGTAATTGTTTGTCTTTTTATGGTTTGTTGCTTTCATTTTGTCTTTTTGCGTGTATGTGTTTGTATCTTGTACATGGGCTCTGGATTTATATGCTGTATGTGTATTAGTTTGTCATGGTGGATGTCTAAGGCTAGGGGTGGGGATTGTAAAACGACCGGGCTCAGTTCGGACGCCCCCTAAAACAATACTGCACTATAGTCCGACTCTATGACGCCCAATGTCACTGATTGGCAGATGACGCCAAACCCCCCAACCCCCCAAACTGTGGTGGGCAGATTCCGATTCTGAGAGCAAAAATAGTAGGAAACAGATGGCAGCTTATAACCCCAGAATCGCCTCACCAAGCTGAGAGAAGGTGGAAGAAATAGACTGAAATACTGCTCGTATGTTTAGTTCAAATTGTTGGATCAGAGTTTGATTGAGCTGAACTGAGACATGAAGTTTGGCCAAGAACTATGAAGGTTAATTTAGCACTGAGTGTTTGACTTCGACTATCTGGCCCCTCCTGTTGGGAGAGAGTCAGTACCCCTGTCAAAAAGACTGGATGAATTATAGCTTCATTCTTTTTTAATTACAGTATCTATTTTTTGAAAGCTGTAAATAATGTACATATTTTGTACAGCTTAAGTTAATTTAAAATCAGTTTGTCTTTCTTATTTCTTTTCTTGCTTCATGTGCTGATTTGACTGTTCTTGGTACAGCTTGTCCAATATTGTTTTGAGAAGTGTGACCAAAAAGTTACATGTTTTCATTTTGGTAGTTTGAAATAAAATGTTATATTTTTTATATAAATTGCCATCTTTTGAGTCATTTTTACCTTCATATAACTAGTTACAGACCCTCTTCATATAGTAACAACCACACATAAACACGACCATATCTTCACAAAGGCCTCTCATGCTCACACTTACTTCAATGCCTTTTTTAAATGACTAGTGTAGACCACACAGTTGCATTATTATTAATCAATGTAATATTTTTTGTGGAAACTGTGAGAAAGTTCCAATGAACAGCATTTATATTATATTGAAATAGACATATTTTGTAACAATGCAAGTCGTGCAGCCACATTTGATCATTTCACACATCCTTGCTAAATAAAATTATTAATCTTTCAACATATAACCTTTTAAGTTGTACTTTCACAAAATTAAGAAACTGTATCAGACTTCCAATGAGTTTTCACAGGAGCCAGACAGAACACACACATAGAAAACACAAAAGACGGACACACAAAAGAGGAAAGTTGCAAATAGTAAACAGAGGAGATAGTAAACAGAGGAAAACGATTTTAAGAAGGGACAATAACTAAAATGCGTAGGTATAGTTTGAGGTTGTGCATTTAACAAAGCTCTTAAAACATAATGAGAAGGAAGTCCAATTGTCAAAAAATGGCACCAGCAATATGAACACTGTCAAACATAATTTCCAATATAACTCTGTTGGCTATGAGCAAACATATACACACACTTCGCCATTTTCATAATAATCATTTAAAAACTTAATTTCTTGATTTCAGAATCATTTTCCAATGGAGAATGCCACATAGACATTAAATTTATGTTTCTTTATTTGAAAATGGATTTGATCTGTTCAGTGCAAGCTACTGAAATTATGTTAAATGGGCGCCATCTAGTGCATCGACTATTAACATATTCTGTTAATACTTGCAGACTTGAAATAGGCGATACTGAGATACTGAATTTGCGATTTTTCTTTAGTTGTCAGTTATAATCATCAAAATTAAAATATATATTTTTAAAATATATCAGTCTGTGTGTAATGAATGAATATAATATACAAGTTTCACTTTTTGAATGGAATTAGTGAAATAAATCAACTTTTCGATGATATTCTAGTTATATGACCAGCACCTTTAAATCTACTTATATTCAAACAAAATAAAATTAATCTAACACTCAATCGATATGTTCTTTTTGAAAACCACGAGCAGGTTTAAATGGAACAGGGCCACAGTATCCCTCTTCAGTCACTCCAATAGGCACTGGTAAAAATAAGATAAAGTCAAGTCATACTCTTTATCCCATAATATAAAGAAATATTTGTAAATAATTTAATGAAAAATTATTATAATAAAATGTGAAAATATGGACTTGAGGAAGGTATGGACACTAAACAATTCCACACATAAACATACCATTCCGGGTTCTAACATAGGTAGAAACATGGATAGTGAAATATTTTTTTAATCGGCCTGTTTGGGGTCATAATCCTCAAATGATAGCTCCTCATGATCATAGAAAACCCATAGATCAAAGCAGTTTACACCCACAATCATGTGAGTAGAGAAGGATGTCCTTGACATCAGTAAAAAAAAAGTTCACAGGTCCTTAAAAAATCCATTAAAAAGTTTCAGTGGAGGGGTTATAGAACACAACTTTGGAAATGTACAATAAAAAACATAGCAATGACGGTTTGAAGCCAGCACAACCTTGAAGACAAGCCAATTGATATTTTTCATAGCAAGCAAGGTCACAAAAAAAAAAAATTAGTCCCCAAAGTACAATAAAGTTGCTATAGCCTGTGGCAGCTAAAGCAAAGGAGCCCAAACATATTGGTTAAATGCTTTTGTTTAGTAACAACTAGTAAAGAGAAGCCCCCTATACGATAAGAAAAAGCAAAACAGTCACTGATATGGAGCTATCCAAAATAGCTTACCTGTAATAATCTTCTTCAATATATAGGATTGGTGCCGTATCCATTCCTTCGACACATGTTCGCTTCCAGATCACTGAATCCCAGGGCATGCACATGGCCAATAAGGTTACATCTGCTGGAGTAGAGAAAATAATAGTGTTAAATGATGTGACTCAGAACATGTTTGGGTCACCAATAAGGTTCAGTATGGAAAATAAAAGTAGAGACTTCTGTATATCACTACTTAATCTATAAATATTCCTCAGGTAACTCTAACAAGATTTTTTTTTTCAAACAATGAAAAGGTTACAGAATGTGTTCACATGTACTTTAATATCCAGATTTTAAATATCTAGTTTATACAATTATCCAAATATGCTAGTTTAGAAAGGACAAAGTAAATGGAATTACCTGAGTGTGCCGTTGCCCACCATAAGGTCATGGAATATTTGTAAATGTTCTTCTGGCTTGCTTCAAGCATTTGAGACATACTTGTCTTTTTCAAATGCATCTTTGATGACATTGATTTGAGACCAAAATTACCCAGACACTTTGGCCTCATCACATATCCTAGCTCTTAAAAAGACCATTGGTGTGTTAGGGCGCACCTTGTAAAGGAGCAGTGTTTATGGTGAGTTGTTGGTGTTGTGTCCTTGTTTGTCTGGACCACATGGTTATGTTGTCATGTGCCTTGTTTCTCCACCCTCTTGTTACCTCGTTATGTCTCATGGCTTGCACCTGTTCTTTGGTCGTTTATCACGTTTTATATTTCCCTCTTGACTTCGGTCCTGCGTCAGATTATATCCTTGCTCTTGCTCTTGCTCTTGCTCTTGCTCTTGCTCTTGCTCTTGCTCTTGCTCTTGCTCTTGCTCTTGCTCTTGCTCTTGCTCTTGCTCTTGCTCTTGCTCTTGCTCTTGCTCTTGCTCTTGCTCTTGCTCTTGCTCTTGCTCTTGCTCTTGCTCTTGCTCTTGCTCTTGCTCTTGCTCTTGCTCTTGCTCTTGCTCTTGCTCTTGCTCTTGCTCTTGCTCTTGCTCTTGCTCTTGCTCTTGCTCTTGCTCTTGCTCTTGCTCTTGCTCTTGCTCTTGCTCTTGCTCTTGCTCTTGCTCTTGCTCTTGCTCTTGCTCTTGCTCTTGCTCTTGCTCTTGCTCTTGCTCTTGCTCTTGCTCTTGCTCTTGCTCTTGCTCTTGCTCCAAACATGAGTTGGAGACTCGTGTTAATGAACTTGATTGGACCATATTGACCACCAGCTTTTAAATAGATGCCGTAGATAGAGCCTTTATCTTTAGTCATAGAAGAAGAAAAGTGTATTTTAGCACAGGTAATGATGTTATCCTTCTTACTAACAGAAGGATAACTCTTTATAATTAATGTCCAGCTCTAACCTTGACAGACTGGTTCTCAGCAAGTCTTCGGGCTGTGTTAGAAATAAAGCTTGACTTAATATGTATTGTATTGATTTGATTAGTTTTACAACCTATTTGATGTGACAGCGATTTCATACCTCCTCTTCAGAGTTCAATGTGTTCATTTGGCAGCCACAAATCCAAATCAAAGCTATTAGAAAAAGGAGGGAGAGTGATTAGAGACACTTTAAGAAGAATCAAATACAATATAAAATACTTTAAGATGACACTGGAAAAAATACAAGTAAAATTTACTTAACTTTTCTGAATAAAATAATTATGTAAATTTCACAAATGGAATTAGTTAAATCTATTTAACACAGAAAATTAAGAACTTTAACTTGGCCAGTTGAGTATCTACTTTAACTCAAGTGTGTTGAGTATCTTAGTTGAAACTCAGTTTTCAAAACTCTGTTCCAAATACATCAGGAAACTATATTCTCTGAAAGCTAAGCATGCTAAACGCAAACTGTTTAGTAGGACCTAAGCAAATCATGAACTTGCAACACAAAGAAAATTCTAATTATCTGGACCTCTTGCAATCAACATAGCGTCAATACTGGAACACACGCCTAAAAACCCAGGCTCCTGATCGCACACAATATGAAAATATACAGAATAGATCATGAAAATTCAACTTGTGATTGTCGCCTTTGCTACATTATTTGTACTCGTCATACCAGATGTCATATCTTCCACATCCTTATGGATTCTTCCAGTACAACTGCCATTTTATCATTCTCAACAATGACCAGGAGCCCACAAGGGGGCCTCAGGAAACCACTCTTAAACTTAAGGGGCTTGACATAATTCACTAATATAGTGTCAAACGTGGCAGATTAGTTGATATGTTTTTTTATTACATCTAGTATTTTTTCGATAAAAATACACCTCATAAATAAAAGTATGAGTAACATAATACATGTTCATTTACATTTAATACATTTAACGTTATACAGAATCTCTTTCATCTGTTTATAAACTAAAATGAGTGCAGTCAAACATACTTTTCGATTGAGACCTACACGCGATTGTTGACGTTTGTTGTAGTGGAATATATATGCATGTGTAGGCTTGTTTTAATGGAATATATATATATACATTTATATATAAAATCTGGGCGGGTTTGTCATAAAAAACTAGCCCAATTTTTATCGACCAGCCCAATACATTTTTTCCGGTCGGACGTGACCAAAAGGAGCCCAATCTGGCAACACTGTTTACAGCTTTGTTTAAACATTTCTGAAGGAGCGCGCTCGCGATTTGAGCTGCGTCACCATAGCAACACGGGGCGCGAGCAGAACAGCGAGAAAAGAGTCGGTGTGTTTCGACGACGCGTGAGTATCAACTTTCATTTAACTTCAATAACTTTAACACGTAGTTAGGTGTTCAAATTGGCATTTGTTATGATATCCATATCAGACATTACAATGCTCATATCTTTCGTTTACTGTACAATAACTCAATCCACTTGACTAGATAATTATTCTTCGACAGCAATGCCATATCGCGCTTGATCTTGATAGGTCTGTTGCCAAGTTCCTTTTTTATGGACAACTTTCCTAACTTTATGACTGTCTTAGTCTTAATATGTGTATATGTATAATAATATGTACATAATATCTTATGTGCACTGGCAGTTTTGTATGATAATACACTGGATTGTTGTTTGCTTTTCAGATGCCATCCAGAAAAAGTAAAAGACCATACATGGTCTGCTCCAGATCATTCAGATGATGTTGGGATGGTCCTGCCAGTCTTTCAGCTCTGTGCAGTTCAGGACTTCATGCATGGATGCCTTTTCTTTCTTCCCTGCATGTACAGAGCAGTGTCACAGTGTTCAGTGTTGAAAACCTTGGGGAATTAGATGCTGCTCTTCAGGTTACAGACTCACTCAAGTCAACCGCAATGAGACTCGATCCCTGACAGCACGCACGTGTCTCAGAGACATCTGTTTACATCTAGAAGACGTGTCTTTTTGAGAGTTTGCTCATCTGCAACACATCTCTAGGACGTTTCCTGTCAGACGTTAAATAGACATCTAGAAAATGTCTCTAAGATGTTTATGATTGGATGTAAAACTGACATCTTAAAGATGTTAACATTTTAAATGTATGCATTTGGCAGACGCCTTTATCCAAAGTGACTCACATTGCATTGCATTCAAGATTCACAATGACATTTTGATCTTTTCTTGCTTTCTGTGGGAATCAAACCCCTGACCTTGGCGTTGCAACCGCCACTCTCTCTTTAACAGATGTCTCGCAGACGTATGTGTTCCATGTAAAAAGATAATATGTCAAATTAAGCTTAAAGTGGCAGTTAAATGGACTAGTTGTTCTAAATTAATATTTTTCCCCCTAATATCCTCAAAGTTATTTTAATGTTTTTGTTTCATAAAAAATAAAACTATTATCATATTTGTATCATATCATATTTGATGCATTGTGCTGTGGATCATTAGATGCTAGATGAGGGAAGAAACACCTTCATTTTATTCAGGTGCCCAAACTGAGAAAAAAATATTATCTTATAAAAAAATATATGTGAAATTGCTGATATTTATATTATATTGCATATATTCTGATAGCTTTTATGCTAATGTAAATCAGAGATATTTATAACAGTATAGCACACTACTAACATAAAATGTATATAAAAACAATTGTCACTTTTTATATCTCCCAATAATATATCTTGGTAATAATAGGGATGCTTGATTATAAAAACAAAAGTCTCATCAATGAAAGCCATGTCTCAAGCACATCATTATAATGTTCTCATTATAACTTTATGTACCGGTACCTTATATGACGGACTTGCACTACGCATATTTTCCTTTATGAAGTGATTCCAATCATATTTCAAGCAATTCAAACTATCATGGCTAAACAAAACCAAGAGTCTCAGCTGAAGGAATAATACATTATCTATCGAACAAATTTTCTTTATCAATATGGTGGCCGATATATGATGCAAGATAATTTTTACATCAGTGGCAAAGGTGAAGGAGGATCTATATGCAGCAACAGTTTATTGAAGAAATACATAAACGAAGAGGGAGGAGAATGTAATCCCAAACAAGAATAGAAACAGCAGAGGCAATGATTCGCAAAGACTGACTAAAACACAAACACATGTTTCTAATGTTTCATTAAAGATTTTAGAGCAAAAAGACAACCTGAAAGACATTTTACATCTGTCAGTGTACAACGGGTTTTTCTGCAGTTTGATCATGTTGATAACTTTAATAAGCATATTTGGCAGAGTATTATTGCATTTTTAAGATACAAGTCAACAATTATTAAACTATATTTGCTTGTATTTAATAGTGGCATAAGAACGTTTGGAGGTCAGACCATTGCCATAAACTTATGCATATGTTTGTGTTATTGTTCTTTCGCCCTTAGTGTCTTCAAACCACTTTGATCAGTACACTTGTCAGAAATGAATTTCCAAAGAGAATGAAGCTCCAACCAACCAGCACAATGGCACACGCAAAGATCACGGATAATGTGCGACGCACCTTTTCTCTCAGCTCCAAAAAACAACTACTGGTACAGCCACACTTGCATACAATGATATATTTAAATATTAACATATATAAATGGTGCACACTCACTCAACTCCTGTCTGTTCTCCTGCAGGAACAATTACAGTCTGAACAGCAGGACGTTAATGCCATTACAAAGCCACTGCAAGAGACTGAGGCTGGATTCATAAAGGTAGTATGTGAAGTGGGCTTTTGAACTTCTTTATTTCTGTTACCTCATTTGTGTTTGTGTGTGTCCGTACAGAATCTGGATCACTACCTCACTCACAGGGACACACTGGACTTGAGGAAAAGTAAACTGCTCTATAAACGCTGGACACAGAAAGTGTGGCTGCCGGTACAGAGGAGCATTGAGCAACACTTTACACACCATGGCTACAGTGAGACTCAGAAGATGAGGATGCATGCACACTACATCAACTACTGTAATGCTAAGGTATACATGTAACAGTTACAGTAGCCATACACTCTCTGTGCATTATAATAGCCATTTCAGCAGTCACAATATTACAGTAACCCCTAATCAGAGGAACTTAACATTGTAGCTTTTAAAGGTTAAAAAGTAAAAAAAAAGCTAAATATTTGAACAAAACTGGTTTAAAATGCAAATTCAAGGTTATTAAAAAAATACACTAATTAGTTAGGCCTAAAACATGAAAATGATTTCCAAAATCTCCCTAAAAAGTCAAATGTGTTCTGTTTTAGGGTTTTGTGTTTCTAGAGAGTTACGATCCCCTAGAGTACAACCCTTTCCTGCACCGTTTCAACACACCACATTATCACAAAGTGAGTTATATCCTCTTATTTTGTATACTAAAAACTAATTAAAATGCCTTAATGATGATATGTAATTTATTTGGTGAAGGATTCAATCAAGACTTTTCCAACTTAGCATGTGTTTTTGTGAAGATTTCCACCCCAACATTGGAGGATCCTCTATCTCTTCAGTCACGAGCCAGGATTAAGGAAAAGACAGCAGTACTTCACTGTCAAACAGGTGCTGTTAATCAATAATTGCTTTCTCAATCGTAAATGCTGTTAATCACGAGTAGATTATTGCCTCTACTTACAGAGCATTGAAACACAGAGTAAACAACATGGCTTCTGTATGACCTTTGAACTCTGCATGCTAGGTCATGTGTATCGCCGTCAACAAGTGGAGGAAATTCTCCAGGTTCCTCCTGCTTCCCAACAGAGCCTTAAACAGTCACAGGTCAAGTCCTCCAGAGATAATCGCTCACAGAGGCTGTGTAGTTCAAGGTATCGCTGTTGTCAGTCGTTGTGTTTCTAGTGCTTCTGTGCCAGTAATACTAGGCTCTCCACATGCAGCTGTGGCAGAGGGACGCTGCTTCCACACCAAGTGCTGGTCCTCCCATGGTTAATGACAACATTCAAAAGGGCCTTTTTGACATTTTTGAGGATGGCTTGTTAAACCATTTAAGTGCAATTCATAATGGGGATGTGTGTAGAGCTTATTGAACAATGCATATTATGTTCTGCAACATCCAGAAAGAAGGTGAGCTGATTCTGACAATCACATGTAGTTTGAGCTACACTTAACAGAAGAAAACATATTAAGAATATACTGTATAGTGAACGTCTGGTTTGCAAAATCTTTTTTCCATTTCATTTTTTAATAAATAAATGTGGGGAAATTAAGAGGTTTTATTTTTGTCTTTGGTGTATATTAATAATTGTACCCAAACCAATACAGTAATCTATTCCTATTGATGTTTATACAATTATGCATTGAACAAATAACACACGCAAACTTTCTACATCCAGCATCAACCCATATGTACATCATCCAGATCCAGTCTGTTCATACGACCTAATGCTATTGTTCAGTTAGGCTTAGGCATAATTCATGGAAAATCATAAGAATCATATTATACATTCCTAAAGATTTATGGTGGGGATGGGACTGCAAATTAAGAATTTAAAGAATCATTTTCATAATTTTCAACATTCTCAGAACTTTGGCTAATGTTCTGGAAAAGGTTCTTTAAAAAGTTATGAACCAAAAATCTTCCTGTTACGTTAATTAAATGTTTATTCAAAGCTATCTAGTTTTTAATAATGTTCTCAAAACATTGGTACACAAATGTCATTTAAACATTGTTCTGAAATATTGTTCTGAAATGCTAATAGTTAGACATTTATTTAAATGTTACTTGATTCAGAACGTTCAGAGAACATTCAAAAGTTAATGTTTGCAGAATAATAAAATGGAACGCTTTGGAAACTTCTTAAAATATTTGGGGGGGAAATAGAGGTTTTGAATGTTCCATAACTTTAAAGAAAACACGTTTTTTGTTAGCTGGGATAGCAATCTTTGGCTTTTAAAATGTGAAAGGAAAAATAAGGCACATCTAACAGAACAGATAAGCTCAATCAAAGGGAAGAAAACAGTCTGAAAATTTGTGGTCACACAGATTATGAATGCAATTTAAAATGTTCAAAATACAAACCAGTTCCTATCCCAACCAAATCATAAGATTATTACCCAATATTCCACATCATATAACATCATTACCATGTGTGAGAGTAAATACAACACTAGCAGCCTCTATTTTACAGCACGTAAACATGCGTTAAGTGGTTCAAATTTAAAAAATAAACACTACCGTACTTAAACTTTAAGAGCTTGTTTTGTGAAATGATCAGTTTAATGTTGTAGTGCTAATGAAGCAGATGTGGCGTTCACAGGTGAGGCGTTTGCTCATAGAGCTGCAAGTCCAGCCGCACTTTGACCTCTCCAGTCGGAACTTCATGAAGCAGCAGACGCCGTTCCAACGGACCTTTACCATCTTGATCCTTCTTTATTGTTGCTACAGGAACTTCAGTACGACCTAGAAAATCTGTATTGAAACCAAAGTCAGTTAAAAATAAAGATGTTTTGTGGATGTATATTTTGATGTGTGTGGCCGTGTAGAATCCCACCGTCAGGAGAAAACTGGTCCCTCTCAAAGATAGTGAGGCAGAGGACGTCCTGATACAGGTCTTTGATGAAGAAGTGGCAGTTGAAGTTCCACTTGGGGTTGAGCGTGTCGGGCTGATGGCGGGACGTGTAGCACTGAGCGCCCATTGTTAGCTCACAGTATGGGTTACTCTTCCCTAAAAACACACATCACACACCATTTCCAACTCAGTGTTTTTGTCTTGTTCTCCAGAATTATTATCTAAACATTCTTAGAACTAGATTAATGTACTAGGTCATTTATAAGGTAATCCTGGAGTCGTGTGTATGTATATATAGAGAGAGTGAGGTTTGTGTATGTTCATTCAAACCGTTGGGTTTGCAGGGCTTCAGCTCTATGGCCTCCAGAGCCGTTACTAACAGTCTCCCAATTCCACTGTTCTTCTGAGAGCGAGCTAAACAACAAACACAAACCTTTATCAGTAATGCTGCATTCAAGCACATTGGCTTTTTTACTTTTAAGAGTCCCAACCTTGGTATGCCTTCTCTCTTTTGAGCTTCTCGGTCTCTATGAAGTGATCAGATGCTGCTTTGATCTTCTGCACCCATGCTGTCCTGATTTAAAATGAAAGTGATAATGCTAGTAACTGTATTTATGTACTGCACTACAGACACTTAATATAATAAATTAATATTTTGCTTCAATAAAGATCCTTCTCTTTAGTTCGGTTCAGTGGATACCTTGATTACTGCAGTTTTAAGGCCCATAACAAAAATAAAAATTAGAACATTATTGTTGGTGTGGACGCTAATATAGTTATTGTTATAGTTACCATTCTTGGTGTGAACGGGCATTTTAGTACCTCTCATTAATGGTGTCAGTCTTGAGTGTGTACACACGGTCAATGTGTGAGATGTGAAAAACTGGATCATCGCTAGAAGGGTCAGAAGGCATTTTGACCAAGACCTCATTCAGAAACACTGGCTAGAATAAAAAAACTCGTCTTAGAGAAGGTCATTTTACAGATATCAATCAAAAGTAAAAGCTCGGAGGGACATCTAACCAATCGTGTTGCTTTACCGTTTTATACATCTTGTATTGTGCGTTTGAGTTGGGATTGAAGAGTTTGTCTGGCGCAGAGGAGAACTGTTTGGAGGTGTAAGTGAGGAGCAGGAAGTCATTAAACAGGAAGGCCCAGAGCTCCTTGCTGCTTTTGGTCTTGTGTAGTTTGCCGCTGTGCAGCAGTTTTCGAGGTCCCAGGCAGTTCGTCAGAGAGTTAAAAATGAGGTGCTAAAACAAGAACACAACACTTCATAAAAGCGTTCCTGTTGCTCAAACAGTAGAGCGTGGCGATTGCAGCACGAAGGTCATGGGTTTGATTCTTAGGGAAAGCAAGAACTGATTAGAATGTCAATGTGTATCTTGAAAGCAATGTAAGTCGCTTTGGATAAAAGCGTCTGCCAAATGCATAAATGTAAATGTAAAATGTAAGTTTAAGCTGTTGTTTTACATTATGTAGCAGCTCAACAGGGTCAACAGCAGCTCTCACCTCAATGACTCCATCACACAGCACATGGTTCTGGATCCATTCCAGCCGATCCGAGTTTTCCTTCTCCCTCACGCCCTCGTTGACCTGTGAGCACAACTCCTCTGCCTGCTCCAGTGCCGCCTGCAGGTGTGCGTGATCTACGTGAGCTGGAGGGGTGTTCTCCAGAATCTGCAAAACCACAACAAACAATGACTGGCTTAAATAAGTCAGAAAAAATATGGCAGGAATGTCAAATACTAAATGGTTAATGTTGATCTGTGAATATGCACTTCCACATGCAGTAATACCTCGGTTTAGGAGTAACTTTGTATACGAGCAAATCGGTGTACGAGCATTGTACCCGAGCTTGAGAAAAACTTTCCCTTGCCGACGTGCATTTTTTGTGGAAAAGTCCTAACGCTCAGCATCTTTGCGCGCATTTTTACTGGAAATATCCTAATGACAGCTTCTCACAAAGCCCATCACCCCTTCACTCGTTCATTCTCTCAGCGTCGCTCGGTTTGGTTGCATTATTCACCACAGTGATACTTTTATAAGTGATTTACAGCGGTTTTACCTTGCGTTATTAACATTAATTGTGATTGCGATTGTTCACGTAGTGAAATACATGCATACATATTTATAAATAATAAAGCATATAGACAATGACCTCAAGATGAGTAAGAAAGAAGGTACGAAATTCTCCCTCTAAGCAGTAAAAACCCTCCTCTCGTCTCCTTCACGCCAGCAGCGACGCTACTCAAAGCTGAAGTGCATTACAGTAAATTGTAAATTATTAATTACTATTTATATAAGATGTTAATGGTTATAATTTTAACTGTAATTAATAGGGTAAAACAAAAAAAAGTTTTTTTAAATGGGCATTTATGGTCGTGTGGAACGAATCGAGTGATTTTTATTACTTTTTTATGGGGAAAATTGTTTTGGTATATGACAATTTTATGTTACAAGCTAGCTCTTGGAACGAATTAAACTCGTAAACCGAGGTATTACTGTACTCTATATATTTTTTAGGATTCACTTATTAATAGAACGTTCAAAAGAACAGCATTTATTTATTAAATAATTTTATGAATATAAAATCCTGTATCATTCTATGCTGCTCAATCTTTCATAGTAGAAACCTCTCGTACATTCTTGATCAGCAGTGGGTAGCGTGTGATTCTCTGCATGGGTTTCAGAAGGAAGCTGGACAGTGGCATTCCTTTACAGCGGTAATTACTGGCAATTTTCTACAAAGAAGAGTAAAAGAGAGATAAGACCTAATGAATGTCTTATTGCTGCTACAGTGAAGTTATCCACACAAGGCCACAAGAGAGCAGTATTTACAGTGCTAAAATGGACCTGATCAAGCAGCTACCCAACATTAGAACAAAGAGTTTGTTGTACAAAAGTAAACAAGTGTCCTTAAAAATCATCCTTAGAACTGCATTAACCTTCAGGAAGAGTTTGAAGTCCAGTGATTTGTCTGTTTTCTGTTGCAGCAGGGCTGCAGCGTTGAGCTGGCAGCTGCAGAAGCGAATGTAGGCCTGCATGTGAGAGAGCTCTGAGGACAGGATATCACCCACCACCTGAATCGGCATCCTCTCTCCAGACGTCTTCTTACGGACACGCAGCGCTCTGAAGCACACACACATATACTGTACAGTCCCTGACAAAAGTCTTGTCGCTTGTGTACAAATTGACCTGAAGGGCCGCTGAAATATATTTCTAATCAAGATTTTTTTTTACAAGAAATAACTCATTTTAATCCCAACAGCTTTTGTAATAATGTTTCAGTGCAAAACGAAACTGTCAAAAAGTATTCTAATATTCACAGCTTGGTAAAGCCCATTGAGTCAATTTTTGCAAAGACATAAGTGTTGTCGCCTTGTCATATGAGCTTCACCTGTGACCAATAATGGATCAATTAGGTTTAGGGTGTGTATAAAAAGAACCCCAGTACACTAGACCTTCACATCAACTGCAATTAGACCTCTGCAAACATGGCTAAGATTCACCCTGAGACCAAAGTTTTGATTATCAAGAAGCTGAAGACCAGATCCACTGCTGATGGGGCAGACACCTTTAATGTGTCTCAGCTTCAAGTACAGAGGATAAATTAAAGATTTGAAGAGACTGGAGATGTTTTTGACAAGCTCAGGCCAGTCAGAACCTGCAGGACAACTGCTCAAGAGGACCGTTTGTTGACTCAAATCCAAGGCCAGCCCATTTTAAACTGCAGCAGAGCTCCACAAGACCTGGTCACCTGAAGTCCCTGTGTCAACCAGAAGAGTTTGTCGGATTCTGTCTTGACATGGCCTCCATGGTCGAATCAGTGCCCAGAAGCCAGCACTAAACAAAAGACAATTGAAAAACCGTGTGGCATTTGCCAAGGCCCACAGCCTGCTAAAAGGATGGACGCTGGAAAAGTGGCAGAAGGGGGATTTTTTTCAGATGAATCTTCTGTTGAATTACACAGTAGCCACAAATATTGCAGGAGACCTACTGGAGCCCACATGGATCCGAGATTCACCCAGAAAACAGTGAAGTTTGGTGGTGGAAAAATCATGGTCTGCCGTTACATCCAGTATGGGGGTGTGCGAGATCTGCAGGGTGGAAGGCAACATCAATAGTCTAAAATACCAAGAATTCTTAGCTACCTCTTATATTCCCAACCATAAAAGAGGGCAAATTCTGCAGCAGGATGTTGCTCCATCCCATGCTTCCATCTCCACATCAAAGTTCCTCAAGGCGAAGAAGATCAAGATGCTCCAGGATTGGCCAGCCCAGTCACCAGACATGAACATCATTGAGCACATGTGGGGTAGATGAAACAGGAAGCATGGAAGACGAAACCAAAGAATATTGATGAACTCTGGGAGGCATGCAAGACTGCTTTCTTTGCTATTCCTGATGACTTCATCAATAAATTGTATGAATCCTTGTCAAACCACATGGATGCAGTCCTTCAAGCTCATGGAAGTCATACAAGATATTACATTTGGATCTCCCAGCACCACTACTTAATTTGCTGACATATCTTTGTATTTGCAGTAAATTTGTTCAATTTCTGTATAGGCGACACAACTTTTGTCTTGCCAAAATTTGACCTTTCCGTCTTGATTAAATGACAAATCTTTTTTTCAGTTAAACTAATTTATTTCAGTGCATTAAACATAATTTGGAAGGGTTTTAGCTTTTCATATGAGCTATTTCTAAAACCAGTTGATAAAAGTCAGGTAAATAGCAGGTGTTTCTACAAAATAGATAAGCAACAAGACTTTTGTCAGGGACTTTATACTGAACGTTAAAAATATGTTATTTTGTTTGCCTAGGAATCAAAATGTACTTTGTAACAACAAATGCAAATGATACACTAAATATGATATCTATCTACTGTATTGTTTTAGTTATTTTTTTATTTAAACATTTTTACTCTATTGTAGTTATTTTTAAAGTATTTTTTTACACTGTTGTAATTATTAAAAAAATTTATAATCATTAAAATGATTATAAAATCATGACTTTTATTGTATATTTGTTTTGCTCTGTTGTAGTTTTTTAATATCAAAATGTTAACGTTTTAAAATGTATAAACTGTGAGACTGCTTTTGATTTTTATGAGAAGATTTTAATATAAAATATTTTTATATAAATGAATGCATCATTATAGTATCAACTAGATTAGTAAAAACAAGGAATAAAAGTAAAGAATTGGCATAAATTAAGTATAACACAATCCTAAAACTAAAGAATTAAAAAGTTCCATTCCCTCTTGCAATTACACTTGCAATTACCTTTATTTTAATTCAGTTAACTGATGTTAACTTGAACAAATTTGTTGAAATGTTTAATTTCTCTGCTTTCTTTCTTTCATACATTTGCATCCAATTGCTATTTGACAGTTACGTGTGTAAGGCAAATGTTTTTCTACAAAGCCTCTAACCAAGTACAGTAAACATCAGAACTGGAATATGATTTAATATTGGACTAAAGAAAAACAAAGCACTTGTAATTTCCCAAACTGACTCTAGCAGCCACTGTTGCCTCACTTTAGGAGTTTGGTGCTGCACATGATCAGCTCCCGCCAGTTCACAAAGATCAGGCTCATCTCAGCCTCCGTCAGCCGTCCTGATTCTGCCATCGGCTTATAGAACACCTGAATACCCACACAAAAGAAATAAACATATTTATAGAACTCCAAACAAAGAGATGCATATTGACTATGGAAATCACCTCCACTGCCAGCTCCAGGTCCTCCAGGTAGGACTCCTCCGTCTGAATAAGCTCATGGATGTAGCCTTGCCTCTTTCTCTCTTCAGTGCACATAGAGTCTAAACTGAGCAGATCAGCACACCCTACACACACACACATCCATGCACATGCATTCATCAGCGACCACATCACTACAGCCTGTCGCAATTGAAAACTTTATTTGTGAAATTCTACTTCATATAATTGTGAATACTTTCCATACAAAACTGCATCCAGAGAAAAGGTTACAGTATGTCATTCAGAGTGAAGTAATATTCTTTAAGGTCATGACTGTTGCTGCATAGCTGGGAAACACGTGTTGCTGGTCATCAGTTCCTTTAACTACTTAATTAAACACGCAGTGGCAGACTAACAATCCTGTGATCTACAAATATATGACTGTGCTGATGAACAGTGTTTGCTTGTGTGAAGGGTATTTCACTTTAAAGGGGCCATGTCATATTTTTCATTATTTACATTTGTACCCTGTGGTCCATCTCTTATGTTAGCCAAGGTAAACATATTTCTTTACGTTTTTTATAGCCATGTTCCTCATTTTAAAATTAAACATGTTCAGTTGCTGCCAAACACCATCTTCAGATATTGATATAAGAAATAGTTATCTGGCATACTGGAGAACGCATTTGAAGTTGGGTTAAAATATATTTAAAAAACTTAATAATTAAAATGAAAGACCAAGAACATGAGTAAAAATGTATAAAAAGACTGCAAGGAACAAAATGTGTTTCCCCCCAAAATGTAATCTTACTGTTGGGTTTTCTGCTGTTAAGAATAGTATCCTACATCCTCTGTATTACCTTAACATGACTGGGCAAATCAAGATACTGAACACCGAATAGGCAAATTTGTATATAGGTACTAATATGTTAATATTTTCAGGTTTAAAATATTAATGGATTCATTAATGGATTTCATAATGAACCATTTTAGCAGTTTAGTTCCTGCAAATGATGACTAGAAATGAAATTTAGAGTTATGAAATGTACAAAATACAGAGAACTTTTATTTAAAAATTCAATGAAAAGTCAATCAAATTGAATCTTCAGTTCAATTCAAGATACAAACCCATTCATTTGTCATTTCCTAAAAGAAGCAACTGATCTCTAACATTTCTCAATGAAACAGAAAGAAAAAGAAAAGTCCTAAAGACATTGGAATGCGTTCATCTGTGATTTAAGTTTAAGGGGAAATGTTAAATCCTGGAGGCTTGCTTGACGCTGCTTCTTGGACCAGAGCAATGTTCTGATTGGCCCAGAAAAGAGAGGAGGAAGAAGAAGGAGGGGCCAGAGCTATCGTCCTACAATAAAACACAGATGAGGCATGGAAAAAAGGGTGGAAAAGAGGAGATAAGGGCAGATGAGAGAATGAATAATGAAGGGATGAATGGAAAATATATATTAGAACATGTTGATAAAAGAAAGTAGGAAAGGAAGAAAGAATATGGCCAAAAACCCCAAAAACTCTCTTACTGTAATCGAAATTTTAAGAACATAGTTGGTAAATGTATTTGTGCGTTTCTAACCAACACACTTTTTAAAAGGTTATTTGAAATTCAATGAATTCAATCTATTTCGATTTAAATTCTACCCTACTAATGAACATCTCTGAACTCTGATGTGGAAACAGAAACCAAGAATCTTTCATAGTACTCACATTGCTGGCTGGGATCACATTCTGTGGTCATCTTCACATAATTAGTTGGAAACAGGCCTACGACCCCAGCGACCTCTCCTTTCCACCAGTCAGGGTTGTCCTTGTTGAGTACGCTGATCAGCTGACCTTTTTGGAAGCTCATCTCATCCTTACTGGCTGCTTTGTAGTCATACATTGCAATAACCTGACACACTACAGGGGGGAAAGGGAGAAAGACAGAGAGAATGGGTGGATGGAGCAGAATAGGACAGAGGAGGGAAAACAACACACAGACAGTACCACATACAAAAGCACATGAACGAAAGCATATGTGTGTCTCACATGGTTGAGGTGCAGGAGTTATTTTGCCGCTGTTGGCCTCCAGTAATCTGACGTTGGAAGAGTGGAACCAGCCCTTTTTGCGCTTCTTACCCCGTGCCTACAAACAAAAACAAACTTTTTATAAAAGCTGGTGACTTTCCATGGAGTTCAATTGTTTTTATAATAAACTAATATTTTCTAATCACCTAAACATAACCCTAATCTGTTTATCTGATTATATTAACTAATCTGTTTTCACTAAGACGTTTATAAGGTATATTGAGCCTTTGTTAAGTAAACTCAGGTTTTCTACTTTTGTGGAAATTAGGACCTCACACTGACCTAAAATTTGAAAACAATTACCATATTTTGACCGCATATAACCCGCAGGTTATACCAGATTTTACAAACCCGCAGGGGGGTTGCGGGTTATATAAGGGTGCGGGCTATATCACGCATTTTTACACGCAATAATATTTCAAAAAAATTTAAGGACGTAAGTTTTTTTGTTTTGATATTTTCTTTCAGTTTTTCTTTCTTGCGAGGGTTGTTTTCTCTGGCGCTTGTACTATCACTCTGACAGCTGGCGCTGATAGGCTGTCTGACCTGTCAATCATGCAAGAAGACGTGATTGGCTGTGCTGCCATGAGGGCGGGCTCTTCTCATCTCATCCGATGATCAACAGCTGTAGAATCGCTGTTTAAGGGACGTGCTGCTGCACAGCGGGAGAGACTGCTTTTTCTTTTTCTTCTGATTCTGACTTGTGTTTGTTTTCTTGAATTTGTTTGTTTTCTTGAATTTAATTTTCTCAATTCAATCGCGCACAAGCACTGTGTACCGAGCCTGAACAGTTATGGATAACTGACGTCATGCGAGCAACATTCGAAATTTGAAAAGTGAACTTACACAAAAAAGTTAATAAATCTATGGGTGCGGGTTATATAAAGGTGCGGGTTATGCCAACAATTTCTTTACGCAAAACCCCAAAACCCTGTGGATTATCTGCGTCTGCAGGTTATATGCGGGAAAATACTGTGTGTGTGTATATATATATATATATATATATATATATATATATATATATATATAAATAATAATGTGATATACTAACCTGTAGTTCACCCAACCACCAGCTGTTTGAGTTCTTATGCAGAACCACGATCAGCTGACCAGGCGTCAGACTCAACTGCTCTGCTGTTGCGGCAGCATTGGCGTTTGTCACCTGAGCAATCTCTGAGACCAATAAAGAGCACAATTTAATCATGTTTAAAATGTGAAACAGCCAGTGTTGATTTTTGGGTCTTTGTAATGGTAACGCTCTCAAATCTCACCTGGCTTTTTAATGAGAACTCCAGGATTGTCAGTCTAAGAAATATGAAATAAAGCATTAGCACAATACAGACCAACTGAAATGTCTATGGATGCTTCATTTAAAATGTTTCTCTACAAAAGAATGTAGTACTCAAATTATTAAGATCAGTATCAAATGCATATATAAAATTATAGATTTTAGTATTAAATAAATCATCCATATGGTGGATATATAATGATATTCATCGGAAAATCCATACATCAGGCTCTTTGGGTTTAACGTAGTTGGAAGGGAAGAGTCCAGACTGGTCACCGATGCACCCTCTCCACCATTCTCCTTCCCTCTCTGTGACCAGAACAACATCCTCCGCACAGAACGTCAGGTCACCCGACTCCGGACTCTCATAGGTGTACAGAGCCACATACTCTAACAAGGTGTAATAAAAAACAAACCATGACAAACAAATCTCTGAAATGACAGTTTTGTTTAATGGCATGATATCAGATCAAAATGAACAAAGACTCCTCACCCTCAAGCAGACCAGAATCTGAAACGTCAATCTCGTCCACAGTCGAATATAAAGGCCTAGGAGAGAGAGAGAGAGAGAGAGAGAGAGAGAAAAAACATAAAAGATTTAGCTTGGCATCAAATAAATAAACAGTAAAAAAAATGTTTAAAAAACAAAACAAAAAAGAAAACACCCATAGTACTGCAAAACTAGCTGCCCTATTTTGGGAGAAGAAACTGAATATACAGTGGAAAGTATTCAGAACCCCTTACATTTTTCACTCTTTGTTATATTGCAGGACCATGTGATATTTCCGTTTTTCTTTTTTTAATAAATCTGCAAAAATGTCAACAATTCTGTGTTTTTCTGTCAATATGGGGTGCTGTGTGTATATTAATGAGGAAAAAAAATAGAACAAATAATTTTAGCAAATGGCTGCAATATAACAAAGAGTGAAAAAATGTAAGGGGGTCTGAATACTTTCCATACCCACTGTATGAATATGAGAAAACTGAAAATTCTTATATTTTATGGAATACTGCAATATATATATACACACACACGCACGCACGCACACGCATCTCTTCTCAGATGATGTGTTTACTAGCGTAAGGGCAGAAAAACCTGTCAATCACATGCGATCACAGCAATAGCAAACCACAAAGATGCAACAATTGGATCAACTCCCAACCCGCCCTAAATATTGTCCTGTTCGAGAAGCAGTTTCACTCAGACATGCGTCACAATAGGGAATAAAATATGATTGCAATTTCTATTTCATGCTGACTTTAAATAAAATATACTAAAAAAATAATAATGATCAGCTGTCTTGAAATATATCCTTCAATTATTGTTTTTGAGGAAAAGTGAGAGGTATCTCATCCCTTACTCAATCTGTGAGTTATCGGTGGTAACCATGGAGACATATGAGCAAGGAAACCAGCCCCTGCTCTCGTTGAGCTCTCCGTACCACCAGTTCTCCTGCTTCTCTAGAACCGTAATCACGTCATCTTTAGCGAAGCCCAGGTGACTGTCAGTCTTAGCGCTCCACTCACACAGAGCTACGGCCTACAGCACAAACAAACACACATACTCTTAATCACATTTCCCTCAATGATCAAAAACAACATTGTCTGTGAAATAGATGGGGTGTGTGAATATATTCACACATGCTAACCTGTGAGTGCTGTGTGTTTGTAGACATCGGTGTGTGTGTTGGTGTTGGTCCTTCTATGTCCACCCGAGGAATTCTAGGAACGTTAATGAGAATGAGGAATCTCAAATAATTTGCTGTTTAACAATAGAAGAGGGATGACAGACTAAACAACAGCATCTGACTTTTCCTCCTGAGCCTCTGACACATATCAGAACGCCATATTTAGGTGTTTTATAAATGTGAAGCTCATCAAAACTGTATATGTGTCGTAGGGCTGGCTGATCGAATCAAAATCGAATATTCACATTATATTTGTGTTGATTTTTTTTGTCACGATGTAAAATTAGTCAAAGCTGTGTATATAACACCTTTTATTCGCTATCAAGTTTGCAAAAGGTGATTAGGTGATTCACTGAAATGTATACAAAAAAACCCCCCACAAAAGTCTCAGGGTGACCAGTCCCGCAATTTTGTCCCATGTCACAAGCAGTGCTTTCAAATAATGCTTGTACTCCAATTACACAATAAGACGACAAAAAAATAAATAAATCCATTTGCGCAAAAGTGGACAGGAGTTTCTTGGAGTGGAGAAAAGGAACCAGTATGTAAATCATTAAAACTCTTTAAATACAGCTATATTAGCCAGGTCTTCATCTAGACACGTACTAGATAAAATACAGATTAAACCTGCAGTTTTTTTTTTTTAAATGCACTGAATCTGGTCAAAGGCCAGATTGTTTGCACAGTTTAATAAATTAAAATAAACTACTGTAGTAGCTACTTAAGGACATTCATTTGAATATAAAATTTAATTTTTACCTTCTAACCTGTAACTCAGTTCATTATATTTAGCAGACAGATATAGAGCAATAAGCAGGTGGTCACCCTATCTCTGTGAGACATTTTTTTAATATATTAGTGCAGTGTTTTGCAACCTTTTTTGAGCCAAAGTAAAAAATATCATATAAAAATAAAATACAAAAAATTTAAAAAATTCACAAGGCACACCACCAACCGAAAATGTTACAAAATGAAACTCAGTAGCCTATATTAATTAACAATATACAGTCATTCTTATCAGAGTATCTTGCATGGGAATCAAATAAACACAAAGAAAAATGTATTTTATGATTAATCAGTAAAAAAAAAAAAAAAAGTTGTTTAGACCAATTAGGTGAAATTGAATAATTTTCCACGGCGCAACCGACGATCTCTCTCGGCACACTAGTGTACCGCTGCACAGTGGCTGAAAAACACTCTATTAGTGAAAAAATTAATAAACATATATTGTTGTTTATTGTTATATTTGTGCATATCACTTTTTGTTGAAAACATGCTTTATTTTCAACTTGATTCCGACTGTCTAACAAATGTATTAATATTTATTCATATTAATATTTGTTAATCTACTGGGTTGCATTGTACATTATTGTAGTTATAATGGCTGTTTGACTAAAAGGATGTTTCATCTGCTAATATAAATGCAAATACACCATGTGCTAATACTAAGAGTTTTAGTAGCCTTGTTAGTAACGGAGTAGTTTTAGTGCCATACCCAGGGTAATCGGAGGAGGGCGCTGTGGAGTTTGTAACAGATGTAGTCAGTTCGGCCTGACTCTCTTTACTGCATCTCTCAGCATAACTCTCTGGAAACCAGCCGCTGTTACCAAGGTAACTCCCATACAGCCAGCCGGTCTCCCTAACTGTTGATTCATCCACCTGTGGATCCACAGCAAAGCAAATGAAATGTGTACATTTACAAGTGCAAGAGTGAGTTTGTGTTGACATCCGTACCTGGATCAGACAGTCTGCCTCCAGTGTGAGCTCGTCAGAGTTTCGGGCGGTGAAGGGGTAGAGAGCTCTGTATGTGGTGAGGGGAGTACTTACATCTTCAAGAGTCACCACTGGCTGCAAACCTGCACAAAAACACACATAATCTGACCTAAGAAACATAACAACACATCTCACAGCTATTCAGCGAAGGCAGCACATCTACAAACATATAGAAACAATTTCAAACTTAAATCCCATGGCAATCATCATCATACATCTATAATCAATGTTTCTGAGCATAAAAACCGATAAAGTTCCAGATAAATTTTAGTAGCCTTTAAGTTTTCTTTATGATATGAATATATATTTGTACTTTTTAAATGAATTTTTTTTTCAACCTCTTACATTGTGCTTTGTTTCACACACAAAAAATTGTAATCTCAGACGCATACATGTTGTGTAGATTAATTAATTAATATCTTGTAAATAAAGTGTTAAATTCAGTTTTTTGCATAAACAAAGCACTTTTCACACAAATTGAAGTTAAACGACTTTCACACGGATTACTTTAATGATATATTTACTTCCTTTACTGGGGTTGAAAGTGGTTTGTGTTCTGAACAAATGTCTTAAAGGTTTGGAACGACAAGAAGGTGAGTAATTGATGACATTATTGATGACAGATTAACTATCCATTTAAAGGGTGAGGACATAATTGTTCAGAGTATGATATGAAATTAAAATATAAACACACACACACACATACTGTTTATCAGTCTATTACCTTTCTTCTCTCAAAACACTCACAGTCTGTTAGAGTAACTCAGATAATTAATGAGAGTTAATTAAAGTGAATCATGAAGCTGTGAGTGTAATGACACCCATTTCAATGAATAGAATGAAAACATCATATTCACAGCCAAGTGGATGAATGCTGTACTCACCCACCCACACACATATACACACACATACACACGCACACGCACACACACTCACTCACTTTTGTTCTCTGTGCTATTGTATGACATAGAGGGCTGAGTGTGTAGCGCCAGTTCATTCCTTTCTCTCTGCTCCCTCTCCATCTCCTCCCTTTCTCTCTCTCTCTCCTCTGCCCTTCTCTTCTCCTCTTTCTCCCGTGCCTGCTCCTGGGCTTCCTTAAGTCGGGCTTGGGCCTGTCTCTGCTGTTCTTCCCGGAGTTTGGCCTCTCGCTCCTGTGCAAGCTTCTTCTGACGCTCTGCTTCCTCTTGCTCCAGACGCTCCTGCTCCAGCTTTGCCTGTCTGCAAGCACATGGACAAAATGTTTTCAAAATGATGTCTCAGGATTCATGAGTGGGTAAGAGGATCTGTGTTTAACCTAGCCATTTTGGGGGTCATTGCTGAAAAAATGTTGAAAGAGGAGAAATCTGAAAAACTGTACAGTAAATATGCTTCCAAAATTGCTAGGTTAAATACAAATATATACAGTGGATACGGAAAGTATTGAGACCCTTTAAATCTTTCACTCTTTGTTATATTGCAGCCATTTGCTGAAATCATTTAAGTTCATTTTTCCCTCATTAATGTACACACAGCACAAACAGAAAACACAGAATTGTTGACATTTTTGCAGATTTATTAAAAAAGAAAAACTGAAATATCACATGGTCCTAAGTTTTCAGACCCTTTGCTGTGACATATATTTATCTCGGGTAATGTCCATTTCTTCTAATCATCCTTGAGATGGTTCAACACCTTAATTTGAGTCCAGCTGTGTTTGATTATACTGATTGGACTTGATTAGGAAAGTCATACGCCTGTCTATATAAGACTTTACAGCTCACAGTGCATGTCAGAACAAATGACAATCATGATAATCATCAGAGACAGAATTGCGGCAAGGCACAGATCTGACCAAGGTTACAAAAAAAATTCTGCTGCACTTAAGGTTCCTAAGAGCACAGTGGCCTCCATAATCTGTAAAATGGAAGATGTTTGGCACGACCAGAGCCCTTCCTAGACCTGGCTATCTGGCCAAACTGAGCTATCGAGGGAGAAGAGCCTTGGTGAGAGAGGTAAAGAAGAACCCAAAGATCACTGTTGCTGAGCTCCAGAGATGCAGTCGGGAGATGGGAGAAAGTTGTAGAAAGTCAGAGTGGCAGATTGGCCTGACGGAAGCCTCATCACCTGTCCAATACAGTCCCAACAGTGAAGCGTGGTGGTGGTGCGTGGTATAACCCGCATCAGCTGCAGGGACAGGACGACTGTTTGCAATCGAGGGAAAGATGAATGCGGCCAAGTACAGGGATATCTGGACGAAAACCTTCTCCAGAGTGCTCAGGACCTCAGACTGGGCTGAAGGTTTACTTTACAACAAAACAATGACCCTAAGCACACATCTAAAATAATGAAGCAGTGGCTTCACAACAACTCCGTGACTGTTCTTGAATGGCCCAGCCAAAGCCCTGACTTAAACCCAATTGAGCATCTCTGGAGAGACCTAAAAATGGCTGTCCATCAATGTTTACCATCCAACCTGAAAGAACTGGAGAGGATCTGTAAGGAGGAATGGCAGAGGATCCCCAAATCCAGGTGCGAAAAACTTGTTGCATCTTTCCCAAAAAGACTCATGGCTGTATTAGAGCAAAAGGTGCTTCTACTAAATACTGAGCAAAGGGTCTGAATACTTAGGACCATGAGATATTTCAGTTTTTCTTTTTTAATAAATTTGCAAAAATATCAACCATTCTGTGTTTTTCTGTCAACATGGGGTGCTGTGTACATTAATGAGGAAAAAAAATGAACAAATGATTTTAGCAAATGAGTGCAATGTAACAAAGAGTGAAACATTTAAGGGGGTCTGAATACTTTCCGTACCCACTGTAAATAAATGTATAGAAACAAATGTATACCCAAGCATTTAAAATGCCTTCTAGGTTTTTCTCTTATAGGGGAACACTGCTAGATAAATGTATGTTTGTCTGTGAAATTTTACCTTGCAGCTTCCTCCTCTTTCTTCCTCTTCTTCTCCTCCTCCTCTTTCCTGTGTCTCTGTAGCTCTTTGAGTTTCTCAGATCTGACCCTCCTGAGCTGCTCTAGGACGTCCTGCTGCTGGCTCTGCCTCTGTCTCAACTCCTGCAACGTTACCCACACACTCCTTCAATGCTTATAACAAAACTTAAAATAATATGCTACGGTTTCAAATACGCGGTATATGGCATTGCATTGAGCTTAGTGTTACTGACTGCCCAAACTAACATAATCAAGCAATTATAAGTGGCCAAACAAATAGTTCTAAATCTGTTCCATTTATGATTTTTCATATATATAATATATAAACACCAACACTAAAAGGTTTGGGGTCAGTAAGATGTTTTTTTAAGTTTTAGAAAGTCTCGGATGCTCAACAAGGCTGTATTTGAACAACAATACAGTAAAATCAGTAATACTGTGAAATACTTGTAAAATGTAAATTTATCCCTGTGATCAAAGCTGCATTTTCAGCATCATGACTCCAGTCTTCATTGTCACGTGATCCTTCAGAAATCATTCTAATGTCATTTGATGCAAAAGAAACATTTCTGATTGTTACTTAGAAACCTTTCTTATTGTCATTTCTTAGTGTTATTCTTATTTCTAGTTGAACGATGAAATCCTTTTTGCAGAAGTGCTTTATAGATTAAAAGAAATTGATGATCTTTAGAACAGAACTGAATCAACTCTGAACTGACTTCACCTGAACAAAAGCCAAAATGAATAATTTCATGTTTTCACTGTGAAGCTGCTTTGAAACAACCTGTATTGTATAAAGCTCTATATAAATAAAAGTTAATGATAGAAGGAACACATGAACAGAAACATAAAAAACAAGATTCTTTTCAGAGTGAAACCATTGATTTTTAAGCCCTGCTTATTAGCAATAAATAGCATCATATGCCTATGTTTAATAGCCTTTAATGCCTAATTTTTGTTGTTTGTCGAGTGGCATTTTGGACACCGGCATTAACTGTTCTACATAATGTATGGAAAAATAAATGTTTCAAAAATCCCATTACTTTTACTGTTGTTTGTTAGTTTTTTAGGCAGTGAGTAGAAAGCTTTAGTGCAATTTATGACACTATTATGAAGGGATGAAAATGGCACAGACACGACAGAAAGATGTTATGAGGTCACAAAGTTCAGACATTAGAGCTCATTTCACTACGAAACGAATGAAGTGAGACTTCTTTCACGGAGAACAACAAGAGTAAAAGATGAAATGAATGAAAGACAGGCAGCTTTGAGTTGAGTGTGAGTAAAGAAACGATAAAGAAAGGTCAACCTTTATTAGAAGGAAGAGATTGGTTAAGCAGCCCAGCAAAGAGAGAAGTCCTTGAAGCACACAGTCATCCATTTCTACAAACTATAAAGACAGCCGGAGTAAAGAGGAAGAGAAGAGAAGAAAGAGAAAGGCTTGGAGCAAAAACCTTAGACGTATACTGAACAATAGCTGAGTGCCACATGTATAACGCTCAGGTTTCTGATCCGACCAACCGTTGCAGGAAATGTGTTAGTGATAGTGTTTGTGTGTTGAGTTCTTTAGTGTTGAGAGCTGTGTGAATGTTAGTGTGTAATGAAGTGCTAAATCCTCTGCCTTCAGGGCTGGGAGTTGAGCTGTAGGTTTTAATCACAGGAACACGGAGAACAGTGAACTAGTCTGTTCCTCACAGGGACATTAAGGTTTAAAACAAATTCCAAGAGAGCAAGTCCCAAACCAAAGCCCACATTAGCTTTAATAAAAACATGGTGCTTTAAATTTACACTGGGAATGTTGGAGAATGTTCTGCTGACCTTGATTTCTCTATTGTATTGCTCCATTTGTGAGAGTTTAGAAGTGGTCTCTCTCTCCAAAACATCCAGCTGCTCCTTCAGCTTCCGACAGCTCAGATCCTTCTCGCACACACTCTGTTTCACATCATTTATCAAAGGACCTGAAAGGGGAAAAAGAGAAGGTAGGAACATCAATATGTCTGGGCCCTAAGTTTAAGAGGGATGAAATGCACACAAATGAAATTAGTCATCCGAATGCTCATCCGAACGTCGTCTGAATGCTCACTTGAATTGTTTTGGGTCAGACGTAGAAGTCTGTCTGTCAGTTGCTGCTTCTCAGGACCAAAACGACTCAACTGCCTCTGAATTTCCTGTAAAAACACATTCATATAGGATACGACTCAAACGTTTGAGCTCAATAAGATTACTTATGCTCACTAACTTTGCATTATTTGATCGATAATACAGTTAAACCGTAAAATTGTGAATTATTTAAATACTGTAATTATTTTCTACATATATATATATATATATATATATATATATATATATATATAATTTTTTTAAAAAAAAATTTAAATTTTTTTTTTTTAAATATATTCAAGTAGAAAATAAATAAATATATTTAATTTGTGTATATATATATATATATATATATACATATATATATATATATATATATATATATATACACACACACACACACACAAATTAAATATATTTTAAAATATATAGATTAAAATAAGTGGAAAATAATTATATATATATTAATTACAGTATTTAAATAATTCACAATTTTACGGTTTAACTGTATTATCGAGATATCTACATATTCCTGTTCATTATTCCAGTCTTTAGTGTCACATGATCCTTCAGAAATCATTCTAATATGATGATTTGGTGCTCAAGAAACAATTAATTATTATTATCAATGTTGAAAACAGTTGTGCTGCTTAATATTTTTTGTGAAAATCATGACAGATATTTTTCAGGATTCAAAAGAACAGCATTTATTTGAAATAGGAATATTTTGTACCATTATAAATGCCTTTACTGTCACTTTTGATCATTTGAATGTGTCATTGCTGACCAAAAATATTAATTATAAATAAATTTTTGTGAACAACAAGAGAACTTTTCCCAGATGGAAAAAAAAACCTGAATGCAATGTAACAAAAACATAACGCACCTCAAACTGCACCTGTAGAGAGTTGATATCCGTAATACGGCTATCTTTCTTCTTATTGATCAGGTCTAACTCGGCCCTCTGGACCTGCCTCTTACTCTTGGCGTCTCGGAGCTGATCGGAGATCTGCTTATGCTTGTTACCCTAGGAGAAGAAATTACTACATTTTCTTTAATGTGTATTATAACATAACCAACAATCAATCCCACAGAGAAGAGATTGTATGAGACTGGATGGAGAACAGGTAAATAGAATGAGAAAGAGAAGAAACAGCAAATCTGACCACCGCCTCCAGCTCCATCTCAAGACGCCTCTTCCTGTCCTTAAGTTTCTGTATGTCGCTCTGCTCTTTTTCTCTCTGTGTCTGAAGCTCCACTCGTTTACTCTTCTCCCATTCCACTTGCCTCTGTCGCTCTGCTTCCTGAGAGAGCAATAAGAGGAGGAAACTATAAGACTATGAATATTTTACATAATTACGATCCTGTCGTTGTCCTGGGAGGAGAATTGGGATACCACAGGAATAGTGTATATTAGGGTTAACTTATCACTTAATTAAATATACCAAATGCAAATTATTTAACACAATTAACCTATTTTGCTTGTGTAATGAAGTGCAGCATTAGAGCAGCATTCAAATTTGCTATGAAAGAATACATACAGTAGAGTAACTCATAATGAATTAATAATCACAAGCTTTAAGATTTGTAATAAAATAAAAAATAATTTAATTTGTGTTATTGAATTAATTACTATATTACTAACTCATTACTAACATTACTGTCACTAAACATTTTATGCAAAAGCAATTGCAATACATTCTTACTAGATTACGTAAAAGCATTTATGCTGTTTAGACAGCTGTATAGATGTTACTTATATATTACATATTTGATATAAATGGTTGTCTAAAATATAAATAGTTTAGTTTTTTGTACCCTAAAGAAAGAAACGGAATCAAGCTGAATGCTAAACATTTGAAGAAAATAAATAGTACAGGTATAATTCACCTATAAATTAATTACAAGCCATGATTAAAACTATTATCTTTTCTTGACAGCCGAAGTGTATATACAATTAATTCATAAAACATGTATGCACGCGGAAAAAAATAGTGGCCGTTTAACTTCTGCCTGCCCTTGTGTGCCATACTTGCCTCACGTCGCTCTAATTCTTTCAGTCTTTCTTCTTCTCTCTGTCGTTCTATCTCTCTCTGTCTCTCTATCCTCCTCTCCTCCTCCCTCTGTCTCCTCAGCTCCATCTCCCGGGCCTCTCTCTCCTTCCGTTCTCTCTCTTCCCTCTCCTTCTGCTGTCTCCTCTCCTCCTCACGCCTCTCCTCTTCTCTCCTCCTCTCCTGCTCTCTCCTTTGTTCCTCCAGCAGAGCCAAACGTCTTTTTTCCAGCTCTGCATTTCCTCTCTGGAAATTCTCTCTCAGTTTATCCTCAAATGACACTAAGAGAGGGAGAGAGAGAGAGAGAGAGAGAGAGACAGACAGAAAGAAAGAAAGGTGAGATAAGAAGTGTCTAAGTTAATAAAAAACAGTTATATGCATCACAGAAAACTATATATTCAAAAAAGACTATATCATGAGGTAAACAAAGAAGAAGAGAACGGTATAGCTGTTTGTTCAGCTGAATCAGCTCTATTTAGAAGGATCATTTGTAATACTGTGTAGAAACAAGGCCAGTGTGTGTTTGCAAAGGCAGTATGTATTTGCAAGTGTGGTTGCATATATTAGTATATATTATATATTAAATATACTACTAATTAAAGGTTTGGAGCCAAATAAAGTACTTTTTTTCACCAAGTATGTATTGAATCGATATTTAAAAGGGACAGTAAAGACATTTTTTACATACTTTTTTATTAATCCTGAACTTTCTATTCATCAAAGAAAAAATTACATCATGGTGTCCACAAAAATATTAAGAAGCAAAACTGTTTTCAACATGAATAATAATAAATGTTCTTAAGTACCAGATCAGCATATTAGAATGATTTCTGAAGTACCATGTGACACTGAAGTCTGTAAATCACATATATACATACAGACAGCATACATAGGCAGTATATTGAACACCCATAATCTGATGATCACTATTATATACAATATATGTATATGCAAATACCATTGCTCTTGCTTTTCTGTGGATTGTCTGGCTCAATCAGCTCTGTGTTAATCAGAGGAACAGGCCCGCTCAGCAGATCACATGACTTCGCTGTTCTGAAAAATAAACACACACTCGCACGATTAAACACAGTCTCCTCCATTACTGGCTCATTTCAGGGTGGGTGGGTCTTTGTGTCTTACCTCAGTGAAGGAGGCACAAGGTCAGGAGGTAGAGTCAGAGGTAAAGGTCGCCCAGTCTTGGCCATTTCAACCAGGTGCATTGCTAGAATAAATTCTTCTGCTCTCAACTGACCATCACGATCTACATCAGCAAGATTCCTGCAAACAAAGATATATACATATAGCCGTGCACAAGCACACACATTTGTGATTAATCTGGAAGCAATAGATGAATTACAGTTCCTAGTAATCCAACTGGCACAGAAACAGCAGACGCAACACTGTGGAAGTAGGTGTTTAAGACACCGCTTGGATTAATACAGTGTGATTCACAGTTTAATGTGTGCTAGTGATTAATGCAGGGGTTCCTGAGATTTTTTTTTTTTTAAATATATATCTCAATCGAAAATATGCATTAAACAAAAATATAGTACTTCAACCAAAGATGAAGCTGTATTGTAACAGTTGTATTGTAACACTCAATATATCAATAATGATAATATTTTTTTCACTTTGATACTGTATATATAACATTTTAAATTGTATATCACTATTGTAATACACTAATGCAAATCATCCTACTAAAACACAACATCTTTATTTAGTTATTATTTTGGTGGCACTTTAATTCAATTGTCCACTTTAGACATTCTACAACTAAAAGTAACTTTGCAACTACATGAGATTATTAGTAGACTGTTAGGCTTGAGTTAGTAGAGTTAGTTAACAAGTTACTACGGAAAAAAATGTTAACGTTATTTTACATATTATCATTCTTTTTTTATTATCAAAATCAGCATGAATTAAAGTGATTGTGTTGTATAAATAATAATGTATAAATCAGGAAAAAAGGGGGAAGGACATATGCAAACAACGTCATCAAGTCATGTTCTTCTTGAGATTTATATAGTGAGTGCAGTGTTTTGTGAACTCACCATATGGTGGCAAGCTGTGTTTGCGTGAGGTTTGATGCTGTGAGGGCATTTCTGACCTGGGGACCTTCAAACAAACGCACTAAAGAGTTAACGCATAACACCCATGCAGAGATGCTTACACACTATCATACGCAAACATTGCCATTCCCTCCGCCTTGCAGACATCTACAAACACGAACTCACCTGACAAGTATCCGCTCATCAGCTTGTCCAGGCTGTTGAACTGCTGCCGGTATTTCAGACGCGACGACTGAGGCACCGCCCAATCAGATGCACTCATTTTTGGGGAGTTACTCGCAAGGGAGGTGGTAGAGGAAGAGTTAGAACTGGAAATTTAGAAGAAAAAAAATTAATTTGTAATGCTTTAATTTCCAAATGTATTTTCTCCCATGAATAAATTATTAATATTCTAAATATTACTGTATATTGCACCCAATTAATAAATGTATGATACCCCTGAATGTACTAGCTAATGCCAATTATAGATCATATTCATGTACTGTATGTGTTCAGATAATTCCTGCCAGTTTTTATTTGTAGAGAACCCTTCAATTGAGAAATTGCATGCTGAATAATTTCCAAATGAGAGCAGCTGCTCATTAACACTAATATAATCCTTTCATGAACCAATAACCCAGACCATGATAAAGTAGATGACTGATCTCCAGCTTGCTGCAAGATCAGCTTTTCCTCCATCGCAATGAGATTCTGCTGTGACATCATACTTTAAATAATTAATATGTTTGCGCAAAGTTTGCTGAATCCTTGTTAGGGCAGTACCAGAACCATTAAAATCAAAATCAAAACTCAAAATTATAAGCAGTATTCTGACTCATTGCTGTCAGTTTACCAATTTTGACATATTCTGAGATAACAATAACAGGACTCAGCAGTTCAGCATGGGCTGGAATAATTAGATGTAATGGGATAAGAGGTTGAGGGAGTGAGAGATGTGACTTAAATGACCCGTAGGCTCAGCTTATGTGAAATTAGGATCTTGACGACTGACCAATACACCTATAAACAAACCCAAACAAATGTATACACGCTGAGAAGACACACACAGAAAAAAAATAAGGCTGAGCGACACATATATTTATAAAACTAAGTATTTACTCTGCGATGGCTTAAAACTGTGCTTTTTTACTAAAAATCACAGTAAAAATTCAGATTTAAATAAATCTATTTAATCATTGCCAAATGCCATTATAACACTGCATGCAAATAAAAAGCGATATTTATCAACGAATATTTTAACTCAAATATTTAAAATAATATTTTAAAATAATTATTTTAAATTATCACAAAATATATTTCACAATATATCACTAAAATAATTATTTTATATTTGTTTTAATAAAATATATAATTATTTTATATCACTAAAATAATTATTTATCAACAAATATTTTCACTAAAATTTTATGAATGACAATTTTATCCAAAGCAACTTGCATTCAAGGAACACATTGACATTCTAATCAGTTCTTGCTTTCCCTGGGAATCGAACTAGAGGAAAGCTACATAAATTTTATTTAATAAAATGTCCGTGACCATTTCGTAGTAAGGACACCAGTGAAATGTTGAATCAAGTTTTGAACTGATTAATTGAAACAGACAGTTTTCTAGAAACTTTATGCCTAAAAAGTGCATTACAGTGATTGTTATATACGTGATGTTGCTTTATTTTTTACCACTGGGATAATCATCCCAAACATATTGTGCATATTCGTTATATCGCCCAGCCTTAGACACAAATTCATTTTTAAACAGGCACTGAGCAGGTATTAGTGGGTTTATTACAGGCTTCAGTACCACCACATGGAGGTTGGATGAATCTCGGAGGAACTCTAACAAGATCCTATTAAGATACAAGGAGACAGCTGCGCTATTCAAGCACTCTGTCAGCAAATGCGCTCTCTTTAGCACAAACTTCTTGTAAAAGCCCAGTTCTAAGAAAATCACAGTTTTTTTTTTAGCTCTCACTGAAACAATTCCAATACAAACATGGGCGTTCACACCTGCTAGAGCCAAGGTCCAAGAGCGAGTGAGATTTACTCAAACCACTGGTGACTGCGAATGCTGGAAAGTGAAAAGAAGAAAAACAATTACTTAAAGCACATGCAAACTTTCTAACCGAGTTGTCAAAAATCAATGCATGAGTCTCACTGTCTACAGATTTCATGGTAACGTAATAATGCGTTTCTGTCTGTGCAAAATGCTGCATGTGAATTAATTCAGGAGACCTGGTGCTGGTGTGAGGAGAGTTGCATTGCCATTAGGTAAAGCTGGCACACTGAAAGAGTTGGGCATCAGAGGCAGTGGTCCCGACAACAGGGTGGGCGCAGGGACCAAAGGGGTCATGGCAGGGCCCGGGGGGATGGACGTTAGGATGGGCATCACTGACATGGCAGAGAGATTTGGCATGGAACCCATACCTGAAATAAAACAAACAGATTATCTGAGATCAGTTCTACAAGATGTATTGGTACCATATCCATTACAGACGTTGCATATAGAGTATGCATCAGTTTTATTCAGGTTTATTTCCTTCTTCTACTTCTACATTTACTGTCATATAATGCTCACTTAAAGTTATCTTTAAAAACATTAATAATTTAATATCACACTGTTAAATGTAATCTGTAGAAAATGTCATTTTGAACAATTGTCATATTGTACCTTCACAACTTATCCGTAAAATGATTGATTTTAGATGTTGTTTTTTTTAGACAAAACAATTTTTATTTCAGTGCTATTTTAGTATTTTTATATAATATTATAGTATTTATTAATATTTTGAATGAACTTTTTTTGTATATTTTCGGTTATACAGTGGAATTCACTTATCTCGACTCACGGTTAACTCGCCAATCCTAATATGTCAACGTTTTTGAAGTGTAACCGCCAAACTCCCTATTTGTCTTAGCATTTTCTTGTGGGTTATGTCGATTCTTTTACGTCACTTGACGCTCAATGACGGTTCACTCACTGCCGTTGATCTCGTCTGAGGGATAAGCTATTCTCATCTGTAGCTATTCTGTTTTTTTTCCTTCTAAAAATGTCTGGAGGTGTTAAGAGAAAACTGTACAATCAATCAATAGAGAAAAAGTATGAAATCGTACTGCAGCTAGAAAAAGGAACAAAACTGGCAGAACTTAGTCGTCAGCATGACATTCCAGCAAACACCATTTCAGGATGGAAAAAGAAGGCCGACGTGATAAAACAAATGTACGAGAAGTCTGTCTTTGATCTAGAAAGACATATGCATTTTACATATGCCTTTTGTTGTTAGCAAATATATACACAGTACAGTGTATGTAAAAATTATTTAGATGAATGCCGATCGCTTCATCAAACAAATCGTGGCAACACTGATGTGTAAAAAGACACCAAAAACACGAGCATGTAGTGGTCATTTAATAACTCACATCATGTACATCAATAAATTTTCGTTTTTCTTGCTAGCGTAAGTTGTTCTGAGGGTAGCTCTGACAGCTAGCACGCCCCGCTTCCACTATCACTCTGACAGCTGTGCTGATAGGCTGTCTGACCTGTCAATCATGCAAGAAGACGTGATTGGCTGTGCTGTAATGAGCTGTGATTGGCTGTGCTCTTCTCATCTCATCAGACACGCTTCTTAAAGGGAGGAGCTGCTGCTACGAGACTGCTTTTTCTTTTTCTTCTGATTCTTTTCTTATTGTGTGAATTTCGCGCACAAGCACTGTGTACCGAGCCGGAACAGTTATGGATAATTGACGTCATGCGAACAACATTTGAAATTTGAAATGTGATCTTACACAAAAAAGTAATCAGTAATATATGTTATATGGGTTTTCTCGGCCATCGGTTATCTCAATGCTTTTTTTGCAACCTCCGAGGCAGTCAACATAACCGAACTCCACCGTATTTTATTTTGTTTTAGTAATTTTGTTATGTGCGTTTTTTTCCTTTATAGCTTGTTTATTTTTGTTTTAGTTTGAATGATTTTAGTACTTCAGTCAGTTGTCAAGTTGACATTTGTAATTTTCATTTGTAGTTTTCTAACTTAAATTTTGTTAATATTATATTAATATTTTTATTTATTTCAGTTATTAAAAAAACATAGCTTAATAGTTTTAGTTAACAATAACAACACTGTTTTATTTTTATTTGCCATTTACAAATTTCTGAGATTTTATGTGAAAAATATTAATATGTTGTGTCTTAATGTCAGCATAATCTTTTTCACAACCTAAGACTATACTATAAGTATAAGCAAACAAACCTCACCCGATGTTACATAACCAGATACAAACTCATACCATAGCGTGATGATGATGATGATGTCATAACAGGGGTAGGCGTTTGCTTCATGATGATTGGCAGGCTGGGTGGGAGGGGCTGACCCTGCAGCTGCAGTTTAATTAGTTTCATTGCGATAGAGAACTCCAATCTGTCCATCTTGCCATCCTTTCCTATATCCGCTAGTGCCCTGAGAGAAAGGAAGCAACCATTCTTATCCAAAGTGGCTTACAGAGCACTAATTGCTCTTACAATCCCAACGGAGAAACTCATTTGGTGCGTGATAACAGAGCAGCATTATTTTGGGCTCCAATTTTTGTTACCCTACCATATTTATTTATGAACAAGCAAATGCTATGAACTCGAATCAAACTTTCAGTATCCTGCATCAGTCAATCTACATCCTGTTTGTGGATGGGCGGCAGTGTTTATACCAGTAGACTAACCACAGACAGGAAGAGAACCTCCACCCTCCAGAGAGGTATGAGGCTACAAATCACACTGTCCCATACACTATTATGATGAATCCATCCCTGCCATAGAAAACACAGCCATACAGACACATATACATGTGAAGATTATTTGTACGCCCATAGACACACAGTGGAGCCAAAAGTCAAACATGCTCTTCAAACTGAATACAACTTATTTGGGAGAGAAATAGGAGAGTCAAGACAGAAGAACCGGATTAAGTATGTGTGTACAGTCGGGGTGTGTACGTGTGTGTACACTTACCAAATGTCTGCCAGGACTGCTGTGGGAAGACCAGATTGCAAGAAAAACGTTCGTGCTTGATCTCCTAAAAAGAAAAGAAGACATAAAATGATGTGCACTGTACATGAGCAGAATATGTGCGTGCATAAACTACTGTTCAAATTATTATTATGTTTTAAAGTGTTGCATATACTCAGCAAAGCTGCATTCAAGTATTTCAAAATTGAAAATAATTATTATCTATTTTTAGATATTTTAAATGTGATCCAGAGATGGAAAACTGAATTTTCAACAGCCATTACAGTTTTCAGTGCCACATGATCTGTCAGAAATCACCCTAATATGATGATCTGATGCTCAAGCATTTCTTATTAATATTAGTTTTAAAAACAGTTCTGCTGATTAATACTTTTTTTTCCATTAATCTGTGATGAATAGAAAGTATAAAAGTGTAGCAGACTTTTTTTGTAACATTATAAATGGCTTTACTGTCACTTCTGATCAATTTAGGGTGTCCATGCCAAATAAAACTACAAAAAAGAGAAAAAAATCTTACTAACACCAAACTTTTGAGTAGTGTATATGTGTGCGGTCTTACCCGACAAATAGCCCAGAGTGGGAGCCAGAGAGTCAAACTGCTTGTCATGTTTTCCCCTTTCTTCTGGAGTTATAGCCCAAATAGTAAAACCACCTGTGATGGAGAAAGTGAAAAAGATTTGTATTTTTTGATTATTATGTTCCACAAATTTCTTCCTAGAGCACCTGTTGTTTTTCTACTTTCTGGGTCTTGAAGTTCCTGCCGGTTCTTTTGCATTGACCAGCGGTGTTGGCTTGTGTAAGCGTTAGAAGCGTCTGTCTGGCAGAGGGTAGGATGCATATTTTACACATTTTAATGTAATGACAGCCCCGTTAATAGTTATTTCGTATTATTATTGTAAATTATAATGTCTTTTAGGTGAAGCAAGCTTCCAATAGCACCATGCCTGCCACTTAACATGCTCAAAGTGGGTCAATCTCAACACAGCTTTCACCGAGAGTGCTGAAGACAAGCCTTTTATCACCTGCTGGTGTTTTGGCACTGTTCTTAATAGGTGCAGACAGTACTTGGTTGGACAAATACAGCTAAATAGCAGCTCTGACCACAGTGTTTGCTTCAAACAGATTTCAAAAAGAACACTGTTTTTATACCCATGTACGTTATACACATTTACATAATCAAAAAGGTGTATAAACTAACTATGTCATAATAGTATGTTAAATAAGATCTTTCTATAGTTAATGAATGGACTGGGACAAATGTTAACACACCCTCTTATTTATTCTTTCTTTCTCTGCCTTCCTTTCTCTCTGGGGAGGACAAACACTACTTTCAGCTCACGTTTCCTGCTTTGTCAGCAGTGCTGAGATTCAGAAAAAGGCCATCATGATTAATTAAGCACAGGTCTGTGAAATCATGTGATGTCTTTCTTTATGGAAATTTAGCCCATTCACCAAAAGATTAAAAAGATTTGACCGTTTGAGATGCATTATTTTTATGACAAAAAAGAAGCAATCAGTCCAGCCTTGACCAAAGTAGGTCCACTCAGAAATTAAAAAGTTTAAAAAAATACATTCCTAAAGAAACTAATAATTAATTCATATGTTTGAACAATTTGCAATGGCTTTCTTTCTCTGCAATGTCATCCTATTGTGTAGCACAGGCAGTCACTACAAGGACATTGAGGATACTTAATTTTAAGTCAGTGAGTCTAAAAGCAGAACCAGGGACATATTTACATTTTGGGGGGAATTGTTGGGACTCAACTCATGAAGCAGAGACAATACTACAGTGGAATCCACTTATCTCAACCTCGGTTATCTCGCCAACCCGGTTATGTCGACGTTTTTGAAGTGGAACCGCCAAACTCCCTATTATTCTTAGCATTTTCTTATCGGTTATGTCAATTCTTTTATGTCACTGAAACCTAGTATCTCAAGCACAAAAGAGGGAAAAAGTCGCCAATTAACATTGGTTATCTCGATCCCCGTGACTAATGATCGTACCGAGTTCACTGTGCATGCGCTGAGTTTGCGTTGCACGTCCATAACGGTCTGTACAGTCACTCACTCTTGCGGCGCAGTGCCGTGCAGCCGCGAAACCATAGTAACCACATGTGCAATACTTCTCAGAACTGTGTCCGAGCAAAATGACTGTGTAATGGGTTATGAGTTATGTGTTGTGACTGTGTTTACGCTGTGAGCGGAATTGTGTTTGCAATGTTGGAGAATATAATTAAAGGTTTGTATTGAGAATCGAAGGTGGTTTTTATCGTATACTGTTAAATCTTGCACTGGCTGTCAGAGTGGTTGACGACTGCCCAGATGACAAGGTTTAAAGACGGGTTTCACACTCTTCTCAAACATGTAAAGAGCGCAAGTACAAACCAGGAAAAAGAAAACATTCTGAAAAACATCACAAATAAAAGAAGGATAATAGAAACAGTAACAGTCAGCGGTAGAGCAGCCATCTTTCCCTTAACTCAAAAACACTCTCCTCCCCGCGTGCTCACACCAGAACAGCGCACACGCAACATCATATGCATATGCATCAGTTTACGAGTTTAATTAGTTCCAAGAGCTAGCTCGTAACTCAAAATTCTCGTACCGAGGTATTACTGTATTCCCAACATAAACAAAGTAGCCGTTACAATCTCTGCTGTCAGTTGGTGCACATATGCCTTTTGTTGTTAGCAAACATATACAGTGTATGTACATTTTTATAGCATGCCGATCGCTTCATCAAACAAATCACCATATTGGCTTTTGGTTTTCTCGATCCTCGGTTATCTCGATGCTTTTTTGTAACCCCCGAGGCCGTCAACATAACCAGGTTCCACTGTATATAATATGGCTGAAATAACCTGTCAATATTAGTTTACATCAACAAAAATAATTTGTCAGCACGTATTATTAAAACAACTACTTGTTTTTACCTTTGACAGTATATTCAAAAAACAATCAGGTCTCCAAACATTGAAACGTGGCAACGGAGTGTGCCAGTGTGGGAATCAGGGAGTCTGTGTGATGGTGTATTCAGGTGCTCCTTTGGGAAATTGTAACCTCTCCAGGCGACACAGTGAAACATGTACTCTAGCTGTTTTACTAATTCAGGCCCATCCAGCAATTAAAGTAGTAAGAGTTTCTCTGTTTTGAAGAGCTAGCAGGCTTGCTATTATGCTTGTAGCATTAACGTAACTATACAAATTTGAGATACCAACTGACATTTAATTTACAGACGCATAGAAAATGTCCTTGCATCATACATTATAAACAAATAATATCCGTTTCTCAAGCAGGCACTGCTCGGTTAATTAAAGAGACGACTCTTTCCCAAAAGCGCTACACAGGATTAGCCGCTACACACACATATGAATAAATGAATGAGTACAGAGACAAAATAACCCCCCGAGGCACACACACACACACACACACAGAACATATTCCTAAAAATTGCCAAAATGTGCACATTAGCATTTATTTGAAACGATTTAGCTACTTAGCATCAAATATACACCAGCCGTTATACAAATACGACTGATCTCAAAACCAACTACCAGTACTAGTGTTCAAACCTGCAGCCTCAGCTTCCCCACTGTTACCACCACCCTGATGCGGCATTCAACAAACAGACATGAAAATCTCTCCTGGGTTTGGCTTAAAGTGAGAATTTGTAGCTAAAATGTAAATGCTTAAATTTTGCAACGCCTTACTTTAAAGTGACATTAATACAGACATTAAACATACTTTACTCACTTTGCTTGCTCTCATTCTCTAGCTTATCTTATACTGTAAGATAAATATTGTATTAAACCATAAGCGAGAGCTGACTAGAACCAAAGCAGTGGTGTCTCAATCAGTATATCTAGAAAGGCATCTTCAGATTTCATTCACAAACAAGTATGATGGTACCAGCAAGTTTTTGGACATTTAAATTTATTCAACACAATTTGTTTGATGCTTTTATTCAAAGTGTCTTACAGTTCCTTCAAACTAATTTTATCTGGTGATGATACAGCATACTTTTGTAACAATATGGTGTTCTATGAAGTACCATTGAATATGAATATTATAAACAAATAATATGATAATATATATCAAAGAACCACTTTTCCATTGTGCCACCAGAGTATATTTTTAAATTGTTGTTAAAAATTGTACATTTTAAAAAGCCATGATGGAGGCAGATTTAAATCACATGATCATCAGAAATACATTAGGTTACGCCTATAAAAAATTACTTTGAAGGGTGAGGATAGGCAGAAATAGCAATTCAGTTTATTTTTTTGAGGAAAGATGTAGCAAATAATCAAAAACCTGTCAAAATCCTTCATGGAGTTTAGCAAATATTAACATACCCCTATATAAATAGGGAAGTAGTCATTAACTTTCAACTGGGTGTGTTCTATACAAATGCTGTGTTGTATCTAAAAAAAAAATGTATGCTATCAGAAACACATTTTGACTAAAACGGTTCACTCTTTATATTCTACAACACCAAAACCTCATAGTTTTTCTCATAGTGTAGTTCTGCTTATGTTCGCTGCTGTAGTGATTCAGCACACAAGCCAAATGCATCTGATTTATTCTCTATAACCTGAAAATGCTGTCATCATTTACTCACCCTCATGTTACTCCAAACCTGTATATCATTCTTTTGCAGAACACAAAATAAGATATTTAGTAGATTAAATAGATATTTAGAAGTTCCAATAAAAAGACAAAATGCACATGTACATATGACTATATTCCAAGATAAGGCAATATGATAGTTTTTAATGAGAAAAACACTGAAATTTAAGATATTAAAAGTCAAGTATCCTTGCCAGTCATGGTCACCAATCACTTTAATTGTATGAAAAAGAGCAGCTTGGGCATTCTGCTAAACATCTCCTTTTGTGTTCCACAGTAGAAAGGAAGTCAAACGGGTTTTAAAATACACAAGGTTTAAAGGATTTAAAGAAATGCATTGCAATTGATACACAAAAGATCTGTGTTCTTACCATTCATGACTGCAGGTGGGATGTGAGGGATCCTCTACTCGACCGGCTGGATAATACTCATCTAAGAGAGAGAGAGAGAGAGAGAGAAAGAGAGAGAGGAGGATTTTACATATGGAAGAGCAACAGAGGACAGAAAGCAAGAGAGAGAGAGACTGTGGACAAGTGAAAAGGATTAAATAGGAAGAAGAAAACATGTAGAGAGTAATGGGAGTAGAAAAGAGGGCTTTCAAAAAATGGCAGAGGGAAATGCATCTCTTCTTAGCTGCATTTTGAATATTTCATCCATTGTTTTTTTATCCATTTTCCTCTTACACTCAATCATGTTGTTTGCCGTAACATACGTACATGCAACAAGCCACATCCCCTGTGGACCATCACGCACTCACACACAAACAGGATATTGATTGTGCCAGAGCTACTTTCGTCTAATGCAAAGCAATTTTTCGTTTCGGTCTTCTCTCTAAATCTCTTTCTGGGAAACTAGCCCTGCATCTCACAACTGAATCCTGTTGGTGCTCCATAGGCAGATTGAATAAACACACAAGCCAAACTCTGAGCCCGTTTAAACACTTGCTGGAAAAATCTAGAAGTCCAGTAAGGTTGAGAGTTGCAGTGCACTACATTCACACAGCAGCGGTTTGTTTGTCCTGTTCAAAGTGTTAAATGTGGTCCTTTTTCTGTTTTCTGTTTCTTAATCTGTTTACAGAGCGACAACTGTATTTTATAACCAATTTAGTTGGTATGGACTATACAGATTAGAAAAGAAATGTGTGTGTTTTGTGATATATTTTCTGTTAATCATTCACTAATGTTAGGGCTGTCATAGTCTCATGGATTTTAAATAGAGGCAAAAATGTTGCGTTGTTGTAGCAGAGAGTGAGACGGATTATGTAGGATATAAAAAAAATATTAATAAATAAATCCTGAACTGGAGCATTTTGACTGATCTGAAAAGATAAACGCTGTAGGAGTGTGTGAAACAATTTAGATTTAGTAATCAATCCTTACTGACACTGATTTTGTCTGGATATTAACAATAGTTACAATAAATATACCGTTAAAAAGTTTGGGATTGGTAAAATGTTTTTAATGTTTTCTATTTTAATAACCTATATTTTGACTTATTTTTGTCATATCAAAGATTAATTTTCAGCAGCCATTACTCCAGTTTTCATTCTTTCAGGACGCTTTGATGAACAGAACGTTCAAAAGAACATGATAACATGATAAATGTTTTTGTAACATGATAAATGGGCGTCACTTTTGAACAATTTAATGCAACCTTGCCAAGTTGTGTTAAAAAGTCATACTGACCCCAAAAAGCCAGTAACAGTGAATCCCAAACACTGACTGCATGAATGTAGCCTATATAATTCCATGACCTATATTGCATGTACTACTTGAAATCGTTCCTTTCATTTTTCCTAAGCTAAACCGTAAACCTGCTGAATGTGGATAGATACAGATTCTTCCAAGTTAATCTGTTACCAGTGTGTGAAAGTTTCATATGTACAAACTAATAAGCTAATATTTGCTTACAAGTGAAGCCCTGCCCACCGTGAAATCTTACAGGCTAACTTAAACATCAAATATCTTATGATTGGCTTTCATGTCGCAAAAACAAACATCAGTTCCAGTAATCATTAATGATAACAGCTAGGGGTGTGAAAACGTACTACGACAAATTATTAAGTATTAAAATGTGACATTACAAGATAATTAGTATAGGTCTGTCGTGATTCCTCAAATAAATTAGTGTTTGATTTAAAAACAAATCTCGTAAGAACGTGAATGTGCTTTCAATGTGCGCTGTGAGTAGCGTCACTGACAGAGCGACCTCATGGACCGCGATCCACGTGCAACACAAACTCAGCGCATGCGCAGTGAACTAGGTACGCTCGTGACTCATGAGATAACCATGTGAAGTGACGACTTTGTCAGAGATATTTGCTCGAGATATTAGTGTTCGGCGATATTAAAGATTTGAAAATACTCAGACAAATAGGGAGTTTGGCGGTTCCACTTCCACAAAAACGTTGACATAATAGTATTGGCGAGTTAACCGTGACTCGAGATAAGTGAACTCCACTGTACTATTTTTCCTATGATTTCTTACAAATATCTTCTTGTCTCTTCTTGTCAGAGTGCTAATAACAACATTCTTTTATGGTAATCCAAAGCAAAAAACACGACCACATCGGAAATACATTTAAGCAGTTCAACATCATTACTTTAGAGCCATTTTCACATACAAGTTTCAAATTCCATAACTTATCTTTCATTATTAAATGGAAATTAAATGTTTTCAAATGGTTTGGCAGTGTTTCAACCGAGCTGCTGGTACGGGGGAGGCAGTAGGGGTGCAGTTTGCTTATTATCCTCAGAAGTGAGAGACAAAACATTACATCTTTCAGTACTGCTCTGTTATGCCAGAGTGCATTAGTATACAAATCAGCACCTCTCTACACATTAGCTGTCAGCAAATATTCCAGCAGTATTGAGTGTTTGAATCTACTAATTAGACTTGCCTGCCAGTGACTTTCGTAGTGCATCAACCTCCTCCTGCTTTAATGCTTTTTGATGTGTCAGCTGCATTTAAGACAGTAAAAATCTGATTATCATTTGGTTAAGAACATGATATTTACCACAAATTCTCACTTTCTGGTATTCAACAGAGATCTGTATTTAGTAAAGTATTATTGCTAAAGCTTGGATTACTGAGTCATTGAGCCAAACAAATTTGAACTCCCTGCCAAATTATTAACCCATTTGTTGAGGACGCTAGCTGGTTGCCTAATCCTAACCACATCTAATCCAAAACCTATCTATATTGGGAAATAACTGGCAGGGGTCGCAGCCCCGGAACAGTTACAAGACATTCTTGTCAAAATTTGTCAACTTAAAACATTCATACAACTACCGCATTTTCCCACATATAACACGCGGGTTATATAAGGGTGCGGGCTATATCACACATTTTTTACACGTAATACTATTTCAATATATTTGTTACATTCCTAAGGACGTTTTGCTGTATTTTCTTTCTTGTGAGGGTTGTTGTCTCTGGCGCTTGTACTATCACTCTGACAGCTGGCGCTGATAGGCTGTCTGACCTGTCAATCACACAAGAAGACGTGATTGGCTGTGTTGCCATGAGTGCGTGCTCTTCTCATCTCATCCGATGATCAACAGCTGTAGAAATTGCTTCTTAAGGGACGTGCTGCTGCACAGTGGGAGAGACTGCTTTTTCTTTTTGTTCTGATTCTGACTTGTTTGAATTTCGCGCACAAGCACTGTGTACCGAGCCTGAACAGTTATGGATAACTGACATCATGCGAGCGACATTCGAAATTCGAAATGTGAACTTACACAAAATGTTCATAAATCTGTGGTTATATGTCTATACGGGTTATATAAAGGTGCGGGTTATGCCAGCGATTTTTTTACACACACCCCCGAACCCCGCAGGCTATATGAGGGTGTGGATTATCTGCGTCTGCTGGTTATATGTGGGAAAATACGGTACTTTATGGAAAGGTTTACAGGTCCAAATTGGGCAACCAACATTAGAGACATTTACTCTAATAACCCTGTTGGTTAGAAAGGTTGCCAAACTTACGTTTACTCTGCAAACAAGCGCAAATTTCAGTTACATGAAAAATCAACAATAACAATCTTAACTTAAACAGCCACAAACAGCTTAGCCAATCCACACTTACAAATAGCACTGCATTATTGCATTGTATATGTGTTGTGCTGTTTTTATGCCTCCCAGGAGAGGCAGAGTTCTATTATAGCATTGACTGCTGGATTATCCACGCTTTTATGTGTAAATTACATTTTAGAAAGCTCATGATTTCACACAGTATACCCATTATTACCTCTTCACCATCATGCTGCAATGCAATAACAGCAAGTCACTTGAGTCAAAAGTGTCAACCGACTGAATAAACAAGGCAAAACAGAACAGCACAAAACACGTGTCTGATCTACCAATTCTGCTCATTTTCCTCCTTTACTGGCTTACAAACAAGTGATCTGAGGTCTCTGCTCTAGGTCCTTTCTACATCCTGCTTCCTTCCCTCCCTCCTCTCCCATTAGTTTGTGTCTAAACTTCACTGTCATATCCAGCTTATAATACTAAAGGGGAGAGGCATCATCAATGTGCATTAAGGAATACTAAGGCCATTTCACTCACGTATATGATTATCATTCATTTCTGCAGACAAAGGTTAACGGCATCATTACAGTGTAACTGCTACACTGAGCGGATATGATATAAAGGCCTCTGTTCATCTCAGTTTCAAGAAATGCTGTTGAATTGAAGGTAAGGTAATATAACTTACGTTATATTACCTTAAATCTACTCATCAATTTATCACATTTGTCATGATTGCTAGAATCATATCACTCATAAAATATTTAGCTTTCCTGTAGCTCAATCAGTAGAGCATTGCTGCTTACAACGCCAAGGTCATGGATTCGATCCCAGGGAAAGCAAGAACTGATTCAACGTGTTTCTTAAATGCAATGTAAGTCGCTTTGGATAAAAGCATCTGCCAAATGCATAAATGTAAATATTTCAATAGTAAAAAGGATGCTTTGTGGAATATCAAACTTAAAGTACTTTTGATCCATAATACATAATAACAACATACAAATATTTCCTTTTGGTAAGGTAAAGATTCCTTCAGATTGTGGAAATGCTTAAAGTTTTTAACTTAAGCACCGACACTTCTGATATTGCCATTTGAGGCAGAAGAGAAGAGAGATGGAGATGAGTGAAGATGTGACCAAAGGTTCTCGTCTTCTACTTATCTACTGTGTGCAAATAAAGAGTCCATTATAGATCAATAAATGGACGGTTAATAGACTGACATATAGATTAAAGAGCTGAAAGCTGAGGCAGATGGGATCTGTGGTTTGGACTGGGTTCTCACACATTCAAACACACTATAACTCAAAACCTCTTCAGGCTTTTTGGACTGCTTTTACTTTGCCTTTCATATTTTACCTTTTGTCCAAACACCTCACAAAATATCAGCGTTAAATAATATGATCGAGCTAGTGGAATGAAGATGAGATCTCAACCCTTGAAGGTGAAGTGGACCTCAATTCTGGAAAACAAATACACACACACACACACACACACACACACACACACTTACGCATACCTAAACAGAATAGCATTTTTTCCTATTCAATTAAAGACATTATTTAATTCAGATTCAAATATAACAGAGATTTTCTTCCAATAAAAAACATGATAATTAAAATTATTTAACTATTTCCCATTTTACATTCAAGTTTAGTATTTTTATCAAACAAGAAAATATAAACCTAACATTACCTTTTTTTTCTGTGAAATATACCAAACCATCCACAGACACAAAGCATGAAACTAATTAATGAAAAGATCAAGGAAACCATTTTTTCTTATTCTTATACAATAATAGAATTTTTAGCTCATTTATATGCACATAATCAACACCTGACATTTGCATGTCATTACTAGTTGAATGGGGGAAATTCGAATTGATATCTAAAATCAACTTTATATAATTCGTCACATGATTTTCATAAAACCATAGAAACAACTAAATGTGATCTACAGTGCATTTAGCCACATCATTCAACGTAAGTGTTAATGGGAACTAGGATGGGAGTCATTTCTATTATTTAATTCAGAAATTCTGCTGCTTCACATGGAGGATTTCAAGAACAACTTGTGCTCTAGAGAGGCTCGGGATGTAGATTAGAGGTTGAGAGGTGTAATGGACCCAGGATGAATTGATTATTAAAAACTGCTCTCTAAATTCCATTCTTAGTATCTCTGCTCTCATGTAGACTCCACTAGATTGAATGTTAAATTCTCTCTCTAATGCTGCAGAGATGATATGAGAGAGAAGAGAGTACTTCGTACATCAGTGATCTTATAGCACAGCTTTCAGAACCATGTTCATGAGAGTAGCTCTAACACCTTTTTCTCTTTTTCTGTCCACGTTCACACTGAAGCAAAATACACTGTCACTCTTCTGAATGCTTGATCCCATTCTGTAAGTGACAACCATGATTTCCGCATTCACTCCAAAACAATGAGGTTCAATCAACTGTTACTGCAAGTAATACATGTTTCATGGATTTCTTGGCAGCAGTTATACTAAAATGGGCCAGGCTCTGGTAAATACTTTGTTCAAAGCTGGTTAAAAACACCAAAATGTTGCAATCATTGCATTTTTGGAAGTGACTTTTGAATTCTGTACACACAAAAGGACAATTTGGAGTAAATCACTACATTTGCTATGCAATTCTCTCTGTGACTGGAGTAAAAGTCACAGTGGGTCTCACATTTTTTGCAGTAAATTTAAGATGGGCAGTTGAAACTATTTACTCCCACACAAATATGTCTCCCTGAGGCTCTGAGAAAACATTACATGGGATTCAGGCTGAACAGATACATAAACTAAACACTATAAAGACAGATAGAGATACATACAGTAAAGTAAGAAAGAAAGAAATTGCTCAGTCTCTGAATTACAAAGTCCCAGTACACTTTATAACAATATATAACAATAGTCAAAGATATACCGAGTGTGTGTGTGCGCGTTACATTTATGCATTTGACAGATACTTTTATCCAAAGCAACTTCCATTGCATTCAAGATACGCATTCTTATCAGTTCTTGCTTTCCCTAGGGTTTGAACCCATGACATTGGCATTGCAACTGCCATGCTTTGCTATTTGATCTACAGCAAAGCATAGTATATGTACGTGTGTGTGTGTGTGTGTGTGTGTGTGTGTGTGTGTGTGTGTGTGTGTGTGTGTGTGTGTGTGTGTGTGTGTGTGTGTGTGTGTGTGTGTGTGTGTGTGTGTGTGTGTGTGTGTGTGTGTGTGTGTGTGTGTGTGTGTGTGTGTGTGTGTGTGTGTGTGTGTGTGTGTGTGTGTGTGTGTGTGTGTGTGTGTGTGTGTGAATTAAATATTTCATAATTTACACAGACCACAGTATTTTATTTTTTCTTAGCTAATAGCTTGTTATGGGCTTGCCAGCTTGTAATTGAGTCGATTTTTCACCCACAATATTGATAGCTTGAATTGTAATGTCGGTAAACATGCTAAATGAGCGACAGTATAAAATGAGTTAAAATGAAAATTTCTTTGTTTTCCAAAGGAGTATTGAGTCTTACTGAATTGTCATTTGTTATCCAGAATGCCTCCTCATTTGTGTCAGACAATATCCCCATTATGCATGTAGTGTGAATGTGTGTTTGTGTATGTGTAAGCCAAGAGTTGGTGTTACATCTGCAAACAGAGTCTGAGACGTCAAGCAATGGAACATGATATACAAGCTCTCCTTTAAACACACAAACACAGTAACATGTCATAGCACCCAAAATGCTTCCTTCAAAACCTCACATACAAAAACACTAGCAAGAAAAACAACAGGTAAGGCTAAATCCTACCAGTGTGAGTTCTTGTAAAAACCTTGCTCTCTCTCTCTCATTCATTCTGACTCATTCACTCTGTCTGTCCCATCCCTATCAATATTTTACTTTATCTCCCACAGCCACATACAAATGTCCCTTGAACTGTGTGATGGACACCTGCGGCACTGGCAAATCAGCATTCAACAGGTCACTCTCCTCACACAGCACATGTCTGTTCTGAGTGCACTACCCAGTATGCTTTGTGCAGGGAAGGGGGATAAGGGTTCCTCTGTCCATACAGGAAACAAGCATATGAAACATGCCAGCAGAGACCACACTAGCCATTCAGAAAGTTGTACTGAATGATGCTACAGAGGTGAACGTGAACAGTACAACGAAAAGAGAGTTGCCGCTAAATTATCCTAATTGAGAATTAAATAACAAATTAAGTGTTGTCGATTACCACAGAAAATCATTAAACTTTTATCATACCTACAGAAACAAAAGCTTTTAGTATTTCTGCTTGACAATTTTACTATACTAACCTATTTTCTTGTTGAATTTATTTGCCATTATTGAAACAAAATGTTTTTTTCCCATTAAAATCAGATGTAAGCAGCATATTTGTACTTCACTTTTAAGTCATAAAGTTAATTTGGAGCCAATCTGATACCTGAATTCGACCAGAGGTCTCAGCAACCCCCGCCTGCTCTCTCTAACAACTTCTCTTTCGCTTACACCCCTCGTCAGTCTTGAGGGATGACAAAATCTATGCTCTCGTTCCCATTTTTCCTCTGTTGTTTTATTCTCTCTTCCATCACCCAAACACTTTTCATCTTGGGATGTGAATACAGCAACAGACACTTTATGTTCCACTTTAACTTCATGTCTAGACAAAATCTGTCCGCTCTCTTTCAGACCAGTGCGTGCTACTCCCTCTATAACCCTTGGTAAATCAATGCTATTTGTGAAGGGGAACAAAAGAAAATTTCACAAATCAAAAGACCCCATCTGACCTGAGTGTCTATCAATTAAGATCATCATTAAGATCAACAGCTCCTCAAACTCACGCACACTGTCCCCCTCCACCTCTTTAACTGCCAATGATTTAGCCAATTTCTTCATTGGCAAAACAACAACTATCAGGAATCAGTTCTCAGCTCCACACAAACAGGAACTTAGACCAACCACTTCTATAGCCAGAAGTCTTCTCTACTCCTTCTCTCCTCTCACAGAGGCAGACGTGTCTAAGCTTCTCCTCTCCAGCCATCCTACCAAGCACCCTTAATATCTCATCCCCTACCTTCTAAAAACCTTCTCTCTCCAACACTTCTACACTTTAACACACTGAAACCTTTCCTGTATTCAAGCAGGCTCGGGTAACCCCACTGCTGAAGAAACCCACATGAAACACATCACTTACATGTCTCTCTCCTACCATTCATAGCGAAAATTCTTGAACGGGTTGTTTTTAACCAGGCATCATCTTTCCTCTCACAGAATAACCAGTTGGATGTCAACCAGTTTGGTTTCAAGAAGGGCCATTCAACCGAGATTGCATTACTGTCATTACTGTATGGATTGCAAAAGCTGATTCTAAATCATCAGTTCTCATTCTCCTGGATCTATTTGCTGCCTAAGACACTGTGAATCATTATATTCTTCTGTCCAGCCTCTCATCACTGGGAATCACAGGAACTCCACTATATTGGTTTAATTCCTATCTCACAAGTAAGTCTTTCAGGGTTGCCTGAAATGTGGAGATCTCCAAAGCATGTCAACTGATCACTGGGGTTCCTCAGGGTTCCATTCTTGGATCCCTTCTCTTCTCCAAATACACCGCATCACTGGATTCCATCATTGAGGCTCAAGGTTTCTCCTATTATTGCTATGCTGATGACACAAACCTCTTTCATTTCAACCAGATGATCTCACAGTAGCTGCACGAATCTCAAGCTGTCTGGCGGACATCTTGACATGGATGAAAGTGCATCACCTGCAGCTCAACCTGGCAAAGATGGAGCTTCTTGTCTTCCCTGTCAATCCATCTCTGCAGCACAATTTCACCTTCCAGATTGGTTAATCAATGATCACACAGAAATCTCACAGAAATCTCAGAGTAATCTTTGAGGACCAACTGACCATCAAAGATCGCATTGCAAAGACAACTCAATTATGCAGGTTTGCACTTCACAACACCAGGAGGATCAGGGCTTTGCTAAATGAGCAAGCAACACAACTTCAGGTCATGGCCATTGTCGTTTCCAGGCTTGATTATTGCAATTCTCTTCTGGCTGGACTTCCAACATGTGCAATCAAACCCCAACAACCCCAGAACTCTGTAGCACGTCTTGTTTTCAGTGAGCACAAAAGGGCCCACAGCACACCTCTCTTTATCTCTCTGCACTGGAAACCACTTGCTGCTAGCATCAAATTCAAGGCATTGATGCCTGCAGATCTACCACAGGCTACTATGAGTTCATACACCTACCAGAAACCTGTGATCGGTAAATGAGTGACAGCTCATGGTACCATCAAAGAGAGGCAAAATAATCAATCTCTAGAACATTTTACATTTATGCATTTGGCAGACGCTTTTATCCAAAGTGACTTTGCATTCAAAGAAACACATTGAATCAGTCCTTGCTTTCCCTGGGATTGAACCCATGACTTTGGCGTAGTAAACACCAACGCTCTACTGATTGAGCTACATGAAAACTCAATTTTCATTCATGGTTCCTTGCTGGTGGAACAATCTTCCTTCCTTCATCCAGAAAGCACATTCCCTGTCAATATTGGTATAAAGACAGCGGAAAACTCATCTCTTCCATGAGCACTTAACCTAAAAAAAAATATTTCTATGCTTTCACTTTCCTTTAATCCCTCCATTTTCTAGCATATACTACTTCAATCATTGTATGAAACTTTTGTATTCTTACATTTATGCATTTGGCAGACGCTTTTCTCCAAAACTACTTTGCATTCAAGAAACACTCAGTAGTAATTTACTTTGGATAAAAGTGTCTGCTAAATGAATAAACGTAAATATAAATGCAAATTTGCTATGGCTTTCCCTTGTAGTTTTTGCCAGAATACATAAATTCTGTGGTTATAACTTCTTCAAGAGACTTTCTCATTTTGTTATACAAGATTAATTTCACACTCATACCATAACCATGAAGTTTGAAAATACTGTGCTTTAAAAACGTATGTTGCTAAGTTGCTACATAAGGGCAGTTATGTGATTAGTCATTCAATCTCACATTGTTGAGGTAGTTCTCCTTCTTTAACAAATTGTTAGCAACTTTCATTTGTAAACAACATGGCAGGTTCAAAATTTACACTACTCCTGTATGTGCATTTGTCATACAACAAATCATGAAAGTATGTCACACTCCTTATTAACACACACCACACAATAAGTCACACACCTTATTTTACTTAAATAAATAAACTAGTTTATTTTATGCTGCTACTAGCAAGTTTCATAAGACTTTTTCATAGCAAAATGTCCAGTGAGAAGCACTAAAAGTGACAGCGGGTAAAAGTGAGTCTGGCATTGACTGATACTGTTTTATTATATTGGTTTTATGTATTATGGCAGCCTAACCGATAGCAATAACAAAAGTAAACGTGAGATAAAAATGCATCTTGAATGCATATGAAATGAAAATGAAAAAAATGTAGTTAACAAACCACAAACTATGGTAAGAACGTTTTGAGGTCATAAGATACTTTTGTGCAAGAAGCTGCAAAATTATGTCTCTGATGAATATTCTGCATGAAAATGTAAGAAAACGTTGATATTTTTCTGCCTCTGGTGGAATCTGTAGTAAATTTTACGTACAGTAGTACATCAAGATACGAAAGGCTCAACTTACGAAAAATCCAAGTTACGAAAGCAAAGACGAATAATTTTACTGCTCTACATACGAAAAGTTTTCAAGATACGAAAGGTTTCTGAGATTCGCCCCATAACAATTTTGAAACTCGCGCCGCATGCCGCCATCTTAGTTATAGTAGACTCGCCACCATCCTCCTGCTCTCCCATTGGTTCCTGATGCTAGCCAAGCCATGAGATCCTTCTCTCTAATTGGACAGCATCCCTCCCATCATGCATCTTCTATACGTACGTGCTGGCGTGCTTTAGCTCAGCCACTCCGCACCCGAAACTTTACATTTTTTATGTGTTTTCGTAAAGTTAAGTGTACGTACGTACGTTATCTGCCGTTTGTCCTCCTCCTCTGCCGCCACTTTCGGAGATAGCCTCACTCGAAAGGTAAGTTTCGACATTTTACGTTATTTCATTGTTTATAGGTCAATTTAGCTTTATTATGAGATTTAATGGGGTGTTTTTGGAGGGCTTGGAACGGATTAGCCATTTTACATGTAAAATGTGTTCCAAGATACGAAAAACTCATTATACGAAGGCCGCCTCGGAACGGATTAATTTCGTATCTCGAGGTACCACTGTATATGTATGTTTTTGACATATAAGGCTAAACCTCTTCCTATTTAATTTTCTTTTATTCATATAACACAATTAAAAACAACTACTGTTGACCAATGTTCTATACAAAAATAAATTAGATAAAATTTATCTAATTTATCCATTAGATAAAATTAAAATATATATTATCTACATAGAAAATAGCTGCTGGAGAGTGTTACTAAGATAGATGGCAAGGTAATTTAAAGGACTTAAAGGGACATTGGCTGAACATGACAGACGCAAGTATCCAAGTGCACTTCTGTGCACAACTTTTTTTATTAATCATACACGAGAACTCCAGCAACCGATCTTATACCTCTCACCTTTTTTCACCAACAAACGCAAATGTTTCTGGAGTTACACAAGTGGCGCTCACGCTCCAGTTCCCTGTAGGATGCTTTTTCTTGTAGCATTTTTGTCTGAATAAACAGTAGAACAGAAGACAGAGGCCACGTTCTCTTGAAAGTGCCAGTTCAAGGAAGCGCTTGTCTTCTCTTCTGCACTTCGTTTCACTCGGGTCCACCATCCAACTTTGGAACGTCTTTTTTAAGTTCAGAGAGGCACGTCTATCATTCTTATTCCATGCGGATTCTCTTTTTATCAACACAGAAGGTTAGCTTAGAGAAACTTTTCTCTGCCTTTTTACATTTGAAGATGAACAGGAACAGCAGTGAAGTTTTGTAACTCAGTAACTCCATTGATATTCACAGTGCAATATTGTTGTGTACCGAATGACGTACAGCAAGAAAATGTAACTGTAACAGATTTTCTTGTATTAAACAGTGTTTTGAGGACACAGTCACACACACACACACACACACACACACCATTTCATTTTCAGCCTCCCTTTCTCTCCTCAATACATCTCACTGGTAATCTCTCTCTCTCTCTCACACACACACACAACTATTGGTATTTAGGGCAGCCAACATCCTCTAGTAGGAAGCAATCCTCTCTGTGTGTGTGACATATAAGGCATATTTCTGGGGCACTCCACCCTGTTCCCACTGGGAGATTCACGCGCTCACACCAGTAGCATTCACAGCGCATAGTTGGCTGGCATTCAGGAGAGAAAAAATTATTGAACAAGATTTGAAACTCAAAAAGAAAGCATGTTACAGCAACCGTACACAATTTATATTAGTCACTTTTACTTTACTTCAAATCATCATAAAGAAATTCACAATGTTCATTACTGCATTTTGAAATGATAGATAGATAGATAGATAGATAGATAGATAGATAGATAGATAGATAGATAGATAGATAGATAGATAGATAGATAGATAGATAGATAGATAGATAGATAGATAGATATTTATCAGGACTTTTGGATTAATAGAAAGTTCAAAAGAACAGCATTCTTGCTAAATAGAAGTATTAATTTCTTCTATTCAACAAAACATATTATTGACCCAAAACGGTTCTGTACAGCAACACAGTCCATCTTGTATACATGAATTTAATCTCCCCATCAACCTTCTGGGAAATGATTCCATCTGCATATATTCTTTAGATAAAGACCTCGCCTCCATATGTGTGTGATGTTAGTACAATTACATCTCGCAAAGACAATCACAATGAAGCATAAAAATCTGCTGACATTTACACAAAAATGACCTCAGAGAGAATCTAACCAAACATTAAAACAGCGCAACATTATTCCTGAACATTGATCCTTTCAAAACAAAGTAACCTTATTTAAAAATTGCCATCTTTGAGCAAATTAACAACAACTGGCGATTATTAACATTGCCATATTGACGTTTTTCAGAGCGGCGAGATTATCACGGTGCCAATAAGAGAAAAGAAATGATGGTCAGCATATTTCTTCTGACCAGACTCATCCATTCATCAGGCAGGTTATTTACTACTGCGATGGGCCCATGCCCCACATACTGAGGAGATGCAAGAAGCGAAACAGATTGTAGCCTCTGTGCTTCGATTAACAGCGTTAGCCTTGGAGGGAGAGACTTATGAGAATATATGGCAGTCGACACAAACTACATAACCTACTTCTACGACAGTCTGTGAATCTAAAACACTTCAAAAGAAAGCAGCCTGGGTCACACTTCACATTACAGCGTTCATGTTACAGAGTCATTACTGATGAACAACATGATGAACTCAGTGTAGGTTGGTACACGCTTGTTTTGTGGCACATAATTAAGCGTCACAAAGTTGTTTTTGCCCTCTTAGTTCAAAATTAGTTGCATCATATAACGAAGAAAATTATTTCTGGCTTCTGTAGCTCAAACAGTAGAGTGTGGCGCTTGCAACGCCAAGGTCATGGGTTTGATTCCCAGAGAAAGCAAGAACTGATTAGAATGTCAATGTGTTTCTTAAATGCAATGTAAGTCGCTTTGGATAAAAGTGTCTGCCAAATGCATAAATATCAATGTAAATTCCTAGCATCTTAATGTTAATTTCAACATTTACTAATAGCATCAAATGAAAAGGATTTCTGTTAAAATTATTTAATGTAGCTGATATAACAAATTAAGAAATGTGCAAATACAAAAAAATGTATTGCTCATTGTTAATATTAGTCGCAAATGTTAACTAATGGGACCTTTTTGTAAAATGTCACCCAAAAATCATTAAAAAGTCAAAACATGTCATGTTTATTTTTTGTCAAAACAAAGTTAACCACCAGCTAAAAGTGATTTAGCAAAATACATGAATGAAACCATAGAGTTACAGTTTGGATTCAAGATTCTGAAGCCTGTAATTTATTAAGATGCCTGACTCGACATCAGCAAGAGGGATGTGGGGGTGTTCGGCACCCTGGCTTCAGGGTTGGCTGAGGAATATAGTATAGATTGAGAATAACTAATTTGTAGCTGATTAATTGATGAAAACTGAACTCTAAATACATGCAGAAACCTATATAAAAAAAAATACAATTAATAAGAAGGTACACACATTAATCCATTATTCATATTAAAGGGCAAAGAATATAGTTTCTTAATTTCATAACCAAGCTAGTCCTAAACAGTTAAAAGCATGTATAAATGCCAAAACAATATTGTAATAGATTGTGGAAATGGATAATTTTATCATAACCAATTTAAAAACACTACTCTTTTCAGTTTGTTGCGCTTCACTATTACACTATTAAATTGTGTCAAGCATAAACGAACAATGTAACTGAATAAAACATGATTTAAAATGCAATCACTACATGCATGCATGTAAGAATCAAGAGCGCTGATTGAGTGCATCTCATTCCCGCACTGAGGTTGGATGTTGCGGAAGACGCACGCAGGTATCCTGGAGGCAGGTGCACTGGTGGGACAGGTGTGCTGCATCTCTGACGACACTTCCAGCGGTCCGCTGGGAAACACCAGCTCTTATGTTTCGCCTTATTATGAGCTTAAAACGGATCGAGTTGCTGTACAAGTTCACAACCCGCACAACAAGTTATGTGATTGAAATCAACGGCAGCGACTCCGTTCCTTCTGCAACAACGTTACGAGCGTTCGTTTCTCAGATAAAACGCTTTTAAATGTGCTCATTAAACACGGAATATGTTAAAAGCTATTTTTATACATTAACAATAGACTGCAACCTTGCAAGCATCACAATAGGAGTAACCAATGGGGGGGATCTCGAGATGGAAGCGCTTACCGTGCGTGTGGCGGAAGAGAAAGACGCGGCGTGGTTTGGATTGGATCCGGTACCGGGCGCTGTGCAGGTGTACCTGCTCACTGCAGACCCGCTCAACACTGCGGCGACGCTTCCCTCTCCTCTCCGCGAGCGAGTCACGCCGCTGACGTCACTCACAACAGCAGGACGGGCGGAGCGTCGCGCGCGCGAGGATTAGCGCGAACGGCTCCAGATGAGCTCGCGCGAAATACCAGGTCACGGAAACACTTGCTCCTGGACGTTAGAAGTCGCTGATATGAAAATATGTGCTCTGCTCTGTTGAAATTGGAGCTAAAAGTGAACAATTGAGATATGTTCCTGGAGACACACAAACCCAGGCGGACTTTATTGCTCTGTTGGTCTCCAAAACTGGTTTTAGTTAGGCTGTGGGGTGATAAAAACGCCCAAAACTACATACAGTCCACTTTAATAGACTTTAATATAAATAACCGAGTCATATTACATGCTTTTTAAAATTATACCCATTATATCTAATTTAAGCCGCTGTTTCTCATCCATCAGGTGCTTCTCATGCAGGAACAAACAAGTTTTCTGATTTTAAAGGGCCATTTCAGGGCAAAAAGAAATGGATGCGCTTTAAAACAAGTGTTTTATGCTTCAAGGATGCATTTATCCAGTTATATATTTATTTATTTTTTGTAAAATATGAATGAATCCTGTGATGGCAAAGCTGAATTCAATAAATATTGTGTGGCTTTCCCCAGTAAGATTAATAGAAAGGCCAAAGAACCAAATTAGTAAAATACTGACTTTATAAAGGGCTTTACTTTCAATTTAACATCAGTATAATGCATCCTTGTTGAATAAGTGTTTAACAACCATAGTGGCCCCAAACTTTTAAAAAGTAGTGCAACATACTATTTCAAACTGTGATCAAACACAAAATTAGACTGCATGAAACAACTCTGCACAATCTCATTACTTTAAGTATAGAATCAGAACATAATTTTTTTTATTGACTATTCAGATATTAATTTACATTTAGTCGTGTTCTCTGCTGCCCTCTATTGGTCAGAGACCAATGACAATGAGCAGACAGTGACCATAACACAAACAGAAGATGAACAATAGCAAAGAAATGACTGCCATTAAATTCGACACATACATGGGAAAAGTTCCAATGATTTTTTTTTTCATCCCCAAGTCATCTAAATGAATCTCTCAAAAACATTGAGGGACACAACCACTTTATCATTCCTCAGCAAAGTCAGATCCTTTCAGCATCTTAAGTCATCACCTCAGTCTTACGTCCCTTCTTAGGGCTTGTCTCTGTCCAGGCTGGAGGCGTCCCCACACACAACTTATTTGCTGAGATTTTCCTCTACCTCCTGGAAGATCTGCTCCTCTAGGCTGGATGTGTCATACTCCTTCAGCATATCGTACTCTCTCCATGGTTCTGCCCACTTTTGAGCATGCTCCATCATCTCTGGGGTCAAACATAGGTCAAAGCGGATTCCTTGAATGTTAAACTTGGGGCGCTCCCAGCGTTTAGACCACGGTTTTGGCTTCATCTTTACTTTTAACTAAAAAAAGATTGAGAAGAAAACACATGAAACCTTATAAATTTGGTGGTTGAACACTGCAGGTATACAATTTAACATTACAGAATGTTACAGTTAATTTTTTTTTTACTGGAATGTCTTACCGGATTGACTGGGACATCCCCTGTAGGCTCATAATGGACAGGTTGCATGTTAAAGTCGAAGGTGCTGTACTCCGATAGAGCGTCTCTCAGGTACATGAGATTGTCGTCTAGTCTCTTCTCCAGCTTCAACACTTCAACCTTACGTATACGTGGACTGTACAACTCGTAGCATATCTCCACTCCTACAGTCAATAAAAACCTGTTACTATTAAAATTCATGTATAGCGGATACCATGATTCAAATGAATCCAGATCAAATAGTAGGGCTGATATAATCTATTTAATATATCTTTGATTAATAAGCTAAATTTCAATTTCAGTGTATATATATATATATTTTTTTTTTTTATTATTATTATTACATCCAGCCTCTGTTTTTCTCCAAACAGTTTGTAAACTGAAGAATATATTTGTGTATGCAGGCTATTTGCTACACAATATGTGCAAACAAATGTATTAAAATATAGATATAAACAAAGGTGGCAATAAGGCAGAAGGGAACAGAACAAGTTTCCAGTTTCTCACGGAAGAAGAGCTCCGAAAGGATAAAAGGTGGAGTGAAATTTGTGAAGCTTAAAGGAGTCTTGCTTTCTATGAAGAAGCAAAATATAAACACTCACAAAACTTTCATACAACTTAAAAGAAATAAGTTAGATGCATCCTCAAGTTTAAGCAGCTCACTTTGTGTCCTCGTATATATTTCAGATGTCTTTTATCTATAGACATGCATTATTCAATAATGTAAAATGAAGTGACGGATATATATTTTCTGACTGATTCCTTATCTTCCATTATCGATTGATTAGTTCTTGCAGCCCTACAGAACAGATAATGAAACAAAACTAAAATATGGTTCGACAGCTGAGTTGATGGCGATACAATGAATTGTTACGGGTTGTTTTGGTTTTCTTACCCTGGCCATCGACCACATTCCTAAGTATGAAAGTAGCACCCAGTCCTTTTCCAGAGCGCTGAGTGCAGATTCCAACAAAACGATTCAGGTTCCCACTCACGTGAGGATCCGACATGGTCACAGCTAAAATGCTGCCTGCATGAAAGGGTAAAGAGAATGATGCAGAGAGAGGGATGTTTTTCATCCGTTTCAATTATATCAAGCACACATCAACATGGCATTTCTTACCAACATAAAACTCTGGAATGCTGAGAACTTTCCGTCTCTCGATCATGTCTTTCCGTTCTGCGTAAAACTTCAAAGGGTTTGTGCGCTGCCGAGGAGGGATGAACTCTGGACTCAAAAACCTACAGACATTAATCACGTAAAGCAATGAATCATGTTGCTAAAAAATCAGGGGTGCGTTTCCTGTACAAAGACATTTAACCACTATAGTGGTGCATCATTGGAGAAATTAACCAACTACTGTATCCCACAACCATGGTCGCACTTCTGTCACAAACTACACTGGTCGTGGTTAATAAACTGTGCTCATGTCTGCAACAGACATTTCAGGAATCCTATAAGACGATTAGAAATCACATTGTACATAGACTGTACGATGATGACACATATTGGATTGAAGGCTGTAACACTAGTATAGAATAATAAAACATCAGGATGCGCTAATAGCTTTCCTGTAGCTCAAACAGTAGAGCATGCCGCTTGCAACACTAATGCCATGGGTTCGATCCCCAGGCAGGGTTCATAGCACATCAGTTCAAAAAAATTCCATGACTTTTCCATGACTTTTCAATGACAAAGTTATAATTCTCAATGACATTTTAATACTTGATTTTGTACAGTCAAAAAAATATGATACACGTACCTGTATCAAAACCAGAAGAAACGCATTTAAAAACAAAAGCCGTCTACAGCAATGGGCAAAACAGTCTGCCAAGTCCCATAAAAATGTGTATGGAATTACACTGCAATTCAATTAAGTGGCAAAAACCAGAACAGGAACAAACACATTCAAAACGCCAGACTGATAGTCCCTTGAAAAATAGCGTACACTACAATACAAATAATTAGTAACACATAAAACAGTCTGAAGTCCCATCCATGGATTTCAATAGGTTTTGAAAACCAGGGGTCATCTAACCCTTGTTGACAATTTTCAAGGGGTCATAATCAGATTGTCCTATCTTTTATTCAGAGAACTTTAGTAAAATAAATACTTATTTGACACTTGAAAATAAACTAAAATAAAGTTAAAGCCATTTTATATTTAAAATACAATTGACAATATTTATCTTTGTTCTTGCAAAATTTGACCATTTTTACAAAATTCTCCTGCATCAAAATGATCCCAAGCTGCATATCTGGTGGGGTCAAAAGTGGGGAAAAAAAAAAATCAAATGTGCATCAAAATGCACATTCCCATTTAGCAAGTCCTCCCCTTCACGTCATTTCTGAAACCTTATAGAGGGTGTGCTTTGGGTACATTCAGAAGGCTTAGACAAAGTGTTCATTAAACGGTATGGTTTTTATTCAGAAATATTATTTTCTCCAGTCTTTGGTGAAAGGCGAATTCTTTAAAAAAAAATCAGCAGCTTTAGAGAATATCCTCTCGCATGGAACAGATGATGCAGGAGTACACAAAAACAGTTTAGAAAGCTGATATAAATGAGGATATATTGCTTTGAATATACAACACTAAAATAAACTCAATCCACTCTCCTCAACAATAACGCCAATGCAAACACCGTCTACTACAACCCATGGTTTGGTTTCACTTTTATAAGAAATACAGCCGCCCGGTTTCAAACCCGTCAACACTGGATCGGGCTGTCAGAGTCAGATGGTTCACTGCCGAAGTGAAGCAGTGTGTTTGCTTCAAACGTCATTTTCACGTGACTAGTGACGTAATGACACAAGCTCCGAAGCAGTGGTTCATTGCAAGGACCGTTCGAGTTAGAAGCTTCGGAGCGTCGTTGTCAGACGTAACATCATTAGACACGACTATTCAGAGAGCATTTAAGCAAAACTAATGTGAGAGCATAGCGTCAACGGCAAAGCGGCGACAGTGAGCACATAAGCACAAACTACTGTACAGAAACCCCAGCGTCAACAGCAAAAGCGGTAACAACTGTATCATGAGAAAAGTAGCAACATCCCAGGAATAATTTATTCAATTACTCGCCGAAAGCACTTGAGAAGCCAGAGATGGAACATCCAGCTTATAAAACCTGGCGAAGGTGTTGACATACCTCTAGCAATGTAGGATCGCCATCCACAGCCTGAAGCCAATCTTTGTATAACACCCGGCATAGTATTTGAATGACAATAGTCGAACGGAACGGTCAAATGCGCCATTTGCAACTGCTGAATGAGGTTCCTCGCGCTTCTCACAGGCGGCGCTGACTGTCATTCGTCAATTTACAAACGCGGAAGTGCCGACCGTTGAGAAATAAAAAGATTTCGGATGGATTTAAGTAAAGAAAAAAAGAAAAAAGAACGAAGTGAAAAAATAAATAGAGACGAAAGACAAATTTAATGACATTTCAATGACTTTCTTGACAAATTACAATTTTCCATGACATTTCAATGATTTTTCAAGACACTAAAAAATTCCCTGACTTTTCCAGTTTTCAATGACAGCTACGAACCCTGCCAGGGAAAGCGAGACCTGATTAGAATGCCAATGTATTCCTTGAATCCAATGAAAGTCGCTTTTGGATAAAAGCATCTGCCAAATGCATAAATGTACACAAATAGAGCAAGATGAATCGCATTATGGTATGCGTGCTGAAAAAAGGCAAAAAGAGAAAATGCTAGTAAAAAGAGGCCAATGTGGAATGTAAGTGGAGCTTGAAGCAAGTAGTTTAAGTTTGAGCACAAAGTCTCAATCAATACGCCATTTCATGTTGCATATTCACTGCCTAGTTGTTATGACCTGCGTCCACCGACAAACACACTGTGAGATTATCATATTAAATCTCTGACAATGTTAGAAAATGACCGCAGGCTATCTTTGGTCACAAGAACGTGAGAACGGGTGTCTTTGATCCTCTTTCACTGTACTATGGAGGGACATGGTTCAGGAGCAACGATGGTCATCCTTCATCTGGTACAGTTCAAACTCATACAATATGTACAGAGCATCAGTTACATCACACAAGTGTTATGGGATCATAACTTCTGCTAATTAATCAATTGATCACAATTTAATATACGATTGTTATACTTTATTTACACAAATAACAGAAAACCGTTAATAACATAAACAACCATTCATATAGGTACAAACTACACCTCATTTGTACATATTACCATGCTGACTGATGGTTCAAATAAACCTGCAACAGCACAAGAACCTAGTAGATGTCAATAAAACACATGATCATACGCACTTCTTCAACAGAAGTGAACATACCGTCGCAGAGAAGATTCTTTCTGAGTTTTGTCTATGATAACGGGTTTGGTCGGAGGGGTGAATTTTGGAGGTCCATCAGACGCCGCTGCACGCCTCATAACAGACGTCGACAACAGTCCTAGGAACAAAACATGCATTGTGTAAATGTACTGCGCATTTCAGGTGTCGGTAATTGCTAACCATATGATTCATTAAACAGCACTGTAAACTCCTGCAGACTTATTGAGTTGAGCAGGTGGAGGTTTTAATTGTCGTCTCACTATTACTCTCGTCTGTTATTACCGTCTAACCATGACTTGGTAATGAGGAATATAAAACATAGTAACATACGTTCGTTATGAGTTACATTTCTTGAGATTCGTAGCAAGCTCATCGTTTCTCTCGCCCTCCTTGCGCAAACCGCCATGCTCGACCTCTGACAGAGCAGAGGAGTGTGCACAAGGAGCGTTCTGATTGGCTGTCGAACGTCAACAACGATGGCTCTGATTGGCTGATGACGCGAACATTGAAAATAAGACTATATATTCATACTACTCGTACTTTTTCTGCCATAGTACGTAAAATGTACAGTACTAGTATGCGATTCCCAATTCATAATATTAATAATTAGTTTACGTTAAAACTATGGAGCTTTAAATATAAGTGAAATAACTAATTTATACACTAATAACCTTGCGCGAATCTAATTAATATAATTAAAAAGTCCAACAATGAACACATTTTGAACCAATAAAATGTATCAAATGTTATTTTAGCGTACTTATGTACAAAAACGACAATATATGCTAAGTTATGATCCCGTATTTTCATAATCTTGTATAGGTTTTAGTGCTCGTTTATAAATATGCTCATTTTTTCCATTCAGGTGACATACTGTCAGGACTATTTACAGTACCCATAGACTGTAAAAAGAAAGAAAGAAAAATTAATAAAGATAGCCTGATAAAAGGCATTCAGCCATGCGCATGCGCACAGAGGGCGCTTGTCCAGGCTGAGGCTCGTGAACGAGCGGGCACGCACGTGGATCTGTGTTTCTGCAGTGGACTTCATCAACATCGACGAGTCCGCCACAGGAATACTCCAGCAGCACAGAAGTAAGACACTTACTAGAACTTAAAGTAGTTACAATAACACACTGTTCCACTAACTTACAATTACAACTGTGTAAGGTATAACTGGCTGTGATATAATATGCACCGAAAAGTGTGCAAATAATCCTCAGTGTGTTAGTATGTCACAACATCTGTATCTCTCAGTGTTGAGTTAGTTCTCATAAAAACAATATATGCTCCTTATTGTTGAGCATGCACAGTAAGAGTGCTTGACTCGCTATTATTCATGTATTCGTGTCATTTAAATTCAAGTTGCTTTTGACCCATTTAAACTTAAAACACTTTTTCTTTTTTCTAAAGAAAAGTGACTTTTGACTCCCAAAATGATCCGTTTGACCCCTGACGTCATCCCCCATAAAGCCGATCATTACTGAATTAAAAGCAGTCTAAAATTTTCTCTCATAAGTAAATGTGCAATATTTTGTAGGTTCACTTCTATTTGTTCATATTATCTATAATACTGTAAATTTGTTCATAGCTGTATATATGTCTATTCTAACTTAACCGGCGTCTTTATGCTTATACATATTTTCTTCTTGAAATGTCTCTTTTTGTTGTATTTATATGTGTACACTGTAAGCTTTTGTGCAAACAATCATGGCAGTAGAACCTTTTCTGATTCTCTGATTGTGATCTTCTGGTTGAGCTGAGATTTATTTTGAGTGTGGAGCACATTATGAACATTATGCACCTAATTATTATCTCTCTTTCTCTCGCTCTCCATCTCTCTCTCTCTTTCTCACACACATTCTCATTATCTCTCTCTCTCGCTTTCTCTGTTTCTATCTCTCTTACTCTCTCTCTCTCTCTCTCTCTCAGGATCATGACCGTTGTGCGCTTCTACAGGAGAGAGGAGACCGGGGAGGGCCGTGTCCTAAGAAGGATTTCACAGCTGCATCCAGATGTTACCATAACAACCGAGCTTTGCTACAATGTAGAGCTTGACGGTGAGAGAACATAGTATGAAATGGTATCAAGTTTTTTGTGTCTCTTTGTCATGTACATTCCCAAATATTTGTATAGCACTTCATACAATACAGATGACAGAAATACAAAGGATTTGATTCTGGTTAAATTTTTACATTTACGTTTACACATTTGGCAGACGCTTTTATCCAAATCAACTTACATTGCATTCAAGGAACACATTGAATCAGTTCTTGCTTTTCCTGGGATCGAACCCATGACCTTGGTCAAATGGTCATGCTTAAATGTAGCTTAATAAGTGTCAGTCTTGCAACGTTCATTAGTAGTAACACTTTACAATAAAGGTTAGATCACTTATATTAGTTAAAATATCAACTAATGGTGAAAATGCTTATGAAGCATTTATTAATTTTAGTTGATGTTAAATTCAACATTTAATAATAAATTGTTAAAAAAGATTAATAAAAACAGTAACAAATGTCTTGCTCATTGTTAGTGTTTCCTTGTTTTTATGAAACTCAAGTCTGCAATAAGCAACTCTACAGAAGGAAATAGTGTCATTATTCAGCTCAAGTCCAGTTTGGATATTGCAGGGTTCATCAATTTTTAAACAAATTCAAATTATCCTCTCTTCATCTGCATCTCTTTCTCTCTCTCAGGCTCTGACTCTTTAAGTGTGGAACAGAAAGGTGTTTTGCGCTGGTTGTTTAGTCCCCCTTATTCTGTCAGTCTGTCAGAGGAGCCCACTCTACAACCAGCAGATGGGGCAAGACTGTTGGAGATTGGACCCAGGTAACCTCTGCAACTGTTGGCATTGTAAACTTTAATACAACTTATATCACATCTTTCAATTACCGCTATATCTTAACCATTGTAGGTTGAACTTTTCCACTGCTTGGTCCACCAATGCCGTGTCCATCTGCCGAAGTGCAGGTCTGAACCAGGTGACGAGGGTGGAGCTCTCCCGCAGGCATCTCATCAAGGTCAGGAGAAAGTCGCTTTACATTACAGTGAGTTTTTTACACCCGTTTTGATTAAAAGCTCTCTTTTATCCCCATCTAGCCCCAGGAAGGACATGCTGGAGTAATGAAGGACGGAGAGATGGAGAGACTTATTTGCTGCTTGTATGACAGTATGACTGAATGCGTTTACTCCCAGCCAATCACGTCGTTCACAGTCGATATTCAGCCACAGGAAGTGTTTGAGGTGGACATCCTGGGGAAGGGTCGTGCTGCCTTAGAGAAAGCCAATGATGAACTTGGTAAGAGAAACTAATGAAAAAGTAACTTGATAATGATAATATCCATTGTTTTTACATGTACCATTATATTTTTTAGTGTACCATGGTGTTACCTAGTGAGAGGCAGGTTAATCAGCCAATATGGCATTTATGACATTATCATCAGCATCATCTAACTGGCCTGTTAACAGAAGAAAAAAATATGAAAAATTAATATATCAGTTAACTACTTTTATAACCATCAACCTGCCATCTACCTACCATTTTATAATTTCAGTGCAAGGGTAAAGATACCAAACTAACTGTTTCATTATTACATGAAAATGAAAATAATGCATTATAAGAAAAGATACTGAGTATTTGAATAGGGATTCAATCAAATGCCTAAAATGTGTGTGTGTTTTCAATACTCTCTGCACCTCTTTCTCCTGCACATAATCATCCAGTATTTTAAGGTCACATGACACTTAACATGATTAGAGGAAGAGTCACAAGATCAGGGGAGCCTATTTGATTAGATCACGAGGTGTGTGAAGGAAGAGAATGAATGACTGTATTAGAGATAAAGTGAGCCAGTAGATTTAAAAAAAGCTCACTGCCTGTATCAGATTAGTGAAGGCCTACTGGGTTAGAAATAAAACAGTCAGATGAAATGGATTTTTGAGCCTCTATTTATCTTTATTAAACATTTATCACACTTTCCACAAAAATATTAACTGTTTTCAACATTAATAAGAAATGTATAAGTTAATAAGAATTTGTTAAGCAGTAAATCATCATATTAGAATGATTTCTGAAGGATCATGTAACACTGAAGACTGGAGTAATGATGCTGGAAATTCAGATTTACCATCATAGAAATAAATATATATATTTTTTTTAAATATTACCACATTTTTACCGCATATAACCCACAGACACAGATTATCCGCACCCGCATATATATAGCCCGCGAGTGTTGGGGTTTTGTGTAAAAATTGCTGGTATAGCACGCACCTTTATATAACCCACGCCCATAGATTGTGTAAGTTCACATTTCGAATGTTGCTCTCATGACGTCAGTTATCCAAAACTGTTCAGGCTCGGTACACAGTGCTTGTGCGCGAAATTCAAACTTAAGAAGCGTTGTCTACAGGTGTTGATCATCGGATGAGATGAGAAGAGCCCGCCCTCACGGCAGCACAGCCAATCACATCTTCTTGCATGATTGACAGGTCAGACAGCCTATCAGCGCCAGCTGTCAGAGTGATAGTACAAGCGCCAGAGACAACAACTCTCGCAAGAAAGAAAAACAGAGAGAAAATATAGCAAACAAAAAAAAACGTACATCCTTAAGGACGTAACAAGTATATTGAATGTATATGGAAATAATTGTTTTAACTATTGGTAATCTTAAGATACTTTAGAGGTCATTATGAGGTCATTTGGTTAACATAGGATACTTGTTTCATAAGCATTAAAAAATCCTTGTAACCCCAAACGTTTGAACAGAAGTGTATGTTTACGAAGCATCTGTCTGTTCAACTCCCAATTTTGCTGATATTACCCAAAATGCTTTAGAACTTTGTTTCTTAAATAATGATTAACTTGGCTTCCTTATAGTTTCAATAATAAGAGTTTATAGTGTCATATTGAATTCATTCTGAACTGTTTTTAATGTTAACTTGTGATTGTGTTCCTGTAGGCTGTTGTGTAAATCTTGTTAGAGTTAGTAACAGTAATTAAGGGAGGCAGAGCTTTGCAAAGGTGACACAGGTTTTCTTTTGGCTTTATATTTGTTTCTGATCATCTTTTTCTTCATTTCATGTTTATCTGGTTGCTGTCTGTTCGTGCATGAACAGGGTTGGCGTTTGACTCTTGGGATCTGGACTACTACACTGGACTCTTCCAGAGAGTGAAAAGAAATCCCACCAGTGTAGAATGCTTTGATCTGGCTCAGTCCAACAGGTTTGTGGTCTCCAGAGAATAAACCCCAAAGGAAAGAGTGTCCATTATCTGCAATAACATGAACAGAGCTCTGTTTGTCCTGCAGTGAGCACAGCCGCCATTGGTTCTTCCGAGGGCGAATGATCATCGATGGAGAAGAGCAGAAGGACACGCTCTTCAGCCTTATTATGGGCACTCAGCACCATAGCAACCAGAACAATGTCATCAAATTCTGTGACAACAGCAGGTTAGATGCTTCCCCGTGAACGTCAATTCTTTTGAATGGCACTTTGGCAGGAAGTCTCATTATGAGGTTCATGTGTGTTTGTAGTGGTATTAAAGGCATGGAGCTGGAGTGCATGTATCCCATAAACCCTGCGCAGGCCAGTCCATATGAAACCCGACATGCTACCAGACACGTCATCTTCACTGCAGAGACGCACAACTTCCCCACCGGTCTGATCCTAAATGCATTTAATCTGCTCACTTTTTCAAACATAAATTCATTTGAATGAGAGTTAAAATAGCTATTACTGAATTATGCGCATCACTCAGTTATGGTCTTTTGAATGTGTGTTATTGTGTAGGTTATTTCCTACACAATAACCCCATAGCACCATCTAGCTTTCATGTTGTACACTTAAGTATCTGTTAATTGCAAATTTATGTTCAGTTTCATCGTAAAAAACAATATAAATATGAATCTGCACATAATTCCATTGCATAACTGAAAGATATAAATTCTTCTACTTTTCAACACATTTTTCTTTGGGACATACTAAAAAAAGGCATTTAAAAAAATGTAACGTATCACAATATGTGTTACTGCAATAATCTACATATCACAAAATGTTTAAAATCACAATAGTATCATATTGTGGCTTAATACTCATGATAATGATGTTTCATGAGCCCTCTGGTGATTCTCACCCATACTGGATGTTTTTTTTATCACATATTTATATTTTATTTTATCTTTTATTTCAATGAATAAAAAAAAAACGCTTCTTAATAGTTTTAGTTATGACGCTGTGGCTCATATCTGAGTCATAAAATGCCCTTTATTACATCCAGGTGTTGCTCCATTCAGCGGGGCCACCACAGGTACTGGTGGGCGAATCAGAGATGTGCAGAGTGCTGGAAAGGGTGGTCATGTGATCGCAGGCACTGCCGGCTACTGCTTTGGTGACCTGCACATCCCAGGTAATGGTTACTTAATCCATTTTTTCTGTTACTAGAATGAACCTAAACCACTTAGTTCAATAGTGCCCTTAACACTCATATTTAAAACTCAACTGCCGTATTTTGTTTTGTGAACACACTTCCCCTGTGGATCTTCTCTCTTCTAAGGTTTTGTGCTCCCTTGGGAAGAGGAAGGGTGGGAGTACCCATCCAGCTTTGCTCTTCCACTCCAGGTAGCCATAGAGGCCAGTGATGGAGCCTCTGATTATGGCAATAAGTTTGGGGAGCCAGTTCTGGCAGGTGAAATTTAGCTGGACAGTATCCGTTTATTTGTGGTTATTAGCTTGGATCTATAGATCTTTTGTTGTTTTCTTTCTCTTAAGGCTTTGCTCGTTCCTTTGGAATGCGTTTGCCTAACGGCGAACGACGGGAATGGATCAAACCAATCATGTTCAGTGGTGGGCTGGGCGCTATTGAGGACCAGCATGTGGAGAAAGAACAAGCTGCACCAGGTGCATGAAGAAAAAGATACACCTGATGAACTATAAGATTTTTAAATGCTCCTACATTGGCGTCTTTCTTTCTTTTTTCGTCTCTCATCCGTCAACATATTTTATTGGCTTGGTTGTTAAACAAACATTTTGCATCAATGCTAAAAATATAACTATTATAATACAATAATACCTTGAGGTACAAGCATAATTTTTTCCCATAAGAAATAATGGGGGAAAAAATCAATGCGTTCCAACCCTTGAAAAAACTCCTTTATTACTGCTGATAACAAATGAAAAAAACATGTTTTTAATTGCTATAGAGACGCATAAAAATTATAGTATATAATGATTCCTGTGATATAAAATAAAATGTGCTTTTAATTATGAGTTCTTACCGTCGATACAGACGATACAGTAGTGGGATGTGTGGAGGAGGGAGGGATTATGTCGATTACGTAGATAACGCAAACACAATACGGAAGTGTATTGTATTGGATAGACTACACGCACAATAATGTATACGTTAGAACCTCAAATTTTACTATTATTGAACTTGTGCTGCTCCCAGCTTAATACTTGTAAATTACTCGTCGCCCCCAGTAACCCCTGCTGTAAAATTAAGGTGGCCCTCTAGTCCATATGCAATTACCCCATAAATGTATATAACATACACCACAGGAAGACTCGTGGCAGATGCGTAAGGAAGTCTACGAGTACGTGAATTTAAGGAGTGAGGCGCGTGGGCTGCTCCGAGTGCTCGAACACCAAGCGTCGGCGTCTGTAAGCGTGCTCATCTCAAATATTTACTCGTATTTCAAAGCAAAAAATTGCTCTTATCTCAGAATACTTGTATGTCGATAAGTATAAGGAATTGCAATTTGAGGTGTAGTACATGTAAGTTTTCTTCAATAAAAACTAAAGGGATTAAAAAAACAATAAGGGTATTAAAGATTAAAATACAGCTGCTAATAATAAAATAAGCATTGAGTAAGACATTTATAAACATATTCTGATGTTCAAAAGTATGGGGTTTGTAAGTGTTTTTAATGTTTGTTTAATGTTTAAAGTTTCTTATGCTCACAAAGGCTGCATTTATTTGATCAGAAATAGAGTAAGACAGTAATATTATGAAATATAATCACAAATTAAAATAGCTGTTTTTTCTTTTAAGTACATTTAAAATGTATTCCTGTGAATTTTCAGCATCATTACTCCAGTCTTCAGTGTCACATGATCCTTCAGAAATCATTATAATAAGATGATTTGCTGCTCAATAAACTATTATCATCAATGTTGACAACAGTTGGATGGTGCTCTTTTATATTTTTGGATAAACCATGATACATTTTGTTTATTTTAAATAGAAATCTTGTGAAACATATTAAATGTCTTTACTGCCACTTTTGGTCAATTTAATGCATCCATGATGAATGGAAGAATTTATTAATTTCAAAAAGTATCACTGGTATTGTATACAAATAGCCCTTTTTTTCTTCGTTCATTCCTCTCTTTTCCCTCTTGTCCCTCCCAGGTATGGAGGTTGTGAAAATTGGAGGTCCTGTGTACAGGATTGGTGTTGGCGGAGGCGCTGCCTCTTCTGTACAGGTACGCCAAGATTCTTAATTTACTTCCTGTTTGTGCAGCTAAAGTGCAGATGTTTTATTTGTGTTTACAGGGCATGCTTGTGTATTGCATCATTATTCATATTCTGTGGGATGATGCAATTTCATATGTGTGTATTATTGTAGGTTCAGGGCGATAACTCCAGTGCCAGGGATCTTGGAGCAGTTCAGAGAGGAGATGCTGAAATGGAGCAGAAGATGAACCGGGCTCTCAGGGCCTGCCTGGAGCGAATGGAAGGAAACCCCATCTGCAGCATTCATGACCAGGGTGCTGGAGGCAATGGTAGGGGTGTTTTTATTTTCCTTCACACACTATATTTGCCAACAGAAACATAAGCAGTCGCTCTTCTGAAGCCTAGAGTTCAAAAACACCATGTTATTTGTGTAGGTAACGTGTTAAAGGAGCTGAGCGAGCCTGTTGGTGCCATTATCTATACTAGCAAGTTTAAGGTGAGAGTTTATCAAAACATCTTAATGTATTTTAATGTCGAAGTATCAGTCACATGCATATTTTACCCTGATGCTCAGAGAGGTGACCCCACCCTCAGTGTTTTGGAGCTGTGGGGGGCGGAGTATCAGGAGAGTAATGCTCTGTTGCTCCGCCCCTCTGATCGGAGCTTCCTCGAGAGGGTGTGTCAGAGGGAAAAATGTCCTGTTGACTTTGTTGGCAAGATAACTGGGGATGGCAAGGTGAGTTACACTGTTTGTGCCTTTTTGTAGTTACAAGTGTATTTTGGGACACTTCTTGATTCTGCTCATATATTACTTTATAGATAGTGCTGGTGGACGACCTTTGTAAGCTTGGGATTGATAATGGGCGGAGCCCTGTGGATCTGGAGCTGGATTGGGTCCTGGGAAAGATGCCACAGAAGGTGCAAAAATAATCAGTTTTAACATCTACTAGACATAGAACAGCTGGTATGCTTTTTTTATTTTCAAAATTCTTTAGGGTGTAATGTTGCTGTCTGTGCATTAAAAACCTCTGCAAAGTTACAGTGCACAAAGGGAGTTACAGTAATACCTCGGTTTAGTCAAAGTCAAGTCAAAGTCAAAGTCAGCTTTATTGTCAATTCTGCAATATATACAGTGCATACATATAGAGAATTGAAATTCCGTTACTCTCAGACCCAAGGCGAATACAGTTAACAACAACAATAATTTAACAGTAACAGTAACAACAACAACAACAACAGAAGATGAAGATAAAATACAATAAAATTAAACTAGATGGATACAGTGAGTTATGGAGGTAAAGTGGCGATGGCAAATAGTGCAAACAATAGTAAATAGTAATAGTGCAAATTACAAATTAAGGCAGTGCAAATGTAATAGGAGAGAAATGCAAGGACAACATAATGAGGTGGATGAATAAGAGAATAACTGATGGTGGGTAGGGGGTGGGGGGGGGATTCAGAGATCAGGTCCTTGGTGCAGAAGACGGGAGAGGTGGCAGAGTCGGGAGAGAGTTCAATGCCCTGACAGCTTGGGGTATGAAGCTGTCCTTCAGTCTGTTGGTCCGTGCCTGGAGACTGCGTAGTCTCCTCCCTGATGGCAGCAGACTGAAGAGGCTGTGGGATGGGTGGGTGGGGTCCCTAGCAATAGCAAGGGCTTTTCGGGAGAGGCGGGTGTTATAGATGTCCCGGAGGGGTGGGAGAGAGACACCAACGATCTTCTCAGCTGCTCTCACGATGCGCTGCAGTGCCTTGCGGCAGGATGCGTTGCAGGCGCCGTACCACACAGTGATGCAGCTGGTCAGAATGCTCTCAATGGTGCCTCTGTAGAAGGTGCGCATGATGGGGGCTGAGGCTCCGGCTCAGTTTACGAGAAACCGTATACAAAGTTTACGAGAAACTTTGTATACGGTGTACGAGCATTGTATCGGAGTGCAAGAATTTTTCCCTCTTCCACACGCATTTTTTTTGTGTAAAAGTCCTAATGCTCAACATCTTTGTGCGCATTTTTACTGGAAATATCCTAACGACAGCCTCTCACTAAGCCTATCACCCCTTAACTCGTTCATTCTCTCAGCGTCGCTCGGTTTGGTTGCATCATTCAGCACAGTGATACTTTTATAAGTGATTTACAGCGGGTTCATCTCGTGTTGTTAGCATTAGTTGTGATTGCTATTGTTCACGTAGTGAAATACAGTAAATGAAGTAAAGTATATAGAACAGTAACAGTAAAGCATATAGACAATGACCTCAAGATGAGTAAGAAAGAAGGGATGAAATTCTCCCTCTAAGCAGTAAAACCCTCCTCTCGTCTCCTTCACGCCAGCAGCGACGCTACTCAAAGCTGAAGTGCATTACAGTAAATTGTCTATTATTTTTAGAGTTTAATTGTCAATCAAGTTAATTAGTATTTATATGAGATCCTAATGGTTATAATTTTACCTGTAATAGGGTAAAACCAATTTTTTTTTTTTAAATGGGCATTTATGGTCGTGGGGAACAAATCGACTGATTTTTATTGCATTCTTATGGGGAAAATTGTTTTGGTTTTCCTTGAATTTACATGTCACAATATTCATCATTTAAAAGCATACAAGTAAAAAGGGACAAGGACTGGTTGAGTTGCTTATTTAGTTATGATAAGGCGTTTAAAGCAGTTGACCAACATACTTGTCGAGTCGAAAAAGGGCATAAATAGGTCCCCTTTAATTAACGGCTGTACTGAAAAATACATTTGAAATTGTGGTAGAGTGCATCCTCTGAATATTTTTTATTATTTTCTTTAATTCTCACCCACCCTGATTTTTGAAATGCTGTGTCCAGATTTTGAGATATTCAAGTTATTTATCGCAAGGAACGTTTCTAGTATTTCATCATTACTGGGGAATAGGCCCCCTATCCAAAAATATCCCCAATTTTTTTTTTCTCTATTCTGGATATAGGATATAACTCTTCAACTATTCTCAAGCTGCATGCTCAATAAAGATCTGCTTCATTGCAAGATTTCCAAGTTTTGTGTTTACAAGTAAATAGTCACCTCATCTAGCGTTTTATAGAGTATCCTGTTACTACTATTCAGAGTCATGAAATAAATTGTCTTTAATGTCTGGAAACAATTCAATGAATGAGTGAACTGTCAAATGCGATTCGTTCAGGAATCTGCCATCATCTGAATCTTAACAGCAGATTGAAAACACACAACATGATTGCTGAAATATTGTCAGGTCGATATGCAGTAATCAGCAATGACAGACAAAGATTTATGAGGGGTTTCACCGCATCTTATGCCCTAGTAAAAATGGTGTAAGGATGCCCTTGCTTATCATGTTAAGCATGTTTGATTGTTGTACTTGTAAGTAAATGCATAACACTGCTCAGTCAGAACCTCATGTGTCAACGAGAGTTTAAACCGGCTCTTTTCAGGAGTTTGTATTGGAGCACATGGCTGTGACTCTGCAGCCTCTCTCTCTTCCTGCGGGTCTCTCAGTTCTTCCTGCTTTAGAGAGAGTTTTGCGGCTTCCTGCGGTGGCCAGCAAGCGCTACCTCACCAACAAGGTATAAAAGCACATGCACTATAATATATGATTTAATAGTCCGGGTTGACTATTGTACTGGTACTTATTTATATACTTTCTGGTATATCCAGACATGAATCTTTCATTTATTATTTTTTTTAATCACATTTAAATATTTTTATACATTTTTAGTTAATTATTTAATCAATTAGTTAATTGTCTTATCTAATTTACAGGCATTTCAAAATAATTGTTGTTATATTTAATGCAACAATGTACATAAAGACCACAGCATTTCTAGAACATTGCTAAAGAAAGGCAATAAAACCCTTCTGTTCCAGGTCGATCGATCCGTGACTGGTCTGGTTGCTCAGCAACAGTGTGTTGGTCCTCTCCACACTCCTCTGGCTGATGTAGCTGTAGTTGCCCTGTCTCCGTTCAGCCTCCAGGGTGCAGCCACGGCGATAGGAGAGCAGCCGATCAAAGGGCTGGTGTCACCGGCCGCCGGAGCTCGCATGGCTGTGGGAGAAGCTCTCACTAACTTGGTGTTTGCAAGAGTGACTGCTCTCAAGGTGTGAAAACTCGTGTTAAGTGACTGCATGTAATTTGAAAGAAAAAGAAACGCACACACTTGTCTTCACAGGATGTAAAGTGCAGTGGTAACTGGATGTGGGCTGCTAAGCTGCCAGGAGAGGGAGCGTTTCTGTGGGAGGCCTGCCAGGCCATGTGTGAGGTCATGGGTCAGCTGGGAGTGGCTGTGGATGGGGGAAAAGATTCACTCAGCATGGCTGCGCGTGTCAGTGGAGAAACGGTTAAAGCCCCAGGTATCTGTCTTGTGCATGTCAGAACAAGACATGGTTCAAGTTGTTTTGTAACACAGAGGTTCCCAACCACGTTCCTGGAGTCTCCCCAACACTTGAGCATTATGCATGGCTCCTTTGTCTCCTTTGTCTTTCAGGTGTCTATTAATAAGCTCTTGAATCAAGTGTTTTGAGGCATCCATGTACGTGGTTGGGAACCACTGCTCTAACACACGCACACACACACACACAAAAATGAAAGTGATAAGTCGTAGTTTAAAATGCAATTACATCAGTTATAACACATGTGTATTTTATATGAGCCATTCAAAATTTGGGGGTTAGTATGAATTTTTCAGTAAGGGCACTAAGGAAAGACACTTTTAATGTTACAAAAGTTTTATATTTCAAATAAATGCAAATCTTTTGAACTTAAGGCTAGAGTAATGATGCTGAAAATTATCATCATAGGAGTAAATGACCTTTTCTCTCTCTCTCTCTCTCTCTCTCTCTCTCTCTCTCTCTCTATATATATATATATATATATATATATATATATAAATATTATTTTTTTTTAAATTGAAACAATATTTGACTTTTTTCTTTCTTTTTTCAAAATAAATGCTTTGAAAATTCCTTTAAAAACATCAAAAATCGCTTACCAACCCCAAACTTTTAAAACATATTGTCTATGTATTAAATATAATGTAATATAACTATAAATATAATGTAATATATTTTATTTGACTAAAATAAACAAATATAACAGTAAATACTAAAAACGCATAGGATGTCATCACATCCACAGCGCCACCCAGTGCATGCAGTTGTAACTGTATTATTTAGATGAGTGTTTGTTGGTTACATTTACATCATTTACTGTAGTTTTTACTAGCTGAGTTCACTAGTTGGTATATATTAATTACTCAACCAGAAAAATATTGCCTGTCATTGTGTTTTAGGCTCTTTGGTTATCTCAGTGTATGCTGTGTGTCCTGATATCACAGCTACTGTGACCCCTGACCTGGAGAACCCTGATGAGAAAGGTCAGGACTTTGTGAATCTTTACCTTTTTTTGCTTCTCATAGCAAAATCAGTTTACTGTTGTGTACATCTCTCACATGCTCTCTCTTCCTGTCTCAGGTGTGCTTTTGTATGTGCCTGTGAGCTCAGGTAAATACAGACTGGGCGGCTCTGCTTTAGCTCAGTGTTATGGGCAACTCGGAGACTGCAGTCCTGATCTGGATCAGCCAGACAAGCTCTCCGCTTGCTTCAACACTACACAGACATTGATTCAGGGTCAGTGTGTGCTTTATATATAAGCTGATATTTTACTTCATCATATAGTGTATAGATGCATTAAAAAACATCCATAAACTGATCTAGGAACAGGATTTACTCCTTCCAAACTCTGCTGCCTGTATTTTTTGATAACTTAAAGTGCAGCAGCATCTTATCTCTATAGGATCTGTTGATTTATACTTTATATTGCAGATCGGCTGCTGACTGCAGGACATGATGTCAGTGACGGAGGACTTATTTCCTGTCTGCTGGAGATGGCCTTTGCAGGGAATCATGGAATAGAAGTGGACTTGCCTTTAGAAGGCGTTGATGGTTGGTAATAAAAATATGAATTTTTTTTTGTTGTTAAAGATGCTTGTGCCCAGTGTTGGGGAGCAACAGAATATGTGTACCAGTGTTACATAATCAGGTCTGGTAACTAATTTGTTATGGTTACATCAGAAATCAAGTAATTAATTACAGTCACAATTTGTAAATAAACTAGTATTTTGAAATGTCGCTATATATTGACAGTAGTGATGTACAGGTCACGGTTAAATCCATGGTGATTGTGAATGAAACTTCTTATTTATATTTAACATTTTGAATAAGCTTTTAAAAATACATTTATATATTCAGTGTTTTCTAGTGAAATTTAATCATTTAGTCATTTAAACATGCACATCCCTGTTTGTATGTGATACAACGTTCCCTAGTTTAAAGCATTGCATTGAAAAAACAAATAACTAATATATTAATTTTTTTTTTTATGTGCTTTGTCATTAGTTCCTTTTAAACTTAAACTTTTTATTTAGCTTTGTTTTTTTTAAATATATTTTTCAGTTTTCAGGAACTTTTTTGATACTTCAATTAAAGGCTTTTTATTTTCTTGCTTTCGATTTGTTTTTTTTAATCCTATATTACTATTTTATTCTATTTCAGCTATTTTAAAGTGTTAGTCTATTTAATAGTTTTAGTTAAAAATAACAATAATGATGACTTTGTTTTCTTGAACACACAGGTGAGAAGTTCTACTTTATACGCCAATTTTTTTAAATTAAATTTGCAACTGGGATGGAAACATGGCTGTAAACATTCAAGTCTCTCCATCCCTCTTTTTCAGTGATGGAGGCTCTTTTTTCAGAAGAGCTTGGTCTGGTTTTGGAGGTGTGCGAGTCTAATGCATCGAGTGTCTGTCAGAGATACAGAGATGCTGGTCTCTTGTGTCACAGAATTGGCACAACTTCTGGTTTTGGTCCTGATGCCAAGGTGAGCTGAGTTCTTTACCTGAGATCTGAAAGCATATGCATGGATTAATGGAGTCCAATGGGGTCTCATTATACCTCCTGATGTGCCAGGAAAAGTGTTAAGTAGATGTTGATTAATTCTCCATATTCTTTGTAGGTCAGAGTAAGTATGCGTGGACAGGAAGTGCTGGATGAGCGTCTACCCACACTTAGAGCAATCTGGGAAAGCACTAGTTTTCAGCTGGAGCGACTGCAGGCTAATCCACTATGTGTCCGAGAGGAAGAAAAAGGGCTTGCTTCTCGCACACAGCCATACCTCAAACTCACCTTTGACCCCTCCAAAACACCCATCATTAACGGGCCTGGTGAGACCATGGAACCATTTATCAATTATGTATCTTTTTTCATACTTGACCTGTATATTAAGATATTTGGATTGTGCTTGAGCTTCAGGAAAACCTCGCGTAGCTGTTGTGAGAGAGGAAGGCAGTAACGGAGACAGAGAGATGTCTTCTGCTCTGTTCATGGCTGGATTTGAGGTAAAGATGCACTTAAACACCATGGAATGGTAGATTAATAATTGAATAAATGGTTGTTTAATAAATTGAACACTCATTGTAATAAAGCTTGAGTAACGATGCTGAAAAATCAGCCTTGCCATCACATGTATAAAAGCCATTTTAAAATGTATTACTATATATTTTTTATTGTAGTAATATTTCACAATTTTTAAGATTTTCCTGTATTATACATTTTAATTTTATATATATATATATATATATATATATATATATAATGTTTTTTTTTTTTGCTTTGCTTGTTTTTTTTGCAACATGGTGTGTACATGTGTAAATACATGAACATAGTCCTATACACATTAAAATACTATGCTTAAAATACAACATTCTGCTTTATACAATTATAATATTTAATACACTTAAACTTTTAGAATAAAATGTGTTCACGAATACCATAAATGCTGCTTATTTTCTTGCAAAGTGTTTAATGTTAACGGTTAACAAGATGAGTTACTTTTGTAGGTGTGGGATGTCACAATGCAGGACCTGTGCTCAGGCTCCACGACCCTTGACCCCTTCCGAGCCGTGGTGTTTGTGGGCGGTTTCAGCTATGCAGATGTGCTGGGGTCAGCTAAAGGTGACAATCATACTATTGCATGTCGCAGCACTCTTACATATCACTGCTGAACTGTTAAGAGTTAATTATAAACTGTTAATTATAGTTCTGTTATATAATAATAAGCATCCCCACCATTGAATGTTTCGATGACCTGACTCAGGCTATTTCATACTGGCCTTGCCGTGCTGCATACTGAAATTGAGTGTTTCTTAGCACTTGTTCTCCAGCAGAGGATCAGATGCTTTGACTTTTTCTTATTAATCAGGGTGGGCTGCAACGGTGACCTTTAACCCTAAGGCTTGTGAGGAGTTTGAACGCTTCCACAACCGTAAAGACACACTGAGTCTAGGAGTGTGTAACGGATGTCAGCTTCTGGCTTTGCTGGGCTGGGTGGGTGAAAGAGAGGATGGAGGTGAGAGAGAAAACCTTTAGTCTCATCCATATTATGTGTAAAGGGCAATCACAGCCTCAAGAATTTCCTCACTTTCCATTCTGTTTCCTTTCTGTTGTGAACTACTTGCACTGTATTTTATTTTTGTTATATAAATGAAATGTTTTCATTATTTTATTTTTCTCTCTTTTAAAGAGACACTGTATATGATTAAACTGTTGAAATATAACCTTATATTAAACAAAATCTATTATATTATTATTTGGGTAATACTTTATTTGACAGTGTCCTTGTTATATGTACCTATTATTATAATAATAGAGTAAATTATGCAAATTAACCCCAATCCCAATTTGTTTTTATTTATATAATATATATATATATATATATATAAAATTCATTTTAACCAGGTTCTGATGTTACTCTGACGCATAACAAGTCTGGTCGGTTCGAATCAAGATTTTTGAGTGTAGGCATCCTGCCCTCTCCGGCCATCATGCTTAAAGGAATGGAGGGCTCTGCTCTGGGTGTTTGGGTCGCTCATGGAGAAGGTTAGTAATCTGTCCATTGTAACAGTGCTTGACAAGTGCATTTACTTCTGTTAGTGTTATTAAAAAAGTCTGAGACCTCTAGAAAAACTTGTTGTATCTAGGTTAGCTGTTCAGGGGAAGAAGGAGGTGTGAACTGGCAAACATTTAAAAACACTTTAATAAACAAACAAACACAAAACGTTAAGTAAAGTAAAGCGGCAGCCCCTCATGGACAACTACCGCTTACACATAAACAAAACACAATGTAGAATAGTCAAGCCTGGTCCTTTCTTGTCCATCAGTGTCACTCCGCTTCCTCTTTATGCTTACGAAGGTCCTCTGTGAGATACTTAGGACTGGTGCAACACGCAGGTGATATTTAAATACACCTGTCTTTTGTTCAACAGGTCTGATGCAGTTTCGTTCTCCTGAGGCTCAGCAGAAGCTGATCAACGCCTCTTTAGCGCCACTGCGTTATGTGGACGACTTGGGCACCCCTACTGAAATCTATCCCATGAACCCCAATGGTTCCGCACAAGGTGTGGCCGGCATCTGCTCTGCAGACGGCCGCCACCTGGCCATGATGCCCCATCCAGAGCGGGCCGTGCTAGGCTGGCAGTGGGCTTGGGCCCCTCGCCACCTCAGCAAATCACTGGAACCCTCACCGTGGCTTAGCATGTTCCGTAATGCAGCAGCCTGGTGTCAGAACTCCTAGAGATATGCTACTTTACATTTGTGATAGGCAGGCAAGCCAACTATTAATACTCTTTGCTTGGAGAGTTAGTAGAGCCTTTTGGATGATCTTTGGACTGACATTTGGAAATCTTACATTCTTACATGTTCATAATTCCAATCTGGTTTATTGAATGTGTGTACTCGGATAGAATTAACATGCAGATTCCTGCTGAAACTGATGCCTGAATATATGCATGTCTAAATACATGATAGGCTATTGGAAATGCAGATTGAGATTTTATAAAAATGCAATGGCTGATTTTCACCGTTCATTTAAAAAATCCAAAAGATACATTCCAGAAATGCATTAGCATTCCACTGAATCACTACAAACTCTTTCAAAGTATTAAAAACATTCTTGATTATAAAATGTATCTGTCGTGTCTGGGTTTCCTTTCTGTGAAAGTTAAGTGAACTAAACTAAACAATAGGTATATAAATAAGTATTTATTAGAAACTTTAATATTTACAAAAGCACTTTAAATTCATTATTTACAATCTGGCTTTTAATAAAACACTTTAAATTGCCTTGTTTTATAACATCAGAACTCCATGTTCACTAAGACCAAAGTGCAGCAGGTCATAACACGGTTAACCTTTGCCAACAAGGTTGATTAGTGTCATTTCAACATGCTAGTAAGCGCATTATCACTGTCCTCTACAATGCGTCGGTCAGCACACCCTGCGTGACCGAGTGCGTTCCTGTCCTCTGTGTCCCCATCTGTTGGTTGATGTTAATAATGCAGATGAGCAGAAGGAAGACTACTACAAAATCATCCAGCATGCCCAGTACACTGCTCAACGACCCAGGTAGAGTCTCCAGTGGGGAGGCCAAGGACATGGCAGCACCGAATCCACAGACAGCCACCCTCAACAGAAACAGCCACACCAGGCCGCCAATGTTCCCCAGCCATCTCACCAGCAAGAGTAGGAAGAGTGGTGTATCACACAGGTAGTCCTTTACCTAAAAAGAAGAAGATTACAATCATACTGCAGCATATGACCTGGCACGTGGGATATCTGTGTGACGTGCGTCTGAACAATAAAAACATATCCGTGGGTGTCTTCCAACTATAGCCAACCATGCCTGTGGTTTCACAACTTGTGTGGCATCAGGAGCCGAAATGGGTGTGGAAATGTGATATCGCCCAGAGCAAATAAAAGGATAATCTTTGGGTTTTGCACAAGCTTCTAAACAAAACAAAAAAACAATATGGCAGACACAACGTCAACGCTAACTGTAACTGGCTAGGCTAACTGTCTCATTACCTGAGTCCGACTTTGCAAAAACTGAATTGCGTATAGTTTTAGTTGAAATATAAGCATTTATATTATTCCAGAGCGAAACGGAACATGATCTGACTAGGTATTTACCTGTCTTGGTGCTCCAGAGTAGCGCTTGTTATAGTCTCTGACATGTCTCAGCACTTCTCTCTCTTTACAGTCAGCTCTGTTCTCGCTGAAGAGATGGCACATCTTCTTCACCTGAGTATAAAGAATGAAGACAACAAATGAAATGAGAAGAAAAATAACCCTTCCATTTTAGTTGTCTCTTTAATAAAAGACATCCAATACAATAAGAGGTTTATCTATCTTTTCTTTTTTCTTCTTTTTTTTGAGGCTGTATCAGCTAAGAAATATCTTACCGTCTGTCTGCACAAAGGACAGTTGATGGCATCTAACCAAGAGAAATGTTTCCAGTAAGATATCAGACATGGTGCTAGAGAGGGAAAGAGACAGAAGACGGATAAGCATTGGTCTCTCCTTTGCTCTGCTAATACGCTCCAAAATAAAAAAAATAATCAGGCCCTTCATAGATATGACACATTTAAATGTTGTTCACTTAATGTAAACATTTCTAATTAGCAATAATACATATATTTAATGAGTCCAGTAAAATATTTTCTAGTAAAATAGTGTCATCTATGAAATATATTTAAGTTTGATCATGTCGATTCAATTAGATGTGCAGAAGGCACTTCTCTATGCTAAATCTAACTAATGATTTTTTTTTGCCTCTTGTTCATTTAATTAATTAAAATGAGCTAACGTGACATGATTTTTTAACATTTTGTCACAATTTAATTGTGATCAATCAAGCTAATAAAATTAAAACTAAAGTTTATTTGATTCATTTGTGTTAAAACTACATTAATCATTTTTATTGACATAACTAACTGTAGATTAATCTATGCTTTACTAGCAACTGCATTGGGAGAGTAAATTTAGGGATTAAACAACTAAATTGGCCCAGCTAAATTCGCAGTTTGTCCAACTAAATTACATTTTGTTAGGCCAATTCAATTACATTGGCCCAAATTGAGTTGGACACTTTTTTGATTCAATTGTTCAGGTTCACTACTTCTTATTTATTTAGTACAATGTATGTAAATAAAAGGAAGAATGATAATTAAAATAGATATTGGAACAACTGATTGCATGAAAAAAGTAGACTTGTATATCACCACATGTTTAGTTTTATTACTAATTTTGTATTGCTTGTATCTTTGCTATTTATTTTAGTCGGGTTTATTGATCTTACTTAAAGTGGTGCAAGAATTACAAGGTGATGATACAATATTTTGAATCTTGTATTAACCTAGTAGTTTGCTATTAACATAAATCTACACATTTTCCCTCTCTGAGTGTGTATTCGCGTGATCTGTGTCAGGTGAGAGGCACGGCTTTCATAACTATGGTAACAGTTTAATATTAAACTGGAGAGTCACATGACCAGGTAAGTGTTCTGTACTTGGAAGTTAAATGCACATCACCATCTGCTCTCTCGCGGTAGACCAGGGGCCGGTTGCATAAAGTTATTCATTCAATTTTTTCTGTTCATAACTTTTTTGAGTAAGTTATATAAAAATGCAGATTGGTCTAATTTATTAAGACTGACTGCCCTTGACTAATTGCTAGTAGGTCATACTAGATCTTAAGACACTGTCTTAACATAATTACTATGTTTGCGCAACTGGGCCCTGTTACTCTAGTCTAAAGCACCAGTGAACCAGCATGCTATTATTAACATTATGAAACGCTAAGATCTGAGATGCAAATAATTGTTTTTGTTTGCTTTTTGCAAAGATGTATTTTGCAGTTGGTGATACACACCACAGAAAAGATGCCCACAGTTTGTCTCTACAGGATAGCTGGCCATCTGTAAACACACTGGGCAGTGGACATCCCTGTTGCCTGCTGGTGACCACATTTTAGCCAAATCCTGCAAGTATAAAAGAGATTTTATAGTCAAAAAGATTCCCTTTTTCTTACATTAATACTTCTAATTGCAAATGATGCTTTTAAATAGAAAAACACAAAATTTAGTATTATTGTAATAATATTATTAGGCTTCTCCGATTTTGGCGTTCAGTGCATTTATTCACCTCTCTGCTGTTCACGTGAGGATTGTGTGGCCGACCTTGACTCCTTATCTTTGAGAGTAGAGAGGACCTTCAAAAAGTGAGAGATGCAGTTATTAAAATGCAATACTGGCACTGTTAATAATTGTAAATTATTTATTTAGTTTATGATTCACCAATTATTTTGAGACTTCAAATCACAATGCAGAAAACGGTCATCATCATTAAATACGCGTCATGAGTTGAATTACAACTGATTTTGAAATTCTGAGTAGACTCTCTTCATTAGAATAAAAACATGTATTCATCTCAAGATAAAACCTGATGTTTGTTACAAAGTTCATTGCACGTTTTATCAAGGATTACACAGTGGCATAGGCTGACTAAGTCTGGAGGAGCACGTACGAAATCTAAACTCAGCTGTCTGACACACCTGTGTGTTACTCGTATCAAATGACGCAATAGCAAGCAGCCTTACAATACATCAGGCTTTTTTGAAATAATATTCTGGTACTGACTTAACATTTGCCTTTCATATGAAAATAACTTATTATAATAGCTATTATATCTTGATATCCTGCAGTTATGATCTTTAGATTTTACAAAATTGTCATAGTGTTTCGTGCGTCTGTGTGGAGCCTTTTATTGCCCCAACAAAGCACAGCACAATTAACCTGCAGTCTGAGAACACAAGACTTCATCATAGTACATGTAGAGCTTAAAAAGTATTCTTTCTTTACTTTAAATCATATGTATTTATCTATCTTTTAAAGAGACATTTGATATGATTAAACTGTTGAAATAGAACCTTATATTAAGCAAAATCTATACTATATTATCATTTGGATAATACTTTATTTGACAATGTCCTTGTTACGTGCACTTATAATATTAATAGGGTCAATTATGCATATTTAGTTCATGCATTTTACTCAATACTTTACTGTATAATTACACTCTTTAAAATAAAGAGTAACCATAGTTTTCTTTGTTCATTTGAAAGATGAATGTTATCATTTAAACACTCCATTTAGGATTACCAGGCATAGAAATGTGCATGAAATACATTAAAAACACACACAGTCAGACTCTCTCACCTGTTGTGGAAGCTTCGACTGGTGGGCATGTTTCTTGTTCGTAATTCAGTTGCTTTCTCTCGTGGAGGGCAGAGGCTGGAATGCTTTCAACTGCTTCATTGTACACAGTAAATTTGACAGCTGGGTTAATCATTACCCAGCGCGTTCAATCCCACTTCAGTGCCTTTTTTGGAGGTTTCCTGTTGGATTTTCGAAATCCAGGAAAGTTGCTTGCAATCTTACTGATCTTTGCAAAATGTTCATAAATGTGCAAATGTATTGATTGGCAATATTTGCTCTGATCAAAGCCATGGCTGTTCCTTGCGTGTCTCCTATGTTTTATTTTTGTCATGTGACCACTATCACAGGTTCAAAGACACAGGTTGCAAGTCTCCTCCTTCTTTAAGTGGGTTAGGCGTCTGGTTAACCTGTCAATGGTTTACCGTAAGTTTACACAAGTTTACACTGTTTGATATGGATGACCAAAGAAAGGCATGTCACTGGGATGGGATGCCAGTAACTTTCAGGGCATTCCAATAGGTTAAAAAGCTAAATCAGTTTTAATACTATACCCCATTGGCTTATTATATTTCATACGTTGACCCTACAATCTGTGTACACTCATGTATCCAGAGCATTTAAGGTGAGTTTTTATAAAATAAATATCTCTATTGACTTAGTTTCCTCTCTTCCACATTGGCTCCATGCCATATCAGTGCATTTGCCCTGGACTTTTTTGCTAAAAATTTCTCAAGCTAATATTTATCTTTCTCCTTTTTGCCTAAACTGCAAGGTCACAGTGGCTGGAAATAGCAGGGGTGGGTTAAAAGCCCCTGGCCCAAATAAGAATCCGAAGGCTGTCATGGTTTAAAGTCCAGTGCCGTGTCAGTCAAGGATTACTGAAAGCGTTTAAAAAAAACTTAATATTATGCAATTTATCTATACAAAATATATGAGGCATAAATGTGTCTCTTATTTTATATACTATATGTACTTAGTATTCCCACATATGCTCATCCCATACAAGGTAAACGCATGTGACTTCACATCACAACCTTATCATATGTTTTTATCACAAAAAGGTAATAAAACCATTGAGAGACATTAATGTTTAGCAACTGAAAAGACAAACTGTGTAAATCAATATACATCAGTATCTACATTCTTCCTTAATTCAACTCAGTTTTACTTTATAATAAGTATATAATATATAAATATACTATATGATTAAAATTTTGTTTGGACTCAGAGCCAGTGCTTTGTTAGAAGATTTACATTAGCTATCTTTATAATGCACCATTAGTTTACAGCTTATCGGCTCTGTCATATTTGAATAAGAGGCTCTAAAATAAAGCAATAGCTACTGCCTTTGTGAACTGTGTGAGCTTGGGATCATGAAGCGTTGATCAGTGAATCTGTGTGATATAAGAATGAATAATAACTGTGGAATATAAGAATGCAGTGTAAAATAAGTCAAACAAAATGGACATTTGATATATTAAATATTTATTCTCTTATTATTTATGATGATTAATAACTACTTAAACCTAGTAAAGTCTGTGATAAGCTGGTGGATTTGTTTTTGGGTCATGACACAGAGTTTTAGGAGGTCAACACAAGGGCATGATGACTCTATATTGTGAAACCTGGTGATTAGCTGCCTGTCAAACTACAACCTATTTGAAATCCACTGGTTAGTTGTTGATCCAAGATGGTTTATTATCCATCTTTATATTATCAGGGGAGGGAAATATAAATCTGATACGTTTTTGTAGATTAATGTGAGTGTTATAGACTTGACATGCTCCCTACTCGTCGCGTAGCGTGGAAGCCGGCCTGTTCTCGGATCTGTGCTGTGATTGGCTGCGCGGTGTCCTGAACTCAACACACCATTGGTCTTTGATTTCTCGCTCTTGCGCTCTTGATCCCATCAATCCCCCCAATCCTTATCAACGCGTCACGCGCTGTGTCAGCACCGTGCATTCACGAAGCCTTTACGCGTGCGTGCGTTAGACGCGAACGCGGCGCTGGCGCGCGCTCGGCTAATACACTCGCAGGTGGGAAAGGGAAGCGCATTGTTGACAGGTGGACGGAAATATCTGGCCGAGAGCGCAGAGGAGAGATGGATTTGAATAAAACGCTGTGCGAGAGCCTAATTATCTGGGTAAGATCCTGTCGTTTTAGTTTGGTAGCGTTACCTGTCGCAGGTAGTCGTTTCCTTCTGACGCCATGGTCCAAAAAATACCGGAAATAAGGCATTTAAGATGTGCACCTGTTCGTGTAAGCCAAACAATGTATCGTTACAACATTAACAAACGCTCTCATTTGTTCACGCTATATATAAAACAGGCTAATAGTCCGAGCGACAAACTAGAGCCAGAATGCGGTTAGATATGTAAACAACACAAACAGTCCCTGCCAACTTCTTTCCACATCCGATTTAGGTGTCTAATCTGGTTAGCTAGAGTATTTGTGGAATGTCTCTTATGCAAGCAGATATTCAGTCTCGGTTTAATATGATGTCGCTTTGATTTTTGACTGCGGCTCGTGAGCGCGCACGACGCGTGCCCGACTCTGATCCATGGCTGTGCTCGCGCCAGGGCCTTATGAAGAGTTGTCCAAAAGAGGATAAGGTTCAAAACACCACTGTCTTTGTTTGATCATGATCTATAAACCTCTGGTTCTCTGTGATGCTGTATTTTCATTCATTCTGCTGCAGTGATGCCATTTTAAATTTCATTCATGGCACATTTTAAATGCAATATTTGATTGCTGCATCTCTAATGCATTGATCACAACTTCACACCCCAATAGCAAAACCCAGATGGCACACATATGTCTGCTTTATCTGCTGTGTACAAACATCTGAGAAACGTCTGTAAGATGTCAGTTTTACATTGATCATAAACCTCTTAAAGACATTTTCTAGATGTCTGTTAAACATCTGACAGGAAACATCTTAGAGATATGGCAGATAAAGAAACTCTAAAAGTTACGTCTTCCAGATATAAATGCATTAAATCGATGTTGCTGTCAGGGGAGTTTATACAACATGTAATGCAGTGCAAAGATCTTTAATAACTGTAAACATTAACAAAATGGAGTTTTTTTTATCACGTTTACACCATTGTATTCTTCGAGTGCTATATGCAGTATTTATTAACTTTTATGTATGTTAGTTAAAATAATACAATTGTTTATGTATGTTCACAGTGCATTAATGTTAACGGATATCATTTTGATTTTAATACTTTATATTAGTAAATGTGGGAATTAACATGAACTAATATTAATAAAGGCTGTAGAAGTATTGTCGGTAACACTTTAATTCAGGATCCAATTCTCACTATTAACTAGTTGCTTATTAGCATGTATATTTAGAGGATATTGAGTATTGATATTGGATATTGATAATAGGATATTGGCTGTTTATTAATACTTATAAAGCACATATTAATGCATATTCTTTGACACTTATTCTACATCCTTAATCCTTCCAAATACCCAAACTTAACAACTATCTTTCTAATATTAATAAGCAGTCATTTGAGGCAAAAGTTGTAGTTAATAGTAAGATTTGGAACCTAATCTAAAGTGTGATCGTATTGTTTATTGTTAGTTCATCTTAACTAATGAAAGTAACTAATGTTAAGAAACTACAAATGATTGTAAATTGATATCATCAAAATAAATACAGTGATCCCTCGTTTATCGCGGTTAATGTGGACCGTTACCCCCCGTGATATGTGAAAATCTAGGATTAGGACCCCCAAAGGAATTTCCGTATATGTGTGTGTAGGTACCAGTATAATTAAATCTATTTAATTATAAAACCTTAATATTATACATTAAGAGAGGCGAAGAGGCTCCCACTCCACTCGTGCTCTCATTGGTCGATCTCGTGCCGGGAACCAATCACGTGTCTTGTCTGAGTGTCGTGGGTGTGTACAAAGCCTCTGAGAGAGTTTTTCTCTTTGTCTGGCATCCTGGGAAACCGTTTCTCTCGCATCACGATGAAGCAACGCTGCTTTCTGCAATATGGGTGCCGATATGGTGGTATTTTTGAATTTGTATTTTTCGATGAATATTTTTGAAAAATCTGCGAAGAGACCGCGAAATGGCGAGGGATTACTGTAAATGGGACAGCTCAGTGAATTTAAATAAAACTGAAATCTTTTTTGTATTCTTATAAAAATAATAATAATAAAATTAAAATGATTCTGCATGTTATTGTGTTGTTAAATTATTGAAATATTAACAATGTCAAGTAAACATTTTACATATAAGGGGTTCAGCTGACAAAAACGTTTGGAAACTCCTGCTGTAATAAACACTCACTGTAGTTTAGTACTGTACACTAATGTTTGATTTCTTTGTACGTGTGTCCTCAGCTGCAGACCTTCAAAACCGCAGCCCCCTGTAAGACCGTGGAGGATCTGACCTCAGGGTCAGCCATGTCTCAGGCTCTGCATCAGATGTGAGTGTGATCATTTACCTGACATTTTATCCAAAGTAACTTATATTGCCTTCATTCTGTGTATTTGATTGGTGCGAGTGATCCTTGGTTATTCAACCCGTGACTGTGACGTTGCTACCAGTTGAGCTGCGGTGTTTCCTTGACTCATTCAAGGACTCATTCCTTGACGCTACCAGTGTTTCCTTGACTCATTAATTTAATCGTACTCTAATGTTTTACACTTTTCAGTCACTCCCACCTTCCTTTTCCCTTCTTGCTCTACTAAATCAGTTTTTTCTTTCCAGGTCAGCATTACTGATTTATGTCTCCGCTTGTCAGTGTCTGAATATTTTATGACTTGTATTGGGTTGTTGCTAGTCCTCGGGGTCATATTACCTGTATATGTTTTTTAGCTGAATAAACATTCAAGTGTAGTGAAATTTAATGTATATATTATACTTTGAGTGTGTGATGTAATTCTGGTTACATTAAAGCAGGATGGGAAATATTTGATCTGAATGAAAGTATCTGTATTAGATAAACTGACCTGCATATGTTTCAATTAAAGAGATCCTTCATGGTTCAGTGAGAGCTGGCTGTCCCGCATTAAAGGGGATGTTGGAGATAATGTAAGACTCAAGGTACATTTATTTTCCTTCCAGACATTGGTTTCTTAAGTCAAATTTTTGAGAAGGTCAAGTATAATGTGTTAAAGTCTTTGTTCCATTCTGTTTTTACAGCTGAACAACCTCAAAAAGGTCCTGCAGATGATTGTTGATTATTATAATGAGGTAAATGACACAGGTTTGGTTGTTTAAATTACACACAATTACATAAATGTTTGTAATTGTTGGGTGGTTTAATTAAAGCATCATCTGAATGATCTACATTTTTTTTTTGTTTTTTTGTATGGCACAATGACCATACAATTGTTTCATTGTAATAAATCTATGGTTGTATGTATAAATCTGTGTTGTGTTCAGGTTTTAGCTCAGCAGATCACAGGTTTTCCTCTACCTGACCTGGTGCGTGTGATTGAACAATCTGACCAGGTAGAGCTGGGACGCCTCCTACAACTCATCCTGGGATGTGCAGTCAAATGTGAGAGGAAACAAGGTAGTAAAAGGGATATTTCATGCAAAAAACACTCAGGGCTGCGTTTAACTCCACTTTTTGACATACACTCTCCAGCTTCCTTAAGCACTTCCCCTCCAAAGGGGTTTATTTGGACCCCTCAATTTTGAAGAGAGAGCGAGTCTGCTCATATGTACACATCAGGCAGAATCACTGACCACAATGCAACAGTGTTGTGATGTCACAACAGCAACTTGCAGTGTTCACACTTAATTTACCCACAAGTGATCCATTTAAACCCATTGCAAGGGTTCTGCCGGTAATGGACACTCGTGCAACGTAAGCAACGACGTACATCCAAGTGAACGAGGTCGAGCGAAGGGTATCAAAAAGTAGACTTAAACACAGCCATGAAATGGAAGTTGTGATAAACTTTTCTTTGCTATTGTGAATGCATAGTTTCTCAAACTAAATAAAATAAATTGAAAAATGTATGGCGGAACTTGATTTTGTCCGTTGGGAATCGATTGGATCGTATATCTTTGTCGTTTGCTATTGCTGTGATGTCATGTGACTGACAGATGTCCCGCCCCATGCCGAAAAACACAAGAGAAGATGTAGTTTGTAATAAAAATTCCATAAAAACGATTTTTGATTTCATGGAGAGGTAAAATTGTGTTATTATTTACTCCCTCTCATTCGGTTTCAAAGCCATATGCGGCTATTTTTCTTGTGATACATCTACATTTGATCATTTTTAACCATGTGTGGTTGTTTGTCCAGAGTATATCCAGATAATCATGACCTTGGAGGAATCTGTGCAGCATGTGGTGATGACTGCCATACAAGAGGTCAGAGACCAATCATTTAATTCAGATATCTTTATGTAATCATATATTTTCTTTCATAAAGAATGAAAAGGAATTCTGACGTTTTATTGCAGCTAATGAGCAAGGAAACCATGTCCCAATTTGGAGCAGAACCTATTGGAGATGTTGACCAACAGGTGAGAAATAAAGACGTATAGCAACATCATACACCATCAGAGAACTGTGTTGATGTTCTTAAATGTAGTATCTTGTAATATTGTTCAATGATGTTTTTTTGGTAGTTAAAGAAAGCCTTGGAGGATCTGACTGAGGTCATAGCAGAGAAAGAAGAGTTGGCACAGCGCTGTCAGGAGCTCGACATGCAGGTGAAATACCAGTTTCAGTAAAGCATTTTCATCTGCGAAGAAACAGTAATATGAGGGATGTTAAAAGTCATCACATTTATTTATATAGTGCTTTAAACAATACTTATTGAATAACACAATCTGTTATGCAGTCTTTGTTATATTAAGAATTATATAAATAAATGTAATTTGATTCAAGCAGCTCTACAAGTATTTTGAATTTGATAAAATCATTGCATAAAATCCAAAATGGCATGAACATTTTAATATTCCTCGCTTTAGATGTGAATGCACATGGGTGCAGAAATATTTACAAGCTGCATACATAAACAGGCATTGATATCTTATGATTTTGCACCTGTTTGCAGGCTGTAAGTGTCAGATCAGTGTAGAGCAGTTCTGATTTCTGCTGTTCTGTTTGTTTGTTCATGGATGAACAGATTCTGCCGTAGTGGATATTTTTTTTATTTGTCTGTGCAGAGGCTGAAGTTTTTTTTTAGCTTTTACAAAGAGGTGAAATGATCTGTAATGTACTGTGTTTTCATTAAACTTTTAGTTGTATGTCTACTTTTTGGAGTTTGTTGTGTGTGTGTATATATAAAATACACATTTAAAGGTACATTTATGCGCCCAAATAATAAATGGGTTAGAAATTCATGTGTTGCTGATTCTTGACAGATTGAGTTGTAAAAGTATCCATGACCAATGGGAGGTAAGTCTAAACAAATGCATGGCAACCTAGCCTAACTAAAACTAAAACTCTGCGTTGCCACTAACCAATCTAACCACTGGCAAACTCGTGTGTGTGTGTGTGTGTGTGTGTGTGTGTGTGTGGCAAGAAGAGCTCATGGGTTCAGTGCTGAAATTATTGGGTTATCTGGTTGCGGTGCTTTTTATATTTGGAAAACTCTAAAACAAGAAGAGTAAAAGCCATTTAACATGATTAACATTAACAGTGGAATTATTTTATTTGCTAATTAATTATTATTCGCGGAATTAATTATTTTGCTAATTCATTTTGAAACTGCATCAATTTGGAGTGTATATAAAAAGAAAATTGTAATATTTTTATTTGGGTTTTCGTATACAAAGAAAAAAAAAGCGTACATCACAGCCTATATATACACTGCATTTAAAAAACATTTTTTTAACACCGTAATACTTTTATTCAGCAAGGATGCATTAAATTGATCAAAAGTGACAGTAAATACACTCATAATGTAAAAATATATAATGTTTTCTACAAATATAATAAGAAATGTTGCACTAATAAATCGACATGTTAGAATTTTTAGTTTGTGACACTGGAATAATGATGCTTAAATTTCAGCTTTGCCATCATAGGGATGAAAACAATAATATTTTTAGGTTTTACTGTATGTATAGATCAAATAAATGTTGCCTTGGTGAGCATAAGAGACTCCTTACAAAAACATTAAAAGATCCCGAACAGCAGTGTGCATCATACTGTACAACTCTAAATGCAGTCCTAGATTCAAATATGCCATGTTTGTAGTTCATGCATATCTTGACATACTAAACCTCAGGTGTCCAAGAAATCTCTGGCGTTTGACCTCTTTGCCATTTGAGCAGGTGACAATGCTGCAGGAGGAAAGGAACAGCCTCCTGGCTGAAAATGACCTCTTGACTGAGCGGGGCAATCAGCTTGATACGTTTGATGACCCCAGCACTCCATCAGGGAGGAAGCACAGCCAGCTACAAATCCAGTTCGAGCAGCTTCAGGAGGAGACCTTCAGGTACAGCTTCATCTCACACTCTCACATATGCAAACTAACGGGCAAAAAATGGTCTGAAACGTTCTTGACATTAATCTTCTGTAGTTCTGAATGTAACTGTTGTTGCACGCAAGTAGACAAACACTGAAATAATGAAGTTTGAAATGGCTTGCCGTGTGAATAATGAACATGTGTGCATATCCAATATCCAGGCTGGAGGCAGCTAAAGATGATTACCGCATCCACTGTGAAGAGCTAGAGAAACAACTAGTGGAGCTTCAGCATCGTAATGATGAACTGACCAGCCTGGCTGAAGAGTCACAAGCACTTAAAGATGAATTAGACATATTAAGGCATGTGCTGGGTCATACGTGTTTTGATGAGAAGTCTTTGCCAGTATTCTTTTAGGATGTTTTGGGAAGTCTTTATGATTCCTTTGTGTTTGTTCAGGAGCTGCTCTGACCGGGCAGTGAAGCTAGAGGCCTCCGTTGAGACGTACAGGAAGAAGTTAGAAGATCTCAGTGACCTCAGACGGCAGGTGAAAGTTCTGGAGGAGAAGAATATGACCTACATGCACAACACGGTCAGCCTTGAAGAGGAGCTGCGCAAGGCCAATGCTGCAAGAGCTCAGTTAGAGACGTACAAGAGACAGGTACCGTAGAAACGTGCTGCCAGGTTTATTTTAGCGTTTTTTGTTGTTTGTTTTGTTGAGACATTTAGTTGTCAAGATATGCACTAATGTTCAGAAGTAAAAAACACTGACCAATAGTTTTCAACATTGATAATGCATGTTTCTTAAGCAGCAAATCATCATATTAGAATGATTTCTGAAGGATAATGTGACTCTGAAGACTGGAGTAATGATGCTGAAAAATTCAGCTTTGCATCACAGGAATAAATTACATTTCAAATCATGTTTAATTTGAAAAAAGTTATTTAAATTAATATTGCAGAATATGACCGTTTTTACTATACTTTAAGTCTTGGTGAGCTTCAGTTTTATGAGACTAAAACGTTAGTCTCATAAAAAGATCTTGCCGATCAGAACTTTTGAATAGTAGTGTAGAAATGGTGACCACAGTCATTTAGGTGTCACACACAAATTCAGACTTGAAAGTAAATAATTATTACATTGTTTCTGTAACTTCAGGGTCAGGAACTCCACAAGAAACTGTCTGACGAGTCCCGTAGGGCTGATAACCTGGCATTCGAGATGAAGAAATTTCAGGAGAAATATGATGCTGTACTGAAGGAGAAAGAGGTAGACAGACACATTTACATGTAAATACTCAGACAACCAACACTGTACATGAGCTCAGTTGTTTTCAAATGTTTTTAAGAGGGACTCACATTTTTTTTGTTTTAATTGACAACAAAGACAAAGGAACACATGAAGGCTTTTATACAAGGGTAATGGGAAACAGGTGATGAGACGAATGAGAAGAGTGATTGACGCGACAGGTGAGGGAAATGACACAGGAAACACACGGAAGGAAACAGGAAATGTAAAGAGACACAAGACTATTATACACACACACGTGTGTATATTTATTTATTTATTTAGTCATATATATAGGTATTGCTGCCTGCTTAAATAGGCTACACATGATTGTTTTTTGTTTTAGTCACATTTTATTGTTTAACAGAAAGTGCTAATTTAGTTCCTCTCACTCCACCTCAAACCATTTAAATTGAACTGTATTACTGGAATAAACAAAATTGTTTGTAAGTAGCTCTAAACGGAATGCGAAATGGAAATTTATTCTCTCATTCAGCACAAATCCAAATGTTTTCATGTTTGCAGTGTGTTTTGATGCTAAACTATTATTTATGTAATCTAGTCTTTGTACTTCACTGGCTCTTACAGTATTGATGGAACAATTCCTTCTCTTCAAATGTGCAGAAGTGTGAACAGCTGAACGGCAAACATTACTACTGACTATTTCAACTGATCGGTTGACTATTTTAGTTTGATAATGAACAGTCTATGATAAGTTTGCAATTCTGGAACGCAATCGAGGATAAAATAATCATTTTGTTCATACATATGACATCATAAGACATCATTCGAAACGGTAAAGTGTTCACCGTAATTCCTGGACTATTAAGTGCACCTGAATATAAGCCGCACCCTCTGAATTTTAAAAATATATTATTTTGAACATAAATAAGCCGCACATGTGTAAAAGCCGCAGGTGCCTTCCAGTACATTGTAACAAATTAACTTTACGCAGGCTTTTACAAAACACGGCTTGTAACAAAAAATAAAAAATTAGGGAGTAAACAGTAGCCTACCAAGAAAGTCATTGGTATGACTTCTGATATCTTCCTCCTCCTGTGCATTGAAACCATCTCCTTCGGGGTCTGAGTTGAATACCTCAGAATTGCTTCATGCAATATTGGATCGTTTCCATTGTCGCTTTCGTCACTTTCATCAAAACTGCATCATATGCATTTTGCCATGATGAGGGTGACAAAATGACTACCGTAATCAAAACAACGGGAAGTTTGAGCACGCTCGATTTAATCTAAACATTAAAAAAAAAAGTTGTTTGACCTTAACCAGTTCGGCAATTTCATTGGTCTAATGAAAGCTTTGATTTCTCAAGATTTGAAAGTGGGAAAAATCCATGTTAGCTGCGTCGTAAAATTTTAGTTTAATGTTACTTGCATATATTAATTCTCGTTTAATCATACTGGCGACCCATTTTTTTTTTTAAATTCTTGTTACCCACCCGAGTGTCTCGGACTGGGTTTGAAAACCTGAGCATTAGATGACTTAATCTGTCGTTTCTGTGTTATGAGTGGTATCAGACATAAACAACTCTTTGATAACTGTTTCTTCAGAGGATCAGCAGTGAGCGGGACACACTCAGAGAGACCAATGAAGAACTGCGATGCACACAGGCCCAACAGCACCAGCTGTTACTAGCAGGTACAGCATGAAAGTTCTTCCACTCCCTCAAGGAGGGATTTCTTTGGCATAGGCAATTTTAAATTCAAGCAAATCTGCTAGTTACAAGCTGTACTGCTTCTGAACATTTATGTTCTGGCCACAGTGCAGCTGTTTGTCTGGATCACTTCACTGCTTAGTAAACACAAACTGAAAATTTAGTTGGTGGTATGAAATTTGAACTTGTTTTTTTTTCACATTTCACAGGAAAGTATCAAACAGGAAGTCCAAGCCATGATAACCTGGCAGCTGAGATGTTGCCCATTGAGTACAGGTATGATTTGTGTATGAGGTAAACTGTTTTCTATTCGATTAGATTTAAACATTTCTTCTTTTTCTTCTGTGACAGTAAAGCTGAATTTTCAGCATCATGACTCCATTCTTCAGTGTCACATGATCCTTTAGAAATCATTCTATTATGATGATTTGGTGCTTTTAAGAAACCTTTCCTCTTATTAAAGTTGAAAACTGTTGTGATGCTATTTTTGTGGAAACATTACATAGGATTTATTTGGTGACTAGAAAGTTCAAGAGTATAATTCAATTCACATTTATTTGTATAGAGCTTTTCATAATATTGTTTCAAAGCACCTTTACAGAAAATGCTTGTCTACATTAAAATTTCGAGTGGTCTGTTATCAGAGGTGACTATCTGTATCATTAATGTTCATATTTCAGAAATGTACAGATCCAAGATGATACAAATAATGCAGTTAGCTAACATCATGTGTTAAAGGAAGAAACGGCGAGCTCATAGTAATTGTTATAAGTTGTGAACAATGATTTTATTGATGATTTATTTGAACTATAATTTTGACATTATAAATGTAACTTTTTAATTTAATACATTCTTGCTGAATAACAGAACTAATATACATGCAGTAATACCTTGAGATACGAGTATTCCGCGATACGAGGAAGCCTTCAAGCACGTTTTGCTTTGAGATACAAGTAAATATTTGAGATACGAGCACGCTTACAGATGCTGTTTGAGCACTCGCAGCAGCTCAAGCCGCCTCATTTATGGTGTAATTGCATATTATCTACACTAGAGGGCCATCTTGGTTTGACAGCAGTGGGCGACGAGTGGGAGCAGCACGAGTTATGTGTGTTCAGTAATAATAGATATGAGGTTCTTAGTATTATGCTCGTATCTCAAGGCATTACTGTATGTAATATGAATTAATGTGTATATGTATATACTGTGCAAAAAACAAATGATGAGTGAAGCGAAAGATGTTAAATTATTATTGCTACTGTTTATAACATCACACTGGAAACAGAAGGTCATTAGCATGAATAGTGTGGTAGTATGCCTTTCTGAACTTATCTAATATCTATATGATTAACATGCGTCTGTTATGCATGGAAAATTTAGGACACCTAAATATTTTGTATCTGTTAATATATATATATCTACTTCTCCAGGGAGAAGTTCATCCGTCTGCAACATGAGAACAAGATGTTGCGGCTGCAGCAGGAGGAGTCTGAGAACGAGCGGATAACTGAGCTGCAGGAGCAGCTAGAGGAGGCCCGGCGTGGACGTAGCCAACTGGACACTGAGACAAGGTACAGATGGACATAATGCATTAAATAGAAACTTCACTGAATATTTAGAATGTACTTTTAAAAGCTGATACATTGTTATAAACTAGCGCCATTGTGCCATAGTTTTAAATCGTATGTGCAATTGATTTTATTGATTTAAACGAGTATATTTTCATTTAGATAGTCAATCAATCTATAAAAGCCCTTGTGAGCACTGTAAAAAAACTTGTGTATTGTTTTACATGTATTAAGGTTAAACAGTGAAAGAATCCGGGAGCTGCAGCAGCAGGTAGAGGATCTGCAGAAGGCCTTGCAGACACAGGGATCCAAACCTGACGATGTAAGTGTGTGTTTAGGCCTCATGGTGGTGCTGTTTTTGTAGTAGTCCTGGTCTTTTATTTGTTTTATGCACAGCATGCTTTTACATTTCTGGTGATAGTGACTTTTCATTTTAGAGTCACATTGCTTGTTTTCTCTTATACAGTCTCATCTGAAGAGGAAGCTGGATGCTCATATGTAAGAATTTTTATGAATTTTATTCTTTTATTCTGCTTTTTAAGAATTTTATTCTTATGCTCTTTCTGAAGCTGATAGTCCTATTTTTTTTTTCAGGGTGCAACTGAATGAGGCACAAGATGAAATTATGAAGAAGAAAGAGCTGTTGGAGGACCTTCAGCCGGATGCTACTCAAACCAGTTTGCAAATATACCATATATTTACCAAATTTTGATCTGGCTCTATATTTGACCCCAAAATGCTGTTCATGACTCCATAGACAAAAATGAGTTGCACTCACTCACTGTCAATCTGTAAACTTTAATGTCCAGTGTGACATTACGATCCTCCTTGAGTCAAACGTAAAATCTTTTCAACTGTGAAATTGCTCTCGGTTATAGAGATAAATGTCACTTTCAGGTGTGAAGATGGACGAGCTGATGGCTGCGCTGAAGAAGAAAGATGAAGACATGAGGGCGATGGAGGATCGATACAAGATGTACCTGGAGAAAGCGCGTGATGTAGTTACATTAACTTCAACTCTCAAATACATATCCTATTTTGCTACTGAATGTATGTGTAATAATTTTGTAGGCATTTTGAAGTCCTCAATTTTTTTCATGTTATTGAATTATGTACAATTAGTATGAACCAATCAATATGTATGTGTGTGTATATATATGTGTGTGTGTGTGTATGTATGTATGTATGTGTATATATATATATATATATATATACTGCATTTCGTTGCCTTGTACCTGTACTTGTGTAATGACAATAAAGTTGAATCTAATCTAATATATATATATATACTGTCACTTTCTGCATGTCAATTAACTACAATTTTAGTCAATCAATATATGCTTTCTTGCATGATTTTAAGCTCTATATTTATTTATTTAAGGTGATTCGAGCTCTGGATCCCAAGCTGAACCCGGCTTCAGCTGAGATCCACTTACTGAAAGCACAGCTCTCTGAGAAAGACAAGAGGATCAATACTCTGGAGGTAGAGCAGCTACCTCTTCTCACAAACTGCTTTATGATGTTAATTATGTCTACAAATTTTCTGATTTAGTTTCTCACTCGCAATGTCATTCTTTCCTTTTGTTCTTGCTTTACTCATGTCTGTTCTTGTGCCATCTTTACCCAGCGGGAATGTGAACAAGCCAAACAGAGGGAATATGAGGAGAAGTTAGTTGTGACCGCTTGGTATAATAAGGTATGTTTATAATGTACACAGTGTCAATTAGAAATGTTGTAAGCTATGCATTTAAATAAGCAGTAAAACATATTTATAAATTATGGTATTTATTATTTCTGTGAGAAGGATTGATTCAAAATCATACATTCATTCAAGTTACAGGCTGGTCCAACTTGCATGAAGTTTGTCACTGCAACTAATAATATAAGTCAGTCATGTGTTTGGCCCCGCAACAACATCTGGGCTCCTGATGAGATGGAGGGTGGTGTCCTGAAGGATCTCCTAGACCTGAATCAGGGCATCAGTAGCTCCTGGACAGTCTGTGGTCCTATATGGCAGCTTTGGCTGCTCTGATACATAATGTCTTGGGGGTTCTTAATAGGATTGAGGTCTGGAGAACTTGTGATCCAGTCAATGACATTAATGCCTTCGTCATCTTAAAGCTTCCTACACTCTAGCCACATGAGGCTGGGCATTGTCATGCACCAGGAGGAACCCAGGGCCCACTGCACCAGCATAAGGTCTGACAATGGCCCTGAGGATTTCATCCCAGTACCTAACAAAGGGAGCCATTGGCCAGCACGTGGAGGTCTGTCCGACCCTCCAAGAATATTCCAGCCTAGACCATTATAGACCCACCACCAACCTGATCATGCTGGATGTTCACGCAGAATAACATTCCCCACGGCATCTCCAGACTCTTTCATGTCTGTCTTATTTGCTCAGTGTGAACCTGCTGTGAAGGTTCCTTCAGTGAAGAGAACGGGGTGCCAATGGCAGACTTGAATTCTAGTGTTCTCTGCCAAATGCCAATGGAGCTGCACAGTGCAGAGCTGTGAGCACAGGTCCCACTAGAGAACATCGGGCCCTTGTGCCGCCCTCATGAAGTTGGTTTCTGACAGTTTGGTCTGAAACATTCTCACCAGTATCCTGCTGGAGGTCATTTTTAGGGCTCTGGCAGCTCCTCCCGTTCCTCCCTACAAACAGCAGCAGATATTTGTTCTGCTGTTGGGTTGTTGCCCTTCTTCATCCCTTTCCAGCTCTCCTTGTGTAACGGCCTGTCTCCCAGTATCTCCTCTATGCTCTTGAAACAGCTGGGGGACACCAAACCTTGCCAAGGTCATGGGTTTGATCCCAGGGAAAGCAAGAACTGATTCAATGTGTTCCTTGAATGCAGTGCAAGTTGCTTTGGAAAAAAGCGTCTGCAAAATGCGTTAATGTAGATGATAAGCCTGAGGTTTAATTGACTTTGTGTTATACTATTAAATGTTCGCTAGTTTGACCTGTTCACTGACAGGCGAAATTCTGCTAGGGTCAGAAGTTTGGAGGCGCAGCAGTGCAGTATGGCTTCTCTAAGATGTCCAACGAATAAAAAAAGAGGAGCACAGAACCTGATGATGGAATTAGTGCTCCACAAACACATTTCCATTTTTCTTTTCAAGACAAGCCGTGATCAAAATTAACGCTATTGATTGTTTTTGTTTGCTAGCCACCATTTCAATCCCACATGTAAATGCATGGATTGATGATGTGAAACTCCATAATAGTCTTGGTGTGTGCGTCCGTCTTACAGTCTGACATTATCACAGCTGAAAGCCATGTCATTAATGTTTGTAAAGTCTGATGAGCAACAATCATAAATCATGACTATTATAAATCATACAGTATGCTATGGAAGCCCGTTTCCGCCACAGTTGAGAGAAGAAAAAAGATTAAGTCATAATAACGAGAAACTTTCTCAAAATAATGACTTAACTTCTCGTGTTTCTCCGCATGGTCAAAGTGTGTAAATGCGAGATCACAGAAAACATGACACGTTCTGTAAAACAGCTGTCTTACATAAAGTCAGTGTAATATATAAAATGCAATCTATAGTAACATCAATTATAAATTATCAGTATATTTTCCACACTTTTCCATGCGCATAAAAGGTATGGAAGTGGAACAGAAGCAGGACGGTTACTGTGATATCGAAGAGCCAGTGAAAAGCGTGGCATGAAAAATGCAAAACTTGCTCGATTTACAAAACTATCGGATTAATGCTGGATTTATTCATAAAGTTTAAGTGTAACGTCTTTATAAAATGCATGGGTACACGTGTTAATATTAACGCATATTTCGCGGATGCTCTTTGATGTGCAGGTTCATCATAAAGAGTCACTATAAATACAATACTATAATGCAACAGTCTATAATTCCTTTGTTTGAAATCCATGATCACTGCTGCTGGTTCATACACAAAAATACAAATAAATAAAATACTATATACTATGGAATCCCCTCTTATACTGATGATTTATCATTCATGTTCTTTAATTATATTATTGATTAACACACTGACTTTAACAGCTGTTTTACAGAACGAGTCATGTTTGCTGTGATTTCGCATTTACACGCTTTGACCAGTGGGTGTCGCTAGAGCGCCGGTCCCCCTTCTGCTCATGCATACAAGCAGGAGAAGTTAAGTCATTATTTCGAGAGTTTCTTGTTATTTTAAGATACTAAGTCATTATTTTGACTTAATTTTTTTTTATTCAACTGTGGCGGAAATTTGCTTCCATAGTGTGTCTTTAGTAGTATAGTTGAAAAATGTGAAGTGATTTGCCGTGTGTTCAGTTTTTTGTTTTGTTTTTGTCATGTTATGCAAAACATACAGAGTTTGAACTTGCAGAAGATGGCAATCGAGTCACGGCTTAGTGGGCGAGCCAACTCTCTAGTGCCGCCGGGCCAGTCCTTCCTGGCTCAGCAACGTCAGGTGTCCAACGCCCGGTGCACCAATGTGCCTGCCACTTCCAAGTAACCTTGTCCTCACTACATCCCATCTTCCTGCTCTTCTCATCCTTTCTCTCACGTGCACACTCAAGTGACCTTAAGTACACTTCTGAACAAGGGGACAAGCATGCCATGATGAACAATAGCATGTCCCCTCACTCTCTACAGTTACACATATATGTATAATAATGTACATAATGGGTTGAACTCTGATGAAGGTTACTCAATCAGCACACTATGATATACAGTAGCGGTCTTTTTCACTCTCAGTACTAAAGCACCTGTGTAACAGTCTGCAGCAGGGTCACCTCTGAACCAGCATCGATACTAAAGGTCACAGGTCAGTCTTTTGCCAGGCTCGCTCAGATTGTGCGGGAAGAAATGCATTCGATGAATCAACAGGTCCTGTAATGGTAGCATGCTTGCTTTTGCCAGAACAAATGACTTCCAATAATACACTATGCAGCCATGGAATATATTTGTAATTGCAACATATAGAACATTGAAAGTATATGCAGACTTCAGATTTTGCCCTAACTAATCAAAATGCTTAGATCAGGAGAATGATATACAGTATTTGGTGCTGGACACCAGATTTCTTAGTTTGTTTCTTCTTATTACAATGACTTACAATTTCCTCAGATGACAACAACACGCATTTAAAAAGACTAAACGTCACTCGAATTAATTAAATCTGAATCCAGGTGCTTCAGTCATTCAGTCAGTGATAGTATTTTGTATTCAGTTGACTGTGATGGGACTCTTGCATGCTCTTTTATCAAGCTGAAGGGCCTTTTTATGCACTTAATGTTTCCTGTCTGTGTGAAGACCTCAAATATGAACACCAGCACAGAATTATAACGGGCCATGGCAAACTGCTGTGAAGGCTTTGAATGTGTTGTAAAACATGCGTGACTTGTGAAAAACATAGCTGCTTTGTGAAATGGCTTTTGCTGTATTGTGAAAATCTGCCCCTGCTCAGATTGATTTGAATAGACTAGCTGCTGCAGTTTGAATAAGACTCATTGTGTTTATATTGGGACGTACTATTAATCAATACAATCTTAAATGGTAAGGTCAATCAATGCGATTCTGATTTGTCTTTTTTGGTGTTTTATTCAGCTAGGCTTTTTGGCCTGTGATGGGGAAATGCGTATGTTTTTTTTTGAAATGCTAATATTTATGTATGATGCGTTCCAAGGAAGGAATCTTAAATTTGTGAACTCTATTTTATAAGCACTGTCAATGTGAGAAATTCTGAATAATATGGTATTAGAGTAATATTTGAAGCCTTCATTTACAGGTGATGAATAAATACTAAAGTTTGTTTTGCAAAACCTTGCCTTTTTAATGATTCCCGTGTGTTTTTTTTAATCCTTTACTCACCTCGCTCCCCTAGATGGCGCCTAAATGAAATATTTCCTAATTGTTTTTGCAATCCCACTTATTGACACTTGCTGAAAGTCCTGAAATGACACACAATTCTTAAAGATCTGCAGATATAATTGAACTTAAATAGAAATGACAAAGGAAAAATAAGTAGAAATACACACAAATAAAATATTAATGTTCCACAATGTCATATAAACACAGACTGAATTGTTTGGTTTTTAATGATCTGAAATGGAGCCAATACAAGTGTGTGATTAAATATTTTGAGAGGGCACACAAACGGTTATATATTTTTACATTAGATTATGGATTTACAAAATCTTGGGTTTACATTTGCTGACTTACACCTTTCTCTATGCGTTATCTGTTTAAAAACTTGAACTTTATCCCCTCACCCCACAATCTGAAAAACAGGTAGATCATTCTTCAATGTGTAACATGACCTTTTCTCTCTTTCTTTCACTTGGAACTAGGTCATAGTTCATCCAGCCCTTTACTCTAGTAGTTTTTGTAGACTAGGCATTACTAAGCATGTTTAACATATGGGAACTAAAGCGGTTTTCTCACACATTTTAATCAAACAATTGCCGTATAATTTCATATGAAGTGAAACGAGTGTTATATGGTTTATAATTATGTTGATCTGTTAAAAGTTTTGTTCAGCGTGCCGTTGCATGGATCTTGAAGGGGTGCGGGGTCCGTGTTACTCCTATCACTCCATCGAGGTTGAGTTTCTCGCCCTCTGTGGCTGAAAATCGAAATTTTCGGAACAAACTGACAAAAAATAAGAAGACTTCCATTCTAGCAAGCTGCTCCCCCAAACAGACCCTCTTTCCTGTGAGAGAGAGACAGAGTGGGGAGACGTTAATGTACATATGCATTTTAATAAGTTCATAATGCATAGAATGTCAGTTTGAATTTCATTTACAATATCAAAAATGAACTTACTATCACCATAGTGAGCAATTTATTTGCTCAAAATACAGTAAAACATTTGATTTTTTTTTCCAGCATCATTACTGCAGCCTTTGGTGTCACATGACCCTTCATTGCTATTTATCAGGAATGTTTAATGAATGGAAAGCTCAAATTAACAGAATTAATTTTTGTAACGGTATGTCTTTTTTTTTATTACTCCAAACTTTTGAACATTATTGTGAATGATTCATAGTGAATTCCTTTTTTCTGGGTGTTTCTTCCCCGACTTTACCTGCAGAAAAGGGCATGAATGCGTCCCGCCGCACAAACTTCCCTTCTTTGTCTAAAAAGTGCCCAGGGTTGAACTTGTAGGGTGTCTCCCATTCACTCTCATCAAAGAGAACGGAGTGCAGTATGGGTAAAATTGCTGTACCCTGTTTGAAACAATGAATCAGAAAGAGTTAATTTTGTGACACATTGCATCATTAATCTTTCAAAGTGAAACATTTGTCAATCAGCCACATTAAGCGAAGTGATATAAGATATGAATGACTTTAATGTTAGCTGAATAAAGAACAGGAAACAAAAACTCCCCTTTGGGATGAAGCACTCTCCAAGGGTTGTGTCTTTTTCAGCCACTCGTAAGCCATTCATTGGTACAATATCTCCAAATCTCAGAATCTCATGGATGACCGCCTCAGTGAAGGGCATGTTGGCCTTATCGGCTATACTCGGCTCCCGTGAGCGTCCGATCACTCTGTCTATCTCGTCCTGGACTTTTTCTGCAAATAACACCATATATTCAAATGTCAGTTCTGTATTATTACTTTTATGCATGGATTGTTTAAAGAATGGACTTTTTTTTTTTTTTTTTTAACCTTGTACTTCTGGGTAAGTGATGAGGTATATGAGACCCCAACATAATGTGGTGGATGTAGTTTCAGTCCCGGCCAGAAACAGGTCTAGAACACATGGGATAAGGTTTTCTTCATCAAAACCGTCTCTACTTTCATGTGGCTTCTGGTCAGGGATGGAAAAAGTGAAATAAGTTACGTCTTCATAGGCTAGTTTGTAGACATTTGAATGGTTGTATTACCTCCATCATTTCAATTAGGAAGCTGTCGATGTAGTCCCGAGGCTCTGAGGGGTCCAGTTCAGCCTTGTGTTGGACAACAAACTCTCTTATGAAGGATTGTAATAATTTGTAGTTACTGAACATGTCATTGTGCTTCCCTGGAAGGTGCTTCATAATGCTTGGAAATGCTTCATAGAGCTGAAAGAAAAGAAAACATTTGTTTGCAATACCTTTGCATTCCCTCTCAAAATGTTTGCGTTCCTCTAAAAACCAAACGCAAAGTTTGCGAGGGAACAACAAAAAAAAAAGTTTTTTCTCCTCCCATCTCATATTTTTGCATTACCGTCACTGTAGGGATTGTAGAGTTTAGATAAAACTCTACAGCTTGCTTTTCTCTGCATAAAAAAAAAAAAAAAAAAACATTTTGAGAAACAAGCTTCTATACATAAATCATTTACCTGTCCCCAAATGGAGCCCTCTAATTGAATGCCTTTAGAAAGATATTTAAGCATTGTCCTAAACTGGTGGTCAGCATAATCAAATCTCTGACCGAACACCATTTGGCATATGATATTGGAAACTGCGTTGTTGAACAGGATTGTTGGGTCAAATGCAGCTCCTAAAAACAAAATAAAAAGAGTTCTCATCATTTACCTTGAACTGATGTTAATATGCAAACTTGTACTTTCCATAGTATACATTTCTTTATTCAAAACTGTTTACATACGTCTGCATGCATATTAGGTATTGTGTACCTTTTTGTCGGTCTATCTCGTCCAGCAGGAAGCGGCTCTCTTCGCAGATGGCCAGTTCCATTGTTTTCTTTCCCAATCCGAAGTTCCTCAGTGTTGACAAAGTAAAACGACGTTGCTTCTTCCACATCTCACCATTACTGAAGAAGAGTCCAGCTGCAGGGGCGTGAATAATCGGTTCCATAAGGTATGAAATTAGGCCTAAAGTGGCTTTTTTGTTTGCTTTTGTTTTTCCCCCAACAAGTGATCAGCAAAATTAGGTATGTAAAATAAAATGCATATATTGAATATCAATCCTGGGGGTTGATCTGAATATTATTTAGGCCATGTTGTTTTCTAATAAGCTTACGTGAGACGCAACATTTTTTCCAACTCTGTTACCGAGCTTTGGGACATGCCCAAATATAAAGTAATCATTTAAATAAATAATAGAAATAAACATTAAATAACTAGATCAAATATTCAAATTTATAAAATAAAGCTAATAAACTGAATAATTACATTATATTTGTTACAGGGGTGCCAATGTACTGACCATATGTTTTTATTTCCTAGAAATTAAGGAAAGATGTTTGATAATCTGAATAACAGTTATTCAATCCTACAATTTAGGCCAAAGAAAATACTATAAAACGGTTCCAAGTTATGTAACTTTGTGTTTCACAATTTAAGGAATGTAAAGAGTTCAGTTTGCTCTTTCCTGGACCCTTGTGATTGGTAACAACTATTTAACCTACCATTTCCCGAATAGACTCGTGTTTGCACTGGACTGTAGGGCCGGTCCACAAAGTTTTCTGCTTGAGTCACCAGGGCCTCCTTCACCATTTTATAACCAGTAATGAAGACCACTTTGTCCCTTCCTAATCGCAGACTGAAGATATTGTTGTAGGCATGGCCTAGCTGTAAAGAAAACATTGTTTCAGAAACTTGAGGTATGTGACTAGAGCTAATGCAAATCATTTGGTTCATAAATGATTTTTGTCAGCAAACTGCAAGCACGGGGTAGAAATACATCAACCATATTATTCAGTGGTACAGAATTAAACCTTTTTATAAAATCATTGATTTTATTTGAAACTAATTTGAGTTTTATGTTGCTGAGGCTTGTTTTTATGGGTTCATTTTTATATTTTCTTATCAAATACTAATTATACATGTATATAAACACACATAGTAGATATCAATATTACTATCTTTGTGATCGTAAAAATTGATCAAATAATCTCATCATACTGGTCATAGACCACAGTATCATTTAATAATTTTCTAATGCTATCAAACCTGAAGTTGATATACATTTACTCACCTTTGTCAGATATATATGTGGCTCTTTGGAGTCAATGTTGAAGATGTTTCCTACGAGTGGAAGAGAGAAAGGGCTTGGTGGGTAACGTGGTGGGTTTCTGTTTTTCAGGTAGTCTGCCACCAAGAGAAAAGCCACCACGAAGAGCAGTAGTCCCTTAAAATCAAGGATCTCAAAAATTGCTGCTAACGCCATGACGGGCAAATGTGAGGTTAGCCGAATATGTGTAACAGGCAGTCTTTGTCTGTCTATTCAGCCTGCCACTCCCCTCACATTCGGCTCTGTTGCTTTTTTTTTTTTTTTTTTTTTTTAGCACAGAGCGAACTCAAAGTTACATAAGATCTTGATGGATTAGATCACACCTGTTGTGTGAAATGCATGTCGGTTTGTATGTTCATATTTTAATTCCTCAGATTGAGGAAGACTATAGCAGTGAGGTGGACTGGTGGAGTTTATGCTTTTAACCGAGGTTTCTTTTGTTCTAATAGTGCAAGATTGTCCTTCCCATTCCCATACATTCATTCAAGGTTATATTTGCTCTTTGGTTTATCCAGTGTAAAGAGGGATCACAAGTTTTCAGTGTAAACACATGAAGTTTTTGAGTTCATGTTCACTGCACTCTATTTTACAGATACTCTATTTGTCATTTATAATGGTGAATTAATAGTGTACTGCTTTATATTTTCAGAAACTTTAGTAAGTATAATTAACTTTAATAAATCAAATTGCTCTAATGGTCACTCAGGAAAAGGTTATCAAAAACAGACACAGTTCTTCAATGTAGGTAGTGTTATAAATGTTGAATCAGATCTAAAACAAACACAAATTCATCCATCCAATTTTTAATTTTAATTAATATATTTATTCAGCAAGGATGCATTAAATTGACTATAAGTGACAAATGCATTTAAAATGTTCCAGAAAAAATGTATATTGTAAAAAAAAAGTAACACAAAAGTTATAATTTAATAATTCAGTAATCCCTCGCCACTTCGCGGTTCAAGTTTCGCAGCCTCAGTGCATCACGGATTTTTCAAAAATATTCATCGAAAAATTATACAAAAATAACGCCATATCGGCAGCCGTATTGCGGAAAGCAGCGTTGTTTCCCAGGATGCCAGACAAAGAGAGAAACTCTCTCAGAGGCTTTGTACACACCCACGGGCACTCAGACAAGACACGTGATTGGTTCTCGGCGTGAGATCGACGAATGAGAGCACGAGTGGATGTATCCCGTGATCTGATTGGCTGATCCTACTTCGTGGATTTTCACCTATCGCGGCGGTTCCGGTCCTCATTAACAGGAATAAACGAGGGATTACTGTATTATTCTAATATTATACACTGTTATATTTTGTATATACACAATTTTACTTAGCCCTATTGGTTTAATATGTATACCTTACAGGAAAATACTAATGCATAAAGACAAGTATGTAACAAGAACAAAGGTTACAGATTTTACACAGAACTAATTATTTCCATGTGTAGACTGGAGGTAATTCCCCCCCTCCTTCATCTCAAGTGAGTGCAGAGCTTGTATGGCAGAGGTGCTTGTGTAAAGCCCACCTGGCTCTCCAGACTGGGCTCTTCACCAGAAGGAGGGCTGAAACTGAAGGTCTGAAGAAGGACGATGAGGAAGATGAACAGCTCCATGTGTGCGAGGTACTCTCCTGGACACTGCCTTTTGCCTGTCAATGTATCACAGTTCAACTAACAAATAAAGGTTACTTTGATGAATTACACTTTTTACAATCCAAATTTTTTTTTTAAACAGACATGTACAGTATATAAGATGCAATAGATGAACTGTACCTGCTGAGAAGGCAAAAAAGGCATTTCTCCTGCAGAACTGGCCTTCGGAGTCTAGAAAGTGTCCAGGGTTAAAGGTGTCTGGTGTTTCCCATTCATGCTTGTCATACAGCACTGATGTCAGGTTAGTGATCATCACAGTCCCCTTAATTCAGCACAGAAAGGTAAAAATATATAGTATATAAATATTCAAACAAGAAAAATAACAGTAATCTGGCTTTACCTTTGGTATCAAATAGCCACCAAGAGTTGTGTCCTTTCTCGCAGTTCTAGACATATTAATAGGCACAAGGTTTGCTTTCCTGAGAACCTCGTGAATGAAAGCATTGGTGTAAGGCATGTTTGCCTTATCGGACATTGTAGGTGGACGAGAGCCAATCACCTGCTCAATCTCTCCTTTGACCTTCTCTAGTTAAAGACACATTTTAAAAACATTGAGAAACAACAACTCAAATATACCAAGGCTGTTTCTGTTCTTTATTATTGTTTATGTTGATTATGTTATATAATTTCATTGTACTTTGAATGTCAGGGTACTTGATCAGGAAAAGCAGAACCCATCGGAGTGTATTGGTTGTTGTTTCAGTTCCACCCTCAAACAAGTCCACCATGCTCCACACCAGACTGTCAATAGTAAACCCTGCCTCGCTGTCATTCTTCCTCTACGGCCCAAATGGAGCACAAGAACTTAAATTAGTAGCAGTAATTTGCTTAGTATGGAAATTGATTCGAGAACATACTTGTGTATGTGACCGATTATGGCTTCAGAGCTCTTATCTTGCCATGCGTTTACCTTCTCAGTTTCTGTCAGGTAGGCATCAATATAATCTCTAGGATTGTTGCTGTCCCAATCTAGTCTGTGTTGTTCGATCTTTTCTTTCAGGAAGTTTGATAACTCTTGATAGTTTGAGAGTATTGTCTGATGAGGTCCTGGCAACCACTTCATTATACCTGGGAAGGCATCATACAGCTAAAAAAAAACAAGACATCTTGTTAAAATGACGAGTAATCTCCATAGCAATATTGTGTTTCAAGCTTTGATGTTTTGTACCCCTATATTTTAACACAGTGTTTCTCTAAACACTGTTATTATATGCTTTAAGTTCTCTACAGAAGCAAAAGCTTGTTTTTTGGATAGATGAGCCGTATATTTAATAGACTCTAGTACCTGGTTCCACACAGATCCTGTAAGAAACACTGACTCTGCACTCATTTGTAGACGCTTCTGGAAATCAACATCATCATACTCGTATCGATGGCCGAACACCAGGCTACCAATAACATTGGCCACTGCATTGTTAATTTTGACCAGAGGGTCAAAAGGGCAGCCTGAGTGTCAGAGGAAAGATTGACAGAATGATACATATTTATTGAATATTTTGGTATAAGACACTACAGAACATTTCTGAACCATTTTGCTTTCATATGCAAGGACCATGTTTTGAAAGTTAAGTCACTTGAGCTAATTTTTGTTCTTAATAAATGCATGTCAGTGTGTCTTTAGTTGCTCTGAAAACTGTTATTCTACGTATTAATATTCCCCCAAATATTTTTACATAGAAGAACCATTTAGGATTTAACAAAGAACCTTTAAGTCAACCATTAACCATGTTTTTCTTAGTGTAAAACTATTGGAATGGTCCAAATAACCTTTTTCCACTATAAAGAACGTTTTGTGCAATGGGAAGGTTCCATGGATGTTAAAGGTTCTTCATGGAGCCATAGAAGCCTTTACCTTTATATCTAAAAGTGTATATGGGCACTCACCCTGCTCTTCTTTAAAGGCTCCACACAGGAAGTAGCACTCTCGTTGAATCTGTTCTTCTAGAGTCTTCCTCCCCTCTCCAAAGTTTTTCAGGTGACTCATGGCAAACTGCTGTTGCTTCCTCCATGAGTAGCCATTGTTAAAGGATATCCCTTTCTCAGTCAGGGGTCAGTGTCAAAAACAGGGGAGGAAAATTGTTTTTAGGCCTGTTGTACAGTAAATATTTTAAACTTTGCTGATCTGCAATAAAAACTGAATGACTATAATCATCTATCTTCCTGTATTATAAACGACCACTTTCTTTCCTTTTTTTAACCCCCTGCCCCCATTGGTCTGCTTATTGGAATTGTTAAATTATGAAGTATGGTAATCTAATGTAGTAGCTGATACATACACCTACCTCTGCCTTTATAAAGTGTGTCAAATAAAGGTGAAACAGGCCGGTCGATGAAGTTTTCCCCTTGAGTGATCAAAACATCCTTAACCATTTTAAACCCGGACACATACACTATTTTATCACATCCATTTCTGAGACTGAAGATGTTCCCATACTTCTCAATCAGCTGGAAATAAGTCATTAGATTACTATAGACGAGTAGCACATCAAACAGCAAATATCATCTGTATTAACGTTTTTATTTTTTAATAATGTAGTTTGTTCAAGAGTGCCTCACCTGATCCACAGTTTTATAGTTAACATCAATGAAGACATTTCCTATGATGGGTAGCGGCCAGGGTCCTGGTGGAAAATTTGCTGGATTTTTATTTCTTATCACATCAATGATCAGCAGCAGTAAACAAATAAAAAACAAGCAGCTTTTAAAATCCAGGCACTCGTATAAGGAGTATAAAATCATGGCTGAGTCCACGGACAGCAAACTGTTGTGAATAGGGTTTGTGTGAGAGTTCACATGCACTTTTTATCTCAAAAAAGGGTGTCTCAGTAAAAGGGGGCATACGAACAGTTTAGGAGCCATTATGTAACTGTTACGTAATGAATGTTTATAGTTTATACTATAGTTTCCAACAAAAACACCCCCGCTTTCCAACCTCTGTATGAACTACTATACATTCCAAAATAATCTTTACCAAGAACAAGTCATCAATAATGACTGAATTATGCAGTTGAACTACAGCCTGAAGAGATAAGCCACACATGCATGCAGACAGCAGATATGAACACTTGTGCAATCGTTACAATGTTAAATAGTTTTTTTTATAGACAGAATGGTTCTTCGTGCAGAATAGCACAGTCTGTGCATTACATTACAACTAAAACATATATGTGTAATGGGCCATATTAATTATTTTAAGCACTTGTATCTAGGGTCTTTGTTTCTGAATGATTAAGTAGTCGAGAAGGTTGGGAGAGGTAATAAAACACCCTTGTTTTGCTCTTATTCACTGCAGAAAAGTTTTGAGATGTACTGTAGGCACAATATGTCTTGCTCCATTTTCACAATCTAACTTTACTTACCAGACTTGCATAAATAATACAACCCATTAAATGCAGTAGTTAGAGTTTAGGACAAACAAGCCTGTCAAAAGTGGGGGGAAAGAATGTGGACCTCCTGCACACTTGCCAAAATGTAGGGTTCAAGAGGAAGAGGCCTTTCATGGGTCTGGGGCCCCAATGTTACATAACACCACAGCTGTTGTTTAGCAATGAGTCTGTGACTGAAACATTCCTTAGTTAATGTAACTAAATTTTTTGTGCGAAACAATTCTATTCATCTATATCTTTTTTTGTATGAAACGGATATATTTTTATGTGACGTGTAATTTATTTACATTTCATTGACATTTATTCATTTAGCAGACACTTTTATCCAAAGCGACTTACAACTTGAGGAATACAGAAAGCGATTCATCCTAAAGAGACAATACATGCATAGAAAATGCATATTTGTATTTCCATGACAAATATGAATAGATACACTTCTGTAAATAATTTACACAGTGCATTGACACACATATGGATACATGATATTTAACATTTAATTAGGATACTTTTTTCTTTCAAAAAACAAAAGGAAACTAGTCTGCTATACAACTTTTGATATTTCTGAATTTGTCAGACGCTTTTATCTAACACTAAGGCGTAAACCTAATATAGCCCACTCCTTTTCAGCTGTGCGCTTGTTGTGTTCTGTCTTCCGATTTGTATTTCCACAGCTTGAAGGTAAGAACTTACAGATTGATGAATGAAACAGTCGTTTTAAAATATTCTGGCATTTGTTATTTCATTCACTTCAAACATTACAGTTCTCATGATATTTTTGGTTTTCTGTAAAATAAGTAATGCCATAGAAATATACAGATCGAAAGCAAAAAGGAAATTGGCTGCACACTTGTTTTTCTGGCACACATATGTTCGATACACTATCAGTTCATGCATTGAAGCAACTCTGAAACTGTAGTTTGGCAGCTACAAGCTATGCAAAAATGAACCCTTGAATGCATACCTCAGGTCTTTAGTTACCAGGGACATCATTAAGTACCCCCTCCACATTCATTTTTAAAGTTAGACATCAAACTTAGTATATCTCAGTCAAATCATTATTGATAATATAACAAGGAAAACATGAAATTATGAAAGAATGTCTGTTTAAAAAAAATTCATAGGGCTGCAAACCACCCATGGTGAGTAACAGTGATTGGTAGTACAGATTGGTTCATTACATCGGCCACGTGCTTTCATGTCTTGTCTAGTGTCGTGTCGCTGCATTTTCATGTGGACACGCAGCTTATGTGTGTTCACATTGGCCACATGTTCCTGTCATGTTATTGTGTAACCTCGCCCATCTTGTTCCCTCATTAATGTTTGATTTGCCCCACCTGTCCTCCCTCATTTACCCCCCTCATGTGTTCCCTATTTATTCTCCCCTTGCGTGCGGTCCTTTGCTGGTTTGTCGTCGTTTATGGCTGTGGTTTGCTGTTTATGTCCAAGTCTGTCAATTCAGTCAAGTCTTGTTTTTCCCCCTCGGGGTGGTTTTTGTTTTCTTTTATCATAATAAATTCCCCTATCTCCTACATCTTGGGTCTTTGCCTCCTCCCTTACCGCAACCCGTGACAATAAAGTGGAACTTGTGGTATAGTTACATTTGATATTCACGCAAAAACACATATCAGAAAACATGCTTTATGGCTTTGTTTTGTTCTAACGTGAGGAAACACAAATGCGGAAGGAAACAGGAGCATTCGTAAACCCTATGTCTGCTTCCAAACTGGGTTCCTCTCCTGGACATTTGGAGACGGTGAATTGCTGCAGCAGGGAGGTGAAGAACAGGAAGATCACATTACGAGCCAGCTGTTCTCCCAAACAAACTCTCTTACCTGTAAGCAAATGCCATAAGGCAAAGTTACTCTTCGTGATGTAGTATTGACAAGAAACAAACAAATTAACTAGAAGTATGGCAATATTACTAATCTATGACAATTTTTCATCCATTTCCATCCACAATTTTTCACCTAGAAAAATCATATTTCCCTTAGGTACTTGAAGTTTAATTAGTGTGTGTTTGTTTTGCTCTTCCTTATTTAATACCAGAAGTCCAAAAGATAAATACAAGCATATCACTTGATACTTTGAGAAGTTATTTCAGGTGGTGTTTACAAAATATTACCTGCTGAAAAAGGTAAGAAGGCATCTCTCTTCCGAAACTGACCATTTTCATCCAGGAAGTGTCCTGGGTTAAAGGTGTTTGGGGTTTCCCATTCATTTGAGTCATGAAGAACTGAAGATAGGTTTGTTGTAATAGATGTGCCCTAAATGAAGAGAGAATGAAAAATGTGTCATTTATGCAGCATCCAGTACAGAAAAAATTACTGATTATCTTAAGAATCTTATGCCAACATCATTTAATTTTCTATATATATCAAAATACCGATACATCTATATTCAACCAAGACTATGCTATGACTAGTCTCAAATAGAATAGAATTCATACCTTAGGAATGAAGTATCCCCCTAGTATTGTGTCTTTAGAAGCTTGTTTAGGCAATCCCAGTGGAACAACATCTCCAAATCTTTGAATCTCATGAATAACAGCATCAGTATAAGGCATCTGAACTCTGTCTGCCAGGCAAGGTTGACGTGACTGTCCAATCTCCCTGTCTATCTCTGCCTGGACCCTTTCTGTACATAAAGTTATTTCTAAAGTGGTTACATTTGTATGTGCAATATTCTTTAAAGAGTAAATAAAAACAACCACACTAACCCTGTATTTCTGGAAATTTCACCATAAAAAGTAGACCCCAGCGTAATGTAGTAGCAGAGGTCTCTGTCCCGGCCTCAATTATGTCTAGGCAAGATATCACTAACCCTTCTATGTTAAATCCAGCCTCATGGTCATTCTTTTTCTGGGTGGAGTGGGGGGTTGAGAGTATTTAATTATTCAAAATTTGAATAAAGTAAAAATACCACTTTAGTTACCTTTTCCATCTCTGCCAGATAGTTGTCTATAAAGTCACGTGGGTTTAAAGGGTCCCAGTCCTCTCTGTGTTTAATGATTTCTCCTCTCAGGAAGTTTGTGATCTCCACATAGTTGGAAAACATGGTTTGGTGGGGGCCAGGTAAATATTCCATGAGCCAAGGACATACATTATATAACTGTAAAAGATGATATAGTGGGGGATGAAAATAGATTTTTAAATATAATTACCTTGGAAGTTAAAATTTTAAAATAAAGTTTAAGGATGCATCAGTGCCTGAACTCTAGGAGAGCCTGATAACTGTATAGATTCATTGTCAAGACGCAGAATTCTTTGGTAACATTCATCATGATAGTCAAAGCGTTGTCCAAATGTCATACTGGCAATGATATTTGAGGCAGCACTGTGTAAGATGGCCATAGGGTTGAAAGGTCCTGTTTGGGAGAAAGCATGGATATTTATCAAATTGGCGAATAGTTTCCATCGTTTTTTGCCCCAATAAACTAAAATTCTCCAGTTGATGAGACATTTAGACAATACCTTTTTCTGTCCTAAAAGCATCACAAAGGTAGACAGACTCTTGCTGGATGCTGTGCTCCAGTGTTTTCTTCCCCTCTCCAAAGGTCCGCAAATGGAAGGCAGCAAATCTCCTATGCATCCGCCACAGATATCCATTACTTATTGCTAAACCTACATTAAGACATGTAATGATGAAAGTTTGATTATCATTAAGAAATCAGCAACCCTATTAGATAATAAAATGAGTTTAATTTTAAGCATTATAGTCAGTTTACGTACCAAGTCCCTTATAAGTTTTATGAAATATTGGGACAATTGGGCGGTCAATGAAACTGTCGTTCTGAGTAATGAGGGCATCCTTTACCATTTTATATCCAGACACGACTACCATTTTCTCACTGCCCACTCTTAGGCTGAACACCTTCCCGTAGACTTCAGCCAACTGAAATTCAAAATATTTATTTTATTTATATCAATCAAGGGACATATTCCAAAAGCATTTTATCTGACCACTAAGAGTTCTGCTAGCCATAAAAGTTCTTAGTTAAGAGATTCCTCTTAAACCCTAAGACCCACTTTTACTAAGGAATAGAAAGTAGTTTTAAGCTAAGAAAAAGTGTGGGGTTGATGTCATTGCTATGGATAATGTCAACGAGATGATGTTTCGAGAGAGTGGTGCTGGCCCACATTCAGAGCAGCATACCGGACACCATTGACCCCCTGCAGTATGCCTACCAGCCCAACAGGTCCACCTCGGATGCCATCGCTGCTGCCATCCACTATTCCCTCTCACACCTGGAAAACAAGGACTCACACCTCACATCACGCAGCTGGTCAAGAAGGCTCAACAGCGGCTGTATTTTCTGAGGAGGCTGAGGAAGTTTGGCATGTCACCTAAGATCCTCAGCAACTTCTACAGCTGCACCATTGAGAGTGTCCTGACCAGCTGCATCACTGTGTGGTACGGCAGCACTTCTGTCACGGACCGCAAACGCCTGCAGATAGTGGTGAGGACTGCACAGAAGATCACCAGGACTCCACTGCCCTCTCTGCAGAGCATCTACCACAGGAGAGCTGCTGCCATCCTCAAAGACCCCTCCCACCCCCAACATGGTCTGTTCACACTTCTACCCTCAGGACGGAGGTACAGAAGTGTGAAATGCAGGACTTCCAGAATGAAGAACTCATTCTTTCCCTCTGCCATAAGACTCCTAAACAGTGGATAGGAGTCAAAAATCACAATATCACATGGACATTGTTTACATACTGCACTACCGCACTTTTCACTATCAGAACTGCATTACCTCACTTTACTACTTTACTCTTTTGCCCTTTTATATTTTTTATATATTTACTCTTTTTATTATTTATATATTTATCTTATTTTTATTTTACTTGTGTGACATTTACTGTGGACGGCAAAGTAAGAATTTCATTGCACAGGGAAACATGCTTTCTGTCTGTACACATGACAATAAACACTTTGAATCTTGAATTGAACATGCTTACTAATTATACACACAGTGGCTGAAAGGCTTTTTCGAAGGCCGATTGTGTCACTGTGGCACGACGAAGGCTGTCTCAATTTGAAGGGTCCTTCAAATGTGGCCTTGGTTTCCCAAGAAATGAAAGATACAACAGATGGATCCTTTGCTGCCTTTCCTACTGCCCGAGCCAGTGACAACAGGATTATGTTTAGAGAAATTGTTGTATTTTTGAATTTATTGATTCTTATTGGGTTTTAGCTTACTATCTAATACTATTTAGATATTTTATTGAGGAGCTGGATATGCTTCTGTCTTTATTCCCTGAGGATGGCACTTGGCACTTCCTCTCTCTCCTATCCTCATTCGATCTCAAACGACTCATCACCACAGGTACTCAAAAATCAGACAACCAACTTGATTTAATTTACGTATGCAACTGAATCTGAGACAATATTCAGTTGAAAACCTTTTTCATCAGATCAGCACGTTTCCGATAATTTCTTAATTACTTTTAATCTACACCTTACTATCTCTGCACCTTACACTGCTTTACCAGTTACTTTCAGATGAAACCTTTCTCCTTCCCATCTTTCCTCTGTTGTTTCATCCTTTCTTCCCTCATCCAAACTGTTCTCATCTCTGGATGTGAATACTTCAACAGACACTTTATGTTCTACTTTAACTTAATTTCTAGACAATATCTGTCTACTCTCTTTCAGGCCAGTGTGTGTTACTCCCTCTAACCCTTGGTTAACCAATGTTGTTCTTGAGCACTAAGCGCAGTTGTTCCAAACTAAGGGCAGCTAAGAGAAAATGGCACAAATCAAAAGACCAATCTAACCTGAGTATCTATCAATCTCTGCTTTCTACTCCTTGCTGCTAAATCTTCACATTTCTAAATCAAGATCAATAGCTCCTCAGACTCATAATAAAATAAAAATCTTTGCTTTCACAAACAACATCTGAAACTTCATATTGTGAGAACTTCTTGTGTACATTTGCCTCTTCACAACAATTTTCTTTCTGTATTCCTCAGTTGTAAGCTGCCTTGGATAAAAGCATCTGCTAAATAAATAAATGTAAATGTAATAATACAAATGTAAAATGTTTTCTTACATCTTACTAAGATGCATATTTAAATAGTTTACACTCTTTAATATGTACACAAATTGACCATGGTGAACATATTTAGACTTTGTTTTTGTTCTTTTTTGTTTTTATTCAGTTTAATGTAACTTTCAAAAAAGTGCAGTACAAATATTACTTCCGGTCTTCAGCGGAAGCTGTCACGGTTACAACAAGAACAGTTCTCTGTAGGCTAGACTGTCCTAAATCTGTTCACAGAATTAGAAGCTGGTTTTAATATAAAAATGCTTTGTGAAATACAGAGGAAAACTTTAGGTGTGTTAAATTTAGGTTTAACATGCCCCTTATTTTTAAGAGTTTTAAAAGTTAGGAACTACTTTTAGCCGTAAGATATTTTGTGAATATGGCTCCAGGAAAATTAATATAGCTGAAATCTTTTTAAAATCCATACGAGAAAATAAATGAAATCACAGCTAAAAGAAATTAGCTTTAATTAAGCTCCTACCTTATGCATAGTCCTAAAATCCATGTCAGTGAAGACAGTTCCCAGGAATGGCAGAGGCCAGGGTCCTGGGGGGAAATTGGAAGGATTCTTATTTTTGATCATATCAGCAATGAGCAGAAATACAAAAAATATAGGGATCCAGCTTTTAAAATCAAAGCTGTCAAATAAGAAGTGTAGGATCATGGTGGTAGGGAAAATGACAGGTTCTGTTTGTCTTGTTTGAGATCTGTGGTCTGTAAATGCTTATAGCACAAGTACTTTTGTACAGGACTGGAGGGGAGGAGTAGAGGATTGCATAAGAGTAGGAAGGATAGATAACGAGACCCCTATGAACAAGTTTATCAAGAGTAAAAGTTAAAAATGTAAAGATATTAAAATGAGCTAATATAAACACACACACACACACACACACACACACACACACACACAAATACATACATACAGCTATGGCCAAAGGATTTGAGAATGACACAACTTAAAAAAAATTCTGCTGCTGCTTCAGTGTTTTAGATCTTTTTGTCAGATGTTACTAACCCCACACATGGGATGGTCTCAGGACGCTTTACTGTCAGCAAGACACATGACTAATGGTAGTGCTCACCTTCTCTTCTCTAGACAAGCTTTTTTCCACATGCCCCAAACAGTTGGAAAGGAGATTCTTCAGAGAAAATAACTTTACCCCAGTTCTAATCCCTGTACCTTTTGCAGAACATCAGTCTGTCCCTGATGTTTTTCCTGGAGAGAAGTGGCTTCTTTGCTGCCCTTCTTGGCATTAGCCCATCCTCCAAAAGTCTTCGCCTCATTGTGCATGAAGATACATGCACACCTGTCTGCTGCCATTCCTGAGCAAGCTCTGCACTGGTGGTGTCCCAATCCCGCAGCTGAATCAACTTTAGGATATGGACCTGACGCTTGCTAGACTTTCTTGGGTGAGATTGACCCACAGATTGACTTTGAAATTAATTGCAATTCATATGATCACTCTTCATAACATGAAGTATATGCAAATTGCTTTTGATCATATCAGTAATGACCAGAAGCACAAAAAATAAAAAGATCTGTGAGATTTGTAAATGCTTATGGCAAAAGTACTTTTGTACAGGACTGGAGGGGAGGGGAGGATTAGAGGGATATTACACACATTTATGAAGGAAAGATCATTAGACCCCTATGAACAAATTTATCAAGAGTAAAAGTTAAAACTCTAAAATCTGAACATTAAATTTAAACATAAAGATATGAACATAAAATTGCCATCATAAAAACTGAGGCAGCAGACTTTGTGAAAATCACTCTCAAATGATGTCATGTGTCATATATATATATACAGTAATACCTCGGTTTACGAGTGACTTGGTATACAAGCATTGTATCGGTGTACGAGAAAAAAATGTCCCCCACCCACTCACATTTTTGTGTGGAAAAAGTCCTAACGCTCAGCATCGTCGTGCGCATTTTTACTGGAAATATCCTAAACACAGCCTCTCATAACAGTCACGTGGTTCCAACCCCTTTATCACCCCTTAACTCATTCATTCTCTCAGCTTCGCTTGGTTTGGCTCCATCATTCACCACAGTGCATTCTTTTATAAGTGATTTACAGCGGTTTTACATCCTGTGTGTGTGTATGTGTGTGTGAAAGGGGCCGTCACACACCTGATTCTCATATCATCCTGCCTATCTCCCAGCCTATCTCCCGTGCGTTTGTTCGCGACTCCCAGTCTCCCATCTCCCATGTAACATGATCTTCACTCTGGATTATCACTTCGTTTGTTTTCTTTACAATTATAATAAATTCATTCACTTGAATCCTTGCTTTCCCCGCTACCCCCTCCTCCCTCCTCTTGTCTCCTCCACGCACGCTGCTCAAACCTGAAGTGCATTACAGTAAAGTGTCAAGTGTTTTTAGAGTTTAACTGTCAATTATTAATTAGTATTATATGAGATCTTAATGGTTATAATTTTAACTGCAATTAATAGGGTAAAACCAAAAAAGTATTTAAAATGGCCATTAGTGGTCGTGTGGAACGAATAGATAGATTTTTAGTGCATTTTTATGTGGAAATTTGTTTTGGTGTACGAGCATTTTGGTTTACAAGCTCGCTCTTGGAACGTATTAAACTCGTAAACCGAGGTATTACTGTATATGTATGTAATGTCATCATAAATTCATTACAGAGCTGAATAGGGAATCTGAACAATTAACGGGTAAGTTCACACAAAAGGGAACATTTTGTCAAGTCAAGTCAAGTTAATTTTATTTATATAGCGTTTTTTACAATACAGATTGTTTCAAAGCAGCTTTACAGTGGTCACATGAAAACAATATAAACAAAGTTTGTTTGGCTGAACAGAAGCCTTAAAAGAACAGGCGAATCAATACAATTGATGAATATTAAGTGTTAAGTTTCCCCAACTGAGCAAGCCATAGGTGACAGCGGCAAGGAACCAAAACTCCAGCAGGTGACGGAATGAATAAAGAACAGAATGGAGAAAAAACCTTGGGAGAAACCAGGCTCAGTCGGGGGACCAGTTCTCCTCTGGCCAACAGCCAAACAGTGCATGCTTATTATACTGACAACAATTCAAGTCCAATATTAAGTCCAATTTGTTCAGATTGGAGATGGGTTCATGATCGTCACAGGGGAGGGTCTAGTAGAGTCACGGTCTCCACAGACACTTCAGGGCAGTGCTGTGTTCGTGTCCAGGTGCAGGTCCTTCATCTGATCTGGATACTGCCCAGATCTAGCTGACCATGGTAACCTCGGAATAAACAGAGGCCAATATCAGCGTAGATGCCATTCTTCTTCTGATGTATCGTGTACATCAGATGTTATGGGAATGTTCTCGGTTCCGGCTGACCTAAATTATGCAGCCTAACAATCCTTTTACATGATTTGGATTAAAAATGTATGTATAATGTGTAATGTGTATGCCAGGTTGAAGAGATGTGTTTTTAGTCTAGATTTAGACTGACAGAGTGTGTCTGCTTCCCGAACTGTATTAGAAAGACTGTTCCAGAGTTTAGGAGCTAAATAGGAAAAAGATTGACCACCAGCAGTTGACCTTGATATTCAAGGTATTATAAGCTGGTCAGTAATTTGGGATCGCAATAGACGTGAAGGACTATAATGTGTTAAGAGATCGCTCAAGTACTGTGGAGCTAAACCATTTAATGCTTTGTAAGTAATTAGCAAGATTTTAAAATGTATTCGGTGTTTAATAGGAAGCCAGTGCAGGTTTGACAGAACTGGGCTAATATGCTCATACTTCTTGGTTCTAGTAAGAACTCGAGCTGCTGCATTTTGGACCAGCTGGAATTTGTTTATTAAGCGTGCAGGGCAACCACCTAGTAGAGCATTACAATAATCTAGCCTTGAACTCATGAAGGCATGAACTAACTTTTCCGCATTTGTCTTAGAGAGCATATGTCGCAATTTAGATATATTTTTAAGATGGAAGAACGCCGTTTTACAGATGCTAGAAACATGTCTTTCAAATGAAAGATTGGTATCAAAGAGCACACCCAGGTGTCTAACTGACGACGAAGACTTGACAGAGCAGCCATCGAGTGTTAGGCAGTAGTCTAGATTATTACGTGCAGAACTTTTTGGTCTAATAATTAGAATCTCTGTTTTTTCAGAATTAAGCAGTAGAAAGTTATTAGTCATCCAATTTTCCTTTTTCAAAGGTGAAACCAGTGCTTTAATTGTGTTTGACTTTTGTAACCTGTGCTCACCATTATGCAGCATGGGTGCATCGATGAAAATGTGTTGGCAAGTTGTGTCTAAACAGATGAAAAATGCTTATGGCTTTTCCAAAAGATTGATTGATTCAATCAGTAGGTTCAGGCAAGTGAGTATTTGGTTCAGACAATAGGGTTTAGTGTTTTAGCAAATGAGAAAAACCGTAATCAGGTAAATGTATCATGCCAATTATATAATCAATTTAAAGATAATCAATACAAAACATTGAATGTGTAGAAGTAGAGTAAAAGATGCATACCAGACCATAGAAAAATACATAATATAGAATGTCTGGAGGACACTAAGCATCTGATTACAAATCACCCTGATACTCTTGAAGCATTTCTTTAAATACTCAGACCTGGACAGAAACCTCTTTCAAATAGAAACATGAGCAAACAATGGGAATTTTATAGTTTAAACCTTACTGAGGACATTAGGTAACTTGCATGAAAGAACCTGGGAGAGGCACACCCACCACAGTAAAGAAAATATCTCTAAACCTTTAAACCTTTATTAACTTTTGGTTTAATTCTGTGGGAATGAGACCTTTGTACCAGTCACACTGAGACATTTTGAATGATACTGTGGTGGCAAAATCGTTTATCAGTTCTGAATAAGAGACAAATATCCCAATTTTCTTTATCGAGGTTTATTTTCTTTCAAGAAAAGGTTGACATTCAAACAGTCTTTCGAAGTTGCCCTGCAGTGTGACAAAGAAGGGGAAGGCTACCCAGCATTTGTATCTAACCCTCAAGGCTAAAGGCTCCTACAACAATTTGTAATTTTCCTTTGCAAGTCAGGAATTACCATATTAATCCATATTACCCTCTCTATACCTCTAGGTGGGATGTATGTGGTTTGTAGCTCCCTACACACATGCCTGCAGCATCCTCACAACATACGTGTTTTAGACTTTTTTAAACTGATTATCTCTTACTTAAAATGCTATTAATGCTAACCAAAAATGCTATTAATGTCACACAATAATCAATAATCTCAAGAAACAAAGTATAATCATGGATTAAAATGAAAAACATAACATCTGAATAAAAATGTATTTCACAACACCAAACATGTGTAGTGTTATATGATAATAGTTCACATTAAACCATACAGATTTTTTGGGTGAGTTTCAGAGCATCTCAACGAGAGGAGAGGAGAGGAGAGGAGAGGAGAGGAGAGGAGAGGAGAGGAGAGTGAAGAGGGTGTGAAGGGAAGGAGTTTAGATTCAGACAATACTGAGGTGATCAACTTTGAAACCTGTGCGACTTAATTAATGAGATCACAGCCTTTGTCATGTTATAAGTACATTAAGCTATATTGTAGTTTTGTTTTTCCAATGCAATGCCGCAAAACACCACACTAATGATCTTTGAGGTTCATTAATGTAAAGCATAACTTGTGGTATAGTTACATTTGATGTTCACCCAGAAACACTTTTCAGAAAACATGCTTTAATGGCTTTGTTTTGTTCTAACGTGAGGACACACAAATGCGGAAGGAAACAGGAGCATTTGTGAACCATATCTCGGCCTCCAAACTGGGTTCCTCTCCTGGACATTTGGAGACGGTGAATTGCTGCAGCAGGGAGGTGAAGAACAGGAAGATCACATTACGAGCCAGCTGTTCTCCCAAACAAACTCTCTTACCTGTAAGCAAATGCCATAAGGCAAAGTTACTCTTCGTGATGTAGTATTGACAAGAAACAAACAAATTAACTAGAAGTATGGCAATATTACTAATCTATGACAATTTTTCATCCATTTCCATCCACAATTTTTCACCTAGAAAAATCATATTTCCCTTAGGTACTTGAAGTTTAATTAGTGTGTGTTTGTTTTGCTCTTCCTTATTTAATACCAGAAGTCCAAAAGATAAATACAAGCATATCACTTGATACTTTGAGAAGTTATTTCAGGTGCTGTTTACAAAACATTACCTGCTGAAAAAGGTAAGAAGGCATCTCTCTTCCGAAACTGACCATTTTCATCCAGGAAGTGTCCTGGGTTAAAGGTGTCTGGGGTTTCCCATTCATTTGGATCATGCAGGACTGAAGATAAGTTTGTTGTAATAGCAGTGCCCTAATGAAGATTGCATGAAAACTATTACATTTATGCAGCATTCAGTAGAGAAACAATGACTGATTGTCTCAAGATTCTTATGTCAACATCAGATCATCCTCAATATAATGTATTTGAAAATACCTATATATAGCTGTATTTAAACCAAGACTATAGTTGGACTAGTCTCAAATAGAACAGAATAGAATATAATTCATACCTTAGGAATGAGGTATCCCCCTAGAATTGTGTCTTTAGAAGCTTGTTTAGGGAATCCCAGTGGAACAACATCCCCAAATCTTTGAATCTCATGAATAACAGCATCAGTATAAGGCATCTGAACTCGGTCAGCCAGGCAAGGTTGACGTGACTGTCCAATCTCCCTGTCTATCTCTGCCTGGACCTTTTCTGAAGGTAATAAAAGTTTTTCCACAAGTGATCACATGTTCAATATTCTTTAACAACCAAATAAAAACTAAAGCCACACTAACCCTGTATTTCTGGAAATTTGAGCATAAAAAGTAGACCCCAGCGCAATGTAGTAGCAGAGGTCTCTGTCCCGGCCTCAATTATGTCTAGGCAAGATACCAATAACCCTTCTATGTTAAAACCAGCCTCAGGGTCACTCTTTTTCTTGGTGGGAGATTGGGAGAGGGAGTGCAGGGGGAATGGGAGAGAATGAGAGAGAGCACTTTATTATTCCATAAACCTTACATCACATTACTGAGAAATATATATAAAATAATATATATATAAAATATCTGAAATATCTTGTTTTTTCACAAGCTGATCATTTTGAACTGTACATAGTACCTCATTAAAACACCATACATCACAAAAACAAAATCTACTTCCAGTCTTCCCTGTACCAGATGTCTAACCATCATTTCTGGATCCACTGTAGCCAATTGCAAGCCTTTGTTCTTTCAGGTTTTCCAAATTGTCAGGAGATTGTCATTTCCCTTAATTGTCAATCCCCCAATAAACACTTTATCACAAAATTACTCATCGAATCTTCGAAAGCAAATTAAAAACGCCTTGTAATCTGTTACACTTTAAAAACAAATGTTCTAGATCTTCCTGCTTCCCACAAAAACGACATTTCCGAAGATGACACGAAGATGAAGATGACACATCAACATTTCCCTCCCACTGCTGGATTGAGGTGCGCCACATGCCAGTACGTAGTGATGACCCCGTGAATGATCCTCTATCGTAGATCTGCTGTTCGTTTCTTCACAGGGGAGTTGCAGCCAAGTCCTGCAGCCACCTGGAAATGCATTTGAGATCTCTTGCTTCAATTTAAAAACGAAACGCAAGGACTTTAAACCCGTCAACTCTTGGAGCTCTTCAATGGGTTTCCAACCCCTTTCATTCAGAAGATGTCCAAGTTTCTGAATACCATTCCTCAAGAAACATCTCCGCACACTCACAGAGGACAGCAATCGAGTCTGGATCATTGGGTAAAAAAAAAACCGTTATTCTGGAGTCCAGTGTGCTTGATCATTAATGTCTCGCTCCACTGTAAAAACCGCTCTCCATATATGCAGCATAGATTTATAAAACGGTCGAAGCTCTGACAGGCTTATTTGCTCCAATTTCATTAAAAACTTTCGAGAATATGACACCTTGCTTGCTTCAGTTTTCACTTGAAGTTTTGGCCCGTACCACATCCTTGTGTAGAAGTCTCTGAACAGCCTGCATCCTAAAGGCCTGAATACAGATTTTTCTTCTGAAATTGGTCATTGCCCAAATAAACTCCAGCACAACCCACCTGGGAGTTGAGGAAAAGCAGTGCCTTCCCACCTACTAATAATAATCCCTTCACTTTTAATCGAGTTAACTCTAGAAGAAGAGGCTCTTTTATATATTCCCAGAGTTTGATTTAAAATTTTAATATTGTCTTGATTTGTAATAAAAACAGTTATGTCGTCTGCATATACTGATGAAAATAACTTAAAATTGTCATTTGAATTCGGAATTGCAATTCCTTTACGATTCCTCCTCAGTTTGCACAGCAAAGGTTCAATGACCAAACTGTATAACTCCCCAGACAGTGGACATCTTTGCCTAATGCCTCTGGACACAGGGATTGGTTCAATTAATCCACCTCTTTCACCCAAACTGACACATTAAAATACAACAATTGAATGTAGGACATAAAACTGTCACAAACATTTTTAAAACATTAAAAAGATATTCATGATCAACTCGATCAAATACTTTTTCTTGATCAAGTGACAGAAATACAAGAATATCATGAGAAACCTGATTGATATTGATCATATCCCTTAATAAAAACAGATTGCCCATTATAGATCTTTCAGGTATGCAATATGTTTGGTAAGCCATCAATTCCTGGAGAACAGCCAGTGTGTAACTGACTCATTACTTCTGTAAGTTCTTTAAAAGTGATTAAAGTATCCAGTGCCTCTTCTGCTCATTCTCAAGCTGACACAGTTCCTTCACTAGATCCTCAACACTCGCAGCATCACAGCTCTCAGCGCTATACAGTTGTTTGTAAAAGTCTCTCGCTAAATAATTAATTTCAGTTGGATTTGATGTTACTGATCCAACCTGGCGATGAAGATGACATTCTAAAACATTAATCTTTTTAATTTTAATAAACTCAGAAACAATTTTTAATCTTCCTCTGTCTCATCCCCCGTTGATAGAGAACCCACCCTCAAAACATCCATATAAGAATAGAAAAATAAAGAGGACAGAGTTTGTTAACATCTTCTTCAATCTAAACCAGGGGTGCCCAAACTTTTTCCTATGGAGGGCCAGAAATCAAACTTGAATGAGAGAAAATACATTTTGCATCATAAATCAAACTGTATTACATTAAAGTTGCTATGGGTTTATATATTTCATAATGTTTAAAATAAATATAAAACGACTTTAATCTGATTAACTAATGCAGTTTTATTTGTACATTTTTGCATTTTAATTAACAATTTAAATGGACAACAATCCCCAAGTGTTCAATGTACAATACAGTTCAATGCCAAATACACAATCAATAATAAAACCATGTGGTTGCAATGTCAGTGAACTAATGAGAGATATGAAGCTGGTCCTTATTTTTCAGAAGTTTTTCAAGATTGGTCTGTATCTGACTCACAGATAAAGACAAGATATTATGTAGGTGAGAGTCAGTTATTTTGCTTCTTAGTTTACTCTTGTTCAAGTTCATCAGACTAAAAGTCTGCCCGCAGAGGTAGGTACAGTAATCCCTCGTCACTTCGCGGCCTCAGTGCAGATTTTTCAAAAATATTCATAGAAAAAAATAAAATAAAATACCGCCATATCAGAAGCTGTATTGTGGAAAGCAGCGATCGCTTCATCGTGACGCGAGAGAAACGGTTTCCCAGGATGCTGGACAAAGAGAGAAACTCTCTCAGAGGCTTTGTACACGCGCACAGCACTCAGACAAGACACGTGATTGCTTCCCGGCGCAAGCTCGACCAATGAGAGCACGAGTGGATGTATCCCGTGAGCTGATTGGCTGATCCTACAATGCGGATTTTCACCTATCGCGATAGTTCCGGTCCACATTAACTGCAATAAACGAGGGATCACTGTACTGCCAAACAGAGACAGTATCACTGATGGTGAAGGACGCAGCAGCGCGCTCTGTTCAGATCGAAGTCCAGCAAGCAGCTCGTGAGCCTTCTGTTTTCGCGCCTCACCGCTGTACTTTGAGAAAGCTGCGCAATGTTTTGTTTCATAAAGACGACGGATATTGTACTCTTTTAAAACGGCTGTTTGCAAACTATACTGCCTTTGATTTGAATTCTGTGAATAAAAACTCATTTTGTCAAGCTTTTTAAAAACTGTGTACCACTGCCTTGATTTCTCCATTATTGTGTTTAATTTGTTGAGGTTTATTGACTTCATGTCGCAAAGCACGCAGTGCTGCGCCTTGAATTGCACATTTACAATACATTTTTTAATTCATTTACATTTAATTTAAACATTTAATTTCAGTTTACTCTGTTGTAGTTCTACAATGAAAGAAACAAAATTTTATGTCAAATTCGAAATGACAATCTGTGTCGAAGGTATCTCTCTCTCTCTCTCTCTCTCCTCAGACGGCACGGTGGGCCAAATCAAAGGTTACCCGCGAGCCCGCGAGCCCTAGTTTGGGCATCTCTGATCTAAACCTTTTCTTGTCCAAAGCCTCATAACTGGGGAAAAATCTGTCACATTAAAATCCTTGCCAAATGTCATGTCTAGAAAGTCATTTATCTCCTTTAGAGTGTGCACTTCTCTTTCTCTTATCTGTGACCCCAAATCAGAAACCTCAGATAATGTATCATCATCTTTCATGTCTGTTTCACAACTTTCTTCACTCTTTGATGAATCAACACTTGCCTCCTCACCATCTCCCTGCTCACTCACATCATTGATCATTACATCACTGTCACTTACTTCTGGTTCAGCACCAGCTTTGTCAGTTTGACTATCATCATGTACACTTTCAGCCTGTGTATCAATGTGATCATCCCGCTCCCCCACAGCTGAAGGCGTTCTCCCCGCTAACACCAGCCTTATGTGGGCACGTTAGTCTTTTCTGACCAACATTACCACATTCAAAGCTTGCATACAGTGTCAGCATAAGATCGTTTAAGCCATTCCCTCCTGTATCACCCTAAAAGACATATCTAAACTTGGTTTGTTCAGAAACATAAACACTTGTCTTCAGAAAGACATTACATGTTTTAACACCTCATTTTTACAGCCGTGTTGAAGCGCTCTTACCGCACTAGCAAACATTTTGTAGAGAGAAAGAGAGAAAGAGAGAAATTATTTAATTATTCGAAATTTAATTTAATTAAAAATCTCACTTTAGTTACCTTTTCCATCTCTGCCAGGTAGTTGTCTATAAAGTCACGTGGGTTTAAAGGGTCCCAGTCCACTTTGTGTTTAATGATTTCTCCTCTCAGGAAGTTTGTGATCTCCACATAGTTGGAAAACATTTTCTGGTGGGGACCAGGCAAATATTCCAAGAGCCGAGGACACACGTTATATAGCTGCAAAAGATGATTTAGTGAGTGATGAAAATAGATTTTTTCAAAGATTCTTAACCAAACATAGTGTTTAAGAATGGTGTCATGAATTAGTACCTGAACTCTAGATGAGCCTGCTAACTGAACACATTCATTGTCAAGACGCAGGAATCTTTGGTAGCATTCATCATGATAGTCAAAGCGTTGTCCAAATGTCATACTGGCAACAATATTTGAGGCAGCACTGTGTAAGATGGCCATAGGGTTGAAAGGTCCTGTTTGGGAGAAAGCATGGATATTTATCAAATTGCTAAATTGTTCCCATGATTCTTTTCCCCACTGAACTAAAATTCTCCAGTTGATGAGACATTTAGACAATACCTTTTTCTGCCCTAAAAGCATCACAAAGGTAGACAGACTCTTGCTGGATGCTGTGCTCCAGTGTTTTCTTGCCCTCTCCAAAGGTCCGCAAATGGAAGACAGTAAATCTCCTGTGCATTCGCCACAGATATCCATTACTCGTTGTTAAACCTACATTATGACATGTAACAATGAAAGTTTGATCATTATGTTTATCATTATGAAATCACAAATCCTATTACAGAATAAAATGTGCTTTAAGCATTATAGTCAGTTTACCTACCAAGTCCCTTATAAGTTTTATGGAATATTGGGACAACTGGGCGGTCAATGAAACTGTCGTTCTGAGTGATGAGGGCATCCTTTACCATTTTATATCCAGACACAATTACCAGTTTCTCACTTCCCACTCTTAGGCTGAACACCTTCCCGTAGACTTCAGCCAACTGAAATTCAAAATATGTAATATTTTATTTATAACAATTAGGGGATCTATTCCCAAAACATTTTATCTGACCACTAAGAGTTCTCCTAGCCATAAATGTTCTTAGTTAAGAGAAACAGAAAGTAGAGCTAAGAGAAAGGGTGGGGTTGATGTCATTGCTATGGATGATGTCAACATGCTTACTAATTATGCACACAGTAGCTGCATCCAAATTTTGAGGCTGCAACCTTTGAAAGCCTAATTTGAAGACTGTCTCAATTTGAAAGCTCCTTCGAATGTGGCCTTGGTTTCCCAAGAAATGAAGGATACAACAGCTGGATCCTTCGCTTCCTATCCTACCCAGAATTCATTGTGCCAGTGACAACAGGATTTTCTTTTGAGAAATTGCTGTATTTTTGTTCTTATTGGTTTCAGCTTATTCAAATATCTAATAATAGCTGGATACCTTTGTTGAGGAGTTGGTTATGCTGGTGTCCTTCTCTCAGAATGGTTCTCCATAAGTAGTCTTAAGCAATTTCAACAGCAGGAGAAGCAATCGTCACTGGAGTTTGAAAGCACATAATTGTTGTTCCCTTTCAGGGAACTCGAGCTGCGTCAAAGCGCTAGGGGAAGTAGCCTTGCTTCGGTCACGTGAAGATCTGTGCAACCAATGAGAGATGAACGCGTGTGAATGCGTCACTGCCGGCACGTGCCGGTGACGTCATGAGGAAGAGCATAAAAGCGAGTCTGAAACCCGGACGCGTCAGCTCTGAATGTCTTCAGCGTGCTGTGTCTGTGTGAGAGTGATTTTGAGACTAAGATAGTTTAAAAATCAAAGAATATGAGTGTGAAAAGAGTGGCGAGTGAACAGAGTTTCAGACCATGTGTTTATCCTTGCCCACGTTTCATAACAGGCAAGGATACACATGTTATGTGTGTTATCTGTTTGGGAGTGGAGCATGCGCGGTCGGCACTTGAGAATGCCGGCTGTAAAGACTGCGAGAAGTTCTCCTTGCATGCTCTCCGCTCCCGCCTGGCGGCCTGTAACGAGTCCCGAACGAGGCCGAACGGGACCTGCAGCAGCCAAGGCTTTGCGGCGCTCCCAGTCCTGGGGATCACAGATGGATCTCGCTGAGGCAGCTGGGGTGGGTCCTTCCTTACCTCAGCCCTCACGAGATCAAGAGGGTCCCAGTCACGAGCACTCCCGAGAGATGTTCGTGCTGTGACTCCAACACTAGCTCTATGAAGTTCAGGAAGTGAGATGGATCTAGCTAGTGTTGACCCGGTCGAGGAGGTTTCGCCACCCTCCTTGCCGGCTTTTGAGGAGCTAGTTGAGGTTGTGGCACGAGCGGTCTCTCGTCAGGAGATTGATTGGCCGGCGGAGACCAGGAGCGCTCGTCCTAGGAAAAGTATTTTAGACAAGGGTTACCTGCCTGCTCGCGTCATTCCCCCGCGCCGAGCTATGCCCTTTCTATCCGATTTACATACTGAGGTATCTAGATCTTGGAGAAAGCCAGCCTCCGAAAAGGTTCATACACCGAATAGTGGGATGTATACCAACCTCGTAGGGGCTCGAGGTCATTGTTATGGGGGGATGCAGAAAGTGGACGAGGCTTTTGCGAGTTACCTCGTTCCCCAGTCTGCGTCCTCCATTAAAGCTCCGGCGCTCCCCTCCAAGCCGATGCGCGTCACATCGTCTCTGGTGGGGAAAGCATACTCAGGTTCAAGTCAGGCTGCGGCGTGCCTACATACTACGGCACTGCTGCAGGCCTATCAGGCTGAGTTGTTTGGGGACCTCAACGAGGGCGGCGGTATCGGTCCGGAGGCAGTGGCAGAGCTGCGCCGGACCGTGGGCTTGTCTCTTCGGGCCACTAGGGAGACGGCCTACTCTGTCGGCCGCTCCATGGCAGCTCTGGTGGCCACGGAGAGACACCTGTGGCTCAATTTGTCTGCTATAAAGGACAAAGACAAATTTGTTTTGCTGGGCGCCCCTCTGTCCCCTTCGGGCTTGTTCGGCGATGCCATAAAAAGCGTCTGGTCATGGAACAAGAAGTAGACACTTTGCTGGCGAAAGGGGCCATCGAGTATGTACCCCTCGCAGAAAGCAAGTCCGGATTCTACAGCCGGTACTTCATAGTTCCGAAGAAGGATGGAGGGTTGCGGCCCATTCTGGAATTACGTCTCTTGAATTGTGCGGTCAGGCGTCTAAAGTTCAAAATGCTAACGCTCAAACAGATCGTAGTGCAAGTCAGATCCGAGGATTGGTTTGTCACAGTCGACCTCAAGGACGCATACTTCCATGTCTCCATCCTTCCGCAACACAGGAAGTTCCTGAGGTTCGCCTTTGGGGGAAAGGCGTACCAGTATCGGGTGATTCCTTACAGCCTGGCGCTCTCGCCCCGCACGTTCACAAAAGCTGTGGACGCTGCTCTAGCTCCGCTGGGGATACGGGGCATTCGTGTCTTAAATTATATCGATGACTGGCTTATTCTGGTCAGTTGCTGCAGCTAGCAGCACAGCATCGAGAGTGTTCTTTCTCCTGCTCAGAGAACCACTTTCTTGGGAGTCATTTGGGACTCAGTGGCCATGTCTGCTCGGCTTTCCCCCGAGTGCATCCAAGTTATTTGTTCAGCCGTCAAGAGCATCAAGCTGGGCCAGCCACTCACGGTGAAACACTTTCAGAGAGTGTTAGGGCTCATGGCAGCGGCATCCAGCATCATCCCACTGGGCCTACTGCACATGAGACCCCTGCAGTGGTGGCTAAAGACCAAGGGGTTTTCCCCAAAAGGGGAACCCGCTTCGCACTATCAAGGTCACGGGGCGATGCCTACGCACCCTGAGTATGTGGAAGAACTCTTGGTTTCTGTCTCAAGGCCCAATGTTGGGGGCTCTGGGACGGAGAGTCTCTCTCTCGACAGATGCCTCCCTCTCGGGCTTGTGGGCGGTCCTGAAGGATCGCTCCTCACAAGGTCTATGGAACAGTCGGCACCAGACCTGGCACATAAACATGCCAGAGTTACTGGCGATTCGCAGAGCTCTCTGTGCGTTCCTGCCGGACCTTCGCGACCACCATGTCACTGTTTTCACTGACAGCATGACTGCGGTCGCATATATCAACCATCAGGGGGGTCTACGTTCGCGACCACTATACAAGTTGGTGCGGCAAATCCTCCTCTGGGCCCAGGGGAGGCTGCTCTCTCTCAGGGCGGCCTACATCCCGGGGGTCCAGAATGTGGGAGCAGATGCCCTGTCGAGACAGGGGGCAAGACCAGGGGAATGGCAGCTCCACCCCGAAGTGGTGGAGCAGATTTGGGAAGGATACGGCAAGGCACAGGTCGACCTGTTTGCCTCGGTAGAGAACACCCACTGCCCTCTGTGGTTTTCGCTAACACATCCAGCGCCTCTGGGGCGGGATGCCATGATACATGCGTGGCCGAGGTTACGCCTGTACGCTTTTCCCCCGATCGCTCTGCTTCCGGGAGTTTTGGCCAAGATTCGCCGGGACAAGGTCAATCTCATGCTAGTGGCACCCCACTGGCCTTCCAGAATATGGTTCGCAGACCTCGTGGCCCTCCTCGACGGAGTCCCTTGGGAGATTCCGGTCAGGAGGGACCTTCTGTCCCAGGCGGAGGGTTGCTTTCTCTACCCGCAACCAGAGCTAATGAAAGAGCTCATAGAATCTGGTCTCTCAGCCGAGTTTGTTGAGACCATCCTTCAGTCCAGAGCTCCCTCCACGAGGAAACTCTATGCTTTGAAGTGGAAACTTTTCACGTCCTGGTGTAGTGAAAGGCAGGTGAACCCAGTAACCTGTCAAGTCGGCAAAGTACTGGAGTTCCTGCAAGAAAGATTTGCGGAAGGGTTGTCCCCCTTCACCTTGAAGGTCTATGTGGCTGCCATAGCGGCTTGCCATGTACCTCTGGGTGGGGTATCCATGGGTAGGGACCCCCTAGTCACTCGTTTCCTCCGTGGCACACTAAGGCTGAGACCTGCGGCACAGACCAGGGTGCCGGCTTGGGACTTGTCTGTGGTACTCCAAGGCCTGTCCCAGGCACCCTTTGAACCTTTGGAGGAACTTCCTATCAAGCTCATCTCCCTTAAGACCCTTCTTTTGCTGGCCATCACCTCGCTTAAGAGGGTCGGGGACCTTCAGGCCCTCTCGGTGGCTCCCTCATGCCTCGAGTTCGCGCCCGGGATGGCGAAAGCCTTTCTCCACCCGAGGCCAGGCTATGTCCCTAAGGTTGCCACGAATGTGGCTAGGTCTATCACGCTGCAGGCCTTCTGCCCTCCCCCATTTGACGATCATGAGCAGGAGCACAAGAACAAGGTCTGTCCAGTCTGAGCACTAGACGCTTACGTTCTCAAGACTGCCACTTGGCGTAAGTCGGACCAACTGTTCGTTTGCTTTGGGGCTCCTGAGGGGGCTCCAGCTTCCAAGCAAACCCTAAGCAGGTGGATAGTCGAGGCTATCTGTCTAGCTTACGAGTCGGCCGGACATGCTTCTCCTCTGAGGGTCCGAGCCCACTCCACTCGGAGCATGGCGGCATCCAAGGCTCTCCTCTCCGGAGTTTCCTTGTCTGATGTTTGTGCTGCGGCTGGCTGGTCTTCGCCGCACACTTTTATGAGGTTTTACCAATTGGACCTCGATGCCGCCCCAGGAACCAGGGTGCTCTCTCAGTGAGCTGGGACACACCCGGATGCCTCGCTGAGGTGGCGTTGGCATAGCGTTCCCCTAGCGCTTTGACGCAGCTCGAGTTCCCTGAAGGGGAACGTCTCAGGTTACGAATGTAACCTTGGTTCCCTGAGGGGAACGAGACGCTGCGTCTTTGCCTCAGCTCCTTGCGCCTCTGTGCCCGCTTCAGACATTCATGCTGACGCGTCCGGGTTTCGGGCGCGCTTTTATGCTCTTCCTCATGACGTCACCGGCACGTGCCGGCAGTGACGCATTCACACGCGTTCGTCTCTCATTGGTTGCACAGATCTTCACGTGACCGAAGCAAGGCTACTTCCCCTAGCGCTTTGACGCAGCGTCTCGTTCCCCTCAGGGAACCAGGGTTACATTCGTAACCTGAGACGTTTACATTCTTGATTCTATTAATTTTTGCTTCGCAATAGTTGATAGCAAGGAGAAACCTTTTCAAATCTCTGTTTGTTTATGTTTATTCAACTATGTCATGACTTGACATGTTAGTTTCGATCAGCCTCCTTTGTTTTCACCGAAGCAGGACATGGCACAACATGTATAACCTGCTTCCTGTTCATTCCTTTTCTAATGCAACTTTCTTCATCTCTGTGAGTCTCTGGAACTGTCAGTTAGCAGTCAATAAAGCTACCTTTATTCCAGACTTTGCTACTAATTCTACTCTCAATATCTTAGGTTTGACTGAGACATGGATTCATCCAGAGGACGCAGCATCCCCCGTTGCTTTCTCTAACAACTTCTCTTTCTTTCACACTCCTTGTCAGTCTGGGAGGGGTGGGGGTAAAGGTCTTCTGATTTCTAATAATTGGAAATACTCCATCTTCTCTATGCAAATACAACTAATCTGAATTTCATTCTATTACCGTTTCATCTCCTGTCAGAATTCACATTGCTGTAATCTACCACCCTCCAGGTCAGCTGTAGTTTTTTATTTATTGATTTTCATTGGGTTTCAGCTTACAACTTATTTCAAAACATTAAACTCTCTCCTCTGTCCCCCTCCGCCACCACCCTCAGCCATCCTACCACCAGCCTTTTATATCGCATCCTCGCACACCTTTTACCAGCACTCACACACATCATCAACACATTATTGTAACGAGGGGAGAATAAGGTTGATCCAAACACGTGATTCAAACACAGGATAGTCAAGCAGGCCAGATCAAAACATGAACAGACAGGAATATAAGGAACAGGCAAGGTTGTGGTCAAGGAACAGGCAAAACAGGTCAGAACAAGCAGGCAAAAGGGTTGGGCTGGGCTGGGCTGGGCTGTGTTGTGCACTGAGGCAAACAAGACTTCGTATGAGTTAGGCCCCGTCCACACGGAGACGCGGATCACTGCATCCGCATACATTTCTTATCGGATTGGCGTTTCGTCCACACGGATCCGGCGATTTGGGAGACTGAATCTGCTCACTTTTGATACCGGGTCCTAAAGTGGATAGATCTGAATCTGACACCCTTGCGGACTCGTGTGGACGGCCAATCCGTATATTTTTTTGTGAACCGATGATGTCATCACATCATGTGTCGACTGCGTCACGTAACAGCAACAGTGTTGCCAGATTGGACTGAAGATTTCCAGGCCAACTACAGCTTAAAACCCGCCCATTTAAAAAAATACCAGCCCAAAGTGTGTAGTGCCAAAGTAATTTAAAATGTTGAGCGATTTTAAGCATTAAAAACCATCCCACATTTTATCAACCAACCCAATGAATTTTTTTCCCGGTCAGACGTGACCAAAAGGTAAATAGCAATCTGGCAACACTGAACAGCAACAACAATGCGCATGCTCAAAGTCTTCTTCTCTGTGTATAGTGTATTATCTGTGGCAGAATTACAGCGCCCCATACTGGTCTGAAATATATACTACACCGTTATCAGTCGGTTTTAGTGGTCTCGTGTGGACGCTGATATTTCTTGGGCCAATGCCATGTTTATGATCGGATAGGGAATGCACCAGCATCGTGTGGACGTGGCCTTAGTCTTTTATAGCTTGTATGATTCAGTACAGCTGGTGCAGAAATCAGTCCACTGAACAGCATTGTGGGAAATGCAGTGTGTGTGTTTCAGTATAACTGTGAGAGCTCCCTCTGGAGCCAGATGGGGGAGTGACAGGGTTCATGATCGTAACAATTATTGCACACTGGATCTTTTCCTACCCCATCCAGACAGGTTTGGGTTTCCACTGCTGGAAAAGCTCACATTAAACACTTCACTTGTAGATAATTACAGACCATTCTCTCTCCTACCATTCGAAGCAAATACACTTGAAGGAGTTTTCAACCAGACATCATCTTTCCTCTCACAGAATAATCAGTTGGACATCAACCAGTTTGGCTCCAAGAATAGTCATTCAACCAAGATTACATTACTGTCAGTCACTAAAGCTGTAAGGATCGCAAAAGCTGATTCTAAATTATACAGGATAATGTCCTGTCATCGCAGATAATATTTTCAACTTGACTACAGTGTTTTATTCTCCAATTTTTTGTTTTTATCCAATGCATTTTGCCTGTACATAAATGATGCTTTATGTCGCCATAGGAGATTAAAATCTAAAAATTAAAATATTTATTGCATTTATGAGAAAAATACTCAGCTCCGAAGTCTCTATCGCATATTGCCTCAATGGTGTCCATTTCAGGATTGTTTGTGATTTTTTTCTTAGTGACTTACAGTATGAGTCCTCTCGACTACCATTTTTCACAGATTTAGGAGTTGGTTTTAACACTAAAATTCTTTGTGAAATAATTAAAAGGTTAAATCCTAAAATTAGGATTAGGGTCAGCATGAAACCTTTTTTAAGTCTATAACATGAAAATAAATGAAATCATCACTAAAACGAAGAATGTAAATTGCCATGCAAACTAAAAGTTTATGAATGTAGCTCCTACCTTGTCCATGGTCCTAAAATCCATGTCAGTGAAGACAGTTCCCAGGAATGGCAGAGGCCAGGGTCCTGGAGGGAAATTGGAAGGATTCTTATTTTTGATCATATCAGCAATGAGCAGAAATACAAAAAATAAAATGATCCAGCTTTTAAAATCAAAGCAGTCAAATAAAAAGTGTAGGATCATGGTGGTTGGGAAAATGGCAGGTTCTCTTTGTCTTGTTTGAGATCTGTGGTCTGTAAATGTTTATTTAACAAGTGCTTTTGTACAGGACTGGAGAGGAGGAGTATAGGGATATTACATAAGAGTAGAAAGGGCAGATAATGAGACCCCATTAGTTATATTATACACATTGTCTTCTAGTGATGACTTATTACTTAATTTATGATGTGATTTATGGATATATAATTTATGTCCACCTACAACTCAGACATGTTTTATGTTGTGAATGCATGTGTTCTGTCACCCTGATTGGTTGGCCAGTGGCAGTCAATGGCTGTTTGCATTTTAGCATAATCAATGCCCAGACAACCAGTCCCTAGATTTTCTATCTATCTATCTCCTTTTTATGATGCAATCAACGTGTCTGATGGCATGTGTTCCATGTATTTGTAAAGTCGTGCATCGTAGATCAGATCGTAACGTAGATCAGACACCAAGTCTCCTGAAAGACTTATAAAATAATGTCTTGTCCAAATAAGCCATACCAAGAAAATTATTAATTCTTGAAGAATTCATTCTTTAAGTGTATTTAAAAACTGTTCAATCTCATGTTTTGAATAACAATCTATTCTATACTATAATTATGGTTTAAATTAACTAGATCCATGTTTAACAGTCAAAAACAAAAAACAATACAGCAATGAAAAAAAATTATCCATATATGTTATTTCACGAGTTCACACTTACAAATGATTCAGGAGCAATAAATGGTAAGCGTATTTGGCGTGTTGTCCGAGGAGAAGGCTCCGAGCTCGGTATTTAGCCCGAACCTGGAGCACTCCCCCCGTGTCCTGACTTTGATAGGAGCAATTAAGTGTGAGGAGTTGGGGTGGTGGATGGATGCCGAAAAATGTCAAGAGCGGTAGGTGAGTCAGACATGTCTATATATACATGCTTCCTCTCCTACTGATAGGATGAGGTGTAATTGCTGATGACGTGTTGATTGCGTTAATCCTTTGAACGTGCTCCTCCCAAACTTTGTTAATAAAACATAATTTCACGAGTTCACACTTACAAATGATTCAGGAGCAATAAATGGTAAGCGTATTTGGCGTGCTGTCCGAGGAGAGGGCTCCGAGCTCGGTATTTAGCCCGAACCTTGAGTACTCCCCCAAAAATTGCAACCTAGTCGGACAGCAGCTAAAAGATTTGATGACCCCCCCAAAGAATTGCGAGGTTACAGCTGAGGGGGTGTTTAACTGCGAGTTCGGGAGGGCAGGTGAGTATCACTGTAGAAGGCTTGAGGCGCGGAGGAGATAATATTGCTTTAGTATTGGAGATGTGTTGTTCAATTTGTTATAAGAAGGCGAGTTGGGTAAAATTTGGTTTCTGGGAGTATGAAGGGGCACCTCTGAAATTCCTCCCCTGGGCTGCCATGGGAGTAGGGAGGCATGTCGCTACCGCGGCGGTGTAAACCCCCGTGGTCGCTGCAGGAGCGGGAGGTACGTCACTGGCGTGATAGCGAAGACCCCTCTGGGCCTCAGCGGGAGCAGGAGGCACGTCGCTGCTGTGACGGTGGAAACCCCTCTGGGCACTGCGGGAGCGGGAGGCACGTCGCTGCCGCAACGGTGGAAACCCCTCTGGGCCCTCACAGTAGCAGGAGGCATGTCACCGTCGTAGCAGGGGAAACCCCTTAGAAGTTGTAAGTGGAGAGGAGCTGATGTTTCACTGATGAGAGTTTGAAAGCTTGTTTGATGTGCGATCTGGTCTGATGTATCTCTTGAAGCTTCTAAAGACCAGCGGCCCAATGCTTGTATTTGCTGTTGGGAAAGCGGGGTGAAGGAAGATTTAGTTTGGGAAAGGAAATAAGAAGGAAAAGAAGCCGGGGCCACATGCGGAGGCAGCCTCACGCTTGGGTCGGCCCCTGGAGCTTGGGGAGGAATGGAAAGATTAGAAAGAGGGAGAGGTTGGGCAAAAAGTCGGGTGTCTGGGCCTTCACCGCTAACGGAGGCAGCCTCACGCTAGGATTGGATGGAGGGGCTGCAGGCCAGACGTAAGGGAGAGGGTTAGAAATGGGTATGTATTGATGAGGCTGAGCTTGCACTGCTGGCGGAGGCAAGCTCGCGCTTGGAGGATGGCGAATGTCGATGGAGGCTGGCTCAAGAGGTCCGATGTGTCGCTCGGCTGTGAGGAGGGGCGAGCTGGGCCTGGTGGCTGCAGAATCTGGCTCGCGACCCAGACTTGCAGAGGTCCTGCTGCTGCGGTGAGATGGGGATTTTTGAGAACATGGTTTTGATGTAATCCGTGTTTTCCTTGTTTTATTTGAGGTTTTTGGAAGAGGAGAAGCTGGCGAATAGTTGGTATAATTCTGCTTTTTTCAACCTCCTGGAGAAACGGACATTGGCGTTGGATAAGCCTGTCTTAAGCCCAACACTGTCCATTTCTCTATTGCAGGAATCGTTGAATGTACTGAAGTGTCGGATTTTGGGTTACATCTGAGGGAACCGAAAAGCCAGTATGAACATGGCTTCACTGCTGCGGCAGTGGGATAATTCCCCCTTGGCTGACTCCTGCGGGAGTGTGGGGGAACATCATTGCTGCGGCAATGGAGGCGGCAGTGGAATAATTTCCATTTGAACTGAGCTCATGCGGGAGTGTGGAGGTGCATCACTACAGTAGTAATGGAGAACAACATCTTGAAACTTATCACATGTTGGATAATGGAGATTGTCCCTTTCCTCAACTTCTGTTGTCTGTTGTGGCAGTGAAAGCCATTTCTGGAGAGACTGATTTGATCAAATGTAACTCCTGAAAGTTTCCGATGACCTGCGGCCCAGTGCTTGGATCTGCTGGTTTTGGAACAAAACATGTGGTGGGGTGATTTAAGTCTTCTGTGAAGAGTGGATTGGATGGGAGTTTGGCCTGATCTCTTAAATGAAGGTAGGTTACGAAGGATTGTTGCTGTTGGTGGAAGATAAAGGCCTTATGGTTTGGTCTACCTTACTTTCGTTGTGCAGCGCTGAAGAGTCAGAATATGGATGGATTTGGATTAAGGTTGGATGTGATGGAATCTGAGGAACTGAAACCTATATGGCTCGACCATGGCGTTGGTGGAGTGGTCCGACGATATTTGGATGGAATCCTTGGCGGAGAGTGGGGATACGGATTTCCAACGTAATTGGTTGTCTGTTGTCTGAGCTGGTGGGTTGCGTTCTTGAGATACCTCTGATGAGCAGAGGATTAGGTTTCGGCAGTGAGAAGTAGATTTCACCAAGGTAACCCATGGTGAAGCTGGCTTGGAAGTTCTTGGTGTTATTGAAATGCAATATGAATCGGTGGTAGTGGGTAGAGACCATGTAAAGCGGACTATATGTGGAGTGGAAAGTCTTGAACTCTTCCACTCCACATATAATCTTCCAAAAAAGAGTGGTTTGAAGCGAAAAGGCTTGAAGAATGGAAATTTAGGGGCGTTGATAAATATCAACTCTGAATATTGATATACTGGTTGGGAAAAGGTCCACCTCTGGTGGCGGCAGCCTTAACTATAGTGAGGATTTGTGTTCAACTGTTGTTGGCGAGAGGGGTGGTTCCAAGCGGAAGTGTTTGTGGAATGGCATGAGCATTGCAGAGAACAGGATGAAAGGAGAATTAGCATGGTGGAGATAATTAGGTGGAAAAAAGACCAGGGGCGAAGCCACTTGCGGAGGCAGGCTCACGCTTGGGTTGACACCTGGAGCCCAGAGAGAGACAGAAAGGGTAGAAAGGGAAGATAAGACAGTGTCTAGGCCTGCGCCACTAGCGGAGGCAGCCTCACGCTTGGGTTGACACCTGGAGCCCGGAGGGAGACAGAAAGGGTAGAAAGGGAAGATAAGACAGTGTCTGGGCCTGCGCCGCTAACGGAGGCAGCCTCACGCTAGAACCGGATGGCAGGGCTGCAGGCCAAAACATAGGGGAAAGGTTAGGTACGTGCTGCCGTTGCAACAGGATGAAAGGAGAATTAGCATAGTGGAGAGAATTAGGTGGAAAAAAGGCCAGGGGCAAAGCCACTTGCGGAGGCAGCCTCACGCTTGGGTTGACACCTGGAGCCTGGAGAGAGACAGAAAGGGTAGAAAGGGAAGATAAGACAGTGTCTGGGCCTGCACCGATAGTGGAGGCAGCCTGACGCTAGAACCGGAAGGCAGGGCTGCAGGCCAAACATAGGGGAAAGGTTAGGTATGTGCTGCCGTTGCTGAGCCTGCACCGTTGGCGGAGGCAAGCTCACGCTTAAAGGACGGCGTTTGTCACTAGATGCTGGCATGTGAGGTGCAGTGCTGGAAAACTGTAGTGTACTGCTGTGACTTAACGCTTGAAGATCTGGTCTTGCAAGGGAGAAAGATGAAGATTTAGGGAACGTAGATTTGAGGCATTTTGAAGGTAGAGTGGATTTGGAGATGGTACAGCTGACTGGAGCGAGACCTATTCTAGTTAGTTTTGCTTTGGTCGTCCTCCTTTACTATTGATGCAATTGCTGAGGTGTCGTAGGAAGTTGAGCAAGAAGAGGGATGTCTTGACGGTGGAGGTGAGGGCAAGCCTCGGCGTCATAGGGTGCGACAACGGAGCGGCAGAGCTGTCGACCACGTGGTGTTGTTGGAAGCTCAGTTGCGGTGTTAGTTGGGCGCAAGAGCTCCTTACCAGTACATCTCAATCTTGGACAATGTGGCGAAAGGTGGGGCATCACGTGATCGCCTGGTAAATATGTTTTCAATCTCTTGAAATTATTATGGTTACAAGCGTCTAAATCCACGCAAGAAATAACAAAATCAATATGGTTTGTAAAATACATTGATTTCCATAAAGTAAAAAAAAAAAAAAAAAAACCTTAACAGCCTTAAAAACCTTAAAACCTTTCAATTATAAAATTGACAGAGAGTTGAAATTCAGATGCATGTTGCATATTTGATTTCGAAACACACTTACTTACCTGTTGGAAATCGGAATATCAAAGTTTATGAAAGTTCACAAACTTATTGGCTTTGAATAAACCCTGAGCAGGGGTTCATACAAATATCATAGACTTATAAAGCTTATCATAGAGTTAAAGGATTGAAAACAGTGAATTTCTTTGAAATAGGAAGTGCATATGATTTCTTTTCCAGTGAGTCCACTTAATAGCCGATTAAGTTGAAACATCAAGGCAATGTTGGCAATAAGTACTTGATTCTTGTGTGGGCGGCTGAGCGCGTGATCAGACTGTAATGAGCGCGATCTGAAGCAGTGCATGCGATCGGGCTGTACTGCACGCGATCTGACTTCGGTGCGCGTTACTGCTTGAGCTGCGAGGTAGCAGCGCGTTACTTTAAAAACAATCACATTTCAGACGTGGATTCCCCGAAACAGTAGCATTGAGATGGCACAAACTGCTCGTGATTTAGCGTTGCTGAAATCAGGGCGCCGGTAAGGATTACAGCTGCTCTTGCTTGTGTGAGCTGACGGACAGAGAGAGTGTGAGCTGAAACTGCAGCGCAGTTTACTGAGGGCTCACGGCGGCGGCCTGGCTCTGGTGGAAAGCCCGTTCCTAGCAGGAAGAAAGCGGTGTTGCTTGAGAATAGAGCTTGCTGCTCAACCACCTTTATTATCCTTTCTCAATGGCAGGAGCGATTAAAAAGGGCCGATGTAGAGCTGCTGGATACGGATGTTTTGCTTGGTGGCGAGAACAGTCTCACTGTGCGTTTGCTTGTTGTTGCTCGGGACCCATTTTTTTAGTCTAGCCCCCATGATATAGTGCTGAGGGTGATATAATATAGTTAGCATGGTGTTAGGCGGATGAGGATCGTTACTGAGTCCGGAGGTTTTCGTAGAAAATCCATCTAACGTGTGGAGCTCGATTTTGGCTGTGTCGCGACCAGAAGGCGGAGCCAGAAATGCCGTAAACTGTCGAGCGGCCGAAAAAAGTCAAGAGCAGTAGGTGAGTCAAAGATGTCTATATATACATGCTTCCTCTCCTACTGATAGGATGAGGTGTAATTGCTGATGACGTGTTGATTGCGTTAATCCTTTGAATGTGCTCCTCCCGAACTTTGTTAATAAAACATCATATATAGATTTCATTTTAACTTTTGTTAAATTTGTTTTTCCTCGTAAGTGAAGAATAAAAATATCTCAGGTTACGTATGTAACTCCAGTTTCCTAAAAGGGAACGAGACACTGCGTCGACAACGCAATGGGAATTCCTTTCCCTAATTGTCTTGTGAAGCACAATCGAACCAACATGTGTGAATACGCTATAGTATAGGAAATATGTGATCCTGTCGTTGAGTCAATCTGTGGAAGAACCCTGACAATATTATTTAGAACATTTTTTATTTAGTTATTTTTCTTTTCCAGAAACATCAACTCAAAATCTGTCAAGCGTGGATAACGCAGAGTTCTGGGATGATTACATTTTGCGGGCATGGACAATTTCTGATTTTTCAGATGGTATGACAGAAGCATCTGTCAGGGTCAGTAACAGAGAGAGGATCCAATAGCAGGAAAAAATATTTATTTGCAAACAGCAAAACAGAAAAAACTCCAGCCAAAACTCGTAAAAAACAAAAAGACAATCTCTGGTATGAAAATAAAAGTTCCTTAGGCAAAAAACAGATTCAGAGAAGCCAGAGGTAAAACTTAAAGTGCTGGAGGATCCGAAGAACAGGTCAGGAAAACAGAACCAGGTCCAAAGACAAGTAAAACTGGAACCCAGGGAAAAACAGATCATGCAGTCCAAGTCAGGGAGGGGTAGTGATGTGACGTTTGACACCGAGGCTTCGAAGCTTCGAAGCAAAGAACGAAACATCTCACAGTGAAGCACTGTATCGGAGCGTGATTCGTTTGGCCATAACCACGTGATCAGTGATGTCCGAAGCTTCGTTTTCTCCCTCAACCACGTGACTGCTTCGTAATCTGGTTCAAATGTAGCGCAAACCCTTTGCGCAGGTTTTGAGTGTCATGCACTTCGGTAAAACGATAGCGAACTGACTCGAAACAGAGGATAGGCTCTTTTGAATTTTGAGCATGGAACCAGCCAAGAAAAGAGGCCGTTAGGAAGTCTGGCAGCATTTTCAGGTTGTAACAAATAAAGTAAGCTCATTGTTGTTGTTGTTGTTATTATCATTAATATCAAGAATTATATTGTAAAATAATAAATAATTATAAGAATTAGGCCAATAGTAATATGAATAAATATTTACACAAATACTTTTATGTACTTTACTAATAATTCGTTTTTCCACATCTTCATCATCTTGCCCTGGAATTTTTATGCACTCCTGCCTCCTCAGTCCCATGTGAGAGAATATATTCAAAGGCAGGGGAAATAGTAAATAAAAAAAGAAATAGACTTAGCCCCTGTACTGTTGATCAAGTTCTGTTCCTTAATAAAAATCTTTGATTTCTTCAATTTCCCACAAAATAAAAACTCCCCAGTTCACAAGCACTTTCATCACTGAGTTCACAAGCACTTCACCATTCCACAGTTATTTTCTTTTATTTTGATTGTATATGCCTACATGAGCCTTGCCTATGAATTCATAGGTTTAGGACTAAGGCTAAAGTGTATGTAAATAAGGCTGCATGTGTTGATCTTCTATCTTCTAACCAAGAGGCTTACAAAAACGAGGTGAAACTTCTGACTTATTGACTGAAATTGTGTCATTTTCAAGGTTATTTACCGGTGATCGGGATTTAATTACACTGCGTGGCTCCAGCTTGTCATCAGATGTTAGCACAGTTATGTCACTTCAAAATCATTTTGATTTAGACCTCTTAATTAACCAGCTTGAAATGATTATATAATTTGACATATCTGTTGACAAGGCTTTGGATTTGAGTGTCAATAGCCATGTGTAAATACTGTAGTGGCCGTTGAAAGGCAAGTGATCTTGTGTATGACCAGGTGATCAGTGAAAACAGGATGAATTTGTTCTTTCCCATAAACATTACAAATAATCTACTTTTACGATTTGTCTGACACACTGTCGTCTATGTAATAGAGAATACAAATGTCTTGGAGTCTAACGGAGCCAGTGCTGCATCCATACGTACTGTAAAGGTGCGTGAAGAAAACCCAAAGTTTTAATGCAGGCAAGAATGCACATGCTTTCAGATGTTTTCAGATGTCTCTACATTACCACCAAGACTGACATCTAGTGGCAGATGGCAGCTTCCACCTTAGGCATCGACCCTTTCCATCGCCCCGGTAGGAGTCTGGTCTTGTTTGACACATCGTGTGGAGAGTGGGAAAGAAAGATAGACCCCAACATAGATGTTGTCTTGAGGGAAGGTTGGTGTTCCTGTAGCTTAATCAGTAGAGCATTGGTGTTTACAATGCCAAAGTCATGGGTTCGATCCCAGGGAAAGCAATAACTGATTCAGTGTGTTCCTTGAATGCAATGTAAGTTGCTTTGGATAAAAGTGTCTGCCAAATGCATAAATGTAGTGTTTGTCCAGTTCGTCCCTCTTCTCTGCTGTCCACTCGAAGTTCAGCAACTACATGTATCACAACCTCTAGTACCTTCTCAAAAGCTAAAGAAGGAAGTGGCAAATCTTCCTCCCCATCCTTGATACTAACAACATCCAGCTTCTCAGAACTGGATAGTTGTAGTACCGGTGCCTCTTGCAGGTTGGAAATAAGGTCCAAAATGTCCATTTGCGATTCACTATATGAAGATCTACATTGTGCCTCAGCTGTGGAACCCGAACCCTGGGTTACACAAGCAAGGGAGGACACCTTGAAGACTGCTAGACGGTAGACGAGCGTTCTCAGTGGCAGCTATTCGCAATGTGCACAGCTAGTGCCCTCGAACGCTGCCCGTCCATGCTCCGTTCCCATACAAACAACACGCGTTGTGTGTATCTCTGCCCATGATATAACAAAGGCAGTAAGTGACACACAGTCTAAATTCAAAGTCTATTCTCTTTGGACATACAAGCCAGCAACAGACCATTGAAATTGACCGTTAAACACCAAAGCTGCCACTTCCGGCTTCCGACATTGCTTTTATAGTTTCCGTCCGAGATGGGTGTTCACACTCTGATTCAATTGTGCTTCACGATGTATTGACACAAAGTCTTCCCATTGCGTTTGGCGATGCAATAACTTTCTCAGCCTGTAGTTATGATCCTAATCGTTAAACTGACTGTGGTGAGCAGGGTGGGAGCGTCACGAGAGCTGGTGGCGTTATTGGAAATGAGCACCACCTGTGAGCCACCGGTTTCGGATCTCACGGAAGAGCAGAGGCATAAAAGGATGAGCGACAACAGTGAAAGACGAGAGCAAACCAGACCTGGACTTTATGTTGTGTTTTGTGTGGGCAGCAATCGCCCGTGAGGGACTGCCGCCATCACGTTTATTTTGTATTTATGTTTTATTTTCTGAATAACGTTTGTTAAATGCCTGCCAGTTCCTGCCTCCTTCCTCCCTGAACAAAGAACAGTGTTACTGTTCTGTTACAGTAATAGTCAAAGTTAATTAGTTTAGTTGACAGTTTGTCTCCCTCTACTGGTTTTCTTAGGATAATGTAGTATTATGTTGTTATTATCATGTGCATGATCAGCTGACTAACCAGGAAATTAGTGTCTTCCATGAGGTTACTGTTTTCATGAGTCACAAATGGTACATCAGCTCCATCTGCATTCATTCTTGGCCTTTGGTAGCTTCGTCGGTACGTTTATTGTTATTATTCATAATACCTTTAATTATATTTGATTATTGGAAGTATTTGTAACCTGTGTTGTTAGAGTGCATCTATATAAATGTAGATCATGTGGAGATATGGATATGTTCATTGCTTTCGTTTTCCTGACAATTTATGTTGATATTAGTAAGAAGTATTGTCATTTATACATGTATATACTTATGTAAATTCATTTTGTTTTCTTCTTATTTGTAGTTTTACCCTACCCTTATTAAAATACCAAAAAGGACATTCCGTGTCTGTGGAGTTTATGAGGGAGAGTTTACCTTGCTGTTAAAATATGCAAAGGACGTATACGGAGAACAGTACAGTAAAACGACGGCTCTGTTGGGCAGGACATCGCAGTTCAAGCTGAGCATCAAGCAAGACATCTTCTGTTCTTCAAATCATGTCGAAGAAAAGCTCATCAACATGGAAGACCAGGTCACGTGTCAACACACAACATTCAGGTCACTCTTCAACAAGTTCTGCGGCTGCAGTAGCACGTGCGGAAGCAGAGGCCGCAAAGGCACGTTTATCATTTGCTGAGAAAGAAATGAAAATGAAGATGGAAAAAGCTCATTTAGAAGCTTCTATGGACATGTTAACACAAGAAAAAGAAACTGCCGCAGCTGTAGCAAAGGCGGATGCACTCGAAGCTGCTGTTGATCCCCACAGTGAAAGAATAAGTTGTAAATTTCTGCAAGATTGTACTGCAGTAGACTCAGCGCAGCGTACTAAAGAGTATGTCATGCACCAAGTAAAGACAAACATCTCATCTCTCACAATGCCTGGTGTGGAACCATTTTCTGATGACCAAAAAGAGCAAGTTCATGAGCTACAACCATTCAACACAACAGTACTTCATCCAGAAGGTAACGCTTCTTCAGGGTTTGCATCTGCTGCTCCATATGTTCATAATAAATCCAATATGAATGACTTTGTGCGTTACTTGGCTCGTCGGGAACTGGTCTCTACAGGGCTGCTGAAATTCAATGATCAACCAGAAAGTTACAGAGCCTGGCGTTGTTCTTTCCAAAATGCCATCAGAGATTTAGACTTAACATTTAGTGAAGAAATCGATCTTCTTGTCAAGTGGCTTGGAAAGGAGTCTGCAGAAAATGTCAGTCGGATTCGAACTGTGAATGTAAATAATCCAGACAGAGGGTTGAAAATGATTTGGTCCAGACTGGAGGAATGTTATGGCTCACCTAAGGTGATAGAGAACTCACTGTTCAGACGGCTTGAACGTTTCCCCAAACTAACAAACAGAGATTACGGGAAATTAAGAGAGTTAAGTGATATACTCATGGAGCTACAGTCAGCCAAAGCTGATGGAGACTTACCTGGACTTGCGGTATTGGACACTGCACGTGGCATAAATCCTGTAGTTGAAAAACTTCCTTTCGGACTTCAGGATAGGTGGTTATCTGTGGGCTCTGACTATAAACTGAAGCATAATGTCTCATTTCCTCCCTTTGATGTGTTTGAGTTTGTCAGTCAACAGGTAAGGATCAGAAACGACCCAAGTTTCAGTTTTCCATCTCGTGTAGATATTTCTACTAAGCTTACCCCATGGAAACAGCTAAAACAGAAGGAGATATCAGTCCAGAAAACAGATGTGTCTCATACTTTCACATGCGACAAAGACAAACACTTTAGCAGTGACTGTGACGAACTATGTCTCATACACAAAAAGGCACATCCTCTTCGTAAGTGTCGTGTCTCTTCGAGTGTAATGAGATTCCTAATAATAGGTCAGAGATTCCTTCACCTTCCGCTGCTCTCCACTATCCCCACCTGAAATCAGTGGCTCATCTAATCCCAGAACTGCATCCAGATGCTCACATCTTACTTCTCCTTGGACGGGATGTTCTCAGAGTGCATAAGGTGCGTAAAATAATCAATGGCACACGTGATTTGCCATTTGCACAAAAACTTGATCTAGGGTGGGTTATTGTAGGTAATGTCTGCCTTGGAAATGTTCATAGACCAACCATGGTTAGCACACTTTACACAAAGACTCTAGATAATGGACGGCCTTCATTCTTTGAACCATGCCTTAACGTCCTACAGGTGAAAGACAGGTACAGTGGTTCCCATAGTTCATGCTGCAACAAGAAACTCACACACCAATCAGACCACTTGGGTGACACTGTGTTTCAATGTACAAAAGATGATGATAAAGTGGCTCTATCCATTGAAGATAACGTCTCAGGTTACGTATGTAACCATAGTTCCCTGAGAGGGAACGAGACGCTGCGTCTTTCGATCGTTTTGGGGAATACTTGGACACTGTCTCGCGAAGCACAATATGTAAACTTCCGTCGACCGAGTGTGAGTGACGGTCGCAGGTCGGTGTCGTCACGAACCAGGTCATAAAGGGGCGCCAGAACCCAGAGGCAAATAGCTTAGAGGTGTCTGAGCAAGCCCGGAAGGCGCAAGGAGCTGAGGCCAAAGACGCAGCGTCTCGTTCCCTCTCAGGGAACTATGGTTACATACGTAACCTGAGACGTTCCCTTTCAAGGGAACTCGCGCTGCGTCTTTCGATCGCTTTGGGGAACGATATACCAACGCCACCTCAGTGACGAAGGCCGACGAGTGTCTCGTAGCTCACTACGAGAGGACCCGTGTTCCCGGAGCGGAGTTGAGGTCAAGCTGGTAAAACCTCAGAAAGGTATGTGGGGGAAGACCACCCCGCCGCATCACAAACATCAGATAAAGACATACCTGATATAAGGGCCTTGGAGGCAGCCTCGCTCCTAGAGGAGCGGGCACGGACCCTTAAAGGCGAAGGGGATCCGGCCAACTCGCAAGCCAGGGTGATAGCCTCGACTATCCACCTGCTTAAAGTAGGTTTGGATGCTGGGGCCCCACTAGGGGTCCCAAAGCAAACAAACAATTGGTCTGACTCATGCCAAGGGCAGACCTGTGGACATAAGTGTCCAGTGCTCGCACTGGACAGACCTTGTTTTTAAAACCTTGGTCCTGGTCACCAAAAAGGGGGGAAGGCAGAAGGCCTGCAGTACAATAGACCTGACCACATGAGTGGGCCTTTGAGCACGTAGCCTGGCCTGGGATGAAGGAAGACTTTCACCATCCCAGGCGCAAACTCAAGGCAAGAGGGAGCTACGGAGAGCACCTGTAGACCCCCAACTCTTTTTAGCGATGTTATAGCTAATAAGAATAATGTCTTTAAAGTGAGGAACTTTAGGGGAACCTCATCCAAAGGTTCAAAAGGTACATGGGACAACCCCTGGAGTACCAGGGAAAAGTCCCAGGTAGGAACCTTGGTCTGTACTGCAAGCCTCAGCCTAATAGTACCACGGAGGAAGCGTGTGACGAGGGGGTCCCTGCCAATGGACATGCCACCCAGAGGTACATGGTAAGCAGCCACATAGACCTTCAGGGTGGACGGGGACAGCCCTGCAGTGAATTTATCCTGCAGGAACCCCAGCACTTTGCCAATGTGACAGGTAACTGGGTTCACCTGCTTTTCGCTACACCAAGAAGTGAAGAGTCTCCACTTCAGGGCATACAGCTTCCTCGTGGAGGGAGCTCTGGAGTGGAGGATGGTCTCAACAACCTCAGTTGAGAGACCAGAATCTTTGAGCTGGGCCTCCTCAGAGGCCAAGCCCACAGTTCCCACAGTTCTGGGCAGGGGTGACGCATCAAGCCCGCTGCCTGGGACAGAAAGTCCTCCCTGGGATCTCCCAGGGGGCTCAGTCCAGAAGGGACACAAGATCCGCAAACACACTCTGCCCGGACACCATGGAGCAATTAGTGTGAGACGGACCTTGTCTTGGCGAACTCTCTCCAGAACTCCCAGGAGCAGAGCAATCGGGGAAAGGTGTACAGACATAGCCTCGGCCATGTCTGAACCATGGCACCCGGTCCGAGCAGGGCTGGGTGCAAGAGTGAAAACCACAGAGGGCAATGAGTCGATTCCTCGGGCGCGAACAGGTCTACTTGTGCTCGGCCGAATCTCAACCAAATCTGCTCCACCACCTAGGGGTGGAGCCTCCAATCCCCGGGCCTCGGCCCCTGCCTCGACAGGACGTCTGCTCCCACATTCTAGGTAATAGGGATGTGAACTGCCCGTAGATGGAGCAGACTCCCTTAGGTCCAAAGGAGGATCTGCCGCGCCAGTTGTATAATGGTCGCGAGCATAAGCCTCCCTGATGATTTATATAGGAGACCACAGTGGTGCCGTCGGTCTGAGCAACCACATGGTGGCCCCTGAGGTCTGGGAGGAACGCCTGAAGCGCCCTCCAAGCAGCCATCATCTCTAGCAGGTTTATGTGCCAGGATAACTGGTGCTCATGACCTTCGGCGGAGCGGTCTCTCAAGGCCGCTCCCCCGCCCGTAAGAGGTGCATCCGTCGATAGCATTGCGCGTCGACAAGGAGCTCCCAATACGGGTACTCATGACCTTGGGCGGAGCGGTCTCTCAAGACTGCTCCCCAGCCCGTAAGAGATACATCCGTCGATAGCATTACGCGTCGACAAGGAGCTCCTAGTACGGGTCCATGAGACAGAAACCAGGATTCCTTCCGCACATCTAAGGCACGTAAGCCTCGCCGCGTGACCTTGATAGTGTGGAAAGGGTTGCCCCTCGGGGAAAACCCTCTGGTTCTGAGCCACCACTGTAGGGACCTCGTGCAGCAGCCCAAGCGGGGTAACGCAGGAAGCTGCTGCCTGAGAACCAGCACTCGCTGAAAGTGCTTTACAGTGAGTGGCTGGCCTAGTAAACTCTTTGACGGCTAACAGGACGGAATCGATGCGCACGGGGAAAAACCGTGCAGACATCATAACCGAAACCCAACAACGCCGAGGAAGGTGGTCCTCTGGAGAAGAGAGAGCACACTCTTCTTTGCGTTTAGCCTCAACCCCAACACATTAAAGAGCGCGGGAACAACATCTCAATGTTGAACCGCTAGCTGTAACGACTGGGTAGAAAAGCCAGTCGTCAATATAACGGAGAACTCTGATACATTGGAGGTGCAGCGGGGTTAGCGCTGCGACCATGCATATGATAAACGTGCGAGGTGAAAGAGCTAGGCCAAACGGAAGCACTCGATATTGGTAAGCCTTCCCCCCAAAGGCGAACCTGACGTACTTCCTGTGTTGTGGAAGGATGGAATGAAAATATGCGTCCTTCAGGTCGATTTGACAGACCAGTCCTCGGACCTGATCTGTCACGATCTAGTTCAAAGTCAACATTGATGACGAGTGATTTAGAAGGCGCAAATTTAGGATGGGCCGCAATCCTCCATCCCTCTTGAGGAACGATGAAGTAACGACTGTAAGCCTGACTTTCTGTCCGAGGAGGGTACATATTTTATGGCCCCTTGCCTCAACAGAGTGTCTACTTCTTGTTCCGTGACCAGAGCCTGCTCAGGGTTCACCACGGTGGGTAGAACCCTGCTAAAGGAAAAAATATATATATATTGCAGGACCCAATGAGAAACTTCTGGTAGGCATGAGATGCGACCAGAAATTCTAATGAGGGAACCAGCCTCTCAAGGCTGGCCTCTGGTGCTTGAGTGGCAGACGCTCCAGGGCCCGGTTTTCAGGGGAACGCCTGAAGTGAATGCTCTAGGACCCTCCTTGGAGGGGGCGATCTCCTCAGAGCAACCAGACTCAGGGGTGGCAGCTGAGGAGGGACGCCTGTGCGAGGTCTGGCACCTTAGCGCCAGGACCTCTTTGATGTAGCCTTCTTGGCGAGGATGACGGTCCTCAGATCCGTCCTCCTGCCAGAGGGTTGAGGCTGGGAGTGCCGGCCCGACCCCCCTGGGTTTCTGGAGGGGTTAGCGGGTTGCAACGCTCTGCCTCAGAGCGGCCCATTGTTAGGAGCTCTGGGGCTGTGGCTGGCTCACAGCCCCTAATTTGAGAGCAACGAGGCAGCAGCACACTGAACGCCACCTGCTGCTAGCAACCTCCTGGAACTTATCGACGACCGTCTCAACAGTGTCGCCGAAAAAGCCCAGAAGACGAGAGATGGGCATCCAGTAGGAACTTATTTCCTTATCTTTAAAGGTTTGAGCCACAGATGCCTCTTTTATAAATATATATATATATATATATATATATACACACACATATAGATAGATTCATATAATATTAAATTATATGTATATTTATGCTCTCATCGAGGTCCCCCAGTAACCCTGCTTTATTGTTTACATTTCACTGACAGCTGTATATTGTATGTAACTGTGTATGTGAAATAAAATTCTTGAATTTTATATGCTTGACTGCCCACGAGAGTGGAAATAATCCTCACGGGTTTATAGAGCAGTGTAGGGTTTTTTATGTTTTATTTTTTGCATCAATACTGAATGAGATAGGTAGCTCGCAAGCGCCTCCTCAGTCTCAGGATCGATCATTTTATATATCGCGGGGGGTGACTCACGCTAACAGGATGCGTTCATCTAATTATTTATTTTCTTAGATGGAACGCTTCTTTGCCGGCAATAAATAGTCAACATGGCGCGCGAGTCACTTCCTCGAAAAACTCCTCATACTGGAGAGAAAAGTGGCGAATATTCTCTCATCATTAAATGCTGACAATGTCAAAACTCCTCAGAGGCAGATCATTGCAGTATGTGTGCCCATATGTAACAGCCCTCGGGCTGCACGGGCAATGGATCTGCCGCGAAAGGGCTGACACAGCTTTACAGTGGTCACAGAAAAGACAATATAAACAAAATTTGTTTGGCTGAACAGCAGCTCCAAAAGAGCAGGCGAATCAATACAATTGATGAACTTTAAGTGTTAAGTTTCCCCAACTGAGCAAGCCATACGCGACAGCGGCAAGGAACCAAAACTCCGGCAGGTGACGTAACGAATGAAGAATAGAATGGAGAAAAAAACCTTGGGAGAAACCAGGCTCAGTCGGGGGACCAGTTCTCCTCTGGCCAAAGCCAAACAGTACATGATTATTATATTGACAACAATTCAAGTCCAATATGAAGTCCAATTTGGTCCGGTTGGAGATGGGTTCATGATCGTCACAGGGGAGGGTCTAGTAGAGTCACGGTCTCCGCAGACACTTCAGGGTAGTGCTGTGCTCGTGTCCAGGTCCTTCATCTGATCTGGATACGGCCCGGATACGGCTGACCACGGTAACCTCGGAATAAACAGAGAACAATATCAGCGTAGATGCCGTTCTTCTTCTGATGTATCGAGTACATCAGGTGTTATGGGAATGTTCTCGGTTCCGGCTTATCTAAATTATGCAGCCTAACAATCATTTTACATGATTTGGATTAAAATGTATGTATAATGTGTTATGTGTATGCCAGGTTGAAAAGATGTGTTTTTAGTCTAGATTTAAACTGACAGAGTGTGTCTGCTTCCCGAACTGTATTAGGAAGACTGTTCCAGAGTTTAGGAGCTAAATAGGAAAAGGATCGACCGCCAGCAGTTGACTTTGATATTCTAGGTATTATAAGCTGGTCAGTATTTTGGGATCGCAATAGACGTGAAGGACTATAATGTGTTAAGAGATCGCTCAAGTACTGGGGAGCTAAACCATTTAATGCTTTGTAAGTAATTAGCAAGATTTTAAAATGTATTCGGTGATTAATAGGAAGCCAGTGCAGGTTTGACAGAACTGGGCTAATATGCTCATATTTCCTGGTTCTAGTAAGAACTCGAGCTGCTGCATTTTGGACCAGCTGGAATTTGTTTATTAAGCGTGCAGGGCAACCACCTAGTAGAGCATTACAATAATCTAGCCTTGAACTCATGAACGCATGAACTAACTTTTCCGCATTTGTCTTAGAGAGCATATGTCGCAATTTAGATATATTTTTAAGATGGAAGAATGCCGTTTTACAGATGCTAGAAACATGGCTTTCAAATGAAAGATTGGTATCAAAGAGCACACCCAGGTTTCTAACTGACGACGAAGACTTGACAGAACAGCCATTGAGTGTTAGGCAGTAGTCTAGATTATTACGCGCTGAACTTTTTGGTCTAATAATTAGAATCTCTGTTTTTTCAGAATTAAGCAGTAGAAAGTTATTAGTCATCCAATTTTTTATATCGGTTATGCATTCTGTTAATTTAGTGAATTTGTTTGTTTCATCCGGATGAGAAGAAATATAGAGCTGAGTATCATCAGCGTAACAATGAAAGCTAATGCCATGCTTCCTAATAACTGCACCCAAAGGAAGCATGTACAGGGTGAAAAGCAATGGTCCTAACACTGAACCTTGAGGAACTCCATACTGAACTTGTGACCGATATGACATCTCCTCATTTACTGCTACAAACTGATAACGGTCAGATAAGTATGATTTGAACCAGGCTAATGCAACTCCACTAATGCCAACATAATTTTCAAGTCTATTCAGAAGGATTTTGTGGTCAATTGTATCAAATGCAGCACTAAGGTCCAGTAACACTAACAGAGAGATACAACCACGATCGGATGATAAGAGCAAATCATTAGTAACTCTAATAAGAGCAGTCTCAGTACTATGATATGGTCTAAATCCTGACTGGAAATCCTCGTAGATGCTGTTTCTTTCTAGAAAGGAACATAGTTGTGAAGATATTGCCTTTTCTAGAATCTTTGACAAAAAAGGTAGATTCGATATCGGCCTGTAATTAACTAATTCTGTAGGATCAAGTTGTGGTTTTTTAATAAGCGGTTTAATTACGGCCAGCTTAAAGGTTTTTGGTACGTATCCTAATGACAAAGAAGAATTAATAATATTAAGGAGAGGATCTATGATCTCTGGAAGCAACTCTTTCAGTAGCTTAGTTGGTATTGGGTCTAGCATACATGTTGTTGATTTTGATGATTTAACGAGTTTAGACAATTCTTCCTCCCCAATAGCAATGAAGGAGTGGAATTTTTCTTCGGGGACACTAAAATTTACTGTATTTTGTGATATTGTAGTAGACGGTTGCATGGTTATAATTTTCTCTCTAATATTATGAATTTTGCAAGTAAAGAAGTCCATGAAGTCATTACTGCTGTGCTGTTTTAAAGCATCTGGGGTTGAGGCTTTATTTCTTGTTAATTTAGTCACTGTCTCAAATAAATACCTAGGGTTGTATTTGTTTTCTTCTAAGAGGGTGGAAAAGTAAGCAGATCTAGCTGATTTTAAGGCTTTTCTGAATGCAATAGAGCTGTCTTTCCATGAAATGCGAAAAACCTCTAGCTTAGTTTTTTTCCAGCTCCGCTCCATTTTTCTGGCTGCTCTCTTGAGGGCCCGGGTGTGCTCGTTGTACCACGGTGTTGGACTATTTTCTTTAATCTTCTTTAAGCGCAACGGAGCAACAGTGTCTAAAGTGCTGGAAAAGAGAGAGTTAATAGTTTCTGTTGCAACATCAAGTTCTTCTAGGCTATCTGGGATGTTAAGTAGATCAAACTGATCAGGAAGATTATTTATAAAGCTATCTTTTGTGTTAGGAGTGATAGTTCTACTATATTTATAACAGGGAGTTAGTTTTTCGACTTTGGCTAAAGGTAGTCTACACGCAACTAAGTAATGATCTGAGATGTCATCGCTCTGCTGCAGAATTTGAACAGTATCAACATTGATCCCATGCGACAATATTAGATCTAAAGTATGATTATGAGAATGAGTGGGTCCTGATACATGTTGTGTAACTCCAATAGAGTTTAAGATGTCTCTAAATGCCAATCCCAATGCGTCTTTTTCATTATCTACATGGATATTAAAATCACCGACAATTATGACTTTATCTGCAGACATTACTAATTCTGAGAGAAAATCAGCAAATTCTTTGATAAAGTCTGTATGGTGCCCTGGTGGCCTGTATAGAATAGCCAGCACAAAAGTTAAACAGGAATTATTACTTGCACTAGATAATTTTACATTAAGGACCATCGCTTCAAAAGAATTATATTTCAAATTAGACCTTTGAGCAGTACTGATCGTGTTACTATAAATTACAGCAACACCTCCTCCTTTACCTTTCAGACGAGGCTCATGTTTATAATAGTAATCTTGAGGGGTGGACTCATTTAAAGTAATATAATCGTCTGGTTTTAGCCAAGTTTCTGTCAAACACAGCACATCTAGTTTATGATCTGTAATTATATCATTTACAATAAGTGCTTTTGAGGAAAGGGATCGTATATTCAGCAACCCAAGCTTTATCATTTGTTCATTTGTGTTATAACCGTTCTTAGTTGTTTGTAAATCAATTAAATTTTTACCCTTAAACGGTTTTGAGAGTTTTTTGTATTTGCTAATTCGTGGAACAGACACAGTCTCTATAGGATATCTAGGAGAAAGAGTTTCTATGTGTTGTAATTTATCTGACCTCTGTGACGTGAGACAGCTAGCAGACGGTCGGTTTAGCCAGTTTGTCTGCTTCCTGACCTGGACCCCAGTTAGTCAAGGTTTAGCTCTAAGACTATATGCCAAATTACTAGAGAGAAGAGCGGCACCATCCCAGGTGGGATGAATACCATCTCTTTTTAACAGGTCAGGTCTGCCCCAAAAACTTTTCCAATTGTCTATGAACCCTATGTTATTCTGCGGGCACCACTTAGACATCCAGCCATTGAGTGAGGATAATCTGCTAAGCATCTCATCACTCCTGCGCATAGGGAGAGGTCCAGAGCAAATTACAGTGCCTGACATCGTACTTGCGAGTTCACACACCTCTTTAATATTAGTTTTAGTGATCTCCGACTGGCGAAGTCGGACATCATTAGCGCCGACGTGAATAACAATCTTAGAATATTTACGATTAGCCTTAGCCAGCACTTTTAAATTTGCTCATCAAGACAGTGTCCAAGTATTCCCCAAAGCGATCGAAAGACGCAGCGCGAGTTCGCTTGAAAGGGAACTACTTTCTTGATATTATGGACAGAGGTTTTGAGAAAGATGAAAATAACAGTTGGGTAGCACCACTGCCATTTAAAAACCCACGACAGCGTCTTCCTGAAAATCGGACACAAGCAATGAAATGACTTTTGTCACTGTTGCGCAACTTTGAGAAAAAACCACATATGAAAGAACACTTTGTCTCCTTCATGGAGAAAATCTTTAAGAATGGGCAAGCAGAGTTGGCTCCACCTCTCAAAGATGAAGAAGAACGGTGGTATCTCCCCATCTTTGGTGTATACCATCCAAAAAAACCTGGACAAATCCGGGTGGTGTTTGATTCTAGTGCCCAATTCAATGGTGTTTCCCTTAACGATGTGCTGTTACCAGGCCCTGACCTCAATAACTCGCTTTTGGGTGTGCTTATTCGATTTCGTAAAGAGTCAGTTGCCATAACTGCAGATATCCAGCAGATGTTTTATTGTTTTCTTGTTAGAGAAGAAGACAGGAACTTTCTGAGATTTTTGTGGTTGAGATTTCTGAGACAATAACCCAAGCAAAGAGATAGTGGAGTATCGTATGAAGGTACATGTCTTTGTTTACATACTTTGTTTTGGTTTCATTCTGCGAATCAGTAGTCATTAGCAAGGAGTAATCTTTGGTAACTGTGGTAACTGTACTGCTATTGTTTGTTTGTTTACCGCGTGGCGACTCGGCGTGCTAGTTTCGATCAAAACAGTTTTTCTACCTCGTGTGTTTTTGCCTTCTATTGCACTTCTAACGCAACGCGGAGCTGTGGGCGTGGCATTTGGCTGTTTTCACCGAAACAGGATAATTAGCTGCTGCGCACGCTGTCGCGGAAGCGTCAGCGGAAGCGTTTCAGCGTCCTCGTGTGAAGACAGACGAGTGTAAATACGTTCGACTCTACCTGCGCGACTCCACCGAGCAACGACACCAGCAAGTCTGTCTAATATTTCTATTCCCTTTTTCTTACTTTCACACTACACTTTCTCTGCTATCATGTGCTTTCAGTATATTCCTGTCGTCTCTCAACGTCGCTCTGTTAACACTCGCCGAAGGTTGCGCAACATTAACAACCTGCATTCTGTTCCTTCCTCTAATGCACCTCTCTCCATCTCTGTAGGTCTCTGGAACTGTCAGTCAGCGGTCAATAAGGCTACCTTTATTCCAGCCTTTGCTACTAACTCTGCTCTTAATATCCTAGGTTTGACTGAGACATGGATTCGTCCAGAGGACTCAGCAACCCCCGCTGCTCTCTCTAACAATTTCTCTTTCTCCCACACTCCTCGCCAGTCTGGGAGGGGTGGGGGCACAGGTCTCCTCATTTCTAACAACTGGACATACTCTACTCACTCCTCCTTATGCATGTACAATTCGTTCGAATTTCACTCCATTACAGTTTCATCTCCTGCAATAATCCAATTTGTTGTAATCTATCGCCCTCCAGGTCAGCTGGGCACCTTTGTTGAGGAGATGGACATGCTGCTGTCATCATTTCCTGAAGATGGCACTCCGCTGGTCGTCCTTGGTGACTTCAACATACATTTGGAGAAGCCTGGTGCTACACACTTCCTCTCTCTTCTAGCCTCATTTGACCTCAACCAACTCATCACCACAGGTACTCACAAGTCGGGCAATCAACTCGACTTGATCTACACACGCAACTGCACCACAGACAACACTCTAGTTAAACCACTGCATGTTTCTGACCACTCTTTCATTACATTTCATATGCATCTTACTAATCCTGCAACACCAACCCCTCTTCCAGTCACTTTCAGGCGTAACCTGCGCTCTCTCTCTCCTTCTCAATTCTCCTCTATCTTCTCATCCTCTCTTCCCTCTCACAAACAGTTCTCAACTCTGGATGCGAATACAGCAACAGATACCTTATGTTCTACTCTAACGTCTTGCCTAGATAATATCTGTCCACTCTCTTCCAGGTCATCACGTGCTACTCCCTCTAGCCCCTGGCTAACTGATGTTCTTCGTGAACACCGGGCCAAGCTAAGGGCAGCTGAGAGAAAATGGCGCAAGTCAAAGGACCCATCTGACCTGAGTTTGTATAAATCTCTTCTCTCTACCTTTTCTACTGACGTCCATACTGCTAAATCTTTACACTTCCACACCAAGATCAACAGCACTTCCAACATGCATGCACTTTTCAAAACATTCAACTCTCTACTCTCTCCCCCTCCACCACCTCCCTCTACCTCTTTAACTGCAAATGATTTTGCCCATTTCTTTTTTAACAAAACTGCAACTATCAGTAGCCAGTTCTCACCTCCACTCACACACGAATTTACACTGCCATCTGAAACCAGAAACACTCTCTCAACCTTCTCTCCACTCACTGAGGTAGACGTATCTAAACTTCTCCTTTCCAGCCATCCAACCACCTGCCCTTTAGACCCAATCCCCTCACACCTTCTACAAGCCATCTCTCCTACAATCTTACCAGCACTTACTCACATCATCAACACATCCCTTCACACGGGATCCTTCCCCACCGCGTTCAAGCAGGCTCGGGTAACCCCACTGCTCAAAAAACCCACATTGAACGCATCACTCGTTGATAATTACAGACCTGTCTCTCTCCTACCATTCATATCTAAAACTCTTGAACGTGTTGTTTTAACCAAGTATCTTCTTTTCTGTCTCAGAATGACCGGTTGGACATCAACCAGTCTGGCTTCAAGAAGGGCCATTCAACCGAGACGGCATTACTATCTGTCACGGAAGCTCTAAGGAGTGCAAAAGCTGATTCAAAATCGTCAGTTCTCATTCTTTTGGATCTTTCTGCTGCCTTTGACACTGTTAATCACCAAATCCTTTTATCTACCCTCTCGTCACTGGGCATCACCGTAACTCCCCTTCAGTGGTTTGAATCCTATCTCACGGATAGGTCCTTCAGGGTGGCATGGTGCGGGGAGGTCTCTAAAGAATGTCAACTGATCACCGGTGTTCCACAGGGCTCAGTTCTTGGACCACTTCTCTTCTCCATGTACACCACATCACTGGGTCCCATCATAGAGGCACACGGCTTCTCCTATCACTGCTACGGAGATGACACTCAGCTCTACATATCGTTTCAACAAGATGATCCAACGGTGGCTGCGAGAATCACAAGCTGCCTAGCGGACATCTCGACATGGATGAAAGAGCATCATCTGCAGCTCAACCTGGAAAAGACGGAGCTTTTAGTCTTTCCTGCCGATCCAACCCGACAGCATGATTTCACTATCCAGAACGGTGCTACCACGATAACCCCTTCAAAGTCTGTCAGAAATCTTGGAGTGATCTTTGAGGACCAGCTGACCTTCAAGGACCACATTGCAAAGACGGCTCGATCATGCAGGTTTGCACTGTACAACATTAGAAGGATCAGGCCATTCCTAACTGAGCAAGCTACGCAACTTCTGGTGCAGGCCATGGTCATTTCCAGACTGGACTACTGCAACGCTCTTCTGGTTGGGCTTCCTGCAAATGCAATCAAACCCCTACAACTGATCCAGAATTCAGCAGCTCGTCTGGTCTTCAACCAACCGAAAAGGTCTCATGTCACACCACTCTTCATCTCACTACACTGGCTCCCTCTCGCAGCACGCATCAAATTCAAAGCACTGACTCTTGCATACAAAACTTACACAAACTCAGCACCTTCATACTTCCACTCATTGGTACAACTCTACACACCTACCAGGAACCTTCGATCGATCAACGAGCGGCGACTCGTGGTTCCATCACAGAGAGGAAAAAGAACGATCACAAGAACATTTTCATTCACCACCCCTGGCTGGTGGAACACACTCCCTGCCCTCATCCGGAATGCAGATTCCCTGTCGAGGTTTAAAAAGCTACTAAAAACGCATCTCTTCCATGAGCACCTAACATGACACACACATGCACTCACAAAAAAAAAAAAAAAAAAAAAAAAAAAAAATATTTCCCTTTTCTCTACTCCCCATGCTTGTGCTACTTGTATTCAGAATGTTTGAAACTTTGTATTGTAAGCGCTCTTATGTGTTTTTGTATCCTTTGGACAAATTGCTTCTATAATCCTCAAATTGTAAGTCGCTTTGGATAAAAGCGTCTGCTAAATGAGTAAATGTAAATGTAAATGTAAATGTCTTTGGAAACAGCCCATCGCCAGCAGTTGCCATCTATGGTCTCAGAAAATCTGTCCACTTGGAAGGACAGGAACAAGATTCTGAAGTGCAACAGTTTGTAGAACGTGATTTCTATGTAGATGATGGTTTGAAGTCTCTTCCCACAGTAGAAGAAGCAGTGAGTTTGCTAAAGAGGACACAAAACATTCTTGCAAGATCAAATGTGAGGTTGCACAAGATTGCCTCAAACAGGAGGGAGGTCATGGAAGCCTTTCCATCACAAGATTACGCAAGCGATCTAAAAGACCTGGATCTGGATAGAGATAATCTTCCCATACAACGCAGTCTGGGGTTAAACTGGGACCTCAAAACAGACCACTTCTCTTTTCAAGTACCTGAGGGAACAAAACCTTTTACACGTCGAGGAGTCTTGTCGACTATTAACAGTTTGAACGACCCTTTAGGATTTGCTGCCCCAGTAACCATCCAAGGTAAATTCATTCTGCAAGAGTTAAGCTTGGGGAACACTGATTGGGACTCTCCATGCCTCAGGACATGGAAGAGGCATGAGACACATGGCGCAATTCCTTACAAGAACTAAGACATCTCCAGATACCCAGAACCTACTCAGAGCAGTCACCCTCAGAAGCTACATGCAAAGAATTGTGCGTGTTTTCAGATGCTTCAACCAAAGCCATTGCTGCAGTTGCTTATCTCAAGCTCTCATATGCGGAGAGAAACAATCATGTAAGCTTTGTAATGGGTAAAGTGAAACTTGCTCCATTTCCGGAACATACCATCCCGAGGTTGGAACTGTGCGCTGCAGTCTTAGCAGTGGAGTTGGCAGATCTCATTTCATCTGAGATTGACATTGATCTTGATACTATCTCGTTTCACACAGACAGCAAGGTGGTATTGGGATATATTCATAATCAGACTAGACGCTTCTATGTTTATGTCAACAACCGAGTCTTAAGGATAAGAAGATCTAGTCACCCTGAACAGTGGCATTACGTACGCACTGATCAAAATCCAGCAGATATAGCCACAATATCCATTCCTGCAGTGTGTCTTGCAAACAGCCCATGGCTTTTGGGCCCCACATTCCTTGTGGATTCTACTTGCCCTCCAGAGAAGGAAACCTTCGAGCTAATGAATCCTGTGCTTGATGTGAATGTACGACCAGAAGTGTCCAATTTCAGTACCACAACTGTGAGCAATAAGCTGGGATCTCAACGCTTCTCACGGTTCTCCAACTGGCAATCACTTATCCGATCAACCGGATGCCTCATTCACATTGCCAAAGGTTTTCACAATTCAGTATCTGATGAATCCTCATGTTGCAGAGGTTGGCATTATTGTCAAACAGCTTGCTCAGCAGAAAACTTCTCGAAGGCCAAGATTGTAATCCTTCGTGCTGTACAGGAAGAAACCTATGAAACTGAAATTTCATGCATCAAGAATGGGAAAAATCTTCCTAGAAGCAGTCCACTAATTTCACTAAGTCCATTCATTGACGAACAAGGACTTCTGAGAGTAGGAGGTTGCATTTCAGCAGCAGGACTGGATCAGGATGAAAAGAATCCGTTAATCATTCCTGGAAAGCATCATATTGCATCCTTATTGGTAAGGCATTATCACCAACAAACCCAGCATCAAGGACGCTTGTTCACTGAAGGAGCCATCCGTTCAGCTGGGTTTTGGATCATTGGAGGCAAGAGGCTTATAAATAACATACTGTACCATTGTGTTCTTTGTCGAAAACTTTGTGGTCACCTTCAAATTCAGAAGATGGCTTCTCTTCCATCGGACCGGTTATGTACAGATCCGCCGTTCTCTAATGTGGGCCTAGATGTATTTGGACCATGGTCCATCTATGCACGTCGGACAAGAGGAGGTCTGGCACATGACAAAAGATGGGCGGTGATTTTCACATGTCTTAGTGTCAGGGCTGTCCACATTGAAGTAATAGAGTCGTTGGACACCTCCAGTTTTATCAATGCCCTCAGGCGCTTCCTTGCTCTTCGTGGTCCAGTAAAACAAATTCGTTCAGATCGTGGGACGAATTTCATTGGTGCATGCAATGAGCTTCAGATCCCATCAAACATCAATGATAAGAGTGTTCAAAAGTACTTAGCTGAACAAGGTTGCTCCTGGATATTCAATCCTCCTCATGCCTCCCACATGGGTGGCTCCTGGGAAAGAATGATAGGGTTGGCAAGGAAGATACTAGACTCCATGTTCCTTCAGCTAGGGAACATAAAACTAACTCATGATGTGCTTACTACCTTCATGGCTGAAGTAACCGCCATCATCAGTGCCCGACCCCTAGTGCCAGTGTCTACTGATCCAAGTGATCCCATTTCTCCTCACACCTTCCATTCTCCTCACACAGAAAGTGTGCCCCCCTGTCCCTGCTGGTGATTTTGGAACCAAAGATATTTTCCAACATCAATGGAGACAAGTGCAACATCTAGCTAACACATTCTGGGATAGATGGAGGAAACAGTATCTGTGTTCACTACAGACACGTCGAAAGTGGCAACGTGATCGACCCAATGTTGATCCAGGTAGCATTGTGCTCCTCAAAGATAACCAAGCCAAAAGAAATGAATGGCCAATGGGAATTGTTACTCAGGCATTTCCAAGCAAAGATGGGAAAATCCGCAAGGTGGAAATAAAAATTCCTAAAAAAGACGGCACCAAGCTCTTTCTTAGACCAGTAACGGAGATTGTTGTACTGCTTCCTCCTGGGACCAAGTGAAGGAATGTCAACAAGCAGTTATTAGTGGTGGCGCTCACGCCAGACGGGGAGTGTTCTGTTACAGTAATAGTCAAAGTTAATTAGTTTAGTTGACAGTTTGTCTCCCTCTACTGGTTTTCTTAGGATAATGTAGTATTATGTTGTTATTATCATGTGCATGATCAGCTGACTAACCAGGAAATTAATGTCTTCCATGAGGTTACTGTTTTCATGAGTCACAAATGCTACATCAGCTCCATCTGCATTCATCCTTGGCCTTTGGTAGCTTCGTCGGTACGTTTATTGTTATTATTCATAATACCTTTAATTATATTTGATTATTGGAAGTATTTGTAACCTGTGTTGTTAGAGTGCATCTATATAAATGTAGATCATGTGGAGATATGGATATGTTCATTGCTTTCGTTTTCCTGACAATTTATGTTGATATTAGTAAGTATTGTCATTTATACATGTATATACTTATGTAAATTCATTTTGTTTTCTTCTTATTTGTAGTTTTACCCTACCCTTATTAAAATACCAAAAAGGACATTCCGTGTCTGTGGAGTTTATGAGGGAGAGTTTACCTTGCTGTTAAAATACACAAAGGACGTATACGAGAACAGTACAGTTACAGTGACATTGATGTGTTAACAGACCAGAATCAACTTGTAAACTAAACTAACTAAACTAATTTTGTAATTCTACAAAATAGAAAATGCAATTATTGTCACACAATAATCAATAATGTCAAGAAAAAAATTTTAATCATGGATTAAATTTAAAAACATAACATTTGAATACAAATTTCACAATACCAAACATTTATAGTGTTGACTGTATTTATAACTGCATGATTACAGTTCACACTAAACCACATAGATTTTTTGGTGAGTTTCAGATAATCTTTTCATATGGAGAGGAGAGATGGGGGAGGAGGGTGTGAAAGGAAGGAGCTTTAGATTAAGACAATACTGAGGTGATCAACTCAGTGTGATTGTATCTCGCATGAGGATACTAAATTAATTTCCAGAAATTTCCTTTGTTTACTTGGAGAGTAGACCTTCTCTAAGACAGGCGACTCGTCATCTTCTGTGTTTTTCAGAACTGAATATGTAATAATGATTGGCAAAACATTAATCCTTGTAAGAGTTAACAGTTTAACTACAGTCAAACATCTGAAAAAGTAGCTAGCTACACTACTTACTATCAACACTAGCTAAACTACTTAGAATTTTTTTACGTATTTTAATTATATTTTTTTACAATTTCATTGTATATTAAACATATATATTGTATATTAACGTTTAATTAAATAATTAAATCACTTTAAAAGAAGAATGTCATTTTGAGCAAATCATGCGCTGCTTGCTTAAATACAGTGTGCTTCATTCGGAAACCTGTGCAATCTAATTAATGAGATCACAGCCTTTGGCATGTTATAAGTACATTAAGCTATATTGTAGTTTTGTTTTTCCAATGCAATGCCGCAAAACACAACACTAATGATCTTTCAGGTTCATTAATGTAAAGCCAAACTTGTGTTATAGTTACATTTGATGTTCACCCAGAAACACTTTTCAGAAAACATGCTTTAATGGCTTTGTTTTGTTCTAACGAGAAGACACACAAATGCGGAAAGAAACAGGAGCATTTGTGAACCATATCTCGGCCTCCAAACTGGGTTCCTCTCCTGGACATTTGGAGACGGTGAATTGCTGCAGCAGGGAGGTGAAGAAGAGGAAGATCACATTACGAGCCAGCTGCTCTCCCAAACACCCTCTCTTACCTGTAAGCAAATGCCAGAAGCCAAAGTTACTCTTCATGTTGTATTATTGACAAGAAACAAGCAAATTAACTAGAAGAATGGCAATATTACTAATCTAGGACAATTTTTCATCCATTATGCCAGAAAATGCTACTATGTCTGTGCACTAGTTGTTTTTGTTGCATAACAGCCTGAGAGTTGAGAATTCATTCGGTAGGGAAAAAAAGTATATTGCCCTTGGGTACATGAAGTATAATTAGTGTGTAGTTGTTTTGGTCTTGTTTATTTAATACCAGAAGTCCAAAAGATAAATACAAGCATATCACTTTTTGAGAAGTTATTTTGGATTCTGTTTACAAACATTACCTGCTGAAAAAGGTAAGAAGGCATCTCTCTTCCTAAACTGACCATTTTCATCCAGGAAGTGTCCAGGGTTAAAGGTGTTTGGGGTTTCCCATTCATTTGGATCATGAAGGACTGAAGATAAGTTTGTTGTAATAGATGTGCCCTAATGAAGAGAGAATGAAAAATGTGTAATGTGTTTATGCAGCATTCAGTAGAGAAACAATGACTGATTGTCTTAAGATTCTTATGCCAAAATCAGATATATGTATGAAAATACCTATATATAACTGTATTTAAACATGAAACTTAGACTATAGACTATATTTGGGCTAGTCTCACATAGAATAGAACAGAATATAATTCATACCTTAGGAATGAAGAATCCCCCTAGTGTTGTGTCTTTAGAGGCTTGTTTTGGGAATCCCAGTGGAACAACATCTCCAAATCTTTGAATCTCATGAATAACAGCATCAGTATAAGGCATCTGAACTCGGTCAGCCAGGCAAGGTTGACGTGACTGTCCAATCTCCCTGTCTATCTCTGCCTGGACCTTTTCTGAAGGTAATAAACGTTTTTCCATAAGTGATCACATGTTCAATATTCTTTAAACAGCCAATTAAATCTAAAGCCACACTAACCCTGTATTTCTGGAAATTTGAGCATAAAAAGTAGACCCCAGCGCAATGTAGTAGCAGAGGTCTCTGTCCCGGCCTCAATCATGTCTAGGCAAGATACCAATAACCCTTCTATGTTAAAACCAGCCTCAGGGTCACTCTTTTTCTTGATTGGAGATTGGGAGAGGGAGTGGGAGAGAGACAGGCAGAGAGCACTTTATTATTCCTTAAACCATACATCACATTACTAAGAAATATATTAAATAACACATATATATATATATATATATAAAAAATATCTGAAAAAACTGAAATATATATACAGTGGAATATGGTTATGTAGACGGCCTAGGGCAGGGGTCGGGAACCTATGGCTCGCGAGCCATGTATGGCTCTTTTGATGGCTGCATATGGCTCTTTTGACACCGAATCCGACTCTTCACATACTTGACCACCATCTTGGACTGGTAGATAAAGTGCACGGATCCAGTGCCGTCCACTCCAAAACAGTGCCCTTTATAAATTATAAATTAGTTCCTCAGGTGGCTCCATGGCTATAGTCCAGTGGTTCCCAACCTTTTCTTGTTTGAGGCACCCTTGGAAAGCCTTTCAAAAGTTCCCGGCACCCTTATAAGGAAATAGATATTTCAAGCCCGGAGAGAGAGACCTCCACGCGATTGTTGACGGGGAGGGGGGGGGGGGGGGGGGGGGGAGGAGACCGGAGAGAGAGACCTCCACGCGATTGTTGACGGGGGGGGGGGGGGAGAAGGACTCTCCGCTATCTCGGTAGTCCCCTCCCTCCCTCTCCCTCTCCCGCCAAGAGAGAATGACGTTAGTGCAATTTTTTCTCCGAAATTTTGGCGGCACCCTCAAAAGATCTCACGGCACCCCTTAGTGCCGCGGCACACCGGTTAGGAACCACTACTATAGTCCTATGAGACAACATTTATGCAGCAAGATTGTTGACAACCAGAGCTCTCCACTTATAGGACAGTTGTGGCACTAGCTATTTCCATTTTGATAGTTTAGCAGACACCTTCTTCAGCAGACCGTCCCAATTTTTCTTTTAAAATGGGTCATTATCCAAATAAACTCCTAATGCTTTTAAACCATCTACCGCATTAAGGCAGATGCCTTAAACCGTCTGCCACATTTAAGCCATTAAGGCCGCAGCCCAACACAATCAAGGAATTACAACGTTTCCTTGGTTTTGCAAACTTTCATACGCAACTTCAGTGTTATCAGTGCTCCTTCAACCTCTCTCCTTCGCAACATGCCCAAGTCTCTGTCCTGGACGCTGAACACCACCCAGGCCTTTGAAGCCCTCAAGACGGCCTTTTGTACAGCTCCTACCTTCGCCCATCCGGACCACCAGCTTCCCTTTGTAGTCGAGGTCGACGCTTCTTGCATCAGGGTAGGAGCTGTCCTTTCACAGTGGCTGGGTAAGCCTCCACAGCTCCATCCATGTGCCTATTTCTCAAAAAGCTATCCCCGGTGGAGTGCAATTACAACATTGGTAACCATGTACTACTGGCCATCAAATTGGCTTTAGAGGAAGGGAGGCATTGGCTGGAGGGAGCCATTCATCCGTTCCAGGTCATCACAGACCATCAAAATCTTGCATATCTGCATGACGCCAAAAGATTTAACCCCCGTCAAGCCTGGTGGGCCCTGTTTTTCACCCGTTTCATCTTCTCAATAACCTAGCAGCCAAGTGACAAGAATGTAAAAGCTGATGCTCTATCAAGGCAGTTTTCTCCCGAAGATAAACCACAGTCATCTGAATCCATCCTCCCTCCAGCCCTCATTCAATGGTCCATAGATCACCAGATCTCTGAAGCCACTTGGGAAGTGCCAGCTCTGCCTTGGGGGGGGGCTGCAAGTTGATCCCTTTCCAATGCCTGCAAGTTGATCCCTCTCAAAGGGTTGCCAACGGTCATGGAGATGGCGGAGGCCTTTTTTCATCAAGTCTTCAGACACTTTGGCCTCCCCGAAGATATTGACACATCTCACCATCCTTTCATGTCTCCCTATTGAAGCCCTTCACTAAACCTCTTCTCCCTTCCTTCACAGAGTCTGGTGCCGAAGCCGTGCCTCCTCCTCCTGTGGACATGACAGACCAGGACATCTTGACTGCTCTTTTGACCTGGAAAAAAGCATTGGGCTGATTGACCCCGTCAACAATTGCGAACAGGTCTCTCCCTTTTTTTTGGCTCATCATGCTGAACAGGTTGGCCTAACACAACCCTGATCTAGTGGACTGGGAGGGATTCGGCCCCGAGGAATGGTCGTAGGTTCCCTGGGATAAAATTCTGGACCCTGATCTCCTGACAGAATTGCACGCCGCCCATCCGAGCCGACCAGCACCTTGGGCCGAGGCTAACCTTGTCGTTGTCTGCCACGGTCCTCAGGAGCTGCCCGTGGAGGGTGGGTTACTGTCTCCGATCAGGCCTTGTCCCTCGCACAAGACTCGCTCACTCCTCCCACACACATGGGGCATGGACATTAACCAACACAAATGCAGTTCCTTCATACTCAATTTGTGTTATTAATAATCTGGCTTCAACAATATTATCTATGTTTAAAATGTTGACATTCATGTTTGCAGAAAACAAAATGGCTATTCCTGTACTGTTGTTTGTGCCATGGCTCAAAGCAAACTTGCCTTCCCACCACATTCTCCACTCAATTGCATTGTCCTTAGTGTGAGTTTCTTGTAAAAATGAAACGTTAATCTTTTTAATTTTTAATAAACTCAAAAACCATTTTTAATTTTCCCCTGTCTCATCCTCCATTCATATTCAGAAAACCCACCCTCAAAACATCCATATAAGAATAGAACAATAAAGAGGAAGAGACAGAAAGAAACAGTAAAGTGTAAAAGCCACCATGTGATGTTTAGTTATTTTGATGTCTTTGGGATTTAAAAAAAATATTTTCTTAGTTTTGTTACCATCTTCTTCAATCTAAACCTTTTCTTGTCCAAAGCCTCATAACTGACCGTTCTATGAAACAACTGTACTTACGCTATAAACTTCTCTGGGTCTGGGAAAAAATCTGTCACATCAAAAGCCTTGCCAAATGTCATGTCTAGAAAGTAATTTATCTCCTTTAGAGTGTACACTTCTCTTTCTATCTGTAACCCCATATCAGAAATCTCAGAAAATGTATCATCATCTTTCAGGTCTGTTCCACAACTTTCTTCACTCTTTGATGAATCAACACTTGCCTCCTCACCATCTCCCTGCTCACTCACATCATTGATCATTACATCACTGTCACGTACTTCTGGTTCAACACCAGCTTTGTCAGTTTGACTATCATCATGTACACTTTCAGCCTGTTGATCAATGTGATCATCCCGCTCCCCCACAGCTGAAGGCGTTCTCCCTGCTAACACCAGCCTTATGTGGGCACGTTAGTCTTTTCTGACCAACATTACCACATTCAAAGATTTGCATACTTCCAGTGTTAGCATAGAACAAATAGCCATTACCTCCTGCATCACCCTAAAAGACATATCTAAACTTGGTTTGTTCAGAAACATAAACACTTGTCTTCTAAAAGACATGACATGTCTTAACATCTCACTTTTACAGCCGAGTTGAAGCGCTCTTACTGCACTAGCAAACTTTTTGTAGAACGAAAATCCTCACATAATTTCCTCATTGGGAATGAATGGAGGCACGTTCGACACCACTTTTTTGATTGGAGCAACAAACGATGAAACAAAAATAAACGGTGTTCTGATGCCAAACAAAACGACACACATACACCCAAAAATAAAAATAAAATAAAAATAAAATATAATCTTCTTTACAAAATATTATTTATGTTTCAGTAGAAAAATGAAAGAATAGAAAGAAAGAAAAATAAGTCACAATAAGTCGCCCTCTCCACGGACGAACCCTCAGATACCCAACCCTCTCATCAGACTGAGAGAGAGAGAGAGAGAGAGAGAGAGAGAGAGATTATTTAATTATTCAAAATTTAATTAATATAAAAATCTTTCTTTAGTTACCTTTTCCATCTCTGCCAGGTAGTTGTCTATAAAGTCACGTGGGTTTAAAGGGTCCCAGTCCACTTTGTGTTTAATGATTTCTCCTCTCAGGAAGTTTGTGATCTCCACATAGTTGGAAAACATTTTCTGGTGGGGACCAGGCAAATATTCCAAGAGTGAAGGACACACATTATATAGCTGCAAAAGATGATATAGTGGGGGATGAAAATAGATTTTTAATTATAATTAACTACGATTCTTAACCAAAAAGTAGTGTTTAAGAATGGTGTCATGAATTAGTACCTGAACTCTTGGAGAACCTGCTAACTGAACACATTCATTGTCAAGACGCAGGAATCTTTGGTAGCATTCATCATGATAGTCAAAGCGTTGTCCAAATGTCATACTGGCAACAATATTTGAGGCAGCACTGTGTAAGATGGCCATAGGGTTGAAAGGTCCTGTTTGGGATAAAGCATGGGTATTTATCCAAATGCCAAATTGTTCCCATAATTCTTTTCCCCACTGAACTAAAACTCTCCAGTTGATGAGACATTTAGACAATACCTTTTTCTGCCCTAAAAGCATCACAAAGGTAGACAGACTCTTGTTGGATGCTGTGCTCCAGTGTTTTCTTGCCCTCTCCAAAGGTCCGCAAATGGAAGGCAGCAAATCTCCTATGCATCCGCCACAAATATCCATTACTCATTGTTAAACCTACATTATGACATGTAACAATGAAAGTTTGATTATCATTAAGAAATCACCAATCCTATTAGAGAATAAAATGAGTTTTTAATTTTAAGCATTATAGTCAGTTTACGTACCAAGTCCTTTATAAGTTTTATGAAATATTGGGACAACTGGGCGGTCAATGAAACAGTCGTTCTGAGTAATGAGGGCATCCTTCACAATTTTATATCCAGACACGACTACCATTTTCTCACTGCCCACTCTTAGGCTGAACACCTTCCCGTAGACTTCAGCCAACTGAAATTCAAAATATTTTATTTTATTTATAACAATCATGGGACATTTGATCTTACCATTAAGAGTTATCCTAGCCATAAAAGTTCTTAGTTAAGAGTTTCCTATTAAAACCTAAGACCAACTCCTCCGATTGTGGCATTGGCTTCCCAAGAAAGGAAGGATACAACAGCTGGATGCTTCGCTTCCTTTCCTACACAGAATTCGTTGTGCCAGTGAAAACAGGATTTTGTTTAGAGAAATTGCTGTTTTTTTGTATACGTTGATTCTTATTGGTTTTAGCTTACTCAAATATCTAATAATAGCTAGATACCTTTGTTGAGGAGTTGGTTATGCTGGTGTCCTTCTCTGAGGAGGGTACTCCATTTGTAGGAGTCAATTTCAATATTTCAACAGCATCAATGTGAAATGTTGTTTAATTTCATTCATTTCAACAATTTCAACAGCAGGAGAAGCAATCACTGGAGTTAGAAAGCATGTAAGTGTTGTTTACATTCTTGATTCTATTCATTTTGGCTTCGCAATAGTTGTTAGCAAGGAGAAATCTTTTCAAATCTCTGTTTGTTTATGTTTATTCAACTATGTCATGACTTGGTATGTTAGTTTCGATCAGCCTCCTTTGTTTTCACCGAAGTAGGCGCAACATTTATAACCTGCTTCCTGTTCATTCCTTTTCTAATGGAACTTTCTTCATCTCTGTGAGTCTCTGGAACTGTCAGTTAGCAGTCAATAAAGCTACCTTTATTCCAGACTTTGCTACTAATTCTACTCTCAATATCTTAGGTTTGACTGAGACATGGATTCATCCAGAGGACGCAGCATCCCCTGTTGCTCTCTCTAACAATTTCTCTTTCTCTCACACTCCTCATCAGTCTGGGATGGGTGGGGGTAAAGGTCTTCTGATTTCTAATAATTGGAAATACTCAGTCTTCTCTATGCAAATGCAACTAATGTGAATTTCATTCTATTACCATTTCATCTCTGTCAATATTTCATTGACAAAACAACAACTATCAGCGGTCAGTTGCCCTCAACACACACCCAGGAACTTAGACTATCACCAGCCCTTTAGATCCTATCCTCGCACACCTTTTACCAGCACTCACACACATCATCAACACATTATTATAATGAGGGGAGACTCAGGTTGATCCAAACACATGTCTAGCAGGCCAGATCAAAACATGAACAAACAGGAATATAAGGAACAGGTAAGGTTGTGGTCGTGGAATAGGCAAAATAGATCACAACAGGCAGGTAAAAGGACAGGGCTAGGCTAGGCTAGGCTAGGCTAGGCTAGGCTAGGCTAGGCTAGGCTAGGCTAGGCTAGGCTAGGCTAGGCTAGGCTAGGCTAGGCTAGGCTAGGCTAGGCTAGGCTAGGCTAGGCTAGGCTAGGCTAGGCTAGGCTAGGCTAGGCTAGGCTGGGGAATTGTGCACTGAGGCAAATAAGACTTCGTGATGACAGTTCGTGTGAGTTAGTCTTTATTAGTTTGTGTGATTGAGTACAGCTGGTGCAGAAATCAGTCTACTGAACAGCATTGTGGGAAATGTAGTGTGTGTGTCTCAGTATAACTGTGAGAGCTCCCTCTGAAGCCAGATGGGGGAGTGACAGGGTTCATGATCGTAACAATTATTGCAGACTGGATCTTTTCCTACCCCATCCAGACAGGTTTGTGTATCCCCACTGCTGGAAAAGCTCACATTAAACACTTCACTTGTTGATCATTACAGACCATTCTCTCTCCTACCATTTGAAGCGAAAACACTTGAAGGAGTTTTCAACCAGACATCATCTTTCCTCTCACAGAATAACCAGTTGGACATCAACCAGTTTGACTCCAAGAATAGTCATTCAACCGAGATTGAATTGCTGTCAGTCACTAAAGCTGTAAGGATCGCAAAAGCTGATTCTAAATCATACAGGATAATGTCCTTTCATCGCAGAAAATATTTTCAACTTGACTGCAATGTTTTATTCTCCAATTCTTTTGTTTTTATTCAATGCATTTTGCCTGTACATAAATGAAGCTTTATGTCGCCATAAGAGATTAAAATCTAAAAATTAAAATATTTATTGCATTTATGAGAAAAATGCTCAGCTCCGAAGTCTCTATCGCATATTGCCTCAATGGTGTCCATTTCAGGATTGTTTGTGATTTTTTTCTTAGTGACTTACAGTCCTCTCGACTACCATTTTTCACAGATTTAGGAGTTAGTTTTAACACTAAAATTCTTTGTGAAATAATTAAAAGGTTAAGTCCTAAAATTAGGATTAGGGTCAGCATGGCCTTTATATTATATGAATAATTTTTCATAAATTGCTACTTTTAGCCATAAGATGTTTTGTGAATACAGCTCCAGGAAAATGTAAATAGCTGAATCCTTTTTTAAGTCTATAACACGAAAATAAATGAAATCATCACTAAAACGAAGAATGTAAATTGCCATGCAAACTAAAAGTTTATGAATGTAGCTCCTACCTTGTGCATGGTCCTAAAATCCATGTCAGTGAAGACAGTTCCCAGAAATGGCAGAGGCCAGGGTCCTGGAGGGAAATTGGAAGGATTCTTATTTTTTATCATATCAGCAATGATCAGAAATACAAAAAATAAAATGATCCAGCTTTTAAAATCAAAGCAGTCAAATAAAACGTGTAGGATCATGTTGGTTGGGAAAATGTCAGGTTCTCTTTGTCTTGTTTGAGATCTGTGGTGCTTTTGTACAGGACTGGAGAGGAGGAGTATAGGGATATTACATAAGAGTAGAAAGGGCAGATAATGAGACCCCATTAGTTATATTATACACATTGTCTTCTATTGATGACTTATTACCTAATTTATGATGTGATTTATGGATATATAATTTATGTCCACCTGCCACTCAGACATGTTTTATGTTGTGAATGCATGTGTTCTGTCACCCTGATTGGTTGGCCAGTGGCAGTCAATGGCTGTTTGCATTTTAGTATGATCAATGTACAGACAACCAATGCCTAGTTTTTGTGCTATATATCTTCTCCTACTCCTACTGTGATGTAATCGACGTTTCTGATGGCATGTGTTCTATGTATTTGTTAGTCGTGCGTCAGACACCAAGTCTGATGCACTTTATCACTTATAAAATGATGTCTCGTCCAAATGAGGCATACCATGAAAATTAGTCATTCTTGAAGAATTCATTAATTATTCATTAACTTGTAATATGGAAAATATTATGATTTAAATATTTTTTCGTTTACATGGGTATTTAAAAACTGTTCAATCTCATGTTTTGAACTATATACTATACTATAATTATGGTTGACGCAGCCCAAGTTCCCTTGAAAGGGAAATCAACCAAAGAACTGATATATAAAGTGCAGTTTCATTATGTTAAATTAAAATGGCATGTTCCCTTTGTCAGAGAATTTCAAAGTGTTGAAGCCCTGCTGTTACATTAGTATGATGCGGGATGAACAACTCGGAGAGAAATTACTTTTAATAAATGGAACAAAAACACTTGAAATATACAAAGTAAATGACTCTGAAACTCGGAACACAGAGAAACATTAACACTCAAGTCAGCATCACACAAAGACAACATCCATGTAGTAACGTATACGATTGACCAAGACATGTGAACACAGGAGGGTTTATATACAGTAAAAAATGAGAAACACCTCACTGGACTTAAGAAGGTAAGTGATTCGACAAGTACAGGTGCAGGAAGGACATGGAAGATACGTAGACGTATCAACACCTAAATGCAAATGCTATTTTAGAAACAGGACCATTGTTTGGGTGACCCAACTTGTGGTGGGACTGCACCAGGCCACTCCCCTCTGTAGACAGATGTTGTCACATCTCTCTCTTTTCTTGGGATCAAGAGTACAGCCATGCTGAGAAAAATAAATATTAGTGGAAAAGAGTGGAGAGAGATTACTAAAATCCATACCGATTCCAGAAAAGGAGGGTGCAAACAGATAGTTACTAGCATTCCTCTGAACACATATTAAGCTAGTTTTGCAAAGAGAACATGAATAACATGGAATGCATTGATATAATATACATAGATTGTCTTGACTTGACCTCATAATCATTTCAAGTCAAATATTATTTTTTTTTGGCATTATTTTGTCTCACTAGGCATGACTACTATAAAGTTACTGATTAATGTATGCATCTTGGAACTATTTGGTTGAGAGTTTAAATAAAATGTGTTGTGTCCACAAAATGTCCACAAAACATGGAATGAAGCCAGATGATGTCGATTAAAGTCTGAGAGTGAGAATTAGAGCACAACAGAAACATTAAGTCAAGTCAAGTCAAGTCACCTTTATTTATATAGCGCTTTTTACAATGTAGATTGTTTCAAAGCAGCTTTACATTGGTCACAGAAAAAACAATATAAACAAAGTTTGTTTGGCTGAACAGTAGCCCCAAAAGAGCAGGCGAATAAATACAATTGATGAATTTTAAGTGTTAAGTTTCCCCAACTGAGCAAGCCATAGGCAACAGCGGCAAGGAACCAAAACTCTGGCAGGTGACGTAATGAATGAAGAACAGAATGGAGAAAAAACCTTGGGAGAAACCAGGCTCAGTCGGGGGACCAGTTCTCCTCTGGCCAACAGCCAAACAGTGCATGCTTATTATACTGACAACAATTCAAGTCCAATATGAAGTCCAATTTGGTCCGGTTAGAGATGTGTTCATGATCGTCAGGGCAGGGCAGGGCAGGGCAGTGTTGTGCTCGTGTCCAGGTGTAGGTCCTTCATCTGATCTGGATACGGCCCGGATCCGGCTGACCACGGTAACCTCGGAATAAACAGAGACCAATATTAGCGTAGATGCCATTCTTCTTCTGATGTATCGAGTACATCAGGTGTTATGGGAATGTTCCCGGTTCCGGCTGACCTAAATTATGCAGCCTAACAATCATTTTACATGATTTGGATAAAAAATGTATGTATAATGTGTTATGTGTATGCCAGGTTGAAGAGATGTGTTTTTAGTCTAGATTTAAACTGACAGAGTGTGTCTGCTTCCCGAACTGTATTAGGAAGACTGTTCCAGAGTTTAGGAGCTAAATCGGAAAAAGATTGACCACCAGCAGTTGTCTTTAATATTCTAGGTATTATGAGCTGGTCAGTATTTTGGGATCGCAATAGACGTGAAGGACTATAAAGTGTTAAGAGATCGCTCAAGAACGTGGGAGCTAAACCATGTAATGCTTTGTAAGTAATTAGCAAGATTTTAAAATGTATTCGCTGTTTAATATGAAGCCAATGCAGGTTTGACAGAACTGGGCTAATATGCTCATACTTCCTAGTTCTAGTAAGAACTCAAGCTGCTGCATTTTGGACCAGCTGCAATTTGTTTAATAAGCGTGCAAAAGGGGTACATATTTTATGGACCCTTTCCTCAGCAAAGTATCTTCTTCCTGTTCCATGACCAGAGCCTGCTGGGGGCCCACCACAGTTGGTAGGACTCATGAGAAGCTGAATAGAGTATCCTCTTGATACTGTACCCATAATGAGATATCTGGCAGTGATGACCATGCGGCTAGAAACTCTACTAAGGGAATAATCACAGGGTCCGGTCTCTTATGGAATGCCTGGGTTGAATGTTCCAGGACCCTCCTAGGAGGGGGCAAATCCTGAGCCCGAGCCCCCACAAGGGTAGCAGATATAGCTGTTGGTAGACTATGCAACCTTTGGGAGGCTGGCCTTCTCCAAGACCTTGACAATGTACAGGCTTGTAGTGTGTGTGTGTGTGTGTGTGTGTGTGTGTGTGTGTGTGTGTGTGTGTGTGTGTGTGTGTGTGTGTGTGTGTGTGTGTGTGTGTGTGTGTGTGTGTGTGTGTGTGTGTGTGTGTGTGTGTGTGTATGTGTGTATTCGGGCGCTAGCTCCCTCCGATGACCAGAGTTCATCGCTGTGACATATAGATAAATGAATGTATACATCTTTTTGATCAATTTTGACAAACCAGTCCTTTGACCTAATTTTGACTCACGATTAGCAGGATAGTTGTTATCTTGAACCTGAATCTCCTTAGAGAATTATTCAATTGTCTCAGATCTAAATTAGAAATGTAAACTATGAAGTAACTGTTAGAGCAAGAATCTTTCTCAGGATGAGGAATACATTCTAAGGCCTCCTTCGCCAAGCGAGACTGAACTTTTAGTTCCATCTCCTGACCCTGCTTAGGGGTTGACAATATAATTTTTAGTAGTAATCCCACTCACTATACGTAGGACCCAGTGAGATCCATTTGGAGGAAGTTTCCATGGTTCTAATTACGCTCCCCCTAGTCGATTACTTTGTTCCTTACTGTGGGTGTTTTTTTTTTGGTTGTTTTTTTCTCATTTTTGATTCCCATTAAGTGGAGAACGCTGAAGTCAGGACCACTTTCTTGAAGCTTTTGCAAGAACGGTCCTTAGATACGGTTTCCTACTCGAAGACTTCGGGTGAGAATGATGCGTGATTTGTCCAGAAGTGCACTTGATTGCGGGATACAGACATCAATTTCCTACGGGTTCTGTGGAAAATCAAGATCTTGTTGCTCCTGAAGGAGTACCCTCAGAGGTCTCCACATAGCTCCAGTACTATTTCATGAAACAGCCCTATTGTCATTTTGACATACCAACCTGCAAGTCTTTTTTTCTGATCTGGAAACACATTGCCTTTAAATAAATGTCAGTCTAGTGTGTAAGGTATGTTCCAGTGCCAGAAGTGACAAACCAAACAGCTCTGAGTATATTCTATTGTGTCTCCTGGTTTAGTGGAGAGAAGCTTGACCATCTGAACCCCTTTGCTTTCTGTAAAATCTGTAAAATGTACCATGTTTGACTTGTGTTATAGGTGACAAATGTTATGTTTAGTGACTTACTTTTATAGTAAATAATTGTATGACAGAAATTGACAGAAAGACAGAAATGATGACAGAGATTACAGACATTTACAGTAAATTTGGATACATTATCTTAATGTGAAAGTAATGTAACTAGTAGCCAGTCATTTACTGTAAATTTAAGGCAATTGAACCCATGATCAGTGTTGGGGAAGCTACTCTGAAACTGTAGTTTGGCAAGCTACAAGCTTCTAATAAATTAACCCTTAAAGATCCTTCACTTTGTAAGGCCCGACGACAGTTTCCAACAAGCGGGTGAAGGAATACTATGCATTCTGTTTTTTTGGTGTGGCAAAGTAGTTTAATCCCAATTCAACTTTTATCTGACTAAATTTTATCATGGCCTTGAATTTAATTTGGAAGTTGAAATCTAGTAGACATTTGATTATTCTATTTAACTCTTTACTCTAACTAATTGACATACTGTCTACAGGGCCACTGCCATGCTTGCTCTCTCTAAATGTTCTTTATTTAGTACTTATAGATCTTTATACACTTTAATTAAAATAACACTATCTACAGTCAATATTCATTATCACTACTACAGATATAAGCCAACTCTGGAGAGCAGGGTGGGGCAGAGGGATGTGGATGTCACAAGGTTAATATGTGTCTCACGGAGGAGTGGAAACATAAAAGGAGGAGCAACAGTGAAGTGACAGTGAATGACGAGAGAGAACCAGACCTGTACCAGACATATGCTGTGTTTTGCGTTTGTGTTTGTGGGCTTGAGACAATGCTAAGGTGATCAACTCAGCGTGATTGTATCTTGGATGAGAATGCTAAATTTGCAAGAGAGTTCAAAAGTTAATTTCCAGAAAATGTGTTTGTTTACTTGGAGAGTAGCCCTTCTTTGAGACAGAAAGCTTGGTGTCTTCCATTTTTTCCAGACCCGAATATGTAATAATGATTGGCGAAGCAGTCATGCATTTAAGGGTCAACATAGTTAATCTGCAGTCAAACTACCCTTCTAAAAAAGTAGTCAGCTACACTACTTACTATCAAAAAGTTTCTGTCCAAAGGTAGCTACACAAAACTAAACTACTTCGGTTTTTATTTCATTTTTTTTCTTTTTTATAATTACATTGTATATTACAAATAACTGCACCATTTTTAATGAAGAATGTTTTAAATAAAATGGTTTGGGTTTAAAGCAACAATGCAATACAATTAAGATTATTATTTTTTTTATTTGATTTATTATGAATTAATTAAGAGTACAATTAAGAGCACAGTTTTATTTGATAAACTATGCAAAGTAGCCTATATCTGAAATCGACTTTCAGAATGCAAAATTGTCAATCAATTGCCAGATCAATGAAAGAACAAGACATATGCAACTTTGTTTGGATACAGAGGAATAGACAAAAATACAGTTACATTTACAGTGGCACAGCATATACATACACATACACATACACTTAGCTACTCTAAGATGTAAATCTGCTTGCTTGAATACAGTGTGCTTTGATCTGAAATCTGTGTAACCTATGTAATGAGATCACAGCCTTTGTCATAAGTACACTAACCTATATTGCAGTTTTATTTTTCCAATGCAATGATGCAAAACACCACACTAATGATGTTTCAGGTCAATTAATATAAAGTATGATCTTACATTTGACGTTCACTCAGAAACAAATTTCAGAAAACATGCTTTATATCTAATTTTAATGGCTTTGTTTTGTTCTAACGTGAGGACACACAAATGCGGAAAGGAACAGGAGCATATGTAAACCATATCTCGCCTTCCAATCTGGGTTCCTCTCCTGGGCATTTGGAGACGGTGAATTGCTGCAGCAGGGAGGTGAAGAACAGGAAGATCACATTACGAGCCAGCTGCTCTCCCAAACAAACTCTCTTACCTGTTAGCAAATGCCATAAGGCAAAGTTACTCTTCATATTATAGAACTGACAAGAAACAAACAAATTAACTAGAAGTATGGCAACATTACTAACCTAGGACAAATATTCACTTGGGTCACTAGGGTGACAGATTTTCGAGTAACAAGCTTTGCTGAGTATACAAGTATGATGATAAGCCCAAACACTGTTTTTAATGTCTGAAAATAATGCTCACTAAAACATTCAACTCTCACTGTATGTACCATTGTAAGACATGAGCATTCGTCCAAGTGAATCAGCTCATCCTAAACAGGCTCTCTCAAATGTAGCATTGAAACAATAAATATAAACATCTGACCAGTTCGATTCCTTACACTACTATGTTTTTGATTCAGCGCTAGTTGTTTTTGTTGCATAACAGCCTGAGAGTTCATTAATTTAATCATTGTGCCAAAAAAAAAACATATTTCCCTTAGGTACATGACGTTTAATTAGTGTGTGCTTGTTTTGCTCTTGTGTATTTAATACCAGAAGTACAAAAGATGAATGCAAACATATAACTTTTTGAGAAGTTATATTGGGTGCTGTTCACAAAACATTACCTGCTGAAAAAGGTAAGAAGGCATCTCTCTTCCGAAACTGACCATTTTCATCCAGGAAGTGTCCTGGGTTAAAAGTGTCTGGGGTTTCCCATTCATTTGGATCATGCAGGACTGAAGATAAGTTTGTTGTAATAGCGGTGCCCTAATGAAGATAGCATTTATGTAGTTTATGTAACATTACATTTATGCAGCATTCAGTAGAGAAACAATGACTGATTGTCTTCAGAATCTCAACATCCTGTCATTTTCCATATTAAAAAACCTACATAGTATATCTATATTTCAACCAAGACTATACTTGGACTAGTCTCAAATTGTCACGCGATGGCAAGGCAAGGACGAGGAAATGTGATCCAACGGAACTTTAATAATAACAAGGAGACCATAACAGAAGTGCAAAAATAACCAGTGTGAACACAAACTCAAACAAGAACCGACAACTAAGGAGTGAACAGGGGTGACAAAATACAAGACAGTGAGTAACAAATGAAAACCAGCTAGGTGGATCAGTGACCATGAAGACAGAAGGACCTAGAACAAACAGGAGCATTAGACACAACGGCAAAATAAGACTCCCTGGTGACATTATGCCCCCTCCTGAAAAGGTGCATCATCACGCCGTGAAGATGATGAAGCAGGCCAGACGAAAGTAGGAAGAGGATCCGGAGGAGGACGTTGGAGACGACACACCCCGAGCGAGCTGACAGGCCAAGGCAGAGTGGACAGAGGGAGGAGCCAGACATGACTGCTAATGGCAGGAGTCATGGTGACGACTGTCGGGGATGGATGCTATCGTAGGTGGAGGACGTAGGTGGAGAGCCGACGAACCCAAGTGGCACCGTTGGCCTAGGAGACCAAGGCGACGACGTGGCGACGACCTCCCGAGGTGGAGACAGTGTGCCCAAGGACTGGGGCGTAGCCAGTGTGATGGAGGACCGGGGTGACAACGCTGGGAAGGAGGAGCTCGCTGCAGCTGAAGGGGTGGCGGGACGGAGCGCAGCGGACGACCCGCAAGTCCGCAGCGAAGGTGGAGAGATGACAGACAGAGGAGGAGCCAATGGGACAACGGAACCCTGTGGAGCCGTTAGGTTGAGGGTCACTGGTGGAGCCGAGGGGAGGAGGAGCCGGGGGGAGCTGACAGATTGACGGGGCAAGGTGGAGCGAAGAGGTCCGAGGCTGTAGGCGGAGCCCAGGGCTCCCCAACTACCGACGAGGCTGGAGGTGGCAGGACCTGCGACATCACCTCCCAGCAGGACTCATCCAGTGGCGGCGCAGGACTGATGGCTTCCCGAGGAGGCAGGGCTGGAGGACAGGCAGATGCAGGAACTAGAGTTACTGACTGAGGGTGGGCTAGGGTGGGAAGCGGTACCTCAGGCGCTGACTGACGGGTCGTCACGGGCTCAGGGGTGGCAGCTCTGTGGAGCCTCCAGGCTGGTACAGCTGCCACGGCATAGAACAAATTCACCGCCCTTTGGGCCATGGCTGGGGTGATAGACTTTTTTTCCTCTTTTTTTTAAAAGAAGAATGGAGTGTTTCTTGGGTGACTAACCTGGTCAGTTCTTCTGTCACGGGATGGCAAAGCAAGGATGTGATCCAAAACGTGATCCAACGGAACTTTAATAATGACAAGGAGACCGTAACAGAAGTGCACACATAACCAGTGTGAACACAAACTCAAACAAGAACCGACAACTAAGGAGTAAACAGGGGTGACTAAATACAAGTACAGTGATTAACAAATGAAAACCAGCTAGGTGGATCAGTGTCCATGGAAACAGAAGGATCTAGTAAAAACAGGAACATTAGACACATTAGTCCCGAGTGACACAAATAGAACAGGATAGAATAGAATTCATACCTTAGGAATGAAGTATCCGCCTAGTGTTGTGTCTTTAGAAGCTTGTTTAGGGAATGCCAGTGGAACAACATCCCCAAATCTTTGAATCTCATGAATAACAGCATCAGTATAAGGCATTTGAACTCTGTCAGCAAAGCAAGGTTGACGTGACTGTCCAATCTCCCTGTCTATCTCTTCCTGGACCTTTTCTGAATAGGGAATACAAGTTATTCCTGAAGTGGTTACATTTGTGTGTGCAATATTCTTTAAAAATTAAATAAAAATTACCACACTAACCCTGTATTTCTGGAAATTTGAGCATAAAAAGTAGACCCCAGCGTAATGTAGTAGCATTGGTCTCTGTTCCGGCCTCAATCATGTCTAGGCAAGATATCACTAACCCTTCAATGTTAAAACCAGCCTCAGGGTCACTCTTTTTCTGGGGGTGGAGGAAGATATTGAATATTTAATATTTTGAATTATTCAAAATTTGAATTACATTTTTTAAAATCCCATTTTAATTACATTTTCCATCTCTGCCAGGTAGTTGTCTATAAAGTCACGTTGGTTTAAAGGGTCCCAGTCCTCTCTGTGTTTAATTATTTCTCCTCTCATGAAGTTTGTGATCTTCTTATAGTTGGAATGCATAATCTGGTGGGGGCCAGGTAAATATTCCATGAACCAAGGACATACATTATATAGCTGTAAAAGATGATGTAGTTGGTGATGTGATATAGATTTTTAATCATAACTATCTAGGAAGTTAGAATATTAAAGTAGTGTCTAAGGATGCTGTCATTAATCAGTACTTGTGTTCTAGGATGACCTGCCAACTGAATACATTCATTGTCAAGACGCAGAATTCTTTGGTAATATTCATCCTGATAGTCAAAGCGTTGTCCAAATGTCAAACGGGCAACAATATTTGAGGCAGAACTGTGTAAGATGGCCATAGGGTTGAAAGGTCCTGTTTGTGAGAAAGCATGGATATTCATCAAACAGGCAAATCGTTTCCATTCTTCTTTGCCCCAATTAACTAAAATTCTTCAGTTGATCAAAGAACATGTCAATACCTTTTTCTGCCCTAAAAGCATCACAAAGGTAGACACACTCTTGTTGGATGCTGTTCTCAAGTGTTTTCTTCCCCTGTCCAAAGGTCCGCAAATGGAAGCCAGCAAACCTCCTATGCATCCGCCAAGGGTATCCATTACTCAAAGTTAAACCTACATAACGGCATGTAATGATGAAAGTTTGATTATCATTAAGAAATCACCTTTTCGAGAATAAAAATGAATTTAATTTGAGTATTATAGTTAGTTTACTTACCGAGTCCGTTGAAAGTTTTATGAAACATTGGGACAATTGGACGGTCAATGAAACAGTCATTCTGAGTAATCAGGGCATCCTTTACCATTTTATATCCAGACACTACTACCATTTTTTCACTGCCCACTCTTAAGCTGAAAACCTTTCCGTAGACTTTAGCCAACTGAAATTCAAAATATTTATTTTATTTATATTAATCAGAGGACATCGCCAAAACATTGTATCTTACTACTAAGAGTTCATGGGAGCCATAAAGTTCTTAGTTACATTTTTCATCTTAAAACCTATTTACAAAGTTGCTTTGACCAACTTTTGCTAAGGAATAGAAATAAGTTTTAAGATAAGAGAAACGGAGGGGTTGAGCTCATTGCTATGGATGATGTAAACATGCTTACTATGCACACATTGGCTGCATCCCAATTTAGAGGCTGCAACCTTAGACGGGCTAATTTGAAGGCCGATTGTGTCACTTCTGGCATGACAAGGCTGTGCCAATTTGAACGATCGTTCAATGTAGCCTTGGTTTCCCAAGAAATGGGAAATGGGATACAACAGATGGATTCTTCACTGCCTTGCCTACATTGAAAAGACAATGCAGAAAAGCTGAGCGCATGTGGCGAAAGACAAATCTTGAAATCCACTATAACATCTATAAAGATAACCTTCATGCTTTCAATGTGGAACTAGGCAAAGCTAGACAGACCTTCTTCTCAAATATTATAAACAGAAACTTAAACAACACCCGCACTCTTTTTGCTACTGTACAAATCCCCCAAGTCAGATTCCCAGTGAAATGCTCTCAGACAGCAAATGCTGTGAGTTTGCTTCCTTCTTCTCTGAGAAAATAAATAATATCAGAAAGGCGATCAGCACATCCTTGAGCTGCACTGGGGTAAAACAGATCAGACCACAATCTCAGAAAGTAGCTATTATGTCTGTTTTTGAAGCAATTGATGGTAAAATTTTGAAAGAAACAGTACAGCACCTTAAAACATCAACCTGCACCTTAAAACATCAACCCTTGACATACTTCCCACATCTTTTTTCAAAAGCGTGTTTAACTGTTTAGAAGCAGATATCCTAGAAGTGGTAAATGCCTCACTTCTTTCTGGGACTTTTCCAAATTCCCTAAAAACTGCAGTTGTTAAGCCCCTTCTGAAAAAGAGCAATCTGGACAACATCATATTGAGCAATTACAGACCAATCTCAAATCTACCTTTCATAGGCAAGATCATTGAAAAAGTTGTTTTCAATCAGCTGAACAAGTTCTTAAGCTTGAATGGATACTTTGACAACTTTCAATCTGGTTTCCGACCACATCACAGCACAGAGACAGCACTCATAAAGATAATAAATGATATTCGTCTTAACACAGATTCAGGTAAATTATCAGTGCTGGTTTTACTCGACCTCAGTGCTGCGTTTGACACCATAGATCACAACATTCTCCTTGACAGGCTGGAAAACTGGGTTGGGCTTTCTGAGATGGTTCTTAAATGGTTCAGGTCATACTTAGAAGGGAGAGGTTATTATGTGAGTATCGGTGACCATAAGTCTGAGTGGACATCCATGACATGCGGAGTCCCTCAAGGTTCAATACTTGCACCGCTCCTGTTCAACTTATATATGCTGCCACTGAGCCAAATAATGAGAAAGAACCAAATTGCATATCACAGCTATGCAGATGACACCCAGATTTACCTTGCGTTATCACCTAATGATTACAGCCCCATTGACTCCCTGTGTCAGTGCATTGATGAAATTAAAAACTGGATGTGCCTAAACTTCCTTCAGTTAAACAAAGACAAAACTGAAGTCATTGCATTTGGAAACAAAGATGAAGTTCTCAAAGTGAACGCATACCTTCACTCTAGGGGTCAAACAACTAAAAATCAGGTCAGGAATCTTGGTGTGATTTTGGAGTCAGACCTGAGTTTCAGTAGCCATGTAAAAACAATAACTAAATCAGCATATTATCATCTCAAAAATATTGCAAGAATTAGATGCTTTGTCTCCAATCAAGACTTAGAGAAACTTGTTCATGCTTTCATCACCAGCAGGGTGGATTATTGTAATGGGCTCCTCACTGGCCTTCCCAAAAAGACCATAAGACAGCTGCAGCTCGTACAGAACGCTGCTGCCAGGATTCTGAGCAGAACCAGAAAATATGAACACATCACACCAGTCCTCAGGTCCTTGCACTGGCTTCCAGTTACATTTAGAATTAATTTTAAAGTACTGTTACTTGTTTATAAATCACTCAATGGCCTAGGACCTCAATACATTGCAGATATGCTCATAGAATATAAACCTAACAGATCACTAAGATCATCAGGATCAAGTCACTTAGTAATACCCAGGGTTCACTCAAAGCAAGGAGAGTCTGCTTTTAGCTGTTACGCCAGCCGCAGCTGGAACCAGCTTCCAGAAGAGATCAGGTGTGCTCCAACAGTAGCCACATTCAAATCAAGACTCAAAACACATCTTTTTACCTATGCATTTGCAGATTGAGCACTGTGCTATGTCCGAACTGTTTGCATTTTATTTTATACGTATTATCTTTTTATTCTTTTAATAATTTTCAATGTTTTATTTTTATCATTCTTCTTTATGTAAAGCACTTTGAATTACCATTGTGTATGAAATGTGCTATACAAATAAACTTGCCTTGCCTTGCCTTGCCTTGCCTTGCCTATCCCACAATTCATTACATGACAGTGACAACAGGATTTTGTTTAGAGAAATTGGCATATTTTTTTATTACCGGTAATTGACTTTCATTGGGTTTTAGCTTACTCAAATATCTTATAAAACAAATATGAAATAAAAATAAAACTTTAAAGTGGTTAAAATGTTTATTTATATCTTACTAAGATTCGGTTAAATGTACTGCCGCTAATCAACGGCTGTTTTCACAGTTGCTAGGCAACAATAACTCTGTACGCAAGAAATTTAACAATGTTTGATCAATGATTGAACAATGCTCGTGGACTTCAAAGGATGCAGGTTCTGAATTGACACACAGTTAGTGATTGGCTGATGGTGGAGGGGTTTCTGTCAGTGATTTAATCAAAGAAATATTGTAGAATGAGGTACCATGTTGCCATATTCAAATAAAGATTTTGAAGATTTTCATCATTAATGAATAACTACACAGGAACAAATGAGTAGCGCAATATCAACACTGTAGTAACTACCATAAAAAAACAAGAACATTTGATTAATGAAGTAGTAAGTAACAGCACTTAGTCAAACCCTTTTCACAGATGTAGGTTATACCACTAATATTCAATGTGAAATACTCTTAGAGCAAAAATGTAGGATTAACATGTATCCTCTCCCAGGGTATTACATGCTAATAACTTTCAGTTCTCAGTAACCAAATGTCCATTGTTAGCTCATGTTTGAATTTGAAAGACATTTTTGTCCTGTTCTGATTATTGAAAGAAATGTTTCCAGAGTCTCAGGGTGATTGGTAGTCAGATCAACCGTAATGGTGAGTGTCTCTTAGACACTCTGCATTATGTATTTTTATAAGTTCAAGTATGCATCTTTTACTCTATTTCTGAGCATTTGATGTTTTGTATTGATTATCTTTGAATTTGATTATGTAATTGGCATGATACATTTACCTGACTAATAATGAAGTGTTACATTTGATTTCATTCTGCCTTAATCTGAAATTATTAATTACAGTAGATTACGTTGCATCCATTATAAAGCTTTTGCAAAGCTTGCAAAGTCATGTCAGATTAATAACAGACTAAAGTACAGTTGGAGTGGAGCACATTGACGCTTCTTGGAACCCAATGTTGGACCGATCAAGCTGGCTATACAGCTAAAATTAATGGAAATTGACAAGCAAATTGTAAACTTCTGAATTTAGATCCTACCTCATTCATGGTCCTGAAATCGGTTATAGTCAAGACAGTTCCCAGGAATGGCAGAGGCCAGGGTCCTGGGGGGAAATTGGAAGGATTCTTATTTTTGATCATATCAGCAATGAGCAGAAATACAAAAAATAAGATGATCCAGCTTTTAAAATCAAAGCTGTCAAATAAAAAGTGTAGGACCATCTTGGTAGGGAAAATGACAGGCACTGTTTGTCTTGTTTGAGATCTGTGTTCTGTAAATGTTTATGGAAAAAGTGCTTTTTGTATAGAAATAAAGGGGAGGAGTAGAGGGATATTACATAAGAGTAGGACGGTCAGATAATGAGACCCCTATGTTCAAATTTATCAAGACTAAAAGTTAAAAATGTAAACATATGGAAATGAGATATCAACACGGACAAACACACACAACAAACAAACAAAACACCTTGTGTTTTTGCACTACTATGTGCCGTTTGAGTTTTCCCATTTTTGAATAAAGTATTTTTGTTTGGATCCTGTTCTCTGTGCCTTCCTCTCCGCATCGCACACGCTCCATTTAAGCTGACAACAGGACTGATGGTAGCTCTTACCTTTTTGTGTCTGGATGCCCTAAACAATCGAAAATGGAATTCATCAGAGAAAATTACTATACTCCAATCCTCAGTAGTCCAATCCCTGTACCTTCTGCAGAGTTTAAGACTGTCCCTGATTTTGCTGGAGAGAAGTGGCTTCTTTCCTGCTCTTCTTGACATTAGGTTATCCTCCAAAACTCTTTGCCTTACTGTGCGTGAAGATGCACTCACACCTGCCTTCTGCGATTCCTAAGTTGTAAGCAAAACTCAGCTCAGCTTCTGACGGGGAAGCAAAACACACCTCCTCACCCCCAAAGCTACAGCGCCACGGCCACTTGCAGCCTCTCAACTCCACTACGTAAATTGGAAATAATATAATTTCCTTGGGCGGTCGATAACATTTGGTCCACGGACCGGTCCGCGGACCGGGGGTTGGGGACCACTGATTTAGACATAAGAAACACCCATATACACGTATATACACATACTGTATATAGACATGTGGTAGGGAACAGAAGCATATTTTATCCAAAGTTCACCCTCCAAACTAAGTTCCTCTCCTCACAGCGTGCCTCAAGACCAAAAATTCCCTTTGAAAGCCACCCACTGATTGTTGGTCTGGTTGCCAGGCAGTCCTTTTTAGGGGCCCGAAGCACACCAACAACTGGTCAGACTTTCTCTCCAAGCAGTCGTACAAAATAGAAGTAGCTTGTATGTCAACCTGGTATGCCTGCATCCTTTATTTTTAGCATGATCTGCTACCAGATATGCTCTATCCACCATATTAGCTGTAGTTTAGCAGGGTTTGGTGGGCAGTACCAGGGCCTTAAGTAATGCCATAACATCAGGGAAAAGAAAGATGCTAACGTCACTTCCACTTGATGCATAAGCTCAAAGCCATTCTCCTTTGAGCCCAGATTCAAAGAAGCTTGAATGTGATATTTAATTAGCAAGAACAAAACCCACAGGAGCTCCTACAGGCAAGGGACGGAGATAGCGACTCCTTGACATTCCCTGCCACAATGCTAGGGAAATCCACCATCTCAGAGCTAGACTGACTCAGCATCTGGCTCTCACTTAGGGTGGAAGCAGCAGAGCAGGCTTCCAGATTCCTTGTGAGAGCGCTGGAGCTGATGCTGAGAGCTTAGAAATGACTGAACCAGTCTTATACTCATCTACCAGCTCCAATTGAAAACACATTTTGGGACTACGAGCCATCTCAGCAGAAATGAGACCCAAACAACGGAAAGAATGAGCCTGGTCACTCTCATCGAGTATGGCCAGGTGGGAGAGGAGCATCCTGGACAAGCTTCCAAACAATATCACACACAGATTCTGTGTGCCACCTCCCAAAAGTTTTAATGGGGCAGGAGTACACACTTCCTATGTGAGAAGCTTTTAAATTAATTAAAAATTATCCAGCATTTAAAATCAAAGCACTGATATATACAGTGCAGGATTTTGATTTGAATAAAAATGTCATGTTCTCTTTGTTAGACAATTTCAAAGTATAGGATGACATTGTTTGGGTGACATGACTGGTAGTGTGTGATGACACGACCCAGACGGTGATTTCACATCGCTCTTTGTACTTGGGATAAACAGCCCTGCTGATAAAAGTAAACGTTAGAGAAAAAGAGTGGAGAGTGATTACAAAAGTTCATCCAGATTCCAGAAAGGGGGGGGAACATTAGTAGCTACTATCTTTTCTCTGAACACATAGGCTAGATTTGCCTAGAGAATATAAATAACATGAGATACATTAACATTACATATATACATTACCTTGACTTGTATGCGATATACCTCATAATCATATCAAGTAAGATAATATATTATCTCTTTAATTTAGTTGATTGAGCCAATAAATATGCTCATTTTCATTTAGCGCAATAATTCTATTTGTTCAGGCTAGTGTCAGTCATTACAAGCAGAAAATCAGTCAAAAGCTTCAAAAGAGAGATTTGACTTTGGTAAAAGAAGTGTGTGGATGTGGTGATTTGCTTACATAAAAATAAATAAAAAATAAACCACACAGATTTGCTCACTAACAGGCTCACTCTCATTGAATGTTTATTTCAGAAAATAATATTTCGGAATAAAAACCATACCATTTAATTAACACTTTTTCTAAGCCTTCTGCATGTACCCAAAGCACACCCTCTGCCACATTTTTTATATTTATTTTTTATTATGAATTAGAGAAAATATGAACATTGTTGCATAAAAACACGCAAAGTCTCTACTGATGTGTGTTTGGTTCTATTGATGAGAGCATTAAATCCTAATGGAACATGTCCCAAAAACACTACAAAAAAATAAGTCTGTAGTGGTTTAAACGGTAAAAGCCAATGATTCCTATTGGTATTGTAATAGAAACCATTCAAAATTCTATGATTGTATGTAAACGGGGCATTGACATATAAGCCTACTTACATTTTATGGTTGTCAGCTTTGTTGTATTACATTTACTTCACCAGGAGATGGTGCTGCAATTTCTATCTGAATGAAGCTTCGAGTAATGATCCATTTTCGACACAATTGTATCAGAAAACAACAATGTTTCGAAATGCTTCATTTGGCCATCACTTAAGACGGCGACCACGGAGACAGCAACCTGAACAACCAACAAAGACAAGGGAAACGCAAGAAGGGTTTAAACTAGCAGGAATTGGTAATACCTGAGGAGACTAACGAGTAAGTGATCACACCACAGTTGCAGGAAGTCTAACAATGACCTTACAGACAGGAAGTGCACAAATAACACAACAGACTTGTTTACACTTTTAAACAAACTGTAAAAATATTGCAGGCACGTTTTACAGTGAAGAATAAAGGAGAAAAAAGTGAAAATGATTTTGGAGAACATGTTGATGTAGGACAGATGCAGGGACTGTGCTGCTTTTACACAATCTCATATTCATATTCATGTCACGGTTCATGAATACACTGACTTCTCCGTCTGCATATGTGTGGGGTGAATGAGATTAGGGTGTGTTTACTGATCAGGGTGTGTTTACTGATCTCCTACAAATTTAATCATCACTTCTACCTGCTGCATGTCATCAACCTGCCTATTTAACCCTATTTATGTTGTATGTGTCCAATTTTCTTTTCATATGAACTATTTCCCTGCAGTTGTCAGACCACTATGTCGAGCTTGTGTCTGTGAAGCTTAAACACCGTTGTTGTGAATGCCTATAGTACGGTCAAGACAGCTCTTGTTGATCAAGCAAACATTTCCATAGACCGCTCGACCAATAATCAAAAAATAATTAAGTCCTAAGGTATACATAAATGTTGGTGAGAAGACATCAAATGACATTCTAACTCTTTCTAAATACTGTATCAGATATTTAGTATTGTCTGGCAACAGGCATAACCTTCCATAATGATTACACCTGGAAGCAACAGTATTTATTACTTTTAAATACTTCATTGTGAGAAAGAAGAGCCTGGAATTCATCATCATGGAAGAGTAGAAATTACTGCACAAGACCATCATGGATACCAATGATAATGAACAGAAGCAGAATTGCTGAGATAAGTCATAATATGGCTTAAATTTAGGTTTACCATGCTTGTTTGTTATGATCAGAATTTTGCATTACATTTGGATTTCGTTATACTCGTGAACAAAGTCACTTTTAAGTTGTTCTAAACACATTATTATTGTAAATTTATAACTGTGGGTATTACACATAAGGCTTTGGTGGTTTACATTTTTGAATGATTTTGTGTAATGAAGGTGACTTTATGGCACATGACAACATCTTGACAGCATGTAGCAACTGAGACAACATCTATCACACTTTTTCACCCTAAGCCTTTGTTTACATGACAAAATACACAGACATCCAAAGTAAAAAGCTCCATATAAATTGCTGCAGATGCTCAAGTCAACTGTAAATAAAATTTTGTCCATGCTTGGAAAAAATACTTACTGTAGACACATAATGGATTAAGGTTCGTGAGCTAATTAATCTAAAATTATAATTCCCCTCATAGTTAAACATGTTTTATGTATGAATCTAATAAAATTCTAATAAAACAGTCACAAGATTGATGGCTGGTTCAAATTCCTTCTGTCTGTCACTAACTTTTGTGTCACTAATACAATTAACTGAATTGAACTGTCTTTGAATGTTACTTTGGTAACCAAGTATTGCAATCAATATCAAATATTAAACATTTAATAAATGATCCAGAACAGCAGATTTTAATTTAAGTTCTGATATCTTGTTTAACAACCTAAATGTAAGATAAAAAAAAAGATAAAAAATCGGGAGAAAGGTGAAGGCTCCAGTTTATCTTTCAGCACATTACATAATAGCCTTATATAATTAATCATGTGAATTTGTGCCAAGACAGACAGTCCAAGGACCACATAAACATTGTAAAATTATTCCTGGTTATTAATTCACTGTAGTAGCCTATTTAAGTTCAAACATTTAACATACCTAACAGTACAAATAAACCTAATGAGTTCATCAATATCAAGACTGTTTTGTTATTTTCTTGTGTGTTTTTGCTGTTGAGTGATTACATCAGGTATAAAGTGCCGAAAAACTTTCCTCCTGGCCCATGGACTTTGCCGATTTTTGGACACCTTCATTATGTCGATCAAATGAACATTCATCTTCAGTTGGCAAAGGTAAATACAATCTATAATTGTATTTTTATTTGATTATCTACCTGTGACGGCAATGTAATTCAAAATCAAAAGCTTTTAAACAATTTCTATTGTATTTTTTCAAATTATATTTTGAAGTTGGCAGAAAAATATGGAGACATTATGAACATTCGAATTCTTGGACCAAGAATTGTTATTTTGAATGGATACAAAAGAGTGAAGGAGGTGTATACACAACAGGGTGAGAACCTCGCTGATCAACCGGTGTTACCGATGCTTAGTGACCTTTCCCAAGACAAAGGTCAGTCTGGTTTGTCGTTTCAAAATTTGTGGTTTCAATGTAATTTCCTGCTGTGAAATCACACCATAGACCTTGTCTGGACCAGAGCTGAACAACTAAACCAAGGCTGAATCCGAAAAAGTAGGCAGTTGAATCGTTGCCATACAACTCAATGACTTTGCAAGTTGCATTTGCGTGCAAAGGTACTTCACAAAATTGATTTAGATGAATAATCAAAAGTATCTCAATTGATTTTGGTGAAAATCGGACAAATAAGTGTTTGAGTCTGAGAAGTTTGATATTTATTGAAGCAGTTTTCCTGTTTTCGGTATGAATCAAGGAATGTACACCAGTTTCAGAAGCATTTTTAAAAATGTCATTATAATTTTTTTGTAAAATACAACTTAAAAAAATAAAAATAAATCTAGGAGGAGCTAGAAAAGTAGGGCTGCATCCGTAATCACATACTTTCTTTTTATATTGAAGATGAAAAAACAGAATGTGACACAAGTAGTATGTCTAAATTCACAAAACTCATAAAAGATAAATATAAATTACCTGGAACTTTGGAACCTTGCATACCTTGGACACTTTGCTATCCCATGAGGACACAGGAGAAGAATGAAGTATGGCGAATGTAGTATGTCTGGATTACATTGATACCATATAGAACGTAATTTTTTTTTTAGCATGAAGTAATTACTTATTCAAAATAGGTACCTACTCAAGAGAGAATGTGATTTCGAATGCAGCCAAGGTTTTTAAAAAAAAATTAAAATGACAGCTGCAATAATGGCAAAAGTCTCAGCCAGCCTCTGTCCCTTTTCTCTATTGTCCACATGATGTAATTTCATCATCTTCATCTGGGTCGAGTGCTGCCCAATTTTTGTGTCAGCCTGGACAGTGCTCTCACAGCAGAACATTTGCAAGTGACTTGAGCCCTTTAAAGCAAATTACACTAGGTAGTGCACAAGTGCCGAACGTGTCTTTCCGTGCTCACGGCCAAATGAGTATAGTTTGAATAGCTCAGGCACTCAACTGTGAATGTGACAGAGCGGAACATGGAAAATTAAGTATACTTGAACCTTAAGGTATGTCCCAAGTTAGATGCTGCATTCTTTGAAGGATTCAGATTTCAAAGGCCACTCCTTCAAAGTTTGAATTGAGCATTATTAAATGGTATTGTCTAGCCATGAGTGACAAAGAAGAAACTATCAGTGCATGGGCCCTAAGCCAAGCATTTGCACAACTTCAGTCATGAATCGGACATGAATTGATTTGCAATGGTTTCTTTGAAGACAGCCTGAAGCTGCTGCAGCACCACACAACAACAATCACATACAGTATAGACACACAGTGTAAGGATAAGAACAATTTCAGTTTCTCTCCTAAAAACTAAATTTTTATAAAATTGCTATGAGATCAGTGTTTTGAAATGGGAGAGTATTGTTAAATGTGCTGTGAACAGGTTTAGTTGCTGCCAGTGGATATAAGTGGAGGCAACAGAGGATATTTGCACTCACAACTCTTCGAAACTTTGGATTGGGAAAGAAAAGCTTAGAGCCATCCATCCATCTTGAATGTCGCTTTCTGATTGAGGCCTTTTCAAATGAGAATGGTATGTATTGAAGTTTGTGGAATAAAAAGAACTGAAACTAACCTTAGTTATTCTAAAAACATTTAGAAATAGATGAATAGTGTGATTACATCACATTTATCATTATAATATTTTCAGGTCAACCCTTTGACCCTCATATCCTGTTGAACAACGCTGTCTCAAATGTGATCTGTGTGCTTGTGTTTGGCAATCGATTTGAGTACTGTGACCATGACTTCCAGTCTTTGTTGAAGAACATTAATGAAGTTGTGTTTCTGGATGGAAGCTTCTGGGCTCAAGTAAACTTTTCTTTTTAACATGTTAATTTTGCTTTTATTACCATCTGCATTGCTAAACTGAGGCATTTTGTACTTATTTATGTAGCTTTACAACACGTTTCCTTGGGTCATGCGGCGACTATCTGGACCACACAAGAAGACGTTTGCTCTGTGGCAGAATGTGATTAATTTTGTTAAAGAGAAGGTGAATACACAAAAAGCAGATTATAATCCATCAAATCTTGGAGACTACATTGACTGCTTCCTTGCAGAGATGGAAAAAGTAAGACCCGTTCTTATGGGGGTATCAGAAAGTGAGCTGGAATGGGATGGTCTGTGTAATGATAATAATGCATGGCTGTTGAATTTAAATGCATCTCATTAATGTTTTTAAGCTTAAGGACGACACAGCTGCTGGGTTTAATGTGGAGAACTTATGCATCTGTACTCTGGATCTGTTTGTAGCGGGAACTGAGACCACCTCCACAACTCTGTACTGGGGTCTCCTCTACATGATGAAATATCCTGAGATACAGGGTGAGTGCTTACTGTGAGAAATGGTGTTCACCAGCACATAAAAATAAATATACACCCAGTCTCAATTTTGTCTTGGACTGTCTCTACTTTTTATTTTTAGTCAAAGTTCAAGAGGAGATTGATCGTGTTGTGGGAGGGTCACGACAGCCATCTTTAACAGACAAGGACAGCCTGCCCTACACCAATGCTGTCATTCATGAGATACAGAGGATTGGAAATATCGCCCCATTAAATTTGCCCCGTGCTACTGTGGAAGATACTCAGATAGGAAAATACTTTCTTCCAAAGGTACCAAGCTGTCTGTCTATGGGCATCGAGTCAGTTCAGACTGTCTGTGAATGATTGATAGACTAAAGCTGCTTCATTAACATTTTGATTATGTAGGGCACAGCTGTGATTGGCAGTTTAACATCAGTGCTGTTTGATGAGTCTGAGTGGGAAACACCTCACTCTTTTAACCCTGGCCACTTCCTGAATGCTGAGGGAAACTTCAGGAGGAGGGATGCCTTTCTACCCTTTTCTCTAGGTACAAGACAATTCTCCTTTCTAGAAAATCAACAAAAATTGACCATTTCTGTTGTTGTCTTCAAACAGACTGTCTAACAAATATGACTGGAAATGTGCTTCTGTGGGAAATTAGCATATACAAAATTGAATGTTATACTTTTTCCCACAATATTATATCCATATTTGTTTTGCAGAAGTGCAAGGCATAAGGTATTGTTTCCTTTTAACTAATTTCAGGAAAGAGAGTGTGTCCTGGGGAGCAGCTGGCAAGGATGGAGTGTCAGGTTTGAAGAGGCGAGGACTCAGATGCGGGTGAAAGGATTTTTAATACAAAGTAAAACAAAATACAAACATAAACCACCCCGAGGGGGAAAAACAAGACAGAACTAAGACTGGACTAAAACTTGACTTGACTAGACTAAACTAAACTACAGACTTGACTTGACTGGAAAAGACTCACAGGAACAGACAAAGTAAGGACAACGACGCAGCACAGAATAGCAGACAAAGATGGAATATATAGGGAGGACATTGTGAAGTAAACAAGGTAAAACGGCTGGGATAAATCAAACTAATGACAATGAAACAAGACGGGCGGGGTAACAGACAATACCTGAACATGTAGCCAATGCGGAAGCGCATTGCTGCATGTTCACATTAAACAAAGACGACGCGCAGCTGGTGACAACCAAACTGCAGCGTGACAGAAAACAACATGAAAGCACGTGGCCGACGTAAAGACGAACCGCGTCCTTACGACACAGGACAAGGACACGAGAGCGCGCGGTACGAGCAGAGCTTGAAACCGCGCCCACTCACACGACAGAGCTCGCAAGAACGAGTTCTCACGAGCTCACGACAAGGACGGACACAAGAGTTATGAATGCCCGAATCCCGATCCAAAACTGAACCAGACCCAAGTATCGGGACTGGACATCATAACTCGTACAAAAGACGTCACAGACATGCGTGCACGCGGCTCGAATCCTCGACGCCGTGCACACACACACCAAACACAAGACATAACGGTAGTGTCAGAGCTCTGCCACAAAACCAAGAAATGACTACTAGACCGAATGTGACAGAACCCTGACATGGAGCTCTTCCTATTTTTCTCCTCTCTGCTTCAGCGCTTCACTTTATCTTCACCAGAGGGTGTGGAGCCCAAATTGGATTACACTATGAGGACCACACGATGTCCCAAATCATATAAATTATGTGCAGTTTCACGCTAAAGAGCCCAGTATAGGCTACTTACAGCAAAGTTCTTTATCATTCTTCACTTTGTGGTCTTTAGTGGTTAGTGCTTTTTGTATTGCTTACACTTATGAAGTTGTGATACTGTAAATATGTACTGCTTTTTGTCAGGTTGATGAGGAGGGAAGCGCAGGAGGAAGGTTCTTTTATTTAAAAAAATACAAACAAAAACAAAACTGCCCTGAGGGGGAAAAATAAGACAAAAAAAACTAGCAACTTGACTGACTTGACAGACAAACTGGACAGGACATGACTAGATATGACTCAAATGGAACCAGAACCGAAACACATCATAAGAAGACAATCCAAAGACATAAGACAACGAAGCAGCACAGGACAGCAAACAACAGGGGAACGAGAACACGAGGCTGGGAGAATGAGGGAGGACAGGTGGGGCAAATCAAACAATAAGGGACCAAGACAGGGATTCCACAATGACAGGACACGAACACACATAAGCCGCGTGTCCACATGAAACAAGACAGGACAGCGTGCAGCTAGTGAGAACACAAACTGTAGACACAAGATACAATCTGAAAGCACGTGGCCGGTGTAAACACGAACTGCGTGCTTCACAACAACACATGCGGACAAAAGAGTGCATGGCCAGAAAGAAGATCGAAACTACGCCCACTCACATGACGTAGAGGGACAGAGACAACAGGGACAAACACATGGGCCCTGAATGTCCTAATCCCGACACAAAACCAAAACTGAACCAGACCAAAGTGTCGGGATCGAACATCACCCCCTGCACAAAAGACGTTTCACAGACAAGAGAATGCTGCCACAAAGACATGACAATAGTGTCAGAGCAGACAGAACCCTGAGACATTTATTTTTTTGTAAAGTGTTAAAACAGGGCTGTGTAACTTTGGCACTTTATTAGCTTAATATTGTGGTAGTAGAGAGAGCATTTTCGAGATAATTAGTCAGAATTGTGTGGGGCTGAGAGATCAATTATTAGGTGTTTTTTACCTTAACATTTTCTGGTAGCCGCTCCAATTGGGCTGATACAGAAACTCAAGAAAGATGGAGTGTTAAAAGGACCGATCATGAAAGCTGAAACAATCTCTTTTAATTGGGCTGAGCCTGCACGGTTGGCGGAAGCAAGCTCGTGCTTGGAGGACGGTGTATGTTGATGGAGGTTGGCTCGTGGGGTCCGGTGAGTCACTCTTCTGTGAGGAGAGGAGACTTACAGCCGCCCAGACTTACAGAGGGTCTGCTAGTCCAAATCCCGTTACTGTCCATTTCTCTATTGATGGGTGTGCTGAGGTGTCGGAGGTAGTTGAATATGAAGAAGATGGTGGAGGTAAGGGCAAGCCTTGGTATTGTGGGGTACGAGGAGCGGTTCGTCTGGGCTGACGACCATGCAGTGTTTGTTGAGATCCTTTCATCAGTGGGATACGGCGAAGGAACTTGAGAGAGGAAGTGTTCATTATCATACAAGTACAGCTCAAACTTGGACATTGTAGCGGAAGGCAGGGCATCACATGATCACCTGCTGAATCTGAACACGTTGACTGGCACTGAGCCAGAAAAAGCGCTCAACATGTGTTGCTATTCAGTGTTTTCAATCTCTTTAAGATTATTTTAGGATAAGAGGTTTTGATATGGTAGGATTGGTGATGGAAGAGATCTACTAACTCGAGATCTACAAACATTTAAATAATAACAAAACACCACTATGGTTTGTAAAATACACTGATTTCCATAAAGTAAATAATCTTTCAATTATAAAATTGACGGGGAGTTGAATTTATATCTGATGCATGTTGCATATTTAATGACTAAACACACTTACTTACCTGTTGGAATTCGGAATATCAAAGTTGATGAAAGTTCACAAACTTATTGGCTTTGAATAAACCCCGAGCAGGGGATCATCCAGATATCATAGACTAATAAGACTTATCATAGACTTAAAGGATTGAAGACAGCGAAGGCAGTGAATTACTTTGAAATAAGAGGTTTCTTGGTTTTTAAATATGGTTTATTTTCCAGTGAGTCCACTTAATAGGCGATTAAGTTGAATCATCAAGGCAGTGTTGGTGATAAGTTCTTGACACTTATGTGGGCGATCAGACTGTAATGAGCGCAATCTGAAAGCAGTGCGTGCGATCGGACTGTACTGCAGGTGATTGGACATCGGTGCGCGCTACTGCTTGAGCTGCGAGGTAGCAGTGCGTTAGTTTAGAACATCACATTTCAGACGTGGGTTCCCCAAAACAGTAGTATTGAGATGGCATAAACTCGTGATTTTGCGTTGCTAAAATCAAAGCACTGGGAAGGATTTCAGCTGCTCTTGTTTTGTGAGCTGACGGACAGAGAGAGTGTGAGCTGAAACTGCAGCGCGGTTTGCCGATGGCCCGTGGCTTTGGCCTGGCGCCGGTGGAAAGCCCTATCTTAGCGGGAAGAGGGCGGCATTGCCTGAGGCTCGAGCTTGCTACTCAACAAGCTTTATTATCCTTTCTCAATGGCAGGAATGATTAGAATGGGCCAAAGTAGAGATTCTGAATGCGGATGTTTCGCTTGCGGTGGCGAGAACTGACCTCACGTCTCACTGTGCATTCGTTTGATTTTTGCTCGAGACCCGTTTGTTTGGTCTGGCACCCGTGATATAATGCTGAGGGTGATATAATATAATATTATATCTAACTTGTAGAGCTCGATTCCGGCTGTACAGCGACCAGAAGGCAGAGCCGAAATGCCGTAAACCGTCAAGAAGTGTAGATGAGTCTAACATGGCTATATATACATGCTTCCTCTAATGCTGATAGGATGAGGTGTAATTGCTGATAATTTCTGAGTTGATTGCTTTCATCCTTGAACGTGCTCCTCCCGAACTTTGTTAATAAAACATCATAAAGTGTGCAAAGAAAACATCCCCCACACCATTACACTACCACCAGCCTGCACAGTGGTAACAAGGCATGTTCAAATTCTGCAGCAGAGCGATGACATCTCAAATCATTACTTGGTTGCGTGTAGATTACCCTTAGCCAAAGTCTAACTCCTTGTTATAAATATAGTAGAACTATTACTCCTAACACAAAAGATAGCTTTATAAATAATCTTCCTGATCAGTTTGATCTACTTAACATCCCAGATAGCCTAGAAGAACTTGATGTTGCAACAGAAACTATTAACTCTCTCTTTTCCAGCACTTTAGACACTGTTGCGCTTAAAGAAGATTAAAGAAAATAGTCCAACACTATGGTACAACGAGCACACCCGGGCCCTCAAGAGAGCAGCCAGAAAAATGGAGTGGAGCTGGAAAAAAAGCTTGATTTTTTTCGCATTTCATGGAAAGACAGCTCTATTGTATTCAGAAAGGCCTTAAAATCAGCTAGATATGCTCACTTTTCTACCCTCTTAGAAGAAAACAAATACAACCCTAGGTATTTATTTGATACAGTGACTAAACTAACAAGAAATAAAGCCTCAACCCCAGATGCGTTACAACATCACAGCAGTAATGACTTCATGGACTTATTTACTTGCAAAATTCATAACATTAGAGAGAAAGTTATAACCATGCAACCATCAACTACAATGTCACAAAATACAGTAAAGTAGTAGTGTAGATGTTGTAGGTGTAATCCTGGGTGGCCAGATAGACGTCTAGTCTTTCTGGGTCTCCATGCACACTGAAACTCTGCACATCTACTCGAGATCCGAAGAATACGTATGCCACTCTGCTGATGGGGTACCTCAGTGGAAGAGTCACATTCACATAGTTTAAACCATTATAGGGGTATACACGGGGGTGGCTCCTATATCCCACTATTGCCTTTTCACTGCCACCCGTATCATCCAACCAGAACATCTTGGATGTTTCATTTCCATCCATGTCTGATCAGAGCACCGTGAACTCCATCGACTTGGGTTTTCTGGAAGGGCATGACTGTGTTGTGGAAGAAGGCGCTCATGCTGCATGTGGGGCTGCCTAAATGCAGCTGAATGTGGTCCACCACCAGCAACCGCTAAGGATGAAGTAGAAGTAAATTCCTTTGGAAATTCTTGATCTTCAGCTCAGGGTTATAAGCTGCATGACCCTCCCCTCGAATAAACACCATGTCCTGACAGCTGCCTCCACCTGACCTTGGCAATCTGCTGCTTGACTGTGCTTATACTTAAGCCATTTTGTGTTACAAGCTTCAGTAACTTGGCCTTCCCATGGTGCAAAGCAGCTCTCAGACCAGCAGGCCCGAACATGACAAAATTGTTGAGAGAGGTATATTTGGGGCCATACAATACCTCTGTGATAAACGGGACTCCATTTGGAGCAAAGGTAAAGGAGTTCTGGTACAGGTGCTCATGGCCCGCATTAAAGTTTCGCCACCCTTTGATCCAGTCTTCGTATTTGTTTTGGTCAACAATGTTGAAAATAGCACGTCCACCAAGCTTCCCCAACTTAAAGGACAGAAATGTGTGGTTTCTCCCAGCAGGTTGGGCTCTTCCATAGGTCGCCACTCCCCAGTCTTCAAAATAATGCAGATGGGATGTTCCATAATCTGGAGGTGGGGTGGGTAGCAAACCGGCATCATACCTACATAGTGAGACAAGCACATAAATGTTGTGGTTAAACCTCATTTAATGCATGTACATTAAATGAGAATGTACATGCTCGAGTTTTTGGTGTCTTTTTACACAACAGTGTTGCCACGATTTGTTTGAATTCGATCAGCATTCATCTAAAAAAAATTTACATACACTGTACTGTGTTTGCTAATAACAAAAGGCATAACCACCACAATAAAAACCACCTTCGATTCTTGATACAAACCTTTGATTAAATTCTCCAACAATGCAAACACAAAGATTGCTCACAAAATCACAAAAAAGTGCGGGATGCTACAGCGTTATCCCTCAGACGAGATCAACGACAGGGAGTGAACCGTGAGCGGACCGCGATCCACGTGCAACGCAAACTCCGCGCATGCGCAGTAGGGATGGGCATATCGATACTGCATTATCGATATATCGATACTCACAAGCTACTCGCTTGGTATCGATATATCCACAAAAATATCGATACTAAAATTAAATTAATAATTTCTGCATCAATTTCTGCAAAAAGTGTTTTCGGTACTTCTGTTTAATGTTTGTGCTAAAACTGAAATCCCCCTCTGACATTTAGCTCACCCGTGTCACGTGATGACTGTGAGAAACGCGAGCAACGTGCCCTGCCCACACGTATACGTCACTTTCACGGCACGCGTCGCTCAATATTGTCCGCACATAAACAGAATGGCAGAAAGAAAGCGTAGCGTGGTGCTATTTTTCAGTGGCAGAAAAAAGTAATAAAAAATACCTTGGAATTGTCGCAACCTCTGTTCCAGCAGAGAGGTTGTTCTCCAAGGCAGGAGAGACAATTAGTCAGAGGCGAAATCGTCTTAAACCAAAAAATGTTAACATGTTGCTTTTCCTAAACACAAATCTGAAGCTTAAAGATTAGGAAATCTTTATCAACAATTCAAAATGAAAAGACACTGAAATGTCTTTCTGAACATTGTTAAATTGGAAAAATATGTACAAAGTTGAAAATAAAGAAAAAAAAATGGCCTGTTTAAAAATAAGAAATATTTCATACAGTGCAAATATGCACAATTTATGTTGTTAGTATTTTTTATTATATTAATCTTTATGCTATGATGTATTTTATTTAATCAATTTTTTTTTTGTAAAATACTGTATTATTTTAAACATTTTTATTTATTTGTTGTCAAATTTACTTTTGTAATAAGTTTTTTAATGGCCAATATGTCTTATGTGTCATGTATGGATGTAATTTGCCTTTAAGTGTAATATATATATACTGTATATACTTTGTTTTTGTTTTTTTTGAAAAATCACATACACATTTAAGAAATAAGCGATATCGGTATCGGTATCGATATCGGTAAAATTATACCCAAAAGTATCGATATCGTATCGAATTAAAAAAGTCAGGTATCGCCCATCCCTAATGCGCAGTGAACCAGGTATGCAAATTAGTCACCAAATAACCATGTGACGTGGCGATTTTGTAGATTTGTTTTATGCTCAAGATATTAGATTTCGGTGGCATTAACAAATTGACATTAAAGAATCTGAAAATACTAAGACAAATATGGAGTTTGGCGGTTCCACTTAAAAAATGTCGAGATAATAGTACTGGCGAGTTATCCGTGACACGAGATAAGTGAACTCCACTGTATATATATATATATATATATATATATATATATATATATATATATATATATATATATATATTATATATATATATATAGCCTATATTAGTAGTATTATTATTATTATATATATTATTGCTATTATTGTTATTATTACTATTATTGTTATTATTATTATTATTATAAGACTAGATTGTATTAGGGAAAGCTTAGAAAGTTGGTCTAGTGCAAATGTTCTTATGTTGTCCAGCATCATCGGTGCCCTGTGAAAGGGTGTTTTCTAAGGCTTGAGAGGTGGTTTCAAAAAAGAGAAACCGTCTCAGTCCAAATACTGTTAAAAAAAATGTTTTTGTTTCTAAATAAAAACCATTAAATACTTTTCACATCCCTGTTGCAGTTTGCTGTTCCACAATTCCAGTCCCATAAGCACTGCACTATTGCACTCACAATCAGCACTGCACTCACAATAATTTTTTTACAATCCTTTGGTGTGTGCTCACGATGAAGAGATTTGTGTGTGATATATTGCTTTGCACAGCAGGTGTCACTAAGGAGCACACTGTTTCACAAGGCTTCAGGTAAATTAACCTTTTGGTGAATAAATGGGCTGGAAAGCCTCAGTGGTTCAGGAAGCCTAATTTGGCCATCACTAACAGCAAGGTCAGACACAGAACCACAGAACAAGCAGGATACAAATGCTCGGTGATGTCAGCAATACTAGAACAAGACTTTGCGGTGAGTACATTGATGATGGAGTCTTTTATAGTTCATATAATGGTGTCCAACTGGTGTGACAATCAGTCCAATGTGTGGTTTTCTGGGAAATGTAGTGTATGTGTATCAGTATAAGCGTGATGGCTACCTCCGGTGGGCAGAGGGTGGAGTGCAGAGCTCGTATTCATAACACACGTCATCACTACATTTTTACTTTACTGATTTATTCAGAATAATTTTAATTCAGTTTTAACTGTTTAAAAAAAAAGCAGAGCACTGACATTACTGCTAAGCGCAAAGCAGTTTCTCATGGACCTCCTCTAGTTTTTGGAGAAGAGACCTCTGACTTCTTTTAAAATAATGTTGGTTAGTACATTTCTTTAAATGTTTTATTCTAAACTGTAATTTCCACATGCATACATCAAATATATAATAATATATTAAATTATACTTCAAGCATACAGACCAAACACAAACTCATCTGTTTAATATTTTAACTCAAGCCCTTGTATTTTATTATCCACCTGCTCTGCCATCATAATACTGTTCATTGTTTTGTTTAATTTCCACACATCTGTTAGGAATGAGAGGTGCAGACTCAAGTGCAGAAAGGACAGAACGTTATTAATAAAGAAAAAAAACTCAACAAAAACAACCCAAGGGCGAAAAAACAAGACTAGGAACATAAGCTGACTTGTCTAGGCTAGATAAGACAAGACTGAACTGGACTGACAGGACATAAACTGATGAGCAGTATTTAAACTACAATAAAGACAATGCCGCAGCACAAGACAACAAACAGAAGAGATTAAATGGGGAGCACATGAGGAGTGTAAATGAGGGGAAACAGCTGGGACAAATCAAAGTCTAACAGGGGAACAAGACGGGTGGGGTTACACGATGGCAAGACACGAGCATGCAGCCAATGCAGATGCGTGTCGCCACGTGTTCACAAGAAAACACCAACTGCGTGCGACACATAAACACATGCAGACAAGAGAGAGCGAAAGCTCAAAACCGTGCCCACTCACATGACGTAGAACGAGAACGAGCAAGCACTCACAACAGGATGAACACACGGGCCATGAATGTTCGAATCCCGACAAAAAACTAAGACCAAAGTCTCGGGATCGGACAATCATGACTTGTACACAAGACGCTACACAGACAAGAGAGCGCGTGACTCGAGACACTCGAAGCCGCGCACACCCACGAAGACACGACACTGGGGCAGTGTCAGAGCTCTGACACCAAAACACTAGAAAGCAAGACCGAAGTGACAGAACCCTGACACGCAGTACTTTAACCATTGTTTATCACTGTTATGATAGTTGTATGTTTGTAGTTGTAGTTTGAGTTACATGTACATTTATGAAATTTCCTATTTGTAATCGAAACAGAACTGTATTATTGCTTTCATTTTTTTACTAGGACTGTGATTGTGACACACCTAAGATTTCAACAGTACTTGAGTATACTTGATTTAATACGTTTTCTATACTAATGTTAAGTTTTGCCAACTGAAAACTAATACACTACTTGGAAATTTTAAGGCAATTGGTTTCCTCACTTTAGTAAAATCAAGTAAAATCAACTTATTACATTTTACATTGGACTTTCTCTGATACCAGCTTTGGATACAAGCATGCCATGGCCTCCCACGTACTCTTAGCTAGAGTAATATTACAGTAAACAGAGGTAAGGCTCACCCTATTTAGGTTGGTCGATCAACATTTTGTTGACCTAAACAGAAATTCCCTTTAGACTTTACAGTTCAAGTACACTTGAAAGAGTGCCAAGTATTAGCCAGAACTCTAAAACCTCAGTTGGTGTGCCTTATGCTCCACTCAAACTGGAATTTAGTCCATTACTAACTTGACACAACTTTGCAGTAACAATGGATGCAACGTAATCTACCAGAGATAATAATTTCAGAGTAAGTCAGAATAAAATCAAATGTATCAACTTATTACATTGTTTATATAAACATTTCTTTAAATAATCAGACCGGGAGAGAAACCGTTTTCAAATGGAAACAAGAGCTAACGATGGAACTTTGGTAAGAGAAGGTAACTTGCACGAAAGACCCTGGGACCCACCACAGTAAAATAAATATCTCAGAACTCTTCAACCTTTAACACCTTTTGGCTTACTTTTGCGGGAGTGAGACTTTTGTACCATTCGCATTGAGACGTTTCGAACATGAAAAGTCATTTATGGCACACATTTAACATTGCATGGATTTCGAGGGTGTTTTATTTGAGGGAGAGAGTTGTGGTGAGGTGTGAACTGCTCAGCGTGATGCATATCAGATGAGGATGCAAATTTTGCAAGAGCTCAAAGAGTTCCAGTTGTCCAGTCTTACAGTTGTTTGCTGGTCTGGCATGAGGTGCTCGTTCCTGGACCAGCATGGGCTGCTGGTTTGCTGGCAGTCCAATACGGAGTGCCACACCACAGAAGAAATGTGTGACAAGGGAGTCCCTGCCAATAGACATGCCATCCAGAGGTATGTGGTAAGCGGCTATGGCAGCCACGTAGACCTTCAAGGCAGACGGGGACAGCCCTGCAGTGAATCTTTCTTGCAGGAACTCCAGCACATTGCCAATCTGACAGGTAACTGGGTTCACCTGCTTCTCGCTACACCAAGAAGTGATGAGTTTCCACTTCGGGGTGTACAGTTTCCTCATGGAGGGAGCTCTTGAGAGGAGGATGGTCTAAACAACTTTGGTTGAGAGACCAGATTCTAGGAGCTGGGCCCCCTCAGCGGCCAAGCCCACAGTTTTAAACGTTCTGAGCAGGGGTGAAGAATCAAGCCTGTTGCCTGGGACAGGAGGTCCCCCGTGAACGAAATCTCCTAGGGGACTCCGTCTAGGAGAGACACAAGATCCGCAAACCACACTCTGCCCAGTCAGCGCGGTGCGACGTATGAAATGGACCCTGTCCTGGCGAACTCTCTTTAGAACTCCTGGGAGCAGAGCAGTTGGGGAGAAAGCGTACAGACATAGCCTCGGTCACATCTGCACCATGGTATCCAGCCCGAGTGGGGCTGAATGAGTCAGAGAGAATCATAAAGGGCACTGGGTTGTATCTACGGACACAAACAAATCCAATTGTGCTCGGCCATATTTCTCCCAGATCTGCTCCACCAACTGGGTGTGGAGGTCAGGAAAGAAAGGCAAAGCCCGACGCTGGGGAAGGACTTGTTCTGGCAGGTAACGTTCATCCAACTTGCTCTTTTTAGGACGAAGTCCCTGGTCTCATCAGGCCAATTGATGCTTAGCTTTGAGTCAGCATGAGTCACTACCTCGATAAGCTCCTCATATGCTGGGGAGGAGGGTGGCGAATCCTCCTCTCCAGCATGAAAGCTGACGACATCCACCACCTAAGAGCTGGACAGACGTAGCCGCCGCAAAGCATGCTTCTGGTTCCAAACAAAGACTGGATCCACCAGGTTAGGGCTGAGATAAAGCTGAGCTTGTCTCAAACACTGCTGACAAATCCATTTGCAAACCCCAGGACAAACAAGCAACACATAAACTGTGTGTATCCCTGCCTGTAATATAACGTGGGCAGGGATACACACTCACAGCTCACGGTCTGAATGCTTGTTCAGCCATTATAATGTTTCTTTCTTAAAGATAACAGAGTGTGAAAGTCCCTGGTCTTTTGAAAACTACCTCAGGTTTACAAACACTCGTGCACACACCAACTCACACAAAAACATAGACACAAGGCTCAGATGTCTCCACTGTTGCTTTTCATTATCTAGTAAGATTCAGAATCTGAGGCTATTGGTCCCAGACTGATCCTTCTGATTCTTCTGTTGTTATTCTTCACTTCATCAATCTGAAATGCAAAAAGAGTAATGCTAAATACAGTAAACAAATTGTATAGAAAACAAATTTGCACAAAAATTTATTTTAAAGGAAAGGAAATTTAAGAACACAAGTAAAAATATTTCAGGAAGTCTACATATACAACACTACTTGTCATCTGAATGAGGATTGACTAGACTGTTGCAGCACATATTGAAAGCTAGCATAAGAAAGCTAATGTCTACAGCCTAATAATTAAACCAAATCAAAAAGACTTAAAAATGTTCCAAACGTAACTAATACCTTAAACCAGTCATGGAGACTGACTTTATCCAGTTCAATTCGCTGCTCTGGGTCCAACTGCAGACAACAGCAAATAAAATCGCAGCATTCTGTGGAGAAAGATGGGAGAGAGGTCTGATTATTACCTTAAAGTTAACAAATATCAACAAGACCATAATTTATGAAGCCACTAAGCTCAGATGTTCCATCCCTGCATTGTTTGTTCTATATAGTAAGATTCAGGATTAAAATTGTCCTTTGGTGAAATGAATATCTCACCTTGTGAAAGGCCATCTTTAGTCCAGTTGTTTTCTTTGATGATCTTGACCAAGTCTTGGGTCTTTGGAAAATCCTTGCACAGCATTATAAACAGGAGCATCCCGAGTGACCACACTGTTGTTGCCTCCCCATGATATATGTCATTTATCCAATACTCTGGGGGACAGTATTTTTCTGTGCCTGGAGGAAAAATATATCTTATTTGTAAGTTTCCATTAACACAGCATTTTGACTAAAATAGTCATTCCCATGCAAGAAATAATTTGTTGCAAATTGATTCACAACAATGAATCCCATTTTTTTATTTCATATAGTATAGTTATGCATCATATATATATTAGTTATATATATATATATATATATATATATATATATAGTCATATATACCAACAAAGGATGTGTAGCCCGCTGGGGTTAGCTCAGCACCACAACCAAAGTCGATCAATTTGACTTCAAGGGTGTCCGGGTTAATCAGCAGGTTTTCCATCTTGATATCACGGTGGAACACCCCACGCTGGCAGCAGGTTTGAGCTGCAAATATTACCTGCCGCATTATACCCCGTGTCAAATTCTCATCCATGGTGCCGGGGTAGTTCTCAAAAAATTCATACAAGGACTGACAGGGCATGGGCCGCTCAAGAACCATAATGTATTGGTCAGTCTTGTCCTCCCAGTCCAGAAGCTGAATGATCTGAGGAACCCAGGGTTCTTGATTTACACGCATTTGCAGAGCTACCTCCAGTGGAACGGGTTTTGAATAATTATCCTAGAAAAAACAGTTAGTTGTAGTAGGTGGACATATGATTTAGACCAGTCCCAAACTGTTGACAGTGGTAGTTTGTCTATTGTAAAATCATTGATATAGTCTGATTATTTGTAATATGAGATGAAATTGAAAACAGTAACTGAGAGGAAAAACAGTGTGAGCACAGCATACGTACAACCCTGAGATATGTTGCATGCTTTTTGGAGACAAACTTCACTGCCACCTGATGAGAAAAAAAAACAGAAAATGGATATGCATTAGAATTATTAACACTTCATTTGTTCAAAGTTCACATATTTTAATTACACCTTAATTTATTACACCACATTCATTTATTACACCTGAACAGACATGTACAGTTTCATGAAATTACATTTTAAACATGTAAAGCATTTCTGACAATATAAACGGTTTTGACATGTCAAGTGCACTAAATAGTGAATATAAGACACACTAAGAGTGCTTGGATAAGAGAAAGTCATACGAGTATAAATACAGTAAAACCTTGAGATAAGAATGTCAAGTGAAAGTGAAAGTTGGGGTGGTCAGGCGAAAAAAAGGTAAGGGCACGAAAACTAATCGAAAAAAGCAATACAATACTATAAAATAGAAAAGTAAAAAAAATACACAAGCTAAGTTCAGTTATGTTAATTTAAGTTTACGTAAGTTATGTAGTGTTCGTGTAAGTTACGATACGAAGTGTCTCCGTACCAACCCCCTCCCTCCTCCGCACCTGCTACTACTGAGTGTAAAAAAACTTATAATTAAAACCACATTTTATTTGATATCACACAAATTCTTATACTGTATACATGTACTATAATTTTGTGTGTGTCTAAACCAATAGAAACATGTTTTTTTCCCCATTGTTATGGATCTGGAATGGATTAATTTGTTTTCTAATATTACTTATGGGAAAAAATGATTCTAGATACGAGCAATTCGAGTTATGTGCTCCGTCCTGGAACTGATTATGCTTGTATCTAGAGGTATTACTGTACAACAATAATGATCTAGATAAATGTTGTAAGTAATACAAATCGATACCTGAAGACCATCTTCCAAACGAGTTGCTGCATGTACAGTTCCAAAGCCTCCTTCACCCAGTTGAACACTAATTTCATAGCTGCAGGAACTGATGTCTGTTAAAAGAAAAATTAGAGATGATTTGAAGCAGTGACAGCATCAACTTTATCTAAAACTTTTTAACAGATTTGTCTGATTCCTATATTGAGTTACTAAATTGAATATTTGTGCCATTCAATTCATTTGTCACACTACAGGACTATTTAAGTGAACTGTAGCAGTCATTCAAAAAATTCAGTGTAAAAAATACAACTTCACCCATACATATCCGCTAATTTAAATGAAACCTTGTTGAAAGTAAAAAGAAAACAAGTTAATTTCAGTGTTATCAACTACCCTTAAATAAAGCATGTTTTAAAGTCAATTTAAAGTATAAACCATTGAACAGTTGATTAAAGAGAGTGTTTGATAGGTTATGTTAAAAAACTTACCAATAATATTTCTATTGTCATCCTTCTGCTGGCTCAACTGAGGTGCCACAGTGTCCTCTGGTAGACTGTAGCAGATGTGGTCGTCTTGAAAGTCAGAGTTAGAAGGTGGAAGATCTTCACCCCATTCTTCAGGTGGAAGATCTTCACCCCATTCTTCAGGTGGTAGATCTTCACCCCATTCTACAGGTGGAAGATCTTCACCCCATTCTAGAGGTGGAAGATTTTCACCCCATTCTACAGGTGGTAGATCTTCACCCCATTCTACAGGTGGTAGATCTTCACCCCATTCTACAGGTGGTAGATCTTCACCCCATTCTTCAGGTGGTAGATCTTCACCCCATTCTACAGGTGGAAGATCTTCACCCCATTCTAGAGGTGGAAGATTTTCACCCCATTCTAGAGGTAGAAAATATTCATCACTCTCTACAGGTGGAAGATCTTCACCCCTTTCTACAAGTGGAAGATCGTCATCACTCTCTACAGGTGGAAGATCTTCATCACTCTCTACAAGTGGATTCTTCACTTCATCAATCTGAAATGCAAACCGAAATCAGGTTTATTGTCTAAATACATTTGTGGCGAGCAGGGCGGGGTCGAGGGACCGTGTGAGCGTCACGAGAGCCGGTGGTGTGATTGATAATGAGCGTCACCTGCGAGCCATCGGTCTCTCGTCTCACGGAGGAGCAGAGGCATAAAAGGAGGAGTGACGACAGTGAAAGCGAGAGAGGACCAGGCCTGGGACTTATGTTATGTTTGTGTGGGCGGCAGTTGACCATGAGGGACAGCCGCCATTATGTTTATTTTGTATTTATGTTTTAATTGATATTAAAAGTCTGTAAAACGTCTGCCGGTTCCTGCCTCCTTCCTCCCTGAACGTTGAAAATTGTTACAACATTAAACAAATTGTATAAAGAATTGTATTAAAAAAAAACTAAAAGAAAAATAAAATTTAAGAACACGAGTAAAAAATATTTCAGGGAGTCTACATATACAACACTACTTGTCATCTGAATGAGGATTGACTAGACTGTTGCAGCACATATTGAAAGCTAGCATGAGAAAGCTAATGTTTACAGCCTGATAATTAAACCAAATCAAAAAGACTTACCGGTAAACATTTTCCTAACGTAACTACTACCTTAAACCAGTCGTGGAGACTGACTTTATCCAGTTCAATTCGCTGCTCTGGGTCCAACTGCAGACAACAGCAAATAAAATCGCAGCATTCTGTGGAGAAAGATGGGAGAGAGGTCTGATTATTACCTTAAAGTTAACAAATATCAACAAGACCATCATTTATGAAACCACTAAGCTCAGATGTTCCATCCCTGCATTGTTTGTTCTATATAGTAAGATTCAGGATTAAAATTGTCCTTTGGTGAAATGAATATCTCACCTTGTGAAAGGCCATCTTTAGTCCAGTTGTTTTCTTTGATGATCTTGACCAAGTCTTGGGTCTTTGGAAAATCCTTGCACAGCATTATAAACAGGAGCATCCCGAGTGACCACACTGTTGTTGCCTCCCCATGATATATGTCATTTATCCAATACTCTGGGGGACAGTATTTTTCTGTGCCTGGAGGAAAAATATATCTTATTTGTAAGTTTCCATTAACACAGCATTTTGACTGAAATAGTCATTCCCATGCAAGAAATAATTTGTTGCTAATTGATTCACAACAATGAATCCCATTTTAACTTCATATATATATAATTATATAGTTATATAGAAGTTATATATATATATAGTCATATATACCAACAAAGGATGTGTAGCCCGCTGGGGTTAGCTCAGCACCGCAACCAAAGTCGTTCAATTTGACTTCAAGGGTGTCCGGATTAATCAGCAGGTTTTCCATCTTGATATCACGGTGGAACACCCCACGCTGGCAGCAGGTTTGAGCTGCAAATATTACCTGCCGCATTATACCCCGTGTCAAATTCTCATCTATGGTGCCCGTGTAGTTGTCCAAAAATTCATCCAAGGGCTGACAGGGCATGGGCCGCTCAAGAACCATAATGTATTGATCAGCCTTGTCCTCCCAGTCCAGAAGCTGAATGATCTGAGGAACCCAGGGTTCTTGATTTACACGCATTTGCAGAGCTACCTCCAGTGGAACCGGCTTTGAATAATTATCCTAGAAAAAACAGTTAGTTGTAGTAGGTGGACATATGATTTAGACCAGTCACAAACTGTTGACAGTGGTAGTTTGTCTATTGTAAAATCATTGATATAGTCTGTGATTATTGGTAATATGAGATGAAATTGAAAACAATAACTGAGAGGAAAAACAGTGTGAGCACAGCATACGTACAACCCTGAGATATGTTGCATGCTTTTTGGAGACAAACTTCACTGCCACCTGATGAAAAAAAAAAACAGAAAATGGACATGCGTTAGAATTATTAACACTTCATTTATTCAAAGTTCACATATTTCAATTATTAAACCTGAACAAACATGTACAGTTTCATGAATTACATTTTAAACATGTAAAGCATTTCTGACAATATAAACGGGTCTGACAAGTCAAGTGCACTAAATAGTGAATATAAGACTCACTAAGAGTGATTGGATAAGAGAAAGTCATACGAGTATAAATACAACAATAATGATTTAGATAGATATTGAAAGTAATGAAAATCGATACCTGAAGACCATCTTCCAAACGAGTTGCTGCATGTACAGTTCCAAAGACTCCGTCATCCAGTTGAACACCAATTTCATAGCTGCAGGAACTGATGTCTGTTAAAAGAAAAATTAGAGATGATTTGAAGCAGTGACAGCATCAACTTTATCTAAAACTATTTTAACAGATTTGTCTGATTCCTATATCAGGTTACTAAATCGAATATTTGTGCAATTCAATTCATTTGTCACACTACAGGACTATTTAAGTGAACTGTAGCAGTCATTCAAAAAATTCAGTGTAAAAAAATACAACGTCACCCATACATATCCGCTAATTTAAATGAAACCTTGTTGAAAGTAAAAAGAAAACAAGTTAATTTCAGTGTTATCAACTACCCTTAAACAAAGCATGTTTTAAAGTCAATTTAAAGTATAAACCATTGAACAGTTGATTAAAGAGAGTGTGTGATAGGTTATGTTAAAAAACTTACCAATAATATTTCTATTGTCATCCTTCTGCTGGCTCAACTGAGGTGCCACAGTGTCCTCTGGTAGACTGTAGCAGATGTGGTCGTCTTGAAAGTCAGAGTTAGAAGGTGGAAGATCTTCACCCCATTCTTCAGGTGGTAGATCTTCATCACTCTCTACAAGTGGAAGATCTTCATCACTCTCTACAAGTGGAAGATCTTCATCACTCTCTACAAGTGGAAGATCTTCACCCCCTTCTACAGGTGGAAGATCTTCATCACTCTCTACAAGTGGAAGATCTTCATCACTCTCTACAAGTGGAATATCTTCATCACTCTCTACAGGTGGAAGATCTTCATCACTTTCTACAGGTGGAAGATCTTCATCACTCTCTACAGGTGGAAGATCTTCATCACTCTCTACAGGTGGAAGATCTTCATCACTCTCTACAAGTGGAAGATCTTCACCCCCTTCTACAGGAGGAAGATCTTCATCACTCTCTACAAGTGAAAGATCTTCACCCCCTTCTACAAGTGGAAGATCTTCATCACTCTCTACAAGTGGAAGATCTTCATCACTCTCTACAAGTGGAAGATTTTCATCACTCTCTACAAGTGAAAGATCTTCATCACTCTCTACAAGTGAAAGATCTTCACCCGATTCTACAGGTGGAAGATCTTCATCACTCTCTACAGGTGGAAGATCTTCATCACTCTCTACAGGTGGAAGATCTTCATCACTCTCTACAAGTGGAAGATCTTCACCCCCTTCTACAGGAGGAAGATCTTCATCACTCTCTACAAGTGAAAGATCTTCACCCCCTTCTACAAGTGGAAGATCTTCATCACTCTCTACAAGTGGAAGATCTTCATCACTCTCTACAAGTGGAAGATTTTCATCACTCTCTACAAGTGAAAGATCTTCATCACTCTCTACAAGTGAAAGATCTTCATCACTCTCTACAAGTGAAAGATCTTCACCCGATTCTACAGGTGGAAGATCTTCATCACTCACTACAAGTGGAAGATCTTCACCCCCTTCTACAGGTGGAAGATCTTCATCACTCTCTACAAGTGAAAGATCTTCACCCCTTTCTACAGGTGGAAGATCTTCATCACTCTCTACAAGTGAAAGATCTTCATCATTCTCTACAAGTGGAACATCTTCACCCCCTTCTACAGGTGGAAGATCTTCATCACTCTCTACAAGTGGAAGATCTTCATCACTCTCTACAAGTGGAATATCTTCATCACTCTCTACAGGTGGAAGATCTTCATCACTTTCTACGGGTGGAAGATCTTCATCACTCTCTACAGGTGGAAGATCTTCATCACTCTCTACAGGTGGAAGATCTTCATCACTCTCTACAAGTGGAAGATCTTCATCCCCTTCTACAGGAGGAAGATCTTCATCACTCTCTACAAGTGAAAGATCTTCACCCCCTTCTACAAGTGGAAGATCTTCATCACTCTCTACAAGTGAAAGATCTTCACCCCCTTTTACAAGTGGAAGATCTTTATCACTCTCTACAAGTGGAAGATCTTCACCCCCTTCTACAGGTGGAAGATCTTCATCACTCTCTACAGGTGGAAGATCTTCATCACTCTCTACAAGTGAAAGATCTTCACCCGATTCTACAGGTGGAAGATCTTCATCACTCTCCACAAGTGGAAGATCTTCACCCCCTTCTACAGGAGGAAGATCTTCATCACTCTCTACAAGTGAAACATCTTCACCCCCTTTTACAAGTGGAAGATCTTTATCACTCTCTACAAGTGGAAGATCTTCATCACTCTCTACAAGTGGAAGATCTTCACCCAATTCTACAAGTGGGAGATCTTCATCACTCTCTACAAGTGGAAGATCTTCACCCGATTCTACAAGTGGGAGATCTTCATCACTCTCTACAAGTGGAAGATCTTCACCCCCTTCTACAGGTGGAAGATCTTCATCACTCTCTACAAGTGAAAGATCTTCACCCCCTTCTACAGGTGGAAGATCTTCATCACTCTCTACAGGTGGAAGATCTTCATCACTCTCTACAGGTGGGAGATCTTCATCACTCTCTACAAGTGGAACATCTTCATCACTCTCTACAAGTGAAAGATCTTCACCCCCTTCTACAGGTGGAAGATCTTCATCACTCTCTACAAGTGGAAGATCTTCACCCCCTTCTACAGGTGGAAGATCTTCATCACTCTCTACAAGTGGAAGATCTTCATCACTCTCTACAGGTGGAAGATCTTCATCACTCTCTACAAGTGGAAGATATTCACCCCATTCTACAGGTGGAAGATCTTCATCACTCTCTACAAGTGAAAGATCTTCACCCCCTTCTACAGGTGGAAGATCTTCATCACTCTCTACAGGTGGGAGATCTTCTTCACTTTCTACAAGTGGAAGATCTTCATCACTCTCTACAGGTGGAAGATCTTCACCCCATTCTACAGGTGGAAGATCTTCACCACATGCTACAGGTGGAAGATCTTCATCACTCTCTACAAGTGGAAGATCTTCACCCCAGTCTACAAGTTGAAGATCTTCATCACTCTCTACAGGTGGAAGATCTTCACCACATTCTATAGGTGGAAGATCTTCATCACTCTCTACAAGTGGATTCTTCAATTCATCCATCTGAAATGCAACAGAAATCAGGTTTATTGTCTAAATACATTTGCGGCGAGTATTGCGGGGTCAAGGGACCGTGTGAGCGTCACGAGAGCCGGTGGTGTGACTGATAATGAGCGTCACCTGCGAGCCATCGGTCTCTCGTCTCATGGAGGAGCGGAGGCATAAAAAGGAGGAGTGACGACAGTGAAAGCGAGAGAGGACCAGGCCTGGGACTTATGTTATGTTTGTATGGGCGGCAGTTGACCGTGAGGGACTGCCGCCATTATGTTTATTTTGTATTTATGTTTTATTTGATATTAAAAGTCTGTAAAACGTCTGCCGGTTCCTGCCTCCTTCCTCCCTGAACATTGAACATTGTTACAACATTAAACAAATTGTATAAAGAATTGTATTAAAAAAAAAACTAATTTAAAGAAAAATAAAATTTAAGAACACAAGTAAAAAATATTTCAGGGAGTCTACATATACAACACTACTTGTCATCTGAATGAGGATTGACTAGACTGTTGCAGCACATATTGAAAGCTAGCATGAGAAAGCTAATGTCAACAGCCTGATAATTAAACCAAATCAAAAAGACTTACTGTTAAACATTTCCCTAACGTAACTACTACCTTAAACCAGTCGTGGAGACTGACTTTATCCAGTTCAATTCGCTGAACAATTAAACCTGAACAGATATACAGTAATACCTCGGTTTACGAGTTTAATTCGTGTCAAGAGCGAGCTCGTAAACCAAAATGCTCGTACACCAAAATAATTTTCCCATAAGAATGCACTAAAAATAAATTAATTCATTCCACATGACCACAAATGCCCATTTTAAATATTTTTTGGGTTTTACCCTATTGCAGTTAAAATGTTAACCATTAAGATCTCATATAAATACTAATTAATAATTGACAATTAAACTCTAAAAATACTTGACAATTTACTGTAATGCACTTCAGGTTTGAGCAGCCTGCTTGGAGGAGAGAGAGGAGGGAGGAGGGGAGCGGGGAAAGCAAGGATGAAAGCAAATGAGTGAATTTATTATAATAGTGCAGAAAACAAACAAAGTGATAATCCAGAGTTAAAGTCGTGGAACATGGGAGCAGCGAACGAACAAATTTGCGGGAGCCGCGAGAGAACGAATTCGGGGGAGCCGCGAACGAACGAATTCGCAGGAGCCGCGAGAGAACGAATTTGCGGGAGCCGCGAGAGAACGACTTCGCGGGAGCTGCGAGGGAACTAATTCGCGGGAGCCTCGAACGAACTAACTCGCGGGAGCCGTGAACGAATTAATGCGCGGGAGCCGCGAACAAACGAATGCGCGGGAGCCCCGAAAGCGGGAAATAGGCAGATGATATGAGAATCAGCTCAGTGACCACACGCACACATACATACTCAGGCCAGGCAGAACTAGGAGACACTGAATTCATGAACCCTGACAGTTACTGCTTAGAGCAGGGGTGGGCAAACTATTTGTCTCGTGGGCCACATTGGTTTCTAAAATTGACAGAGGGGCCGGGGTGAAGGTCGTACCTGTGCATTTACTTATAAGAAATCCTAGAAAACCTGTATAAAGTATAGTTTGGTCTTAAATCACTCGACTGGGACGCGTGAAATTACAACAAAACAATATTAATACAATTTAAATCGACAGAAAAACCATAATATGCAATGTGACTGAATGGTATAAGTACCTCAGCTCTAGATTGACAATCACAGGCGTCCAATCACAACTGACCTCTGGAAAAAGGGGAACTAACCAATGACGTTTGATGTTACTATTACAAGAGCAAGTCCCGCCCCACAACTGACAAAATAAAAGTGTTCGCGCGAGCAAAAACAGCAGTCGAGAGCGGGCGAATGTTCACGCGCGAGTGATTAAAATGAAAAATTAAAATGAAAAATTTGTTCAGTTGTTCAAAAATCAGTTTTGCGCTCGTTTCTTTTTAGCACGGAATTAACGCCATAAAGGGGGGTATAGAGGGGATTGCGACACACGCCTACTCTCCACCATTACAGGGAAATGTAAAATGAAGGAGGTTTAATACAGGTTCGGCAAGTTCGGCGGGCCGGATTAAAAAGCACAACGGGCCGGATATGGCCCGCGGGCCGTAGTTTGCCCACCCCTGGCTTAGAGGTACTATATGTGTATGTTTCACTACGTAAACAATAGCGATCACAATTAATTAATGTTTAGAATATGAGGTAAAAACTTCTGTAAATCACTTATAAAAGTATCCCTGTGGTGAATGATGCAGCCAAACCAAGCTAAGCTGAGAGAATGAATGAGTGATAGGGGTGATAAAGGGGTTGGAACCTCCTGACTGTGTTATGAGAGGCTGTCATTAGGATATTTCATGTAAAAAAGCGCACAAGGATACTGAGCGTTAGGACTTTTTTCCACACAAAACTGCGCATGGGTGAGGGAAAAATTTTCGTACACTGATTTGCTCGTATACCAAGTCGCTCGTAAACCGAGGTATTACTGTATACAGTTTCAAGAATTACATTTTAAACATATAAAGTATTTCTGACAATATAAACGGGTCTGACAAGTCAAGTGCACTAAATAGTGAATATAAGACACACTAAGAGTGCTTGGATAAGAGAAAGTCATACGAGTATAAATACAACAATAATGATCTAGATAAATGTTGTAAGTAATGAAAATCGATACCTGAAGACCATCTTCCAAATGAGTTGCTGCATGTACAGTTCCAAAGACTCCGTCATCCAGTTGAACGCCAATTTCATAGCTGCAGGAACTGATGTCTGTTAAAGGAAAAATTAGAGATGATTTGAAGCAGTGACAGCATCAACTTTATCTAAAACTATTTTAACAGATTTGTCTGATTCCTATATTGAGTTACTGAATTGAATATTTGTGCAATTCAATTCATTTGTCACACTACAGGACTATTTAAGTGAACTGTAGCAGTCATTCAAAAAATTCTGTGTAAAAAATACAACTTCACCCATACATATCCGCTAATTTAAATGAAACCTTGTTGAAAGTAAAAAGAAAACAAGTTAATTTCAGTGTTATCAACTACCCTTAAATAAAGCATGTTTTAAAGTCAATTTAAAGTATAAACCATTGAACAGTTGATTAAAGAGAGTGTGTGATAGGTTATGTTAAAAAACTTACCAATAATATTTCTATTGTCATCCTTCTGCTGGCTCAACTGAGGTGCCACACTGTCCTCTGGTAGACTGTAGCAGATGTGGTCATCTTGAAAGTCAGAGTTAGAAGGTGGAAGATCTTCACCCCATTCTACAGGTGGAAGATCTTCATCTCTCTCTACAAGTGGAAGATCTTCATCACCCTCCAAGGGTGGAAGATCTTCATCAGTCTGCACAGGTGGAAGATCTTCATCACTCTCCAAGGGTGGAAGATCTTCATCAGTCTGCACAGGTGGAAGACTATCATCACTCTGGTCCACATTTTCATCGTGATCTGAGTCATTGTTGTTGACTTTTTCCCTTTCTCTCTGGCAAAAAGCGTACAGTCCTAGTAACGTAAACAGCACCATTCTGATGCCTGAACTAGGCTACCGTAAACTGCAAGATCTGAAGAGTGGTCACCGGTTTGTTATTTATCTTAAGTTGAGTAAAGATAAGAACGGTGTAATATTGGCAAGTCTAATGCACAATAAATTATGTATGTACAAATAAAAATGCAAGCAAGTTATTGTGACTCAAGCAGGAATCAAGTGAGCAACACAAGAAACACTAGAATGAGCAACCAACAGCAAGTTATGCAGATCAAACAAAGTAAGCACTTTTGTACCTGGCTAATGTGACGTAACGTATTGTGGCGTCACGCAATGTGATGTGACGTCCGTTCTTAATGTATTCCAAAGCTGCAGAGAAGCTCAGACGTGATTGGTCCATTTTGCGCTGGGGAGCCTTCTGTGAAACTGCGTAACTCCTAGCGTTTGTTCGTTATTGTACTTAGGAGAAGCAAAATAAACAGAATTATTTAAGAAATCATCTGCGGGTTGATCAATGTTTTATAATTAAAGTCGTTTACGAGGGCCGTAGGAAGGGTTTTATAATCATCAAGGTCCCACATTTGAGCTAATTAGCACGTTCAGTGTATTAAATTAATGCACAATGTGTGAAGATTAATTATTAATATGCCAAACATGATGAAAACGGCTTCGTTTGTGTTTTTGTCTTCTCACATTGAATGTTACTAATTATTACGTTACATAAATCATAAAGCCCTAATTTCATTTCAAAATTGCAAAAATCAAAATTTTGACTGTTTTTGTTGGTCGTTTAACATTCCTGTCCTAAAACAACTGTCAGATATGAAATGTTTAATTTAGCTGTAGCCTACTTACGTTTTTCTCACGCTTTCTGTCCGTCGCGCCAGAATTCGAGCAGCTTCTGTCACCATAAAGCCCGCCTGGTTTGATTTGATTGGTCATCCACCAAAATATTGAGTTGGGTTTTTTTACTGCAAGAAAATAAAAAGCACTGCGTGCGTGGTATACATTAGCATAAAATGGAAAGGGGAAAGAAAGGGGAAAAATATACTGACCCAGTCAAATAATAACAACACCTCAACCTGTAAGAAAAAAAACGATCATAATTGTGAAGAAACTTGTTCTGATTATTATCAATGAGTTTTAGAGATTTTACAACAAGTGAAATCACAGCGATAATTAGCGAAAAATCTAGGTAAAGTCTTCAGAAATTCGTTTTTGTGGATAAAAAATGATAAAAAAAAGTGTACTTCTCTTATTTTATTGTACAACATTTTTCAGTGGGTTGAAAAAGGGAAAAGATGTTCCACGTCTGGAGGATGTGTTTACTGACGGTAAAACTCACTTTATTGTATTTTTTTTATTTTATTATTATTATTATCATCAAGAAGACAAATAAACTTTGACGGTCATCAGCATTTTTGTTTAATGTACATTTATAACACTAGAACACTTATATAACACTTATATTATTTTACTTTTATGTAAACCGTTTCTACTGTTTTTTTTGTTATTCTCTTTGATACTATTTTCACAAGGTGTACATTTTCAAAACTCTTAGCATAAAAGTCAAAACTGATCAAACTTAACAAAGCTAGTTATTCTTCCAAAAGCTGATGTCATGCTTGCATTATAGTTTCATATTTTCATTTTACATAATCTTTTTTTTTTGTTAAGCTTTAAAAAAGGCACAAGCAGATTGCTATATATTATATATATATATGAACATATTTTGGTCATTGCTAAGATAGTATTTTTCAATTAGCTGATAATCAGGCCAATAAAATTTAAAGAAAAAACATCTCAGGTTACTTATGTAACCCTAGTTCCCTGAAGAGGGAACGAGATGCTGCCTCAAAAAGCTACACACACAAAATATTGATTCTTCAGTGGTTCTCCGCGGTTCTTTAGGTTGGTTAAGGTTATATATAGCACCATTACCATATAAAGCACCTCATATAGCACTTTTTACAATATAGATTGTTTCACAGGAAAACAATATAAAAAAGTTTATTGGCTGAACAAAAGCTTTAAAAGAGCAGGCGAATTAATACAACTGACGAAAATTAAGTGTTAAGTTTCCCCAACTGAGCAAGCCGCAAGGAACCAAAACTCCAGCAGGTGACGTAATGAATGAAGAACGGAATGGAGAAAAAACCTTGGGAGAAACCAGGCTTAGTCGGGGACAGTTCTCCTCTGGCCAACAGCCAAACAGTGCATGATTATTATATTGACAACAATTCAAGTCCAATATTAAGTCCAATTTTTGAAATGAGGGAACCAGATGGGTGGGGTTTACAATCACAAGACTCAAGGGGCAGTGTCAGAGCTCTGTCAACCACCACACTAGAAACCCAAACTGAAGTGACAGAACCCTGACAGACCTAAATTATGCAGCCTAACAATCATTTTACATGATTTGGATTAAAAATGTATGCATAATGTGTTATGTGTATGCCAGGTTGAAGAGATATGTTTTTAGTCTAGATTTAAACTGACAGATTGTGTCTGCTTCCCGAACTTTATTAGGAAGACTGTTCCAGAGTTTAGGAGCTAAATAGGAAAAGGATCGACCGCCAGCAGTTGACTTAGAAATTCTAGGTATCATAAGCTGGTCAGTATTTGGGGATCGCAATAGACGTGAAGGACTATAATGTGTTAAGAGATCGCTCAAGTACTGTGGAGCTAAACCATTTAATGCTTTGTAAGTAATTAGCAAGATTTTAAAATGTATTCGGTGATTAATAGGAAGGTTTGCAGGTTTGACAGAACTGGGCTAATATGCTCATACTTTCTGGTTCTAGTAAGAACTCGAGCTGCTGCATTTTGGACCAGCTGGAATTTGTTTACCACCTAGTAGAGCATTAAAATAATCTAGCCTTGAACTCATGAACGCATGAACTATAACTTTTCCGTATTGACTTGCCCATATGTCGCAATTTAGATATACTGTATTTTTAAGATGGAAGAATGCCGTTTTACAGATGCTAGAGACCTGGCTTTCAAATGAAAGATTGTTATCAAAGAGCACACCCAGGTTTCTAACTGACGACGAAGACTTGAGAGAATAGCCATGGAGTGTTAAGGAGTTTGTAACACAGGTTAAATAAAGGGTTTTATTTAATTTGTGCACAATTTAGTTTCATCATATTTACTTAATATAAGTCAATAAGAGATGAAAAAATGATATAATATATATATATAACAAAATATATATAGATGCAAATTTATTCTAGGTTAATGTGCGGCAGTGAACCAATGAGAGCTCTCTGTCATTTCGCGCTTCCCATGTTTACGAGCATGCGCAATGACAGATGAGACAGCCTGAGGGAGAAGAAGAGCAGACGTGATCGATCGCTGTGATCCAAATTGAAGCCATTCAGTGAGAAAAGCTTTGAAAAGTTGAGATTTTGATAATTTAATGCATGCTGAACAAGAAGTTAGCTGCATAGATTACTAAACTCCAGTAGGTGAGTCTGTATCATATAATTAATGATAAATAGGATCTGTTACTTTATTATAAAATATGATTACTGCTATTAAACGGTAATCTAGTTGCTGTAAATGAGTATTTTCTCTTGAAATTGTGAATTTTGATATAAATGGTTGTAAATGTCTAACGCGAACTCCGCGGTCGTTTGTACATTGCAGTTCACGCCGCCATTTCACGGTCGCGCGCGCCTGTAGTTGACACGAGCCTGTCTGAGAGAAAAAATCAACCAAAGGTAAATAACTTTCAACAATTTTGTGAAAACGGTTTGTTAGGGGTTATATGATTTACTTCAGTGAAAGCGGTTATTGTGAATCGCTTGACTTGTTCATTTCAGTTTCACCGTCGCCATTGTTGGCCAGGTGTTAGAGCAGGGGTGGCCAACCTGTTCAGCATGATGAGCCACAAAATAAAGCTCATGACTGCGGAGAGCCGCATAAAAGACTGTTGAATTCGCATTTGTTGATGGGGTTTTGACATTAGAAAGGTCTCGCACATATATCACAAATTTTATATGTTTATAAATAAAATTTTATACATTTTACATATGACACCCGCGAGCTATATGAGCATGTAGAGAGAATGCGTCTGTGAATTATATATGCGGGAAAAAAACGGTAAATCATCTCATTGACGGTGACCGGAAGTATAAAAAGTAAGCAGCGGTTTGGTAATGTAGTGATCGGTTGGAAAACGTCTCCGGTTACTATCGTACTATCGTAAAATGGTAATTGTAATAACAGAGGTTACTATCGTAACCTCTGTTATTTTATCATATTCCGTTTAGAGAAGTATGAAGGAAATGCTATTTATGATATTTATACCGTCTGGCAGCCAGATCTGCATCGCGCTACGATTGGCCAGTTGTCAACTGCTGTTATCCATAATGTTTCAGAAATGACGTGAAGGGGAGGAGTTCCCAAATGCATTTCATTAAACATCTCGTTCCCACTCTCGAAAGGGAACGGGCTTCTGCGCGCCTCTATTTGAATTCGGTAAACATCATGTCCACGTGAGCGGCGGCTGATCTTGGCAGGATACATGTAAATTTATGGTATTTTTTCCGTAGACAAAAAGGTCTCCGCGGGCCGGATGAGAGCCGCAAAAGAGCAGTCAAAGAAGCGTGCCTGTATGACGTCACGCGCACCGTCGCCGCCGCCATAATGGGGGACAAGTAGAACTGGATGCAGCGCGCACCGAATGTTAATCATGTTGTGAAACAGTCATATTTTAGGCTGCCTAAGGTAATAACACACCAAGGTGATCGTACACAACAGTTGTCAAAGGCCAGACGTGAGAAATGCAAACAGTCGAATTCATGTTGAGAGAGTGATTGGCTTAGTCTGTCAGAAATATTCAATGCTATCATCCAGATCTGGACATACACTATTTGCTTCTTGCACATCAATAACGTAATAAAATTAAAGGTGAACAAATGTAGATCATGATTAGATCACATGGATGTGCTTATCCGGATCTACAGTGAATTAAAAACCATCCCACGACACACACATAAAGCGCTGCAATTATCAAGCATTATATCCATGTATATTATGTGCCTGCAAAAAGGCGGTATCCAACAGTTTGCCGATAATATATGTAACAATACCTAACCTCTGTTTGGGGTTTTTGAGTGTATTTTCTGTAGAAAAAACGTACTTTAATCTTAGCTTTTCGTACAGGTGTAGGACATCAATAAACAGCATTTTGCAAGATCTGTTCAGGTAACAAAAGTTTATAAAGATGTTAAATGAAAATATTTTTGGTCCAAACTGTTGGATTAGAAAGTAGGAATGCCTCTATTTTTTTAATAAACTTTATTGCTAATGAAAACCATTTAATCTACCTTGGCAGTTGTTACACATCTGTCATTGATGACACAGGACACTTCTCGCACCCAGCCACACACTAGCTGATTATAAACGTCAAGTCCTTTGTAACACTGAAGATCTTCGGCTGTATAAGGACTTGGGGTGAAAACCAGATAGTTGAGAACATTAATGCATGTTGTGTTCGGTAGAAGATTGACGTCCGTAGACCAGGTCACAATTTCATACGGATCCTGTCCCTTTATTAACGCTATTTTTGCCTCGTACCTTTCTCTTTCAAAATTCTCAAGTCCATCTCTATATTTAGTTTGACTCTTACGCTCACTTTTCTCCCTAGATTTACATAAAACGTTTTTTTTTCTGCGATAACACTTGCTTTAATGTCGCTTCCCCCATGACATTGATTAGAAGTGGTCCCCCAAAATGGCGGCTGTCGTAAAACTACGTCACGATCGGGCGCGCTCTATAAGAGTGAAAATTATTGATTGAGGTAAATTGATGTAATTTATATCAGTTCATGAAGAAATGGTAATTGTATTATGTTATTTTGGATATTTGATGTGGAGTTCTTTTGAAATGTGCTAAATTAATGTTCTGGTCTGTGATCAGGCCAGTTTTTTTCCCCCTTGTTTCTTTTCTCTATTTCTTTCCTTTCCCTTTCCCTCTTCCTCTTTGATTTTTGGAAACGTGACACCCGAATGATCTTCTGAGGTACCATTCACATTCGATGGCGAGCAAACCAACCCCCTAGAGAAGAAAATGTGTCGTGGAGAGGACAACTATATCCTTTGAGTTTTTGAGTCATCCCAACTCCAGAGGCATTGTAACCTCACAAGAACATTTGAGATTTACTTTATTTATCCTCTTTTTCTATTCTATTTCTTTTTGAGTATTGAATTGACCAATCTGTAAATACCGTATTTTCCGCACCATAAGGCGCACCGCATTATAAGGCGCAGTCGCGACTACTGCTCTATTTTTGTGCTTAGTCCGTACACAAGGCGCACCGCATTATAAGGCGCACGGTAAAACATATGGTCTACAAAAAGGTAATGGAAGCAAAACAGTGAGTTTTACTGAACTTTATTATACTGTATAACAATGCACTCACATTGTTTTAATCAATCAAAGTCATCATCTTCTGTGTCTGAATTGAACAGCTTGGCAATTTTCCTGGTGTCTTGATTAGACAGAAGCACATGGCAGTGTGCAGCACCTGGAAGATGCTTTCCTGTAGAGCGACTCTACATATGAGTATTCCAAGATATGAGCAAGCCTTCGGGCAGATTTTTGCTTCTATATGGGAGTAAATATTAGAGTACTGAGGCCGACGCTGACACTCGTTCACTTCATGTGTTCACTGACTTGTACGAGTCATCCGCGAATACGGTAGATATTTTTCTCTCTATTTTGTGCATTATTCTTCATAATAGCGACGAATTCTAAGAAAGTAAGTAGTAAGGATGGTAGTGAAAAGAAGAAACGCATGATGACAATGGAAATGAAGCATGAAATTGTGGATAAATATGAGCGCGGTGCCGCGTGAGAGATCTAGCACACACTTATGATCGCAGTACATCCACGATATGTACCATCCTAAAGCAGAACGATGTTATCAAGAATGTAAATCCTTCCAAGGGGCGTGAGGATTATATTGAAGTTGTGTTCGAATATAAATGATGAGATGGAGAGGCTTCTGTTGTTGTGGATAAAGGAGAAGCAGATGTCCCTCCACAGATATTTCGTCAAAAGGTCTGCGCCAAGTGAAAGTTAGGGTAATCGGGCGAAAAAAGGTAAGGAAAGTGATCAAAAGTAACAAATACAAATCGAAAAAAATCAAAACAACAATATAAAATAGAAAAGTAAAAAAAAAAACGAAAGCTAAGTTCAGTTATGCTTAGTTCCTGCTATTCAAGAAAATTACAGTTTTTACTAAACGAAAAAAGCATGAAAAATGATCAAATAAAGAATACAAATCGAAAAAAATTAAAACAATGATATAAAATAGAAAAGTAAAAAAAAAAACGAAAGCTAAGTTCAGTTATGCTTAGTTCCTGCTATTGAAGAAAATTACAGTTCTTACTAAACGAAAAAAGCATGAAAGTGATAAAAAAAGAATACAAATCGAAAAAAATTAAAACAATGATATAAAATAGAAAAGTATTAAAAAAAACGAAAGCTAAGTTCAGTTATGCTTAGTTCCTGCTATTCAAGAAAATCAACAGTTTTGCTGGTGTCTTTATCTCTCATCCTGACAAAGCTCAGGAAGTTTACAGTTTCAATCCATCTCACATCCTTTATACACATTATTTTGTTTTCTTTGTATTAATTTAAGTACTCAACCTGTGCTCGTTCAGCGGGGTAAAGTTAGTTTTGTTTTCGATATGTCACACATTCAACGATAAATGGCAATAACTCCAAAACGACTCGCACAAAAAAAATCTTAACAACCTTATCACAAAAAGGAAATATATCTTAATGTTTCACAAGCTTCCATTTCATTTTTTGGCTGTATATAACGAGCACTGAGCCGTAAAGCCCGTCTGAATGTGAGTTTCGCGGGAAAGCTTGCTCTTTGATGAGCTGTGCGTAAGGGACCGTGGGAAAAGTGCAAGTTCTTTTCGATTTCTGCTATAATTTAAGTGTGTGTAGACATGAGACCAGTGGCATTCATTAAAGTGACACAGTGGACAACGTTTAAACCTGTCTGTTCAAAAAGTGAATTGCATGTCCAAATTTACCTTTCTTTTACCAATAGCTTTCTCCATAAGAAAATTGCACTTTTCCCACGGTCCCTTAATCACATCTCGGCAAAGAGACAAGCTTTTCAGGTGAAACTCATATTCAGACGGGTTTTACGGCTCCTTGCTCATTATATCTAGCGGAAATAACGAAAAAGAAGCTTGTGAAACATTAAGACATATGTATCCATAAGTATACATTGTTAAGATTTTTTTTTTGAGTGAGTCCTTTTAGAGTTATTGCCATTTTATGCTGAATGTGTGAGGAATATAAAAAACAAAACTAACTTTACCCCGCTTGCGCGTTCTGGGTGTTTGCTGTGTGAAAACATGGATTGATAAGGGAATATGCTCCAGGAAGCGCAGAGTGACAGGGAGTCAGATTTCAGGAGGTAAGCATATGGTATTACATAATGTTCTGTGATTGGTTTATCACTGTGTCAGTGTGAAATGGTCCGACAGTCAATCAAGCTGAGCGCTTATCAAAATCACCCAAAAACAATTTTATAGATTTTGGAACTCAGTCCACATACAAGGCGCACCGGACTATAAGGCGCATGTCCGATTTTTGAACAAAATCACGTCTTTTGGGTGCGCCTTATAGTGCGGAAAATACGGTATGCGTATATAGAAGAACAACGAGTGCACTCGAGGGAAATTGTTATAGTTATTGTGTGTGATATTGTAAATTATTTTATTTTGTTTTATTGACTTTATTTTATTTTTGATTTAAGTGAACTAATTATATTTTTATTTCTAATTCAACCTTGTGTCTATTTTTTTCTCAATCCAACCCGCTACCTCCTTAGGCGATTTTAGATCTTCTGATTAGCCCAAATTTTAATTGTATTGCACTTAATCCATTATTATTATTAATCATTAATAATAATAATGGATTATACTATACTTATATAATATACTATAATGGATTATATAATGGATTATACTAAACTTATATAATTATACTAATAATCTATACTTCCTCTCTGACTCTCTCCCAGTGCAGTCGTGCTTCTATCTGCTCCCTCCCGCCCGCCCTGCCCTGCTCTAGCGCTTTGGTATTATTGTCTCTTGTCTCTCTTTCTGACCTGACCTGCTGCTTGCTGGACTCCTGAAGATAAAAATGGAACTGATTAACTGGTCAATCAGCGCGATCGACAATATTTTTTCACAAAGAAAAGGCGCTCCGGGAGAGCCCAAATGCCCTGATGGGACGTTTGCTTCGGGGTACGTGATGGACTCATATAACAAATGGCAAGTCCTGTGCCTGGACGCTCTGTCAGTGGAAGATGCCGAAGACCTTTATGTGATTGGACTATTGGTGGCAGGTATCCTATTCTTTGGCTTTGGGATTGCCCTGATCCATCGTAAGATTGGAAAGACAGCGGCGAGCAAATTCACCCAGCCGTTGTCTGTTGAAATTAAGGACCGGGTCGGTGCTGTGGGAAATCGTTTGAAGGAACTAGATCAGAGAGTGATACAGATTGAGGAGCTGAATCGTAACATCGCAGTCCGGACTACGGACACGCAAGGAAAAATGGGCTCCATCGGTGGTCAGGTCGGTGAACTCTTACGATCAGTAACCGGTTTGACCGTGAGGCTAGACGAAATGTCTAAGGAACTGCATCGACCGGTCGAGTGAGTGCTGAGACCAGAACTGATTGATTGATTATGATCCGGAAAAACTACCGAAGATCATCAAAATGGATTAAATCCTGTCATATGTTCCTATCTCTCGGTTTGGGAATCCAGCCTGTTCCAGCCAGTCTGCTATCTCCTATACTATTATCTCCCTCAAGGACAAAAAAACAGACTGAGCTCAAAACACATCTGAAGCTTTGGCTACATCTCAACACAATCTGCAACTTTCTCACAGAAACATCCAACCGTCTGCCTGAACTCTTTTTTTACTTTTCTGCCCTATCTATCTCCACCCCTCCCAATCCATTTAAAAAATCCCAACATGTGCCCACGTGTACCGTGTACGTCATGTTCTGTTGCCATGTAACGCTTGCTATCTGCATTCTTGTACTCTTGTATTCGGAGGTGTGTGGCGGCGCCTGCATAGGCAGCGGCTCGGGGCTTGCTCCAACGTCATCTCGTTATACTGTACTTGTGCATGTGTAATGACAAATAAACTTCTTTGACTTCTTTGACACTTTGACATTAGTGTAATACGCAAGAGTAGTATTTGCTGCAAGTAGCCTAGATTATTATGTGCGTAACTTTTTGGTCTAATAATTAGAATCTCTGTTTTTTTTTAATTAAGCAGTAGAAAGTTATTAGTCATCCAATTTTTTTATATCAGTTATGCATTCTGTTAATTTAGTGAATTGGTACATTTCATCAGGATGAGAAGAAACATAGAGCTGAGTATCATCAGCGTAACAGTGAAAGCTTATGCCATGCTTCCTAATAATTGTACCCAAAGGAAGCATGTACAGGGTGAAAAGCAATGGTCCTAGTACTGAATCTTGAGGAACTCCATACTGAACCCGTGATCGATATGACATCTCCTCATTTACTGCTACAAACTGATAACGGTCAGATAAGTATGATTTGAACCAGGCTAATGCAATTCCACTAATGCCAACATATTTTTCAAGTCTATTTAGAAGGATTTTGTGGTCGATTGTATCAAATGCAGCACTAAGATCCAGTAACACTAACAGAGAGATACAACCACGATCGGATAAGAGCAATTCATTTGTAACTCTAATGAGAGCAGTCTCAGTACTATGATATGGTCTAAATCCTGACTGGAAATCCTCGTAGATGCTGTTTCTTTCTAGAAAGGAACATAGTTGTGAAGATATTGCCTTTTCTAGAATCTATGACCAAAAAGGTATATTTGCTATCGGCCTGTAATTTACTTATTCTGTAGGATCAAGTTGTGGTTTTTTAATAAGGGGTTTAATTTCTGCTAGCTAATTGGTTTTTGGTACGTATCCTAATGACAAAGATTAATTGATAATATTAAGAAGAGGATCTATGATTTCTGGAAGCATCTCTTCTGGAAGCATCAAGTACATGTTGATTTTGATGATTTAACGAGTTTAGACAATTCTTCCTCCGCAATAGCAATAAAGGAGTGGAATTTTTCTTCAGGGACACTAAAATTTACTGTATTTTGTGATATTGTAGTAGACGGTTGCATGGTTATAACTTTCTCTGTAATGTTATGAATTTTTCAAGTAAAGAAGTCCATGAAGTCATTACTGCTGTGCTGTTTTAAAGCCTCTGGGGTTGAGGCTTTATTTCTTGTTAGTTTAGTCACTGTATCAAATAAATACCTAGGGTTGTATTTGTTTTCTTCTAAGAGGGTAGAAAAGTAAGCAGATCTAGCTGATTTTAAGGCCTTTCTGAATGCAATAGAGCTGTCTTTCCATGAAATGCGAAAAACCTCAAGCTTAGTTTTTTTCCTGCTCCGCTCCATTTCTGGCTGCTCTCTTGAGGGCTCGGGTGTGCTCTGTACCACGGTGTTGGACTATTTTCTTTAATCTTCAAGCGCAACGGAGCAACAGTGTCTAAAGTGATGGAAAAGAGAGAGTTTTACAACTTATCAAATAATCTACTATTGTATTTAGCAATATGGATGAACATCGCGTTTAAGTTCTAAAACAAAAACAAGTTTATACGATGCAAACAAACGCAATCCACTCGAGCAAACAGGAAACCGCAACAGTGCAGCAGTCAAAACGGTCCCTCTGACCAAAGTCACTTTGGACAAAAGCGTCTGCCAAATGCATACATGTAAGAATTTTTTCTTTCTTCTGTAAGACCATCACAGTGTGTAACATCTGAAGTTTCTTTAATTTTTTGATCAAATTTGTTTCTTTTCTGCATATTAAAAAAACTCTAATTTCAACAGTTTTACATGAAATGCTGCTTTCCATCATATTTCTAATGATACATGACAGGGTTACCACACCTTTTTACCATGCCATTTCTATGACTCTTTTCTACAAACACATTTTACAGCTGAGTTTAAATACTCATTACAGATATGTTAAAGTTGTTGCAAGATTTTAAATATTTCTACTTTTAGGTATGGAAATCGTTCAAATTTTAAAAAGATCTGAAAAATACAAAAGTATACTTCATATTTCTGCAGTTGCCTTTTAATTAGGAAGAGTATAAAACAACACCCAAAAATATATTTAGCTTTAACATATAGATTTTACACATTTTATGATTGCCCATGTTACCAAACGTGCATAACTTGCAGCAAATCTGAATTAATCTATTTTATTTTATCTATTATTATTTATTTATTTTTTTATATATATATTTTGTTGATGTAACCTGGTTGCACCTTGGGTCTGAGAGTTACAGAATTTCAATTCTCTGTATATATGTGCTGTATATATTGCAGAATTGACAATAAAGCTGACTTTGACTTGACTTTGATAAAAGTGGGTGGCCATGGAGAGTCCCACTTCAGTATTAAGCCCCACACATGACATGTAGAACAAAAAAGAAACATCATGGCCATGAATTCATTCCCATAGTTTATTGATTTGTTGCCTTGTTTTGTTCATTTATTCCGTTTTATTAATGTATCCCCTCATTTTAGTTAAATTGGCAATGTTGTACTAATTAAACACTGGCCATGTGTCTGTAAACTATTTTAAAGCTCCACAAAAGCTTTTGATTTGATCTGTTTGCTAATACTGGCTCAGTATAGGGGTGATTCTCATGAAAACATGGTTTTAAAAACGTCAAACATGAAAATTTAAAAAATGCTTGAATTAACAAAAAAATGATTTCTGACATTTGAACCAAAGTCTGAATTATTTGTGCACATTATTTTAAAAACATTAACTTACAGTTTAAGACATTTTTTAACGTAATTTCCAAAACAAGTCCTAAAAATTCTAATTACCGCCACCGTCTGAAAACATCAATGTTGTTAGAAAAGCTAATACAGGAACATAATGTGTAGAGTCTGCACAAGTGTTGAAAAGTAAACTACAATTTTTCTTTTAATTACATTAACGTTTATAGAACTGTTTCGGTAATGATACATAGGTTTTGGAAATGAGGTTGATTATCTTAGTAATGATAATAAGTATCTAAGGTTTTGTTAAAATCATAAAATTTAATGTAGAACATCGTCATGGAGGTTCTACAAGGTTCTACAAGTCTACAACATTTCTACAAGTTTAAATACGTTTAATTTTGTAGTGCAAAACTACATAAAATATTACATATTAAAAGCAGAAGTAGTAAAAACAATAGAATAAAGATAAAATAAGAGTCCTTCATGTTTTTCAAGGAGATCTAATGGTAGTTTCAGGAACTGGAATACTACCAAACTTAAGTAACCAAATTCTTCATTGTTCATAATTTTGTAATGCGTATAATTTATACAATTAAAACTGTTGAAGTTTTGAATTAATGACAGACTGCTGCAGATTTATTAGGTTACTGTCACTTAAAGACTCATTCAACCTTCATGCCTTAGTGGCATGAATTTCCCAAACTATGCACAATACTTGCAATCCAGCATTAAAGCCCTGTTATAGTAATAGCTAAAGTGTGTGCGAGTGTGTGTATACTCATGTATGTTTCCTAACACTGTAGGGTGTTTTTTGTGTATGCTAATTACACCTGCTGTAACATCACCAAACCTAACCTCACTCGCTCCTTCTTTCTGTACTCCTCGAGAAGTTATGGGTTGCTGTACAATTTTTTCCTGAACTTTAATATTAAAATATAAAATAATATAGATGAATATTTACATTTATATTAAATTCATAAACTGTAAAAGTTATACGCAATGATTGAATCTCATTCCCGAAACAGACGTTATCTCTGATGCAACTGGTCTTAAATGGTTGCGGTGTATGAGAATGGTGTTGCGGAGGATGAGGTAGCTTAGTTTGTTTTGCTAACAATGGAGAAACCATGATGATTTAGCTAATTTTGACTCTGTATATTATTAGATATTAATGAAGTACATTTTGATAATTGTAAATCCTACAATTTTCAAAATGTAAATAACTACCTGTTTCGGTAATGATAATCAAAATGTCGTCTACAGGTTTTAACAAGAGAATATTTTACTTTTATTGGAGAACTATAAAGAGATCTTCTTAACTGGTAGCCATCTTGAAAGAACTGACCTTGAAGTTCTCCTTCATTCAAAATCAAACTTTATTTAAATTATTTATGTGTCTTTTAACAGTCCTTAAAAAATGTTGTGGAGGATGAGAACACCAGTCATGGACACATAATTTTCCTACTTTTTTCATTATTAGTATTATGCATGAATATTCAGTAAATAATTTTTCTATTATCTGAAACAAGTAAAGCATCCATTATTTTTTTCTGAATTTTTTTTGTTTAATTTGTTTAAATTACAACATAACATACATTCAGTCATAGTCGGACGCATTGCGCTAAGGAGAATTTCAGTAGAAAATGCTGTAAAATATAAAAATAATTCCCATGTTAAAATGATACATTGTTCAAGGTAGAGAACAGTATGGTCTTTATTGTGATGCTTTTTTATTTCACTAAATAACATGTTTTATATTTTAAATCATTAATGCCGTGGTGTTTTAATGGTTTCGTGAGAATCACCCATAGAGAGTTTGTGCATCGTGGAGTAGATATACTGCTCACTTCTGTCTCAGGCCTTCTTTACACCTGGTATTAAGATGCGTTTTGGTCAATCAGATCACTATTCACGAGTTCACACTTACAAATGATTCAGGAGCAGTAAATGGTAAGCGTATTTGGTGTGCTGTCCGAGGAGAGGGCTCCGAGCTCGGTATTTAACCCGAACCTGGAGCACTCCCCCAAAAATTGCAACCAAGTCGGACAGCCGCTGGGAAGATGTTGATGACCCCCAAAAATTGTGAGGTGAAAGCTGAAGGGGGGTTAGTCTTGAGTTTGGGAGGGCTTCTTGTCTCTTCAGTAAGGAAGTTTGGTGTTTGTGTTCAGAAGACGAGTATCGCTGGTGGTTGGCTGTAGATGGCTTGAGGTCTGAAGGAGATGGTATTTCTTTAGCATTGGAGATGTGCTTGTTGTTCAACTTGTTGCGAGAAGGCGAGTTGGATGAAAACCTGGTTCTTCTGGACCGCTGCGAGTGCAGGAAGGCACATCACAGCCACAGCAATGGAATCTTTCAGGAGACACTGAACTGCTGGCAAAAGCAAGGAGGCACGTTGCGCTGTGGTGAGTGGAACGTGCGGCAGTGGAATTTCCATTGAACTGAGCTCCTGAGGGAGCGTGGAGGTGCATCACTGCTGCAGCGGTGGAGAATTCGAGAGAACTGGCTCCTGCGGGAACATCATTGCTGCGGCAGTGGAGTAATTTCTCCTTAGCTGACTCCTGCGGGATTGTTGGGGAACATCATTGCTGCGGCAATGGAAGCAAGTTCGGAACTGAGCTCCTGCGAGAGCCTCACTGCTGCGGCAGTGGAGTAATTTCCCCTTAGACTGACTCCTGCGGGAGTGTTGGGAACATCATTCCTGCGGCAATGGGGTTTCCAGAGCTGAGCTCCTTCTGGATCATCACTGCTGCGGCGGAGGAAAAGGCTGTGGCCGTGAAGTTAGTAGGTGGGGAGGAGCAGATATTAACTGCTGAGAGTTTGTTGGGTTTGTTTGATGTGTGATCTGTCTGATTGGATGTAGCTCTTAAGCTTCTGAAGAATGCTTTTATCTGCTGTTGGTAAAGGCCTTTTTATGCAGCCGTGGTTGCTGCACCTATGCAGAAAGAGTGGCTGGAAAATTGGTCTGTTGGGAAACCAGTTAGGAGTAGCATAGCTTTAAGGTGTTTTTGGAACCAGAAACGTGAGATGGAATCATCTATAAAGAGTGGGTTGAATGGTATTTTGGGTTAAGCTGGATGTGACGGTGAGTTCTGAGCATCTGAGGAATCCGAAAGGTCAGGATGAACATAGCATCACTGCTGTGGAATTGGGATAATTTCCCCTTGGCTGACTCCTGCGGTAGTGTCACTTCAGTGGCAGTGGATAAATCGAGAGGCCTTGCTCCTGCGGGAGCGTCACTGCTGCGGCAATGGAAAGCAGTGGCCATGAAGTTGTAAGTGGGGAGGAGCTGATGCTTAACAGAGTTTGAAGAGCTTGTTTGATGTGCAATCTGTTTGATCTGATGTGGCTCTTAAAAGCATCTGAAGACCAGCAGCGCAATGCTTGTATTTGCTGTTGGGAAAGGCCTTTTGTGCAGCCGTGGTTGCTGCGCCTATGCGAAATGAATGGCTGGATAAATGGTCTGTTGGGAATTCGGTTTGGAGTAGCGTCGCTTTAAGAAGTTTGGAACCAAAACGTGTAATGGGGTTGGAATCGTCTATAGATAGTGGCTCGGATGGGAGTTTAGCCTAGGAGTTTCTGAAATGGAGGTAGGGTAGGAGGGTTTGATATGGTTGGATTGGTGATGGAAGATTAGAGATGTAGCTGAAATGGCGTTTCTTCATTTGATGAAGTAAGAAATGGTTTCGTCGTCCAGCACTGACAAGTCGGAATTTTGGTTTAAAGCTGGATGTGATGGTGAGTTATGAGCATCTGAGGAAACCGAAAAGCCAGTATGAAGATAACTTCACTACTGAGGCAGTGGGATAATTTCCCCTTGGCTAACTACTGCGGGAGTGTCGGGGAACATCATTGCAGTAGCAATGGAGATGGCAGTGGAATAATTTCCATTTGAATTGAGCTCATGCGGGAGTGGAGGCGCATCACTGCTGCGTTAGTGGAGAACTTCCTCTGGAAACTTATCACGTGTTGGATGATGGAGATTGTCTCTTTCCTCATCTTCTGTTGTCTCTGTGGCAGTGAAAGCCATTTCTGGAGAGACTGTTTCTCCTTCCAAGCATACTGACACAAGTGGTTCTCTTACTATAGGTTTATTTGAAGACTTTTGAAAACTAAACTGTAAAAACAACATAATACAAAATAATCACATTAGCTTGACAAAACGAAAGCACATACAACAGACGTGATCATAACAAAATACTGATAAATACACTCAAATACCTCGTTGGCTGCATGCTGCGAGAAAGAGAAATTGTCTTTAAATGTCCTTATGACAGATGAAGTCCTTCGAGTCTTTAGTAATCTTTCTTTGAGGTATACATATCTTCCATGCGTACCGCATGTCTGCAGAAACTTAGTGTCTGACGTGAAGTCAACAATTGCGCACAAACTTGAAACCGAGATTTCAAAATAAAAGTACTGCAAATTACAATAAATTAAATTATGCATAAATTACAAACAACTTAAATTCTTATAATGAAAGTAATTTAGAAAACAATGAATTACATACAAATTATATAAACAATATAATGGCAACAGTTACAGACTGATTTGATCGAATGTAACTCTTGGCTTCCGATGACCTGCGGCCCAGTGCTTGGATCTGCTAGTTTTAGAACAAAACATGTGATTGGTGATTGAAGTCGTCTGTAAAGAGTGGGTCGGATGGGAGTTTGGCCTGCTCTCTTAAATGAAGGTAGGCTACGAGCGATTGTTGTTGTTCATGGAAGTTAAAGGCTTTTATGGCTTGGTCTACCTTACTTTCATTATGCAGCGCTGACAAGTCAGAATATGGATGGATTTGGATTAAGGTTAGAATCTGAGGAAACTGAAACCAATATGGCTCGATCATGGCGTTGAGTGGTCGGACAACATTTGGGCGGAATCCTTGGCAGAGAGTGGGGATACAGATTTCCAACGAAATTGGTTGTCTGGTGTCTGAGCTGGTGGGTCGAGTTCTTGAGATACCTCTGATGAGCAGAGGATTACATTTCAGCAGAAGGAAGTAGATTTCACCTAGGTAACCCATGGTGAAGCTGGCTTGGAGGTTCTTGGTGTTGTTGGAATGCAATATTAATCAGTGGAGTTGGATAAAGACAATGTGAAGCAGATTATATGTGGAGTGGAAAGTCTTGAACTCTTCCACTCCACATGTAATCTTCCAAAATGAGGCTTGAAGAATGGAAATTTAGAGGCGTCGAGAAATATCAACTCTGAATATTGATATACTGGTTGGGAATGGGTCCGCCTCTGGTGGCAGCAGCCTTACTTCAGTGAGGATTTGTGTTCTACTGTTGTTGGCGACAGGGGTGGTTCCAAGCAGACGTGTTTGTGGAATGGCATGAGCATTGCAGAGAACAGGATGAAAGGAGATTTAGCATGGTGGAGAGAATTAGGTGGAAAAAAGGCCAGGGCCGAAGCCACTTGCGGAGGCAACCTCACTCTTGGGTTGACGCCTGGAGAGAGGCAGAAGGGGTAGAAAGGGAAGATAAAACAGAGTGTCTGGGCCGGCTGCGCCGCTAGCGGAGGCAGCCTCACGCTAGAACCGGATGGTAGGGCTGCAGGGCAAACAAGGGAAAGGTTAGGTATGTGCTTCCATGCTGAACCTGCACCGCTGGCGGAGACAAGCTCACGCTTGGAGGGCGGCGTGTGTAACTCAAAAGGCTGGCATGTGAGGTGCAGTGCTGGAAAACTGCAGTGTGCTGCTGCTGCGACTTAACGCTTGAAGATCTGGTCTTGCAAGGGAGAGAGATGAAGATTTAGGGAGCGAAGGTTTGAGGCATTTTGAAGGTAGAGTGGATTTGGACATTGTACAGCTGACTGGAGCGAGACCTGTATTCTAGTTAGTTTTGGAGTGAAGGCAGTGAATTACTTTGAAATAAGAAGTGCATATGGTTTATTTCCCAGTGGGTCCACTTAATAGCTGATTATGTTGAATTATCAAGGCAGTGTTGGCAGTAGGTTCTTGATTCTTGTGTGGGCGGCTGAGCGCGCGATCAGACTGTAATGAGCGCGATCTGAAAGCAGTGTGTGCGATTGGGCTGTACTGCGCGCGATCTGACTTCGGTGCGCGCTACTGCTTGAGCTGCGAGGTAGCAGCGCGTTAGTTTAGAACAATCACATTTCAGACGTGCATTCCCCGAAACAGTAGCATTGAGATTGCATAAACTGCTTGTGATTTAGCGTTGCTGAAATCAGAGCGCCAGGAAGGATTACAGCTGCTCTTGCTTGTGTGAGCTGACAGAGTGAGTGTGAGCTGGAACTGCAGCGCGGTTTGCTGAGGGTTCGCGGCGGCCTGGCGCTGGTGGAAAACCCGTTCCTTGCGGGAAGAGGGCGGCATTGCCTGGGACTCGAGCTTGCTGCTCAACGAGCTTTACTATCATTTCTCAATGGCAGGATCGATTAAAATGGGCCGAAGTAGAGATGCTGAATCCGGATGTTTCGCTTGCGGTGGTGAGAACAGGCCTCTCGTCTTACTGTGCATTTGTTTGTTTGGTCTGGCGCCCGTGATATAAGCTGAGGGTGATAAAAATATAGTCAGCATGGTGTTAGGCGGATGAGAATGGCTCCTGAGTCCGGAGGTTTTCGTAGAAAATCCATGAAACGTGTAGAGCTCGATTCCGGCTGTATAGCGACCAGAAGGCGGAGCCAAAATGCCGTCAACCGTCAAGAGGTGTAGGTGAGTCAAACATGACTATATATACATGCTTCCTCTCATGCTGATAGGATGAGGTGTAATTGCTGATGACGAGTTGATTGCGTTAATCCTTTGAACGTGCTCCTCCTGAACTTTGTTTATAAAACATCATTTAGACGAGTGAGACACAATCCTGTTTGCATCTGCTGTTTTAATTTGTCTCTTTTGTCCACTTTCAATCTCTTCTGTCCTGATTTCTTCAAGGGAGGATCTATGGGTGGGTAAATGTGTAGGTTTTTCAGATCTTTTGATCTAATATATGAAATAAACCCATGAAATTTAAATAAGAACGTGACTAGAGACGATGGGAAACATACGGAGAGCATCAGCTTTAGTTTCTGCTCTGATAGAGGCTGAGTGTGTTTGTTAGAAATCAGGAATTGAGAGAGAACATTGAGCTTTGATACATTTTTCTTCTTCAAACCAAACATGGGTCTTAGCACACTTAGTCTTTTGTGGCAGTTTTAACACATTTGACCACATGAGCGTTTACACCAGTGGTCACCAACCTTTTGAAACTGAAGATCACCCTCCTCTGCCTAAATGAGAGGCAAGATCGACTTGTTGACGGGAGGGGGTCATCCTATCGGTGCTTGCGGTGCGTGACAGAGTCGTTAAGTTGGCAACTGAAACGTTCTTATTTTCGGGAGCTACTGGGATGGTGATAAAGGTCGACCAATCGATCGCGACCGGATGGCAACCAAAGATCGACCAGTGGTTTACACTATGAAGATAACTCTCAGGTCAAGTCACCTATATATATACAGTAATACCTCGGTTTACGAGTTTAATTCGTTTCAAGAGCGAGCTCGTAAACCAAAATGCTCGTACACCAAAACAATTTTCCCCATAAGAATGCACTAAAAATAACTTTATTCGTTCCACACGACCATAAATGCCCATTTTAAATATTTTTTAACCTATTAATTATTTTAAATTATAACCATTTAGATCTCATATAAATAGTAATTAAGTATTTTTAGAGTTTAACTGTCAATTATTAACAATTTACTGTAACACGCACTTTACCTCTTCACTGCTGGCATGATCGAGAGGAGAGGGGAGCGGGGGTGGGGTTACTGCTTATATATTTCACTACGTTGTAGTGTTGCCTTTTTTAATAATCAGACAGGTTCCTTCTCATTCAGAGATTTTATTGAGAACTATCTGATTGCTGTTCTGGCCGCAAACCACGCTGTACAGAAGAATCAAAACTATCTCTGCTTGCGAGCCCTCTTTCTAATCCCTCACAACTGAACTCTCTCTCTAAGCCCCCCTGAAACCCCGCCCTCTTAAAGTGACAAGACTGTTAACTTAAAACTTATTGAACACATCAGATTAACTAGTTCCTTAAACATTTGTAACGATATTACAACGTGAAGAATAGCGATCACAATTAATGCAACAACACGAGGTAAAACCGCTGTAAATCACTTATGTATATGATCTGTAAAGAGTTATAACTGTTATAGTATCCTGTTCTCTAAAAGTGTATGGCATTGAGAACGTCATTGGGTGCGTTGTACTGAGAACACAAGTGAGCCTCATTAGTATGCAATGTGACATGTTGGTAATACATGCTCCGTTAATAAAGTTTCATCATATTCACATGTAATCATATTCACAACAACTTATAAAATAATGCACTGTGGTGACTGATGCTCCCAAACTGAGCAATGCTGAGAGAATGAACAAGTTAAGGGGTGATAAAGGGATCGTTTTGCTCGTACACCGATTTGCTCGTATACAAAGTTGCTCGTAAACCGAGGTATCACTGTAGTTTCAAAATAGCTTTACAGAAATAACAGGAAAATAATGCAACAAACATTTTTTTTTGCTGTACAGCAGGTCTAGAAGAGCAGGACAATTAATAATATTGATGAATATTAAGTGTTAAGTGTCCCCAACTAAGCAAGCCAGAGGCGATAGTGGAAAGAACCCAAACTCCACATCACTGCGAGGCTGTTCACACCTGGTGAAAGGTCCACTTTCGATCTCCAACCAGACGGAACTAGATTAAATGTTTTGAGTGTACCGATCTCAATCTGAGTTATGACCTGAAATGTTGTCTATATAATAATCATGCTCTGTTTGTTTGTTGGCCAGAGGAGAACTGGTCTCCCGACTGAGACTGGTTACTCACAAGGTTTTTTCCTCCATTCTGTCACTATGGAATTTGGGTTCTTGCCACTGTTGCCTCCGGGTTGCTTAGTCTGGGACACTTAACACTTTAGCCAAAATAAACTTTGTTTCATTGTTACTTCTGTAAAGCTTCTTTGAAACAATCTCTATTGTAGAAAGCACTATTTAAATAAAAAAAGACTTGACATGATGTGACTGCGCCTATGTACCTTAGATTTACTGCTGCTATAAACAGGAACATTCCTCCAGAGTTTTGGCTTCAACACTTGTTCAGGACTGATGTTTTGCCGCTAGGCTGAATGTCCCAAAAAAACGATCAGTCAGCACTGCGTTTGAGAGCAGGAGGAGTACAGACAGAGAAGGATGAAGCTATCTATGAGGAGGACGCAATAGAGGCATCGCTGCGTGTGCAAACTCTGCGGCCGCTGGAAGCATGTCAACAGCATGGCCAGCAGGACAAAGAAAGTGGTTATATTTAAAATGAGGAAAAGGCGAATGTATGTGCTAAACACATCATCACTCTCTGCCGTTGCCCACACCCATACTTCTTTGAATCTCCGCCCTTTTACAATTCCCACTTTTCTGCCCTTTCGTAAATTGCTCATCTGTGAGCAGATAGATGTAGGTGTAATAGGTGGCCAGATAGACATCTAGTCTTTCTGGGTCTCCATGCACACTGAAACTCTGCACATCCACTCGAGATCCGAAGACGACGTACGCCACTCTGCTGATGGGGTACCTCAGTGGAAGAGTCACATTCACATAGTTTGAACCATTATAGGGGTATCCACGGGGGTGGCTCCTATATCCCACTATTGCCTTTTCACTGCCACCCGTATCATCCAACCAGAACATCTTGGACGTTTTATTTCCGTGTCTGATCAGAGCACCGTGAACTCCATCGACCTGGGTTTTCTGGAAGGGCATGACTGTGTTATGGAAGAAGGCGCTCATGCTGTGTGTGGGGCTGCCTAAATTCAGCTGAATGTGGTCCACCACCAGCAACAGCTGAGGATGAAGTAGAAGTAAATTCCTCTGGAAATTCTTGATCTTCAGCTCAGGGTTATAAGCTGCACGACCCTCCCCTCGAATAAACATCATGCCCTGCTGCTGCCTCCACCTGACCTTGGCAATCTGCTGCTTGACCGTGCTTATACTTAAGCCATTTTGAGTTACAAGCTTCAGTAACTTGGCCTTCCCATGGTGCAAAGCAGCTCTCAGATACAGCAGGCCCGAACATGACAACATTGTTGAGAGAGGTATATTTGGGACCATACAATACCTCTGTGATAAATGGGACTCCATTTGGAGCAAAGGTAAAGGAGTTCTGGTACGGGTGCTCATGGCCCGCATTAAAGTTTCGCCACCCTTTGATCCAGTCTTTGTATTTGTTTTGGTCAACAATGTTGAAAATAGCACGTCCACCAAGCTTCCCCGACTTAAAGGACAGAAATGTGTGGTTTCTCCCAGCAGGTTGGGCACTTCCATAGGTCACCACTCCCCAGTCTTCAAAATAATGCAGATGGGATGTTCCATAATCTGGAGGTGGGGTGGGTAGCAGACCGGCATCATACCTACAGTGAGACAAGCACGTATAAATGTTGTGGTTAAACCTCATTTAATGCATGTACATTAAATGAGAATGTACATGCTCGAGTTTTTGGTGTCTTTTTACACAACAGTGTTGCCGCGATTTGTTTGATGAAGCGATCGGCATTCATCTAAAAACAAAAAAATTTACATACACTGTACTGTTTGCTAACAACAAAAGGCATAACCACCACAATAAAAACCACCTTCGATTCCTGATACAAACCTTTGATTAAATTCTCCAACAATGCAAACACAAAGATTGCTCACAAAATCACCAAAAACGTGCGGGATGCTACAGCGTTATCCCTCAGCCGAGATCAACGATAGGGAGTGAACCATGAGCGGACCGCGATCCACGTGCAACGCAAACTCCGCGCATGCACAGTGAACCAGGTACGCAAATTAGTAAAAAAATAACCATTTGACATGGCGAATTTGTAGATTTTTGTTTATGCTCAAGATATTAGATTTCAGTGACATTAACAAATTGACATTAAAGAATCGAAAATACTAAGACAAATAGGGAGTTTGGCGATTCCACTTCAAAAATGTCGACATAATAGTATTGGCGAGTTATCCGTGACTCAAGATAAGTGAACTCCACTGTGTATATATATATATATATATATATATAGCTAGATAGATATTATATGCATAGCCTATATTAGTAGTAGTAGTAATATTATTATATATTATTGTTATTATTACTATTATTATTATTAGTTTTTCTCGAATGCTAAAACACATTTCACAAACGTTTCCTCCATGTTTCCCAATGTCTAAACACAACACCCTTTTCTAAAGCTACATAAACACAACCACACATTCTCACTTCAAAACTCAAACTTTCACACCAAAAGAGCAGCTCGAAGCTTTAAAAAATGTAAACACTATACACATCATTACACACTACAGCAAAACAATTGAAAACACAATGCTCAATTTGTGAGAAGGTTCTTTGTTTCATAACTGCCGGTGCATATTTTTAGAAACTTTACAGTAATGGATCTTCTTAGATCTCTGCAGAGGATTAGGCATTTAGATGTGAGTTTCATATGAAGAGTATAAATTTATAGTAAATTCTGCATGTACACTACTGTAACACAACTTAATTCAAAAACAAAATCTATTGCACACAACAGTACTCTTGAAAACATGATTAGATTAGATTAGATTAGATTAGATTCAACTTTGTCATTACACAAGTACAGGTACAAGGCAACGAAATGCAGTTTAGGTCTAACCAGAAGTGCAATAGCAGCAAGTGCAGGATATATACAATGGTAGCATAAGTGCAGGATATGGAGATATGTACAATGAATATAAATATACAGACGGTTATTACTATAATAGGTGAGTGTGTCTGTGCTATAAATATAGTTACAGGTGTCTCTTACTATAAACAGCATTTACAGGTGAGAATGTATTATAAGTGTAAATGTAATATACAGATGTCTCTAACTATAAACAGAATTTTACAGGTAGATGTATACAATTGTATGTTAGCCTAAGGCAGTGCTTCTCAATTATTTTCTGTCGCGCCCCCCCTAGTAAGAAGTAAACATTTTGCGCGCCCCCCCTCCCCCTATTTTGGAACTTTCGCTTTCTTGTTTCCATGGCTTGTCACGTAACAGACCGCAGTCACAAAAAGCGCTGTATGATAGATGTTTCACAATTTATTTATTTTTTTATTCAAAATAGTCACCAACTTGTTGGCTCTGTCATCAACTACCTGATATTCAGATTCTCTGATATGTGGAAGTGAATGTGTTTGTCGCTTAAAAACCTTTATAATATGTTCTCTGAGCGCGTCTTTTTTTGGATCCGTGCCAGATATCGCGTGAAAATGTGTGAATTTAGCGATTTATTACGTAACACATGAACACCTGGTTTGTTATCTGAACTTCATATCTGCTGCTCTTGTTCAGTGCAAGAAAACCTACTCCCTGACAAAAAAAAGGGAGGGGAGGGGGGGGGGGGGGGTGGTGCGCCCCCCTATTTGAGAACCACTGGCCTAAGGTAAGCAGTAGATTTAAGGTAGTGCAGTGAGTATGGACAGTGAAAATAAGTGTGATGCGAAATGTATATCTAAACAGTTGGTACTGTATGAACAGTTGGTAGTGCAAATGAGCATGTTCCAGCTAAGGTACAGTAGTGCAAGGTGCATATGTGAACAGTTTGTACTGTAATGAACAGAAATGCGTAACAGAGTGAAGAACCTATAAGTAGGATAGTAGTGAGATGAGAGTCTATGACGGGAGTGGGATGGGGGGTGTGAGAAGTTTTTTTTAATTTACTTTATTCACACCACAAACCATAATCACTGTGCAGCATCATGTCGCTGAGCTGCATCGGGCCACATCACCTCATCCACATCTATATATTCTCTTGTCAGGCACCATGGGAAAAATGCCCTGGAATGGTGAATCCATCCTTGGAAGGCCTCCACTGGGATGTCAACACAGCCCAGCTCCATTGGCCTAAGGAGGTTCTCTCTAGTGTATGGTTGTCTGTCATAAACCTTCAAACCTCCAAAATAACTCTTCTATAGGGGTCAGGAAAGGGGAGTAGGGTGGCAGACAGACATTTAAAAAGTGGTTACTATTGGTGGTGAACCACTCTCTGATTTGGTTTGTTCTGTGGCAGCATACATTATCCCAAATGATCACAAAAATGTTCAGGAGGATGTCTTTTAGCTCCTCTATGAAGGTGAGGAGACGTTGGGTTTTGTTAGACCCAAGGACAGCATGCCAGTGGACAAGCCCCTCCAAACCCATGGCTGCACAAAGAGTAATATCACCCCTCCTCCCCCTTGGGCAGGAACCTCAGTGATGGCTCTTTGGCCAATGATGTTACGGCATCTTTGCCTTTGTTTCTGCAGGTTGAAGCCAGCCTCATCCAGGAAGAGGTACTCATGAAGTCTGGCCATCGCGTCCAACTGTAATATCCTCTTTGAAAATGTGAAAGCACAGTATTGTATGTACATAAGTAATGTAGGCCACTGAGCAACACAGTATGTCCATTAACTGTACTGTGAACATGGATGTATACTTACTTGCACATACTCGTAACATAGGTCTTTGTGTAGCGCAGAGTTGCGCTCAAAGGGAACCTTACAGACCCGTTTCATCCGCATCTTTTCCCGCCGGAGAACTCGGTCTATTGTGGCCAAGCTGACATCAATGCTCTGAAAGTTGACATTATCGGCAATGACTTTTTCTCTGATCTCCCGGAGTCTGATGAGGTTGTTCTCACGAACCACATCCACAATGAGGGTTTATTGTGCCGCTGTAAATATGGCAACCCTCCCACCTTTATGTGGCATTCTTTCAACTCTAAAGAAAGAAAGCAAGAGAGTACAATACCTGTTGTGTTGTCTGAATGCCCTGATAACGGTGGCCACGGTGAACTTACTCAGGTTTGGACGGACTCTTAGTCCTGCTTCAGCCATGGTCAATGACTGTTGCTTGCATCCAGTCCATATTGATGATCCAAGGTTGTCTTGCTCTCCCTCCTGGACCTTCTCTCCCTTCTTCCATGGCCAGCTCCTCTCCCTCGAATTCCTCTTCCCCTGACTCTGCCTTCATCCATTGTGTTTGTTTGGCATCTTCAGCAAACTGTGGACTCTGAACTTGCTTTTATACATGTGGTCACAGCATTAGCAACAAGTGTCTTCAATTTTGAGTTCTTGTGTGTAATGAATGACGCCAGGTGTGTTCATTGTTTTTCAATATTGCTGACATTACAGCATTTTGCATCACATGAGCTTTCCTTTGAGAATATGAGCAGAGTTCTTTTGCAACTTGTGTTTTAGCAAGGAAAATGTGTTAAGATTTATGAGAACGGAGGATTGTGTTTTGTGAATTGTGTCTTCATGTGAAACGTGTTTATGATATTGGAAAATGATGGCTAGATTTAGTAAATGTGTTTAGACAACTGGATATTTGGTTTAGAGGATTGGCTTTTGTGTTTTAGCATTTGAGAAAAACTGTATTATTATTATAAGACTAGATTGTATTAGGGAAAGCTTAGAAAGTTGGTCTAGTGCAAATGTTCTTATGTTGTCCAGCATCATCGGTGCCCTGTGAAAGGTTGTTTTCTAAGGCTTGAGAAGTGATTTCAAAAAAGAGAAACCATCTCAGTCCAAATACTGTTAAAACATTATTTTTTTGTTTCTAAATAAAAACCAGTAAACACTTTTCACATCCCTATTGCAGTTTGCTGTTCCACAATTCAAGTCCCATAAGCACTGCAATATTGCACTCACAATCAGCACTGCACTCACAATAATTTTTTTACAATCATTTGGGGCATTCACTGTCATCATTAACCCAAAGAACTACTGAATAGTTGAACACAAAGTTGTGTGTTTGTGTGAGTTCATAGGTTAATACAAGCAGAGTAAAATACTTTATTTAATACAGAGGCAATAGAAAACGGGTGTGCCCACACTATGACAAGTGTTCTCACGATGAAGAGATTTGTGTGTGATATATTGCTTTGCACAGCAGGTGTCACTAGGGAGCACGCTGTTTCATGAGGCTTCAGGTAAATTAACCTTTTGGTGAATCAATGGGCTGGAAAGCCTCAGTGGTTCAGGAAGCCCCATTTGGCCATCACTAACAGCAAGGTCGGACACAGAACCACAGCAAGGTCAGACATAGAACCACAGCAAGGTCAGACACAACAACAGCAAGGTAAGACTCAGAACAGGCAGGATACAAACTCACTCTGCGGTGAGTACATTGATGGAGTCTTTTATAGTTCATATAATGGTGTCCAACTGGTGTGACAATCAGTCCAATGTGTGGGTTTCTGGGAAATGTAGTGTATGTGTATCAGTATAAGCATGATAGCTACCTCCGGTGGTCAGATGGGGGAGTGCAGAATTTCTTTAAATGTTTTATTCTAAACTGTAATTTCCACATGCATACATCAAATATATAATAATATATTAAATTATTCTTCAAGCACACAGACCAAACACAAACTCATCTGTTTAATATTTTTAACTCAAGCCCTTGTATTTTATTATGCACCTGCTCTGCCATCATAATACTGTTCATTGTTTTGTTTAATTTACACATCTGTCAGGAATGAGAGGTGCAGAAAGGACAGAACTTTATTAATAAAGAAAAAAACTCAACAAAAACAACCCAAGGGCGAAAAAACAAGACTAGGAACATAAACTTACTTGTCTAGGCTAGATAAGACAAGACTGGACTGGACTGACATAAACTGATGAGCAGTATTTAAACTACAATAAAGACAATGCCGCAGCACAAGACAACAAACAGGAAGGGATTAAATGGGGAGCACATGAGGAGTGTAAATGAGGGAAAACAGCTGAGACAAATCAAAGTCTAACAGGGGAACAAGACGGGTGGGGTTACACGATGACAAGACACGAGCATGCAGCCAATGCAGACGCGTGTCGCCACGTGTTCACAAGAAAACACCAACTGCGCGCGACACAGAACACATGAAAGTACGCAGACAAGAGAGAGCGAAAGCTCGAAACCGTGCCCACTCACATGACGTAGAACAAAAACGAGCAAGCACTTGCTCTGTGCGCTCACAACAGGATGAACACACGGGCCATGAATGTTCGAATCCCGACACAAAACTAAGACCAAAGTCTCGGGATCGGACAATCTTGACTTGTACACAAGACGCTACACAGACAAGAGAGCGCGTGACTCGAGACACTCGAAGCCACGCACACCCACGAAGACACGACACTGGGGCAGTGTCAGAGCTCTGACACCAAAACACTAGAAAGCAAGACCGAAGTGACAGAACCCTGACACGCAGTACTTTAATAACCATTGTTTATCATTGTTATGATAGTTGTATGTTTGTAGTTGTAGTTTGAGTTACATGTACATTTATGAAATTTCCTATTTGTAATCGAAACAGAACTGTATTATTGCTTTAATTTTTTTACTAGGACTGTGATTGTGACACACCTAAGATTTCAACAGTACTTGAGTATACTTGATTTAATACGTTTTCTATACTAATGTTAAGTTTTGCCAACTGAAAACTAATACACTACTTGGAAATTTTAAGTTTCCTCAATTTAATAAAATCAAGTAAAATCAACTTATTACATTTTACATTGCACTTTCTCTGATACCAGCTTTGGATACAAGCATGCCATGGCCTCCCACACACTCTTAGCTAGAGTAATATTACAGTAAACAGAGGTAAGGCTCACCCTATTTAGGTTGGTCGATCAACATTTTGTTGCCCTAAACAGAAATTCCCTTTAGACTTTACCGTTTAAGTACACTTGAAAGAGTGCCAAGTATTAGCCAGAACTCTAAAACCTCAGTTGGTGTGCCTTATGCTCCACTCAAACTGGAATTTAGTCCATTACTAACTTGACAACTTTGCAGTAACAATGGATGCAACGTAATCTACCAGAGATAATAATTTCAGAGTAAGTCAGAATAAAATCAAATGTATCAACTTATTACATTGTTTATATAAACATTTCTTTAAATAATCAGACCGGGAGAGAAACCGTTTTCAAATGGAAACAAGAGCTAACGATGGAACTTTGGTAAGAGAAGGTAACTTGCACGAAAGACCCTGGGACCCACCACAGTAAAATAAATATCTCAGAACTCTTCAACCTTTAACACCTTTTGGCTTACTTTTGCGGGAGTGAGACTTTTGTACCATTCGCATTGAGACATTTCGAACATGAAAAGTCATTTATGGCACACATTTAACATTGCATGGATTTAGAGGGTGTTTTGAGGGAGAGAGTTGTGGTGAGGTGTGAACTGCTCAGCGTGATGCATATCAGATGAGGATGCAAATTTTGCAAGAGCTCAAAGAGTTCCAGTTGTCCAGTCTTACAGTTGTTTGCTGGTCTGGCATGAGGTGCTCGTTCCTGGACCAGCATGGGCTGCTGGTTTGCTGGCAGTCCAGCACGGAGTGCCACACCACAGAAGAAATGTGTGACAAGGGAGTCCCTGCCAATAGACATGCCATCCAGAGGTATGTGATAAGCGGCTATGGCAGCCACGTAGACCTTCAAGGCAGACGGGGACAGCCCTGCAGTGAATCTTTCTTGCAGGAACTCCAGCACATTGCCAATCTGACAGGTAACTGGGTCCACCTGCTTCTCGCTACACCAAGAAGTGATGAGTTTCCACTTCGGGGTGTACAGTTTCCTCATGGAGGGAGCTCTTGAGAGGAGGATGGTCTAAACAACTTTGGTTGAGAGACCAGATTCTAGGAGCTGGGCCCCCTCAGCGGCCAAGCCCACAGTTTTAAACGTTCTGAGCAGGGGTGAAGAATCAAGCCTGTTGCCTGGGACAGGAGGTCCCCCGTGAACGAAATCTCCTAGGGGACTCCGTCTAGGAGAGACACGAGATCCGCAAACCACACTCTGCCCAGTCAGCGCGGTGCGACGTATGAAATGGACCCTGTCCTGGCAAACTCTCTTTAGAACTCCTGGGAGCAGAGCAATTGGGGAGAAAGCGTACAGACATAGCCTCGGTCACATCTGCACCATGGTATCCGGCCCGAGTGGGGCTGGATGAGTCAGAGAGAATCATAAAGGGCACTGGGTTGTATCTACGGACACAAACAAATCCAATTGTGCTCGGCCATATTTCTCCCAGATCTGCTCCACCAACTGGGTGTGGAGGTCAGGAAAGAAAGGCAAAGCCCGACGCTGGGGAAGGACTTGTTGTGGCAGGTAACGTTCATCCAACTTGCTCTTTTTAGGACGAAGTCCCTGGTCTCATCAGGCCAATTGATGCTTAGCTTTGAGTCAGCATGAGTCACTACCTCGATTAGCTCCTCATATGCTGGGGAGGAGGGTGGCGAATCCTCCTCTCCAGTATGAAAGCTGACGACATCCACCACCTAAGAGCTGGACAGACGTAGCCGCCGCAAAGCATGCTTCTGGTTCTAAACAGAGACTGGATCCACCAGGTTACGGTTGAAATAAGGCTGAGCTTGTCTCAAACACTGCTGACAAATCCATTTGCAAACCCCAGGACAAACAAGCAACACATAAACTGTGTGTATCCCTGCCTGTAATATAACGTGGGCAGGGATACACACTCACAGCTCATGGTCTGAATGCTTGTTCAGCCATTATAATGTTTCTTTCTTAAAGATAACAGAGTGTGAAAGTCCCTGGTCTTTTGAAAACTACCTCAGGTTTACAAACACTCGTGCACACACCAACTCACACAAAAACATAGACACAAGGCTCAGATGTTCCTCCACTGTTGCTTTTTATTATCTAGTAAGATTCAGAATCTGAGGCTATTGGTCCCAGACTGATCCTTCTGATTCTTCTGTTGTTATTCTTCACTTCATCAATCTGAAATGCAAAAAGAAATCAGGTTTATTGTCTAAATACATTAAACAAATTGTATAGAAAACAAATTTGCACAAAAATTTATTTTAAAGAAAAGGAAATTTAAGAACACAAGTAAAAATATTTCAGGAAGTCTACATATACAACACTACTTGTCATCTGAATGAGGATTGACTAGACTGTTGCAGCACATATTGAAACCTAGCATAAGAAAGCTAATGTCTACAGCCTAATAATTAAACCAAATCAAAAAGACTTAAAAATGTTCCAAACGTAACTAATACCTTAAACCAGTCATGGAGACTGACTTTATCCAGTTCAATTCGCTGCTCTGGGTCCAACTGCAGACAACAGCAAATAAAATCGCAGCATTCTGTGGAGAAAGATGGGAGAGAGGTCTGATTATTACCTTAAAGTTAACAAATATCAACAAGACCATAATTTATGAAACCACTAAGCTCAGATGTTCCATCCCTGCATTGTTTGTTCTATATAGTAAGATTCAGGATTAAAATTGTCCTTTGGTGAAATGAATATCTCACCTTGTGAAAGGCCATCTTTAGTCCAGTTGTTTTCTTTGATGATCTTGACCAAGTCTTGGGTCTTTGGAAAATCCTTGCACAGCATTATAAACAGGAGCATCCCGAGTGACCACACTGTTGTTGCCTCCCCATGATATAAGTCATTTATCCAATACTCTGGGGGACAGTATTTTTCTGTGCCTGGAGGAAAAATATATCTTATTTGTAAGTTTCCATTAACACAGCATTTTGACTAAAATAGTCATTCCCATGCAAGAAATAATTTGTTGCAAATTGATTCACAACAATGAATCCCATTTTTTTATTTCATATAGTATAGTCATGCATCATATATATATATTAGTTTTATATATATATATATATATATAGTCATATATACCAACAAAGGATGTGTAGCCCGCTGGGGTTAGCTCAGCACCACAACCAAAGTCGATCAATTTGACTTCAAGGGTGTCCGGGTTAATCAGCAGGTTTTCCATCTTGATATCACGGTGGAACACCCCACGCTGGCAGCAGGTTTGAGCTGCAAATATTACCTGCCGCATTATACCCCGTGTCAAATTCTCATCCATGGTGCCGGGGTAGTTCTCAAAAAATTCATACAAGGACTGACAGGGCATGGGCCGCTCAAGAACCATAATGTATTGGTCAGTCTTGTCCTCCCAGTCCAGAAGCTGAATGATCTGAGGAACCCAGGGTTCTTGATTTACACGCATTTGCAGAGCTACCTCCAGTGGAACGGGTTTTGAATAATTATCCTAGAAAAAACAGTTAGTTGTAGTAGGTGGACATATGATTTAGACCAGTCCCAAACTGTTGACAGTGGTAGTTTGTCTATTGTAAAATCATTGATATAGTCTGATTATTTGTAATATGAGATGAAATTGAAAACAGTAACTGAGAGGAAAAACAGTGTGAGCACAGCATACGTACAACCCTGAGATATGTTGCATGCTTTTTGGAGACAAACTTCACTGCCACCTGATGAGAAAAAAAAAAACAGAAAATGGATATGCATTAGAATTATTAACACTTCATTTGTTCAAAGTTCACATATTTTAATTACACCTTAATTTATTACACCACATTCATTTATTACACCACATTCATTTATTACACCTGAACAGACATGTACAGTTTCATGAATTACATTTTAAACATGTAAAGCATTTCTGACAATATAAACGGTTTTGACATGTCAAGTGCACTAAATAGTGAATATAAGACACACTAAGAGTGCTTGGATAAGAGAAAGTCATACGAGTATAAATACAGTAAAACCTTGAGATAAGAATGTCAAGTGAAAGTGAAAGTTGGGGTGGTCAGGCGGAAAAAAGGTAAGGGCACGAAAACTAATCGAAAAAAGCAATACAATACTATAAAATAGAAAAGTAGAAAAATACACAAGCTAAGTTCAGTTATGTTAATTTAAGTTTACGTAAGTTATGTAGTGTTCGTGTAAGTTACGATACAAAGTGTCTCTGTACCAACCCCCTCCCTCCTCCGCACCTGCTACTACTGAGTGTAAAAAAACTTATAATTAAAACCACATTTTATTTGATATCACACAAATTCTTATACTGTATACATGTACTATAATTTTGTGTGTGTCTAAACCAATAGAAACATGTTTTATTTCCCATTGTTATGGATCTGGAACGGATTAATTTGTTTTCTAATATTTCTTATGGGAAAATATGATTCTAGATACGAGCAATTCGAGTTATGTGCTCCGTCCTGGACCTGATTATGCTTGTATCTAGAGGTATTACTGTACAACAATAATTATCTAGATAAATGTTGTAAGTAATACAAATCGATACCTGAAGACCATCTTCCAAACGAGTTGCTGCATGTACAGTTCCAAAGCCTCCTTCACCCAGTTGAACGCTAATTTCATAGCTGCAGGAACTGATGTCTGTTAAAAGAAAAATTAGAGATGATTTGAAGCAGTGACAGCATCAACTTTATCTAAAACTTTTTAACAGATTTGTCTGATTCCTATATTGAGTTACTAAATTGAATATTTGTGCCATTCAATTCATTTGTCACACTACAGTACTATTTAAGTGAACTGTAGCAGTCATTCAAAAAATTCTGTGTAAAAAATACAACTTCACCCATACATATCCGCTAATTTAAATGAAACCTTGTTGAAAGTAAAAAGAAAACAAGTTAATTTGAGTGTTAGCAACTACCCTTAAATAAAGCATGTCTTAAAGTCAATTTAAAGTATAAACCATTGAACAGTTGATTAATGAGAGTGTGTGATAGGTTATGTTAAAAAACTTACCAATAATTTTTCTATTGTCATCCTTCTGCTGGCTCAACTGAGGTGCCACAGTGTCCTCTGGTAGACTGTAGCAGATGTGGTCGTCTTGAAAGTCAGAGTTAGAAGGTGGAAGATCTTCACCCCATTCTACAGGTGGAAGATCTTCACCCCATTCTAGAGGTGGAAGATTTTCACCCCATTCTAGAGGTAGAAAATATTCATCACTCTCTACAGGTGGAAGATCTTCACCCCTTTCTACAAGTGGAAGATCGTCATCACTCTCTACAGGTGGAAGATCTTCACCCCTTTCTACAAGTGGAAGATCTTCATCACTCTCTACAGGTGGAAGATCTTCATCACTCTCTACAAGTGGATTCTTCACTTCATCAATCTGAAATGCAAACCGAAATCAGGTTTATTGTCTAAATACATTTGTGGCGAGCAGGGCGGGGTCGAGGGACCGTGTGAGCGTCACGAGAGCCGGTGGTGTGATTGATAATGAGCGTCACCTGCGAGCTATCGGTCTCTCGTCTCACGGAGGAGCAGAGGCATAAAAGGAGGAGTGACGACAGTGAAAGCGAGAGAGGACCAGGCCTGGGACTTATGTTATGTTTGTGTGGGCGGCAGTTGACCATGAGGGACAGCCGCCATTATGTTTATTTTGTATTTATGTTTTAATTGATATTAAAAGTCTGTAAAACGTCTGCCGGTTCCTGCCTCCTTCCTCCCTGAACGTTGAAAATTGTTACAACATTAAACAAATTGTATAAAGAATTGTATTAAAAAAAAACTAAAATAAAAATAAAATTTAAGAACACGAGTAAAAAATATTTCAGGAAGTCTACATATACAACACTACTTGTCATCTGAATGAGGATTGACTAGACTGTTGCAGCACATATTGAAAGCTAGCATGAGAAAGCTAATGTTTACAGCCTGATAATTAAACCAAATCAAAAAGACTTACCGGTAAACATTTTCCTAACGTAACTACTACCTTAAACCAGTCGTGGAGACTGACTTTATCCAGTTCAATTCGCTGCTCTGGGTCCAACTGCAGACAACAGCAAATAAAATCGCAGCATTCTGTGGAGAAAGATGGGAGAGAGGTCTGATTATTACCTTAAAGTTAACAAATATCAACAAGACCATAATTTATGAAACCACTAAGCTCAGATGTTCCATCCCTGCATTGTTTGTTCTATATAGTAAGATTCAGGATTAAAATTGTCCTTTGGTGAAATGAATATCTCACCTTGTGAAAGGCCATCTTTAGTCCAGTTGTTTTCTTTGATGATCTTGACCAAGTCTTGGGTCTTTGGAAAATCCTTGCACAGCATTATAAACAGGAGCATCCCGAGTGACCACACTGTTGTTGCCTCCCCATGATATATGTCATTTATCCAATACTCTGGGGGACAGTATTTTTCTGTGCCTGGAGGAAAAATATATCTTATTTGTAAGTTTCCATTAACACAGCATTTTGACTGAAATAGTCATTCCCATGCAAGAAATAATTTGTTGCTAATTGATTCACAACAATGAATCCCATTTTAACTTCATATATATATATATATATATATATTGTTATATAGAAGTTATATATATAGTCATATATACCAACAAAGGATGTGTAGCCCGCTGGGGTTAGCTCAGCACCGCAACCAAAGTCGTTCAATTTGACTTCAAGGGTGTCCGGATTAATCAGCAGGTTTTCCATCTTGATATCACGGTGGAACACCCCACGCTGGCAGCAGGTTTGAGCTGCAAATATTACCTGCCGCATTATACCCCGTGTCAAATTCTCATCTATGGTGCCCGTGTAGTTGTCCAAAAATTCATCCAAGGGCTGACAGGGCATGGGCCGCTCAAGAACCATAATGTATTGATCAGCCTTGTCCTCCCAGTCCAGAAGCTGAATGATCTGAGGAACCCAGGGTTCTTGATTTACACGCATTTGCAGAGCTACCTCCAGTGGAACCGGCTTTGAATAATTATCCTAGAAAAAACAGTTAGTTGTAGTAGGTGGACATATGATTTTAGACCAGTCACAAACTGTTGACAGTGGTAGTTTGTCTATTGTAAAATCATTGATATAGTCTGTGATTATTGGTAATATGAGATGAAATTGAAAACAATAACTGAGAGGAAAAACAGTGTGAGCACAGCATACGTACAACCCTGAGATATGTTGCATGCTTTTTGGAGACAAACTTCACTGCCACCTGATGAAAAAAACAAAAAAACAGAAAATGGACATGCGTTAGAATTATTAACACTTCATTTATTCAAAGTTCACATATTTCAATTATTAAACCTGAACAAACATGTACAGTTTCATGAATTACATTTTAAACATGTAAAGCATTTCTGACAATATAAACGGGTCTGACAAGTCAAGTGCACTAAATAGTGAATATAAGACTCACTAAGAGTGATTGGATAAGAGAAAGTCATACGAGTATAAATACAACAATAATGATCTAGATAGATATTGAAAGTAATGAAAATCGATACCTGAAGACCATCTTCCAAACGAGTTGCTGCATGTACAGTTCCAAAGACTCCGTCATCCAGTTGAATGCCAATTTCATAGCTGCAGGAACTGATGTCTGTTAAAAGAAAAATTAGAGATGATTTGAAGCAGTGACAGCATCAACTTTATCTAAAACTATTTTAACAGATTTGTCTGATTCCTATATTAGGTTACTAAATCGAATATTTGTGCAATTCAATTCATTTGTCACACTACAGGACTATTTAAGTGAACTGTAGCAGTCATTCAAAAAATTCAGTGTAAAAAATACAACTTCACCCATACATATCCGCTAATTTAAATGAAACCTTGTTGAAAGTAAAAAGAAAACAAGTTAATTTCAGTGTTATCAACTACCCTTAAACAAAGCATGTTTTAAAGTCAATTTAAAGTATAAACCATTGAACAGTTGATTAAAGAGAGTGTGTGATAGGTTATGTTAAAAAACTTACCAATAATATTTCTATTGTCATCCTTCTGCTGGCTCAACTGAGGTGCCACAGTGTCCTCTGATAGACTGTAGCAGATGTGGTCGTCTTGAAAGTCAGAGTTAGAAGGTGGACAATCTTCACCCCATTCTACAGGTGGAAGATCTTCATCACTCTCTACAAGTGGAAGATCTTCACCCCCTTCTACAGGTGGAAGATCTTCATCACTCTCTACAAGTGAAAGATCTTCACCCCTTTCTACAGGTGGAAGATCTTCATCACTCTCTACAAGTGAAAGATCTTCATCATTCTCTACAAGTGGAAGATCTTCACCCCCTTCTACAGGTGGAAGATCTTCATCACTCTCTACAAATGAAAGATCTTCACCCCTTTCTACAGGTGGAAGATCTTCATCACTCTCTACAAGTGGAAGATCTTCATCACTCTCTACAAGTGGAAGATCTTCACCCCCTTCTACAGGTGGAAGATCTTCATCACTCTCTACAAGTGGAAGATCTTCATCACTCTCTACAAGTGGAATATCTTCATCACTTTCTACAGGTGGAAGATCTTCATCACTCTCTACAGGTGGAAGATCTTCATCACTCTCTACAGGTGGAAGATCTTCATCACTCTCTACAGGTGGAAGATCTTCATCACTCTCTACAAGTGGAAGATCTTCACCCCCTTCTACAGGAGGAAGATCTTCATCACTCTCTACAAGTGAAAGATCTTCACCCCCTTCTACAAGTGGAAGATCTTCATCACTCTCTACAAGTGAAAGATCTTCACCCCCTTTTACAAGTGGAAGATCTTCATCACTCTCTACAAGTGAAAGATCTTCACCCGATTCTACAGGTGGAAGATCTTCATCACTCACTACAAGTGGAAGATCTTCACCCCCTTCTACAGGTGGAAGATCTTCATCACTCACTACAAGTGGAAGATCTTCACCCCCTTCTACAGGTGGAAGATCTTCATCACTCTCTACAAGTGAAAGATCTTCACCCCTTTCTACAGGTGGAAGATCTTCATCACTCTCTACAAGTGAAAGATCTTCATCATTCTCTACAAGTGGAACATCTTCACCCCCTTCTACAGGTGGAAGATCTTCATCACTCTCTACAAGTGGAAGATCTTCATCACTCTCTACAAGTGGAATATCTTCATCACTCTCTACAGGTGGAAGATCTTCATCACTTTCTACAGGTGGAAGATCTTCATCACTCTCTACAGGTGGAAGATCTTCATCACTCTCTACAGGTGGAAGATCTTCATCACTCTCTACAAGTGGAAGATCTTCACCCCCTTCTACAGGAGGAAGATCTTCATCACTCTCCACAAGTGGAAGATCTTCACCCCCTTCTACAGGAGGAAGATATTCATCACTCTCTACAAGTGAAAGATCTTCACCCCCTTTTACAAGTGGAAGATCTTCACCCCCTTCTACAAGTGGAAGATCTTCATCACTCTCTACAAGTGAAACATCTTCACCCCCTTTTACAAGTGGAAGATCTTTATCACTCTCTACAAGTGGAAGATCTTCATCACTCTCTACAAGTGGAAGATCTTCACCCAATTCTACAAGTGGGAGATCTTCATCACTCTCTACAAGTGGAAGATCTTCACCCGATTCTACAGGTGGAAGATCTTCATCACTCTCTACAAGTGGAAGATCTTCACCCGATTCTACAAGTGGGAGATCTTCATCACTCTCTACAAGTGGAAGAGCTTCACCCCCTTCTACAGGTGGAAGATCTTCATCACTCTCTACAAGTGAAAGATCTTCACCCCATTCTACAGGTGGAAGATCTTCATCACTCTCTACAGGTGGGAGATCTTCATCACTCTCTACAAGTGGAACATCTTCATCACTCTCTACAAGTGAAAGATCTTCACCCCATTCTACAGGTGGAAGATCTTCATCACTCTCTACAGGTGGGAGATCTTCATCACTCTCTACAAGTGGAACATCTTCATCACTCTCTACAAGTGAAAGATCTTCACCCCCTTCTACAGGTGGAAGATCTTCATCACTCTCTACAAGTGGAAGATCTTCACCCCCTTCTACAGGTGGAAGATCTTCATCACTCTCTACAAGTGGAAGATCTTCATCACTCTCTACAGGTGGAAGATCTTCATCACTCTCTACAAGTGGAAGATCTTCATCACTCTCTACAAGTGGAAGATATTCACCCCATTCTACAGGTGGAAGATCTTCATCACTCTCTACAAGTGAAAGATCTTCACCCCTTTCTACAGGTGGAAGATCTTCATCACTCTCTACAGGTGGGAGATCTTCTTCACTCTCTACAAGTGGAAGATCTTCATCACTCTCTACAGGTGGAAGATCTTCACCCCATTCTACAGGTGGAAGATCTTCATCACTCTCTACAAGTGGAAGATCTTCATCACTCTCTACAAGTGGATTCTTCAATTCATCCATCTGAAATGCAACAAAAATCAGGTTTATTGTCTAAATACATTTGCGGCGAGTATTGCGGGGTCAAGGGACCGTGTGAGCGTCACGAGAGCCGGTGGTGTGACTGATAATGAGCGTCACCTGCAAGCCATCGGTCTCTCGTCTCATGGAGGAGCGGAGGCATAAAAGGAGGAGTGACGACAGTGAAAGCGAGAGAGGACCAGGCCTGGGACTTATGTTATGTTTGTATGGGCGGCAGTTGACCGTGAGGAACTGCTGCCATTATGTTTATTTTGTATTTATGTTTTATTTGATATTAAAAGTCTGTAAAACGTCTGCCGGTTCCTGCCTCCTTCCTCCCTGAACATTGAACATTGTTACAAAATTAAACAAATTGTATAAAGAATTGTATAAAAAAAAAACTAATTTAAAGAAAAATAAAATTTAAGAACACAAGTAAAAAATATTTCAGGGAGTCTACATATACAACACTACTTGTCATCTGAATGAGGATTGACTAGACTGTTGCAGCACATATTGAAAGCTAGCATGAGAAAGCTAATGTCAACAGCCTGATAATTAAACCAAATCAAAAAGACTTACTGTTAAACATTTCCCTAACGTAACTACTACCTTAAACCAGTCGTGGAGACTGACTTTATCCAGTTCAATTCACTGAACAATTAAACCTGAACAGATATACAGTAATACCTCGGTTTACGAGTTTAATTCGTTCCAAGAGCGAGCTCGTAAACCAAAATGCTCGTACACCAAAACAATTTTCCCATAAGAATGCACTAAAAATAAATTAATTCATTCCACATGACCACAAATGCCCATTTTAAATATTTTTTGGGTTTTACCCTATTGAAGTTAAAATGTTAACCATTAAGATCTCATATACATACTAATTAATAATTGACAATTAAACTCTAAAAATACTTGACAATTTACTGTAATGCACTTCAGGTTTGAGCAGCCTGCTTGGAGGAGAGAGAGGAGGGAGGAGGGGAGCGGGGAAAGCAAGGATGAAAGCAAATGAGTGAATTTATTATAATAGTGCAGAAAACAAACAAAGTGATAATCCAGAGTTAAAGTCGTGGAACATGGGAGCCGCGAACGAACAAATTTGCGGGAGCCGCGAGAGAACGAATTCGCAGGAGCCGCGAGAGAACGAATTTGCGGGAGCCGCGAGAGAACGACTTCGCGGGAGCTGCGAGAGAACTAATTCGCGGGAGCCTCGAACGAACTAACTCGCGGGAGCCGTGAATGAATGAATGCGCGGGAGCCGCGAACAAACGAATGTGCGGGAGCCCCGAAAGCGGGAGATAGGCAGATGATATGAGAATCAGCTCAGTGACCACACGCACACATACATACTCAGGCCAGGCAGAACTAGGAGACACTGAATTCATGAACCCTGACAGTTACTGCTTAGAGCAGGGGTGGGCAAACTATTTGTCTCGCGGGCCACATTGGTTTCTAAAATTGACAGAGGGGCCGGGGTGAAGGTCGTACCTGTGCATTTACTTATAAGAAATCCTAGAAAACCTGTATAAAGTATAGTTTGGTCTTAATTCACTCGACTGGGACTCGTGAAATTACAACAAAACAATATTAATACAATTTAAATCGGCAGAAAAACCATAATATATGGGTGAAAGTTGGCAAAACTGAAAATACTGAAACTTAAAGCTGGGGGCCTGGGGGCCGCCAGGGCCCCCGGTAGGTCCAGGGCAAAGCTCCTGCATTCCTTGCAAATTATTGTGTAGAAACGACCTCTCCTGGCAACTTGCAGCTACTATAAAAAGGGTGTGAAATAAGTATTTCAAGTTAGCAGTTGAGAAAATATTCACCAATTTTGGGAGTTCTAAATTATTACTAGAATCCTTCAGAAGTATTGTATTCTATAACTCTGTCATTGGTTTTGCTTCTGCATCTGTTGTTCTATAACTAACATTTATATTTAATTTTGGTTTGTTACTTAATTCACTTTCTCTAATCACCACAATCCATTACATCATCATCAAAAAAGACACAAATACAGGTGTTTGTTAACAGTGCATTTTAGTATTGTATTTTCATTGGTAGCACATGAGTTTTACATGTGAAGTGTAATATGAATTGAAATATTGAATGTGCACTATGAACACAAAATTGCACACCAAGCCAACAGTCCCGACAACATGCAATTACAGAAACAAGTATACCCATAAAATAAACAAGCACAACTGTAATACTGTGATTTGAAAACAAAAGGTCTTCATACTTTCTCGGAGTGCTACTCATGTCAGTGAAAACCTAGTAAACTAACACTGCGAGTGTAAATTAAAAAATACGATTGGACGCCGGAGTCTCACTGACCAATCAGAATCGCCGACACAACTGCACTCCGCGCGGTTCGTCTGTCGCCCACCCGGAACTTCTCGGGTAATTCTCTACGTAATCACATTATCTCCGAAGATCGCCGAGTAGGTACGATTGGTCTGTTGGTCTGTCGCCATGGACATTGGTCTGTTGGTCTGTCGCCCTGTACCCCCCCCCCCCCCCCGAACTGAAATCTCAACGGATTTACACGATTTGGAAAAACGGTTCCTGGCGAGGTTCAAAATACGGAATTCCGTCATAATACGGAAAACTTTCACCCATGATAATATGCAATGTGACTGAATGGTATATTTGCCTCAGCTCTAGATTGACAATCACAGGCGTCCAATCACAACTGAACTCTGGAAAAAGGGGAACTAACCAATGACGTTTGATGTTACTATTACAAGAGCAAGTCCCGCCCCACAACTGACAAAATAGAAATGTTTGTGCGAGCAAAAACAGCAGTCGAGAGCGGGCGAATGTTCGCGCGCGAGTGATTAAAATGAGCTTGCGGGTACCCGTATTTACATGTAGCTCTGTTTTCCGCTCGCGGATGTAATTTACGCACAGGCAAAAATCAGTTTTGCGCTCGTTTCTTTTTAGCACGGAATTAACGCCATAAAGGGGGGTATAGAGGGGATTGCGACACACGCCTACTCTCCACCACAGCATCAAATGTAAAATGAAGGAGGTTTAATACAGGTTCGGCAAGTTCGGCGGGCCGGATTAAAAAGCACAACGGGCCGGATATGGCCCGCGGGCCGTAGTTTGCCCACCCCTGGCTTAGAGGTACTGTATGTGTATGTTTCACTACGTAAACAATAGCGATCACAAATAATTAATGTTTAGAATATGAGGTAAAACTTCTGTAAATCACTTATAAAAGTATCACTGTGGTGAATGATGCAGCCAAACCAAGCTAAGCTGAGAGAATGAATGAGTGATAGGGGTGATAAAGGGGTTGGACCCTCCTGACTGTGTTATGAGAGGCTGTCATTAGGATATTTCATGTAAAAATGCGCACAAGGATACTGAGCGTTAGGACTTTTTTCCACACAAAACTGCGCATGGGTGAGGGAAAAATTTTCGTACACTGATTTGCTCGTATACCAAGTCACTCGTAAACCGAGGTATTACTGTATACAGTTTCAAGAATTACATTTTAAACATATAAAGCATTTCTGACAATATAAACGGGTCTGACAAGTCAAGTGCACTAAATAGTGAATATAAGACACAATGAGAGTGCTTGGATAAGAGAAAGTCATACGAGTATAAATACAACAATAATGATCTAGATAAATGTTGTAAGTAATGAAAATCGATACCTGAAGACCATCTTCCAAACGAGTTGCTGCATGTACAGTTCCAAAGACTCCGTCATCCAGTTGAATGCCAATTTCATAGCTGCAGGAACTGATGTCTGTTAAAGGAAAAATTAGAAATGATTTGAAGCAGTGACAGCATCAACTTTATCTAAAACTATTTTAACAGATTTGTCTGATTGCTATATTGAGTTACTAAATTGAATATTTGTGCCATTCAATTCATTTGTCACACTACAGGACTATTTAAGTGAACTGTAGCAGTCATTCAAAAAATTCTGTGTAAAAAATACAACTTCACCCATACATATCCGCTAATTTAAATGAAACCTTGTTGAAAGTAAAAAGAAAACAAGTTAATTTGAGTGTTATCAACTACCCTTAAATAAAGCATGTTTTAAAGTCAATTTAAAGTATAAACCATTGAACAGTTGATTAAAGAGAGTGTTTGATAGGTTATGTTAAAAAACTTACCAATAATTTTTCTATTGTCATCCTTCTGCTGGCTCAACTGAGGTGCCACACTGTCCTCTGGTAGACTGTAGCAGATGTGGTCGTCTTGAAAGTCAGAGTTAGAAGGTGGAAGATCTTCACCCCATTCTTCAGGTGGAAGATCTTCATCACTCTCTACAGGTGGAAGATTTTCACCCCATTCTACAGGTGGAAGATCTTCATCACTCTCTACAAGTGGAAGATTTTCACCCCATTCTACAGGTGGAAGATCTTCATCACTCTCCAAAAGTGGAAGATCTTCATCAGTCTGCACAGGTGGAAGATCTTCATCACTCTCCAAGGGTGGAAGATCTTCATCAGTCTGCACAGGTGGAAGATCTTCATCACTCTCCAAGGGTGGAAGATCTTCATCAGTCTGCACAGGTGGAAGACTATCATCACTCTGGTCCACATTTTCATCGTGATCTGAGTCATTGTTGTTGACTTTTTCCCTTTCTCTCTGGCAAAAAGCGTACAGTCCTAGTAACGTAAACAGCACCATTCTGATGCCTGAACTAGGCTACCGTAAACTGCAAGATCTGAAGAGTGGTCACCGGTTTGTTATTTATCTTAAGTTGAGTAAAGATAAGAACGGTGTAATATTGGCAAGTCTAATGCACAATAAATTATGTATGTACAAATAAAAATGCAAGCAAGTTATTGTGATTCAAGCAGGAATCAAGTGAGCAACACAAGAAACACTAGAATGAGCAACCAACAGCAAGTTATGCAGATCAAACAAAGTAAGCACTTTTGTACCTGGCTAATATGACGTAACGTATTGTGGCGTCACGCAATGTGATGTGACGTCCGTTCTTAATGTATTCCAAAGCTGCAGAGAAGCTCAGACGTGATTGGTCCATTTTGCGCTGGGGAGCCTTCTGTGAAACTGCGTAACTCCTAGCGTTTGTTCGTTGTTGTACTTAGGAGAAGCAAAATATAAACAGAATTATTTAAGAAATCATCTGCGGGTGGATCAATGCTTTATAATTAAAGTCGTTTACGAGGGCTGTAGGAAGGGTTTCATAATCATCAAGGTCCCACATTTGAGCTAATTAGCACGTTCAGTGTATTAAATTAATGCACAATGTGTGCAGATTAATTATTAATCGTATGCCTAATATGATGAAAACGGCTTCGTTTGTGTTTTTGTCTTCTCACATTGAATGTTACTAATTATTACGTTACATAAATCACTGAAGATAAAGCCTTAATTTCATTTCAAAATTCAAAATTCTGACTGTTTTTGTTGGTCGTTTAACATTCCTGTCCTAAAACAACTGTCAGATATGAAATGTTTAATTTAGCTGTACTTACGTTTTTCTCGCGCTTTCTGTCCGTCGCCCCAGAATTCGAGCAGCTTCTGTCACCATAAAGCCCGCCTGGTTTGATTTGATTGGTCATCCACCAAAATATTGAGTTTTTTTTTTTTACTGCAAACTAAAACTAAAAAGCACTGCGTGCGTGGTATACATTAGCATAAAATGGAAAGGGAAAAGAAAGGGGAAAAATATACTGACCCAGTCAAATAACAACACCTCAACCTGTAAGAAAAAAAAGATCATAATTGTGAAGAAACTTGTTCTGATTGTTATCAATGGGTTTTAGAGATTTTATAACAAGTGATAACAAGTAACTCAGCGATAATTAGTGAAAAATCTAGGTAAAGTCTTGAGAAATTCGTTTTTGTGGATAAAAAAATGACAGCAAATCTTATCTTTTAGTGAAAAGTTAAAATCGTAGTTATATAATATTTATTACTCAAGTTTGTAAAATTCGCATTAGTTAGAGAGGTCAATAAGAGGACATTTGGGAGTTGGTTGGATAGACATTATGTAGAATCTAAGTGTACTTCTCTTATTTTATTGTACAACATTTTCAGTGGGTTGAAAAAGGGAAAAGATGTTCCACGTCTGGATGTGTCTACTGACGGTAAAACTCACTTTATTGTATAATTTTTTTTAAATTATTATTATCATCAAGACAGATAAACTTTGACGGTCACCAGCATTGTTTAATGTACATTTATAACACTAGAACACTTATATAACACATATATAATTTTACTTTTATTTAAACCATTTCAACAGTGTTTTTATTAATTCTCTTAGATACTATTTTCACAAGGTGTACATTTTCAAAACTTGCATAAAAGTCAAAACTGATCTAACTTAAAGCTAGTTATTCTTCCAAAAGCTGATATCATGCTTGCATTATAGTTTCATATTTTCATTTTACATAATCTTTTTTTTTGTTGTTAAGCTTTAAAAAAAGCACAAGCAGATTGTGACCAACACTTCGTTTCAACAATTTTCTTTCACTTGTACTTAAACCATATGGCTGAATCTATAGTTGAGTTATTGTAACAGAGTAGACTCAAAGGCAGAGATACAATCGCTAGTGTCTTTATTAAGAATGGACGTACGGGCACAAGGTCAGGGCAAACAGAACACACGTAGTCAGTAATCCAGGCAGGGGTCACAAAGGCAGGCAGACAGAATCAGACCAGGCTGAGCGAGGGAACAGGCAGGGGGAACAGACCAGGCTGGTTCAGGCAAGGCTGGTGGGTCTGGGAGGTCTGGCAGGTCTGTAAGGTACCAGGACGTAGCCGACAAGCCGATGGACCCGATCGATGGCGTAGGTTCAGGAGACCGAGGCATAGGCGTGGTGACGACCTCCCGAGGTTGAGCCAGTGTGCCCGAGGGCTGGTGCGGAGCCGGTGTGAGTGAAGACCGAGGCATCGACGCAGGGATGGAAGAGCCCACTGCAACTGTAGGGGTGGAGGTACAGAGTGTAGCGGGGGTACCGTAAGTCCATTGTGGAAGTGAAGGGATGACTGACCGAGGAGGAGCCGTTGGGATGAGGGAACCCGGTGGAGCTACCAGGTCGAGGGTCACTGGTGAAGCCGAGGATGGGAGGAGCCAGGACGAAGCCGGTAGGTCGACGGGCCGAGGTGGAGTGAAGGGTACCTGCGGCGGTACCACCCAGCAGGATGCATCCAGCGACGGCGCAGGACTGACGATCTCCGGCGGAGAACGGGCAGGCGGACTGGCAGACACAGACAGGGACAGAGATGATAATGGGTGGGATAGGGTGGAAAACGGTACCTCAGGCTCTGGTTGACGGGTCGTTGCAGGCTCTGGCGGCTCTGGCTGACGGGACGTTGCAGGCTCTGGCTGACGGGTCGTTGCAGGCTCTGGCTGACGGGTCATTGCAGGCTCTGGCTGACGGGTCGTTGCGGGCTTCATGAGTGTGGGCCTAACCGCAGGGCTCGGGGGAGAGGATTCTGTCATTTCCTCGACCTCAAAGTCTACCCCGTTTAACCATAGCACGAGGTTCACATAGTCCACGAGGGAGGGTTCCTGGCACCCCACTGCCCGATAACCCTAGCATCCAAACCCAACTCAAAAGTGAAAATCAGAAATGCGTCGCTCCAACTCACTCGGTGTAAAAGTTCAATGAATTCAGCCACATAGTCCAACAGGTCCCGGCCACCTTGCCGGAGAGAAACCAGGCGAAACTCAGCCTGAGTCGAATCATCCATCATGACAGACAGCTGGATCTTGTGGTGGCAAAGTCTTCTGTAACAGAGGGGACTCAAAGGCAGAGATCCAATCGCTAGTGTCTTTATTAAGAATGGTCGTACGGGCACAAGGTCAGGGCAAACAGAACAAACGTAGTCAGTAATCCAGGCAGGGGTCACAAAGGCAGGCAGACAGAATCACGCAGAATAATCCAGGCGAGTGGTCAAGGCAGGCAGAAAACAATCTCAAGCGTATATCCAGGCACAGGTGAGGGCAGGCAGAACAGAATCAAAAACAGGCAGAATCGGTAACAAAACAGGATATGAATGCTCAGAATGTCTTTTATAGTCCAGGTAATGATTCACAGGTGGTGTGGCAAACAGAGATGATGGAGTCCAGCTGTGTATGTGTAATCAGTGCAGTGTGATGGTTGCTGGGAAATGTAGTGTGTAGTGAAGTGTCAGTATAAGTGTGAGCTCCCTCTGGTGGCCATGGAGGGGAGCGCAGAGCTCATATTCATAACAGTTATACAGATGAAGGGTGAGTTACAGTAATATGGCAATCTACAATTGTAATGTCTCTACAATGCTACCACAGTTTAGATTATATTTTTGTTTAAAATGTGGAATCTTCTGGCTCAAGTACCTGGTAAACAGTCTTGATTATTTGATCTCTCACCACCAGGAAGTCTGCTATTTTGGTGTGAATGTGGATTTGTTTTGAAAAATAAGGCTCTGAATTTTGTTATAAACCCTTTGTTTCTATAAAGTAATACTAACATTAGAAAAGAACACATTTGAGTTTCTTTTCCAATGAATGTAGCATTTTGTTTAAAAAGTTGTTAAACCATCTGCCTTTCTTTATGTCCCTCTCCTCCCTCTGTCCCACTCTTTCTGTCTCTGGGTGTGTGTGCGCATGTGTTTGTGTGTGCGTGTCTGTCTGTAAGTTTTAGAATTTACTCCAAAACCTATTCAAAAACACCTGAAGCTAATCAAGCCAGTTCATTATTTTGATCATTGCTAAGATAGTATTTTTCAATTAGCTTGATAATCAGGCCAATAAATTGTAGAAAAAACAGCAGCAGCATTAAAAGAGCAGGCGAATTAATGCAATTGATGAATATTAAGTCAAGTCAAGTCACCTTTATTTATATAGCGCTTTTTACAATACAGATTGTTTCAAAGCAGCTTTACAGTGGTCACAGGAAAACAATATAAACAAAGTTTGTTTGGCTGAACAGCAGCTTTAAAAGAGCAGGCGAATTAATACAATTGATGAATATTAAGTGTTAAGTTTCCCCAACTGTGCAAGCCATAGGCAACAGCGGCAAGGAACCAAAACTCCAGCAGGTGACGTAATGAATGAAGAATGGAATGCAGAAAAAACCTTGGGAGAAACCAGGCTCAGTCAGGGGACCAGTTCTCCTCTGGCCAACAGCCAAACAGTGCATGATTATTATATTGACAACAATTCAAGTCCAATTTGGTCCGATTGGAGATTGGTTCATGATCGTCACAGGGGAGGGTCTAGTAGAGTCACGGTCTCCACAGACACTTCAGGGCAGTACTGTGCTCGTGTCCAGGTGCAGGTTCTTCATCTGATATGGATCCAGCCCGGATCCGGCTGACCATGGTAACCTCGGAATAAACAGAGACTAATATCAGCGGAGATGCCATTCTTCTTCTGATGTATTGTGTACATCAGATGTTATGGGAATGTTCCCTTTCTGGTTCTAGTAAGAACTCGAGCGGCTGCATTTTGGACCAGCTGAAATTTGTTTATTAAGCGTGGAGGGCAACCACCTAGCAGAGCATTACAATAATCTAGCCTTGAACTCATGAACTAAATTTTCCACATTGACTTGCGCATATGTTGCAATTTAGATATGTTTTTAAGATAGAAGAATGCCGATTTACAGATGCTAGAGACGTGGCTTTCAAATGAATTATTGTTATCAAAGAGCACACCCAGGTTTCTAACTGACGACGAAGACTTGAGAGAACAGCCATCGAGTGTTAAGCAGTAGCCTAGATTATTATGTGCAGAACATTTTGGTCTAATCATTAGAATCTCTGTTTTTTCAGAATTAAGCAGTAGAAAGTTATTAGTCATCCGATTTTTTTATATCAGTTATGCATTCTGTTAATTTAGTGAATTGGTACGTTTCATCAGGATGAGAAGAAATATAGAGCTGAGTATCATCAGCGTAACAGTGAAAGCTAATGCCATGCTTCCTAATAATTGTACCCAAAGGAAGCATGTACAGGGTGAAAAGCAATGGTCCCAGTACTGAACCTTGAGGAACTCTATACTGAACCCGTGATCGATATGACATTTCCTCATTTACTCATTTACTGCTACAAACTGATAACGGTCAGATAAGTATGATTTGAACCAGGCTAATGCAATTCCACTAATGCCAACATAGTTTTCAAGTCTATTTAGAAGGATTTTGTGGTCGATTGTATCAAATGCAGCACTAAGATCCAGTAACACTAACAGAGAGATACAACCACGACCGGATGATAAGAGTAAATTGTAACTCTAATTGTCTGCCCTGAAGTGTCTGCAAATTTGTAACTAATGAGAGCTCAGTACTATGATATGGTCTAAATCCTGACTGGAAATCAGGATTAAAATGCAAGAATGCAGTTTAGCAAGCATTACATAGCAAACACAAAACATAACATGACACAGTACGCGTGGTCACGTGATGGGATTTTTTGAATGGAGTGTGGGTGGAGATAGATAAGGACAGGACAGGCAGACGGATGGAGGGGGGCTGGGATAGGGAGTGATAGCCAAAACTTCAGATGTTTTCAAGATCAGTTCTATGGTTTGTCCTTGAAGGGAGATAAGGTAGTACAGGGAGATAGCAGACCAAGCTGTCATGCTGACCTCCCAACCGAGAGATAGGGACGAGGTTCGGGTGGGCAAATACAATTTTTATTCCATTTGATGATCTTCGGTAATTTGTCCGGATCATAATCAATCAATCAGCAGCCCGGACTGCGTTGTTACGGTTCAGTTCCTCAATCTGTATCACTCTCTGATCTAATTCCTTCAATTCGTCACACACAACCTCGAAGCATTTCTTAATTTCCACAGACAGCGGCTGGATGAATTTGCTTGCAGCTGTCTTACTAATCTTCCGATAGGTCAGGTCAGTCCCAAAGCCAAAGAATAGGAACCCCGCCAACAATAATCCAATCATATAGAAAATCCTTTCGATCGCACTGATTGACCAGTTAATCAATCCCATTTCAGTATTCTCAGGAGTCCAGCAAGCAGCGGGTCAGAGAAAAAGAAAGACAAAATACTAAGGCGCCAGGGCAGGGTGGGAGCAGAGAGAAAACACGTCTGCACTGTACAGAAGCAGGAAGGAAAGGCGAAGAATTAAGAGGAGGATCTATGATTTCTGGAAGCATCTCTTTCAGTAGCTTAGTTGGTATTGGGTCTAGCATACATGTTTTTGATTTTGATGATTTAACGAGTTTAGACAATTCTTCCTCCCCAATAGCAATGAAGAAGTGGAATTTTTCTTCAGGGACACTAAAATTTACTGTATTTTGTGATATTGTAGTAGACGGTTGCATGGTTATAACTTTCTCTCTAATGTTATGAATTTTTCAAGTAAAGAAATCCATGAAGTCATTACTGCTGTGCTGTTTTAAAGCATCTGGGGTTGAGGCTTTATTTCTTGATAGTTTAGTCACTGTATCAAATAAATACCTAGGGTTGTATTTGTTTTCTTCTAAGAGGGTAGAAAAGTAAGCAGAACTAGCTGATTTTAAGGCCTTAATGAATGCAATAGAGCTGTCTTTCCATGAAATGCGAAAAACCTCAAGCTTAGTTTTTTTCCTGCTCCGCTCCATTTTTCTGGCTGCTCTCTTGATGGCTCGGGTGTGCTTGATGTACCACGGTGTTGGACTATTTTCTTTAATCTTCTTTAAGCGCAACGGAGCAACAGTGTCTAAAGTGCTGGAAAAGAGAGAGTTTTACAATTTATCAAATAATCTACTATTGTATTTAGCAATATGGACGAACGTCGCGTTTAAGATCTAAAACAAAAACAAGTTTATACAATGCAAACAAACGTAATCCACTCGAGCAAACAGGAAACTGCAACAGTGCAGCAGTCAAAACCGTCTGTCTGACCAAAGTCACTTTGGACAAAAGCTTAAATACTCATTACAGATATGTTAAAGTTGTTACAAGATTTTAATCATTTCTACTTTTAGATATGGAAATCATTCAAATTTTAAAAAGATCTGAAAAATACAAAAGTACACTTCATATTTCTGCAGTTGCCTTTTAATTAGAAAGAGTATAAAACAACACCCAAAAATATATTTAACTTTAACATATATACATTTTACACATTTTATGATTGTCCATGTTACCAAACGTGCATAACTTGCAGCGAATCTGATTATAAGTGGGTGGCCATGGAGAGTCCCACTTCAGTATTAAGCCCCACACATGACATGTAGAACAAAAAAGAAACATCATGGCCATGAATTCATTCCCATGGTTTATTGATTTGTGGCCTTGTTTTGTTCATTTATTCCGTTGTACTAATTTATTTCCTCATTTTAGTTAATTTTGTCAATGTTGTACTAATTTAAACACTGGCCATGTGTCTGTAAACTATTTTAAAGCTCCACAAAAGCTTTTGATTTGATCTGTTTGCTAACACTGGCTCAGTATAGAGAGTTGTGCTGAACGAATGACAGCAACGCTGCATCGTGGAGTAGATATACTGCTCACTTCTGGTATTAAGATGCGTTTTGGTCAATCAAATCACTATCAGACGAGTGAGACACAATCCTGTTTACATCTGCTATTTTAATTCGTCTCTTTTGTCCACTTTCAATCCCTTCTGTCCTGATTTCTTCAAGGGAGGATCTATGGGTGGGTAAATGTGTAGTTCCCTTTCAGGGAACTCGAGCTGCGTCAAAGCGCCAGGGGAAATAGCCTGACGTCAGTCACGTGAAGATCTGTGCAACCAATGAGAGACGAACACGTGTGAATGTGTCACCGCCGGCGCGTGCCGGTGACGTCATGAGAGAGCATAAAGGCGCGCCCGAAACCCGGAAGCGACAGCTCTGAGTGTCTTCAGCGTGCTGTGTCTGTGTGAGAGTGATTTAGAAACGAATCTAGTTAAAAAATCAGGGAATTGTATGTGTGAAAGAATGGCTGATGAACAGACATTTAGACCTTGTGTTTTTCCCTGTCCGCATTTTATAACGGACAGGGATACACATGTAATGTGCGTTGTCTGTCTGGGGGCGGAGCACGCGCGGTTGGCGCTTGAGAACGCCGGCTGTAAGGACTGCGAACGGTTCTCATTGTGTACGCTCCGCTCCCACCTGGCGGTCTGTAAGGAGGCCGCTCAGGCTAGTGTTCCCCAAGGTTCGGGACCTGCAGCAGCCGAGGCTTTGCGGCGCTCTCAGTCATGGGGATCACAAATGGATCTCGCTGAGGGAGCTGGGATGGGTCCTTCCTTATCTCAGCCCTCGCGAGATGAGGCGGGTCCCAGTCACGAGCGTGCTGTGGGCACGGTTTCCCCAAGAGGCGATCGTGCTGGGGCTCCGGCACTGACTTTATCCAGTTCTGGGGTCTCATTTATAAAACTGTGCGTATGATCCCTACTAAAAGTTTACGCACGCCTAAAAGTCCAAAATGGCATACGCCAAAAAATAAGAAAAATGTAACCATCTGTGTCGCCAATTTCCTTTGTCTCCAAAATGTGCGAACACACTGCTCAAAGTTTGCTTCAAGGTCCGCACATTCTCCCATAAAGTTTGTTGTCTATAGATCACAACCTTTGCGTGGAAACTGGCGTATGTACATTTCCAGCCCCAGCGTGTGTACGCACGCTTTATAAATGAGACCCCTGATGAGATGGATTTAGCTAGTGTCGACCCGGTCGAGGAGGATTCGCCACCCTCCTCGCCGGCGTTTGAGGAGTTAGTTGAGGTTGTGGCTCGAGCGGTCTCGCGTCTGGGCATTGATTGGCCGGCGGAGACCAGGAGCACTCGTCCTAGAAAGAGTATATTGGACGAGCGCTACCTGCCTGCTCGCGTCACTCCCCCGTGCCGGGCTATGCCTTTCCTTCCTGATCTCCATGCTGAGATATCAAGATCATGGAGAAGGCCAGCCTCTGAAAGAGTGCATACACCGCATAGTGCTATGTATGCGACTCTCGTCGGGGCTCAGGACTATGGTTATGGAGGGATGCAGAAACTGGAGGAGGCTCTTGAAGGATACCTCGTTCCCCAGTCTGCATCCTCTATCAAAGCTCCGGCGCTCCCCACCAAACTGATGCGCGTCACGTCGTCTTTGGTGGGGAAAGCTTACTCTGCTTCTAGCCAGGCTGCTGCGTGTCTTCATACTATGACACTGCTGCAGGCCTATCAAGCAGAGTTGCTAGGGGACCTCAACGAGGACGGTGGTATCGGTCCGGAGGCAGTGGCAGAGCTGTGCCGGACCGTGGATTTGTCTCTTCGGGCCACTAGGGAGACGACCTACTCTGTCGGCCGCTCCATGGCAGCTCTGGTGGCCACGGAGAGACATTTATGGCTCAATCTATCGGCCATGAAAGACAAGGATAAATTTGTGCTACTGGATGCCCCTCTGTCCCCTTCGGGCTTGTTCGGCGATGCCGTAAAAGGTGTCGTCGACAAGTTCCAGGAGGCTGCACGACAGCAGGCGGCGTTCAGTAAGGTCCTTCCCCGCCGCCCTCCACGTGAGACCGCCGGTCAAGCGCGGTCTCAAAGCTCCTCATACAGGGCCGCTCAAAAGGAGAGTGTCGCTACCCGACTTCCTCCGGTGAACCCTGGAAGGTCGGGCCGACTAGTTCAAGTTCAGCCGTCAGGCAAAAGGGGTGATTTGAGGGTTGTCCTTAATGCTAAGAAGGCTAAGACTAAGCGGTCCTGACGCTAAGCCGCAACAAGGTGATGTCTCCCGTGTGCAGTTTCAGAGGGAGCTCGCAACGGGAGAACCACCCCCTCTAAGGAGGATCCTAGAGCATTACGCCGAGTTTCCGGAAGTCCCGGCTCAGTGGTGAATATGTTCACAGTACCAGAGGCCAGCCCCGGGAGGCTGGTTCCCTTAGTAGAGTTCCAGGTGCGTGGTCACGTCTACCGGATATCTCTCAGTGGGTCCTGCGCACGGTAACCTGCGGGTACGCCATCCAGTTCGGGGTTTCTCCACCCCGGTTTTTCGGGGGCCTACAGTCTCTGGTAGGCCCCCAGCAGGCTCTGGTTACGGAGCAAGAAGTAGACACTCTGCTGGCGTAGGGGCCATCGAGTATGTACCCCTCGCGAACAGCAGGTCCGGGTTCTACAGCCGGTACTTCATAGTTCCAAAGAAGGATGGAGGGTTGCGGCCCATTCTGGATTTGCGTCTCTTAAATCGCACAGTTATGCATCTAAAATTCAAAATGCTGACGCTCAAGCAGATCGTAGTACAGATCAGGTCCTAGGACTGGTTCGGCACGGTCGACCTCAGAGACGCATATTCTCACGTCTCCATCCTTCCGATGAGGAAGTTCCTGAGGTTCGCCTTTGGCGGGAAGGCGTACCAGTATCGGGTGCTTCCTTTCGGTCTGGCGCTCTCGCCCCGCATGTTCACTAAGGTAGTGGTCGCTGCTCTAGCTCCGCTGCATTTGCAAAGCATTCGTGTCCTAAACTATGTCGACGACTGGCCTATCCTGCTGGCCTATCCATGCTGTTTTGAGATTTGTAAATAAATATCCTTTTTGTAGACCTGCTTTGTTGTTGTCACTCTGGGACAGGGGGTTGGAAGTGTGCATTCCCATTATTATTTTCTTCTCTTTTTTGGTTTATTTTAGCTTTATACATTTGTTACTTTCACTCCTAACCCTAGACGGGAGGGGAATGTAACACTGCTAGACCAAACCCCCGTTGGTCCCTGTTCTTCTCACGCTTTAACTTCACGGTAACCTACCGACCTGGAACCAAGAGCATCAAGGCAGACGTAAAATCTTGCCAGTGAGCAAGAAAGCAAAGACCCTGCAACTTCCCCATCACCCGGACTATAAAGGACTCCATCATGCACACACTCATCGCAAAGTCTTGTTTTGCCCTGGTGAACATTTCTGAGCGTTACTATCCCTGCCTGTTTCTATTACTGTTACTGACCCGTTATTGGTCCTGCCTGCCTTTTGACCCTTGAATGGAATTACGATCTGTGAGTGTTATCTGCCTGTTCTGACCTGTCTGCCTGTTGCCTCGTCTTCGATTCTGCCTGTCCCTGTTGTGCTCCTGTTTGACCTTGCCTGTATGACTACCCTTTGTTATCATTAAAAAGCATGCAAATGAATCCCAGCCTGAGTGATGAATCATTACAACATGACATACTAACCTGGTCTCCTCATCTTAATCAGGTATAACTTCAGTAAGCTCTTGAGTTTGAAAGAGAAGTATAAAACATGTATAGTTTGTGAAAATGTACTTGTAATTTAGGTTTTATTTTACCTTCTGGTTAAGTTACATCTACTGCATATAGTGATCCAGTTTAAAGGGCTATATTGAGTAACCAATTCATTGCTGCAGTGGTAGCACACACAACAGAGATTGTAATGTGCTATATTGTTTGTTTATGGGAGAAAGTGCTGAATGATCTGAGAAAAGCAATATTTGAGTGTCATAACAAAGACTCTTGAAGAAGTTAAGCAACATGTTTATTGGTGTTCAGTGTGTATCAGTCACACGTAAGTTAATCTAACATTGTGATTTAAATATATAATCTTTGAATTATTGTAATACAAGCATTACTAGAGCGACTCATTACTGACAGCAGCACAACCATATCGCTTTCATTTATCAAACAGAACTTACTGCAGTACAGCCAGCTGGACAGCGGGCGTGCTACACTTCTTAATGCTCACTACTCACAGAAATCAATTATAAATTAAGCAAACAATGGAAAAGCCAGACAAGAAAACAAGAGCTATGCCAGAATGACTCACTGCTATTGAAAGTCACTTCCAGATCTTCCACTCTATTGATTTCTTCTGATTGTTCCTAAGGAGGGAGTCTCACCACCAAAAATGGAGATTGACAGGAGTGTTGTCGAATCGCAGGTCCTGTGAGACGTGATCATAAAAGACAAAGGTGGACAAAAATAGAATCTCCAAACATTATGGAACAAATGTTTTGTACACAAGTCTTTATAAACTCGTTAAAAGTCCAGTCAAGGATTTTTGACATCCTGCCTATGTCTTTGATGCTAAAAAAAACCCTACAACGTAGCCCCAAACACTTACATCTTCTCAAATGCTTTACACCACTGAACACTGAGTGTACTCAGGGGTAGGACATCATTCTTCATAGAGGAAACTCAACCTTCAGTTCTAAGTATTTCTCTTCAGTGCACATACAGAATAACATCTAATTTAGGTGCATTTTCTGTGCTGCAATTCTAGTGTCACCTAACAGAACTGCAAAAATAATTGTTTTGCACGTACTCATTGGCTGTACCCAGAAAGTTCAGGTGGAGTTTGCTTGCGGGGTGGGTTTAGGTCATTCTCATTTCCTGGTTGGATTTTAACCTACTAAACCAGTGTTGTTTTTGTGAAAGCCGATCATCATTAGCTTGTAAACCGGGAGCAGCAACTTCAATTGTGTTTGGGCAAACATGGCTGAAAAAGCCCAAAGAATAAGTGGCTGCCACAGCAGGCATGTTTGCTCCAGGTCAAGCGGAACCACTTTCTCCTCCCATTTGTCCTCTCTTGTCCTCCATTGTTCTCAGGCTCATTAGTTACTGCTGAAGATGCCAGTCAAGAGAAGCCAGTGTTCATTTCAAACTGGATTGCAAGCAGGGTTCTGAAAACTCAGCTCAAAGGCTCCAGTTTCGGAAAAGTATCTTCAGGATAAACAGAGTGAGACTCTGGAAGCAGGAGGTGCTGTTCAAAAATCGCTCAGAATGAGAAGGAGAGGAAGTTATGATGGCAGCACTGCCCCCATACAGCCAGTGAGTACTTCTGAGGGTGGGGGTACCAAAGTTTTTGATTACTTTTTAAAATTACAAATAAAAATTCTTAGTTTCTTTACTTTATTAGTCTACAAACAGCTTAGATTAGCTTATAATTCTCAACTTTTCCATTTACAATAACATGAAATGTTATTATATTCACTCTAAGACAAACTTTTATAGGATTATACTTTTATAGGATGTTTGTGCAGTGTTAATCTATCTATCTATCTATGATTATGTCAGCAAGAGAATGTTCAGAGACTAGCTTCTTATTCTCAAGTTTCGCAATATAGATTTTTTTTAATAGAATTATGCAAAGAAATATTTTATATATATATAGATTTAGATTATGTGGCCTGTTTTATTCTGTAATAAATGACCAACATCTGAATTAACCATTTACAAATAAGCACTTATCAGCTTACTAATAAACCATGATATCAGAGAGTGGTACAATAAAATATTGATTGACTGATTCATTCATTCAGTTCTTTCTTTCATTCAGCACTTATTGGCATGCCAAACATTAATGTTACCCTAGTTTGATTCTAAGGTGATGCAGTAAAATATTCTCTTAGATAACACTTTTAATGAAGCCTGTATTTATAATTCTTTATAATAGAATGCTTTATATATTATATTTAAACGCATCTTTGCTTATTATTTCCAGGACAAGAACAAAAAACAACTAGACATACATAAAAAATAACAATTAGATGCACATACACTTATCATATCAATTGAAAATGTTACAATTATTTTTTTTATTTATAAATAAGCAATCTATTACTTGTACATTATTTTTTTACATTATAATACAAGTTTTTGATTTGGTAAACCCTTGTATTATGATTTATTAATTTATGTGTTTATATTGTGTGAGTACAACATAATTGCATAGGGAATTTATTGTATTCCCACACAACATTGATTCTACCTTAAGGAAAATGTCTTATAACCAATTCATGGTATTTAATGGCTGTTTAAAAGAACACTATACTTTTGTAACTTTAAAGCAGACAAAGACCACTTATAAACACTGTGACCACATTATAAAACCTTTCAGATTTTTAAAAGACTTTTTGTTTTTGTCACTTTACTTTAAGCAGTAAAGGACCACTCATAAGATGAAGTATGATACTGTACAGAATTTAAGTAAACAATGTTAAGACATTAGACTTGGGAAAGTAGAATATAGGAAATTATGGGATATGCAATCCATTATAACTTAAGTGGATACAATTATGTTCATTGTGTGTTATAAGTCATCACTCTTAATAGCTTCAACCACAAATAGGCAAGTATTATTACTATTGTTATGATTATTCGTGAGATGACACAACACATTATAAGGTTGTTTATAAGGCATTATGTGCTTACTCTAATGCATTAATAATTTTACTTAAGATGCATTATAAATATAGGCTTCATAGAAAGTGTTACTGTACTGGTTACAATGGAACACTGTAAGTGGTGTCTGTATTGCCATCACTTAACTGTTATACATTGAATACCAATACAGTGAATAATAAAGTTTCGAATAGATACATTTAATGGTATATAATTGACTTTGCAATGAATATAGTGCCTATTTCTCCTTTCTGAAGCCAGAGTCCTTTGCCAATCTCAGACAGACTGATAAATTGGCTCCATACTATACAAATGACACAGACTTGTTTTTCACTGGCTGCGTGAACAAGCGATCATTGTTTGGGCCACATAATTGCCCCAGAATGCAATAGTGCGGAAAAAGGTTCCAGAAAGGCTCTGCAATTATGCCATGTTGCATTAATATGTACTAAATAACTGATGCATGCTGTGCTTGAATAGTTTTTGCCTCTGGTGGGACTCATGTTGAGTTTCTTGAACCCTGATGATATCTGAGCATTAAAGTACATACTAAATGTTCACATATGAATGCATGATTAATTGCGTATGCATAGTCACAGTTTACACAATCATTTTTAGAAATGCATCTACTTTATCCAACATGCCTGCTTTTGAAAGAGCTTGACAGCGCTATTTTGTATTTCTTAATGAACTGGATAGGGAAAATCTCAAACATTATTGTTGGCTTTACAAAGTGCATTTTGATAACTAAAATATAAAGCATAGCCTATCTTCTGTTAAACCAAAAGTATTTGGACATTTTATGATTGTCTAACATTAGTAGAATATGTCCATAATCCATGAATGTACACATCACAATATTCCTTATTTAAATAAGGTATATGTAAAAAAGAATATGGAGAGACCTGGTTGAGTTGCGTTAGTAGTGGTTAAAATTTGTGGTAAATGGACATGACGTTGCAGAGGCTACATCTCTATTAATACAGATACATTTAAAACGCTTTTGACCACACTAAATGGTTTCAAGTGCTTTTCAAAAGTTTATAATCCAAACAGAAACTTCTAATCGGAAAACAGATTGCAAACTTCTTTCAGTTCGCAAAGAAACATATATTTTTCAACAGTGTGAAATACTGTATATATATATAAATATATATATATATTTATATACACACATACCTCATCAATGTTACGGGATGTGTTGGTGCGGGAGGACGATGACAAGGAGAAGCAGGATACAACTGAAAACTCTTTAATAAACAAAAACAAAAACACTTTAAACACAAAACAAAAGGCACACAGACATCCACACTCAGGTAAACAACGTCATAACATAGTAAACAATCGACAAAGACAAGAGAACACATGAGGGTTATATATACACACGGGAAGATGGGGAACACCTGAACGACTAACAAGGGGAGTGATTGACATGACAGCTGGCGGAAACACAAGGGGATCACACAGAAGGGAACAGGAAGTGACAAAACACGACTGTGACAGTCAATATGCATCACATGACAAAATAGTAGTATATATACTGGTTCAATATGAGTTACATGACTAAATATGCGTCATCTTTTTTAATTACCTGTCAGGGTGAAGGGAGGATGAGTACTCAGTCGCAGGAAGGAAGGGCTTTTTATTTATAGGAAAATAAAACAAAAATACAACAAAAACTACCCCAAGTGGGAAAACATGACTAGACTTGACCGACTAAACTGGACTGGACTGCACAGGACTGGAGCCGACGATGACGAGCAAGCAACGTCAACATACGAGCAACTTTCAAATACAATGAAGAGGAAATAGAGAGAAAACAAATTACCTTACAAGGCAGGTAAATGAAGGAGGACAGTTGGGGCAAATCAAACCATAGCCAGGGAACAAGACGGGCGGGGTTATACAATGACAGGACAAAACATGACATGAACACGCAGCCAATGTGAACACTCATAATCTGCATATCCACACAAAACAAGACGACAAGACAGCACACAACCAGTGAAAACATAAGCTGCGTGCTACACAAGACACAACATGAAAGCATGTCGCCGATGTAAACATGAACTGCTTGTTACATAACAACACACAAGGACCACAAACCTGCACGCACTCACATAACGAGACAAAGGGTGACAAACTCGAACACCATGCCCCACAAACAAGACATGTCACAGACAGGAGAGCGTGACGTGAGACACTCGCAGCCTCGGGCTCACACATAGACACGACAATATAGTAGTGTCAGGGCTAAAAAAACACGAGAAAACAAGACTGAAGTGACAGAACCCTGCCTCCATTTTCACAGACCAGACTACAATTCAAAAGTGGCATTTTCAAATTTAATCACTTGGGAAAGCTTTCTCAGTGTGGACGGAAGGCCAAAACGGAGAGTAACGAATACGTTTTCAAACGAAAATATATTTGTGTATACAAGGTCTCGCAGACTGGGAAGAGAGGTGCTGCAGGAATGTAAAATATGTGAAAAATAAGGTTTTTAGAACATTCAAATATGAAAATCTATTCTAGTAGAGCCCAAAAATGACAATGTCTCTAGACTTAATTGGTTGCAAATGCTACTGTTTGACATTTTGTATGTCATCCAATGCCATTCATGAATTTTTAAAAATGACCTAAGGGACAAAATGTTTTTGGGTCCTCAGTGAATCAAGATTTAGCCTGAATGTCATTGAAGAAGCCAGATCAGGGACAAGTAGTGTGATTAAAAACAAAAGAAGACGAAAGAGGAGGTTTAATTTTGCATGAAGTGTAAATGACCCTTACTCAGATTAATGAACTTTTACAAAGAAAGAGTGAAAAACGCAGCTCAGTCTGAGCCAAGCCCAGTCCTAATAAGGGAACAGAATGTTCAGTCTCATTTCAGATGTTCAGTGGTTTACAAAACCTATTTATTTGAAAAGAAATAATGAGACCTAATCTTGAAAGATCAGGGACTGTTTTCACCACTACAGATAATTCATTCCTTTGCCAATAGGAGGTGCACAAACAAAGAAGTTATGTAAAAAAGTGTTTGTGAAAAAGCGGATTGCAGAATCAATAACTTCTCATTCTCATTTCTCCACCTAAAGACACCTAACCTTGCAGGTTCTGAGTTGTTCTTGTATAACTTTTGTGGATTTCTATGGTCCACTATGTGTCCCTTAAAAACTGCCCGCTTTCATGTAAACTGATGGAATGGTTAGACCTTTTTTCTTTTATTTAAGTCTAGATAAGCTATAAGCCATGGCCTGTTTTAGCTCGCAACAATTCTAATTAGGAAATTATTTAGTTTTTCTGTAAACATATTCTGTGTACTGGGTTCATCATTAAATATTCTTCAGTATTAAAAAAGTGCAAGGTCATTTTTGTTAAAGATTTAAAACAAAATACACTAATAAATCAATGGTGCATTGAAGAAACAGGATTTAAATGATTTGGACAATCACGTTTTAAAGACTTATGATTTACTAACGCAAATTCACGTTTGGTGCTAAAAACTGCAGTGGCAGAACTTATTACATATGCATTTACAGGAGTTATCCTTTCAGGGAAACTCCTGTAAATACATATACAGGATATACATATTTACTCTCCCACATCATGGGAGGAAAGTATTTAAATGAATCACATAACTTGATTTATGAAAGTGTGCTCTACTCTATTTACTGGTATTTACGATTTTATTTCCGCCCAAAAAAGCATGTCTTAAACCAGTTGCTATTTTGCGCTACTCTTGGTAGATGATTATCATTATGGAAATGACCCGGCTGCATCTGTGTTCTTTACTTCTTTACTTTGCGTGAGTTACAGTTGGTGTGGTGCCGAACTAAGGCAAGGAGGCAGAACTAGGCAAGCTGGCAGCAATGTCACCCTGTTGGCTAAGACTGGTTGCCCACTGAAGCTAAGCAGGGCTGAGGCTGGTTATTTCCTGCATGGGAGACTGACTAGGTTGCTGCTGGAAGTGGTGTTAGGAGGCCAGCAGGTGGAGTTCCTAATGCCCCAGTATAGTGACGGGGACACTGTACTGCAACAAGCACTGTCTTTCAAATGAGACATTAAACCGAGGTCCTGACTCTCTGTGGTGATTAAAAATCCCAGGATGTCCTTCGCAAGAGTAGGGGTGTAACCCCAGCATCCTGGCCAAATTAGTCCCTCATGGCTTCCTAACCATCCCCATTCTCTGATTGGCTTCATCACTCTGTCTCCTCTCCACCAATAAGCTGGTGTGTGGTGAACGTTCTGGCGCAATATAGCTGCCGTCGCATCATCCAGGTGGATGCTGCACTCTAGTGGCGGTTGAGGAGATTCCCTCGTCCATGTAAAGCGACTTTGAGTGTCCAAGATAAAGCGCTATATAAATGTGATGAATTATTATTTTTATTTAGAACTAGAAGAAAATTAGACTTTTAATAAAGAAACTCAAAGCCATTTTAAGTACCAATCACAATGGCGCACATTGTGCATAAACGTAGCAAAAGCGAATAAAACAGAGACTCTAGACGTTTGCCATACTTTGAGGCGGTACGCACTGACGAGATCGGATGAAGACTGAAGGAAATACGGGGAACAAAACAGCTGGCTAGACTAGGTGACTAATTAGGTGACTAATGACAAGACAGGTGCATGGAAAAACACTGGGAGAGCACAGGAGGAACCAGGAAGTAAACAGAGACATGACAAATATGTATCAGCGTGTCATCAGTCGATCATGTGCAGAACTTTCCACTCTTATCAGAGCTTTTTATGAATTGCGTTCTCATGCTAATCGTCCTTGTTTGGTAAATCTGGGCCTTAATGTTGACAGCAAATAGTTAACTCTGTCAATCAACGGACCAACTTATTACTACGAATCATAACAACATGTTTATAGATTTCATATACTGTATACCTAGTGTTGGGTGTAATTAATTATTTTAATTTAATTACTTTTCCCTCGAAATACTGCAATATTGGATCTAAAAATGTAACATCTAGTGTTAAAATCTATGTTTTTAATGTAAATACTTTGGTCAGATCAAGAATATGTTATGCAAATGTATATTATTTATTTGAGAATAGAGAAGACTAGAAAGAATAGAGAAAGTTTGATAGAAAATATCAGTTTTCTTGCATTTGGAGATTCTTTTATCCAAAAAGCATAAACATAAAATGTCCAAACAAGCAGTGCCAGTGATGATATAAAACGCAATGACCCACAGCTGGTAAGGCACAATTAAGGGATAAATGCCAGAAAGAACAAGCACAGAGCAAAGCACACAATGGTCTCAGTGGCCACTATGAATTGCTTGAATTTATGAATAAATGAATAAATGAAGAAAGGAAGGATGGATGGATGGATGGATGGATGGAAGGAAGGAAGGAAGGAAGGAAGGAAGGAAGGAAGGAAAGAAGGAAGAACTCAGCAATAAAAAAAAAACATTACAAAGTAAACAAGCATACGTGGCAATAGTTAATGAGCAAACTTACCTGAAATTTAATAGGCTTGAAAAAGTGCAGTATTAATAGGAAGAAGATCAAGTGAAACATAAAACTTGTGCTGGTGCAAATGTTACTAAACAACTTTTTTTAAACGATCTTTACATTTTTCTTTTCAGTATTAAACAAAGACATACAGTTAAAAATACATTATTTGACTTTTGAAAGTAGTGTTCATGGAACAAATGGAAGTTATGTGTATTATGTGGAATATGTGTATCATCTTTTTGCCTTTTTCTTCTCAGTACGATGTAAACACTTTTAAAAAAAACTGTAACTGTTCTTATTCCGCAGTTGAATTAATGAAATAAATGAATAAAAAATTAACAAAATAAGTTAAATTAAAGATCAAAGAATAAAATAAGGACTGCTTTATACAGCACCTGCGGGGTTTGGCTCAGAGAAGACGTTCTGCACCAAACCTGGTGCTGGGAAAGGCTTTAGGAATGTCTTGGAGCCCAATAAGGTATGTGACTAAAGTTTATACATGCACACACACACACACACACACACACACACACACACACACACACACACACACACACACACACACACACACACACACACACACACACACACACACACACACACACACACACACACACACACACACACACACACACACACACACACACACACACACACACACACACACACACACACACACACACACACACACACACACACACACACACACATATATATACATATGCACCCACAAGCTACTGGATTTTCCCAACCGTACTTTAAATTCATTCAACTGTGGTCAAAGTTGTTGCATTGTTGGTTTATAGTGAGAAATTCTCTCATCGTCAGGGAGGAAGGTCAGTGTCCTGTGACTGTCGATCAGTGTCCCTTTGTGTTGGGATTGACCACTGAGAACTCAGAGCTGATACTGGATGAATGTGCTCAGCTGACCGAGGGAATGAAGACCAGGGAAAGACACCTGTTCCTCCTCAGTGACGCCCTGGTCATTGCCAAGCTTAAGTAAGAATTTTTAATTTTTAATAACACATATACACAAACATGCACATTAACTAATGTGCATTACACACTAAAATAGCCTATATAAACCATCCAACTATATTTAGAATTGCTTTCATTTTGACATGAAGTGGGAATCACCCAGAAAACAAAGATTGTGATGGGATTCCCCTGCAAACATGGCCCACTTTATACTGTCTTCATGTCCAAACATTTAAACTAACCATAGATTCAGTGTGTGTGTGTGTGCAGTGTTGGGGGTAACGCATGCTCAGAGATATCATGAGGCGTTATGTGTGAACATGATGATTATTGTAGATCTAGACTAAATGTGAATATTTATTAATCTCAAATTAGTCTTCCACAGAATGTATGCAAACCTCCAGTAGTAGTAAATAAAACAAATATTTGTATGCATTTAATCTCACTTTAATGGCCATTGTCTTGCTTGCATCCTTCGATGATTCAGTTAAACCATGAGCAAAAATGACCTTAGATTATTTTTAATTTTGTTTATTTTTATTGGTGAAATGGTAAACTGTAACACATTACTTTTCCAAGTAAAGAATATGTCTAAGGTCTCATCTTAATGAATATATATTTTTATTTTATTCCAAAGATGATACATTATGCATTGATAATGCATTATGGTTGACAAAAGTATATATTTTACAGAAGAATATGTATAAGGTCCTATATCTTAAATTACAGTATATTTGGGGGGTTGTATAAAATTGTTTTGTATTTTTTTTTTTTTTTAAGTTACACCATGGAAGCAATTTGAACAGCTGTGTATAAAACACTAGCTGGGCCCTGGCAAGCTCTTCTTTGGTTGTGTACACTTAATGATCTTTATGTATGTTTTTCTTCTAGCCAGTCCAGAGATCTAATGCAGGTTTGATTGCAACTCTCCTGCACACATAGTATCTCTGCTGCTACTTCTGTATGGACTGGTTCTTTCTGTATTGATTGTTCGATCTTAATGTGAGAGAATAGAATGGAGGCTTGGATGGCTCGGCCATTTGGTAATTTGGTACTCGTGTAAACCTTTAGAGTTTTAATGGTAAAAACAAGTTACCTAAGAACGAAAGCTAAAGCACAAGAAGCTCCTTTAATCTTCAGAGAACCGTTGCTATTGCATAACGCAGGACACATGGTGAGGCTTTTGCAAGACCCGTTGCTTAACAATATATCAGAGGTGCTGGATGAACAAAAATAACAAATAAAAAAAGTGTTTAATAATAACTTTAGCAATGCACAAATGACTGGGGGAATTTGGTTTCTTAATGATCAGCGTGATAATATAAATGTTTCAGGATTTTACAGCTTTTTTAAACATCATCCTTAAGCCAAACCTAATGAAATAAAATTGTCACAAAAACGGGGGAATTCAGTTACTTCCTTTTTTTTCTAAGTGTGCCATCTAAAATAAATGTTGGCCTTGCATAAGTTTTATTCACAATTCACTTTTAAATATTGACTATAGACTATAATACACATTTTTTATTTTTTATTTTTGTATGACGTTCGTACATTCACGTTTGGTCTAATCTTATGATGGTGACGATGATAATGATGATGATACAACAGGGCAAAAGTTCCTTGTGTCACATTTACAGTGTTACTTAATCCAGAATTATGAGAATGATGCATGAAGAACAAATAAATACTTTTAATAAATACCAGAAATAGCAAAACACACTGCACATAAATTGTGACGACACCGAACAATGAACAGATAGAACTGAGGGCTTCAATGTACACAAGGAACGATTAACGAAACAATAAACAGGTACGTAACTCAATCAGAAACCATAGCAACAAACTATGAATTAGAAATGGTGACAGAGAGAGCAATGCAAAACAAAATAAACAGAATTTGGCATTGAATTTGGCATGAATGTGAAAGCCTGGAGTAAAAGGTGCTTTTTTCTCCCATGACATCACTTCAGTACATTCCCCAATACCAGCTTCTCACTATATGAATAGTACAACATCTCTGGACTATGTAGTTATGAAGTGAAATTACATTTTGTGAGTTGAAAATCTGAAATATGGTAATAATTTTAAAATGTTGCCAAGGATGCTAATTTTGAGCTTCTTTTGAGCTAAGCACTTTTAAATATATGTGATAGTTTCAAAGATATGGTTATAACTTTTAGTTTTGTTTTAAAGGTGATCATCTTTTGGGCCGAGGTCAAAAAGGCAGATAGGGAAAATTCAGAATGCGTGAGGCCGTATTCACAAAATATCTCAAAGCTAAAAGTAGTTCCTAACTTGTCGATTTAGGAGACAATCTTCAAAATAATGCATGTTTCAGTCCTTACAATGCTCTAAGCGTATTTCACAAAGCATTTTAGATATGCGTAGTTAAGAGGACTCTTACGTCAGTAACACAAACTCACAAAAAATCTTGCTGTCAATCCGCCTTAGCAATCCGTCCAAAGACCCTGAACACCATTGAGCCAATAGGAGAGAGATACTTGGGTGCTGAGCCTTCTCCCCTTATAAATATTTTGATTAACATAACATAAATGTTCTGAACGAAATGGCTAAATGCATTGAACGATGGAGAATAAAACCTTGCGGTCAAGTTGAAAGTTGAAAGTATATTGACTGCTGACAGCCTTATGTTTATTTTATAAAAAAAATAATAATATATATATATATATATATATATGTAATTATATATACCGTATTTATTCGAGTATATCGCGCACACGTGTATAACGCGCACCCCTAATTTTCGATTAAAAATCGGTATAAAATTTGGTTTCACACCAAGCATTGTATGTCAGGACAGGGCACGGACTCAGGCTGCAGGTACTCAAAATAATTTAATCGGGACAAGGTCCAGAACAATAACAGGAGGCAGGTAGCAAAACAAGAGTAAGCAGCTTGAGCAAAGGCCTCCAGGTCAAAGTACTCAGGGCAGGTCACCAGACAGGCAGGGCTGAAGGCATTTTGACAGAATGGCTAGAGCAGTGTGAGCACAGAGCACAAACAACGATCTCGCACAAGACAGCACACAAGAGGGGATTAAATAAGGGGCCTAACAAGACAGACAAGGATCAGGTGAGGGGAGGAGACCAAACGAGGAAATGAGTAGGATAATGAGTAGGGCGGGGTCAGACACCACAATGACAGCAGAGCACATGGTGAACTGTCAAACTGTCCACGTGCCCCAAACAAACCACAAACCAGGAAGGAGAACAACCGATCAGCCTGAGGACATGACAGTACCCCCCCCCTCTAGGAGCGCCTCCTGGCGCCCCAGGTGGGGGCCTGCCCCGCTTCCGGTAGAAGTCCTTGATCAGAGACCGGTCCAGAATGTCCCGAGCCGGAATCCAACTCCTCTCCTCAGGGCCGTATCCCTCCCAGTCCACAAGATACTGAGCCCCGACCTCGACGTCTGACATCCAGCAGCCTTCTAACCGTGAAGACCGGGGAACCATCCACTAGACGTGGGGGGGGAGGGAGAGGGGTTAAATCAGGTGGGTTAAGACGAGACCGAAACACAGGCTTAACCCGAGAAACATGAAAGACTGGGTGTACCCGACCAAGTGTGGGAGGTAACTTGAGCCTTACCGCCACCGGACTCAACACTTTCGTGATCTGATATGGCCCAATGAACCTGGGGGCTAACTTGCGAGAGGCCACCCGGAGAGGTAGGTCCTTGGTAGACAGCCATACCTTCTGACCACACCTGTAGTGGGGAGCAGGAGTGCGGTGACGGTCGGCTGCCAACTTAGTTCGTCTGGAAGCCTGGGCCAAGGCCTCCTTAGCCCTCCTCCAGGTCTGACGACACCGGCGGACAAAGGCTGAGGCAGACGGAACTGTGACATCGGGTTCCTGTGTGGGAAACAAAGGGGGTTGAAAGCCAATAGAACATTGGAAGGGTGTCATACCTGTGGCAGCCACCGGTAAGGAGTTGCGGGCGTACTCGATCCAGGATAACTGTTGGCTCCAAGAGCTCGGATTCTGGGAAGTCAGACAGCGGAGAGCTTGTTCCAGATCCTGGTTCGCCCGCTCGGACTGCCCGTTGGACTGAGGATGAAAACCTGACGACAGACTCGTAGAGGCCCCGATCTGCCGACAGAACTCTTTCCAGAACCGGGAGACAAACTGTGGCCCCCTATCGGAAACCACATCTACCGGAAGACCATGAATCCGGAAGACATGATCAACCACCACTTGAGCAGTCTCCTTGGCTGAGGGTAATTTGGGAAGGGGAATGAAATGGGCCGCCTTGGAGAAACGGTCCACCACTGTCAAGACAACAGTGTTACCCCTCGACGGAGGAAGGCCGGTGACAAAATCAAGGGCTATGTGTGACCAGGGGCGGGAGGGGATGGGCAGGGGGTGAAGCAGTCCAACAGACGGCTGGTTAGAACACTTGTTCTGGGCGCACACCGAGCAGGCCAACACAAACTGTCTGACATCCTGGGCCATGGAGGGCCACCAGAACCGCTGGCGGATGGCAGCCAGCGATCTCCGAACTCCTGGATGGCAGACCAGCCTGGAGGAATGTCCCCACCGGAGGACCTCTGGGCGCAACGCAGCCGGCACAAATAGCCTACCCTCCGGACATCCCTCTGGCACCTCTCTCTCTCGTATGGCCTCCCTCACCTGCCTCTCGACATCCCACGAGAGAGTCCCTACCACCATCTCCCTGGGGACGATGGTGTCGGCCGGAGTACCCCCCCCGGGAACCTCGAAAAGACGAGAGAGGGCATCAGGCTTGACGTTTTTGGAGCCCGGACGATACGAGAGAGAGAAGTTGAACCGGCCAAAGAAGAGTGCCCATCGGGCCTGGCGAGAGCTCAACCTCTTGGCCGAACGGATATACTCCAAGTTCTTATGATCCGTCCAGACCAAGAAGGGCTGCGCTGATCCCTCCAGCCAGTGACGCCACTCACCCAAGGCCAGCCTGACCGCCAACAGCTCCCGGTTCCCTATGTCATAATTCCGTTCTGCTGGGCTCAGACGGTGAGAGAAGTAGGCACAGGGGTGTACCTTCCCATCTCTGGGGGAGCGCTGAGAAAGGACTGCGCCTACTCCAGCCTCAGAGGCATCTACCTCAACAATAAATTGCCGTTCAGTATCTGGAAGAGAAAGAACAGGAGCAGAGATGAACCGGGACTTGAGAACGTCAAAGGCCCCCTGGGCTTTCAAATTCCAACTGAATGGTACCTTGGGAGAGGTGAGAGCCGTCAAGGGTGCAGCTACCTGACTAAAGTTCCGGATGAAGCGCCGGTAGAAGTTGGCGAACCCCAGGAACCGCTGCAGGGCCTTGCGTGAGTCAGGAGTCGGCCACTTGGCTACAGCCCTTACCTTAGCGGGATCCGCTGCGATCCCCTCTGCCGAAATAATGTAGCCTAGGAACGAAACTGACTTAGCGTGGAAAACGCACTTCTCCGCCTTAACGTACAACTGATTCTCTAACAGCCGTTGTAGCACCTGACGAACGTGCTGAGTGTGTACCTGAAGAGACGGGGAGAAAATGAGAATGTCGTCAAGGTACACAAAGACAAACTTGTTGATCATGTCCCTCAACACGTCATTGACCAGGGCCTGGAAGACAGCTGGTGCATTAGTCAGACCAAAAGGAAGGACCCGGTACTCAAAGTGTCCCGAGGGAGTGATGAATGCTGTCTTCCACTCATCCCCCTCTCGTATCCGGACCAGATGATAAGCATTGCGGAGGTCCAGCTTACTGAAGACCTTGGCTCCCTGCAAAAGTTCAAAGGCAGACGACATTAAAGGCAGGGGATACCTATTCTTAATGGTAATGTCATTCAAACCTCGATAATCAATACAAGGACGCAGGGAGCCATCCTTCTTCTTGACGAAGAAGAACCCTGCACCAGCCGGAGACGAGGAGGGGCGGATGAGACCGGCATCTAAAGATTCATGAATATACTTGTCCATAGCCTCTCTTTCTGGACCAGACAAGGGAAACAGGCGACCCTTGGGCGGAGATGTGCCTGGGAGGAGGTCAATGGCACAGTCATACGGCCGGTGAGGCGGTAGGGACATGGCTCGGGACTTGCTGAAGACCTGCCAAAGATCGTGGTATCTCACCGGGACCCCAGACAAATCAGCCGCCTCCACCTGCAAAACAGGAAACACAGAGCCAGGAGAAGAGGCCATTTTCATACACGACGCAAGACAAGACTGGTTCCATGACAAAACAGAATTCCTGGCCCAATCCACATGAGGGCCGTGCTGCACCAACCATGGGTGCCCCAAGACCACAGGAGCACTTGGGGAATGTAGAAGGTACAGCTCGGTGATCTCATGGTGATTTCCGGAAACAACAAGACTTACAGGAGAAGTGACATGAGTGATGGTGGTGAAAGGGGAATCATCAAGGGATTGTACCGTGATAGGAGAAGAAAGGGGAAAGGAAGGAATACCCCAAAGGTCAGCCTTCTCAATGTCTATGAAATTACCACCAGCCCCAGAGTCCACTAGCGCAGAACAGGAGTGAACAGACCCTCCGATCTGCAAGGTGATAGGAAGGAGGGTGCGGGATGGGGGAGAGGAAGAGAGAGGAGAAGTGCCCACCATGATCCCTCTGGTAACTGATGGACCTAGACTCTTTAAAGGGCAATTGTTAGCAAAGTGCCCCACATTACCACAGTAAAGGCACCGACCTAGAACAAGACTCTCAAGTTTCTGTTGAGGAGTGAGGCACAAATAGTCCAGAGGTACAGTTTCAGGGTTGGCTGGGGAAGATGAGGGCAGAACCTGACTGGTATCACTAGTGAGCTCACCCGAACTCCGGGAAAAGCGATCTGTCGCACGTTGGCGCCGGAGACGAAGGCGGGTCTCCACACGCAAAGCCAGGTCAATAAGGGCTTCAAAACCATATGGGAGCTCGTGGGTGGCAAGCTCATCCTGGATCTCCTCACTAAGTCCAGCACGGAATGTGGCTCTGCACGCACTCTCATTCCAGTCACAGGATGCGGCTAAAGTCTTAAACTCAATGGTAAACTCAGTCACAGAACGGTCTCCTTGATGCAACCGAGCCAGCTGGGCAGCAGCCTCATCACCCCTGGCTGTCCGGTCAAATAGTTTGACCATCTCCTGACGGAAGTCACAAAAGGTTGCACAGAAAGACAATTGCTTCTCCCAAACTGAAGTACCCCAGTCACGGGCTCTTCCTGTCAGCAGAGTAAGTACATAAGCCACCTTAGTCCGTTCCTCTGCATACCGGCGAGGTTGTAAGGCAAAAACCAGAGAGCACTGAGACAAAAACGCTCGACAGGAGTTCGGGTTGCCATCATAGGGCAATGGGTTGTTGGCATGAGGTTCCTGCTCCAGACAAAGAAAGGACAGACTCGCAGTGGCTTTTCTGATTGCGGCAGTCTCTCTGCGAAGGTCCTGGAGCTGGGCTCCAAAGTCAGTCAATTGGGAGCTTAGGGATTCAACCTCCTGAGAAGAACTTGAAAGCTGGGAGGCTTGCAGACCCAGGTGGACACGCTGCTGAGCAATAGTTGATCTGAGGGGGTCGGTACCTGCTGAGTCCATAGTTGGCGAGATCGTTATGTCAGGACAGGGCACGGACTCAGGCTGCAGGTACTCAAAATAATTTAATCGGGACAAGGTCCAGAACAATAACAGGAGGCAGGTAGCAAAACAAGAGTAAGCAGCTTGAGCAAAGGCCTCCAGGTCAAAGTACTCAGGGCAGGTCACCAGACAGGCAGGGCTGAAGGCATTTTGACAGGCAGACTTGGTCAATCCTTTGTAGAGAACATAGGCAACCCAGGCAGGCAAAAGCATAAGGAAGCCTGGGGAAAACAAAAGGCAAAAACAAAACAAGGCAGCACAAAACTGGCAAAAATTCCAACAAGGTAAGAATGGCTAGAGCAGTGTGAGCACAGAGCACAAACAACGATCTCGCACAAGACAGCACACAAGAGGGGATTAAATAAGGGGCCTAACAAGACAGACAAGGATCAGGTGAGGGGAGGAGACCAAACGAGGAAATGAGTAGGATAATGAGAAGGGCGGGGTCAGACACCACAATGACAGCAGAGCACATGGTGAACTGTCAAACTGTCCATGTGCCCCAAACAAACAACAAACCAGGAAGGAGAACAACCGATCTATTTCTCCGGTTTCTTCGCTTTCTTCTGCGTCTGAATTCCACAGCAGGTCATATTCTGTGCCGTCCATTTTATTGCTGATGCCTGTCTTCACAAAAAACACAAAATGCCTGTCTTCTCCGTAACGTGTGGGTGAGGAAATGAAGCGGCGAGGGGACGTTTTTTTTTCTTCGCCCTCACGTACAGTGAGAGGCTGCAGCCTGTGTTACGGGATGTAATGTATCATGCAATCGGCAATCGATTGCTTTGGGCTATGTTGCGGTTGTTGCCGCGGTTTATGTTTGAATACAGTTGCTGAATTGCACTCACGAGTCTGCCTTTTATTTTATGCATATATTGCTAGCCTACTTAAACAGCCTGTAAAATGCGCAGCGCGAACTCACAATTCGCCGGCGCCCTCAAAGGACCGGCCGTCAAAACAAACCCCACCCCAGTCCAGCCCTCGTGCATAACGCGCATCCCTAACTTTGAGTTATTTTTTTGGTAGAAAATTTTGCGCGTTATACTCGAATAAATACGGTATATATATATATATATATATATATATATATATATATATATATATATAATTATATAATTATATAATTATATAATTACATAAATCATATATATATATATATATATATATATATATATATATATATATATAATTATATAATTACATAAATCATTTTAACATGCTCTTCCCAAATTTTGTTAATAAAACATAATTTGTTACTTTCAGACATGTCAGAGGCTAACAATTAGCTGAAGATTTAGCTGCACTTGTTTAATTAGTGACACAGCTTTTAATACGTCAACATGATATCTCATTCTGCATTTATTACATTATTAAAATCACTGACAGAGACCCATACACCAGTCAGTCGCTGTGGTCATAGTTAGCAAGGCAAGGGTTTTGACATCATCCATAGCATGTCAGCAGGTCAGCCCTTTCTCTTAACTTAAGACTTCTCTCTATTCCTTGGTAAAATTTGTTCTCAGCAGTTTTGTGAATAAGTTTTAAGAGGAACCTCTTACTTAAGACCGTTTACTGCTATTTAGGAGAATTCTTAGTGGTAAGATAAAATGTTTTGTGAATACAGCCTCTGAACAAGTATACATTATTGTCTGTTATATTTAGGGAATAGATTTGTTGGTAGATGTGCAAAGTTGTCTCACAATAAGATGTGTTCTTGTAAGTATTATTTCACATTCGTAAATTAAATTTGTTCATTATAAAAGGATTGTGTCTTGTCGAAAGATTTGTATACCGCATGATTGAGTTACTTTCACAATCTGATTCACAATATCCGAGCATCAAGGTTTTGGTTCCATGGACTTTCAGAAGAGAGACAGAAATCTCTCAGGTTTTATTTAAATATTTTCATGTTTGTTTCAAATGTGAACAAACGTTTTATGGTTTTGGATTGTCGGTTTATAATGACGTCTTGGAGACACTGTTGCAGTTCTTCTGGATTTAGTCTGTCTCAGTTTGTTCTGTTTCTTCATGTAATCACAGACATGATGATGGTGAGATTAGATCGTCATGTGGAGCACGGCTATTGTCAGACTCCTTGTGCATACAAAAGTCTCATTGAATTATTACATTAGAATTACATTATTATTACATTATATATATATATATATATATATATATATATATATATATATATATATATATATATATATATATATATATATATATACACCGTGTGCATAATTATTAGGCAAGTTGTATTTTTGAGGATTACTTTTGTTATTGTACAACTACAGTGCTCTTGGTCAATCCAAAATGTTAACACACCCTCAAATGTTAACATTTAAGTAGTAAAAGTGAAGTTTTGGCTTTCTTAAGAGAATATCTAGATGAACACCGTTATTAGGCAACTATTAGTGTGCAGAATTATTATGCAGCTAGATGAAAAAAAAAGATTTTCCCATCTCACTTGTTTATTTTCACCTGTTAAAGTGAGAATAATACACAAACTCAATTTACAAATAAACACTTCTGAAATTTCCACACACACAAAAAACCTCACCCTTCTTTTCGATAACAGGTCATAACCCTTCCATTCAGACAATCAGTCAGTTAATTCATCTGGTCAGAATCAGCTTTTTGTGCAGCCGCAACCACAGCCTCCCAGACACTGTTCAGAGAGGTGTTCCGTTTACCTTCACTGTAAATTTCCTGCTTAAGAAGGCCGCAAAAGTTCTCAATAGGGTTCAAGTCAGGTGAAGAAGTGGGCCATGTCATTCGTTTTCCATCTTTAAGGTCTTTATTGCCCAGTCACGCAGTGGAGTACTCTGATGCATGTGATGGAGTGTTGTCTTGCGTAAAAATCACAGTCTTCTTGAAAGACTCAGACTTTTTCCTGTACCACTGCTTGAAGAAAGTGTCTTCTTAATATTGCCAGTAGGTCTGAGAGTTTATTTTGAGTCCATTTTCAACTCGAAAAAAGGTCCAACTAGCTGATCTTTAATAAGACCTGCCCATACCAGTAGCCCACCTCCACCTTGCTGCCTGAGTCGAAGTGGAGCACTGTGTCTGTTAGTGATCACTGATGATGGACCACTGGCCCATCCATCTGGTTCATCAAGTTCGTCAACTCTCATCTCATCAGTCTACAAAACCTTTGAAAAATTATCTTCAGATATTTCTTGGCCCATTCTTGACGTTTCAACCTATGTGTCTTGTTCAGAGGCGGTCAGGTTTCAGCCTTTCTTACCTTGGCCATGTGTCTGAGAACTGAACATCTCATAATTCTTGACACTCCAGGTAGGTTGCAGTTGTGGAATATGGCAGCACTGGAGGATAATGGGTTCCTGGTAGACTCATGTTTGATTCTTCTCAAATATTTGCTGATTAATTTGCGTATTTTCGTCTTGATGCGTTTCATCCCTGTTGACTATTTGCAAGAAAATGTTTGATAGTTCTGTGTTCATGCCCAAAAATCTTAGGTATTTCAAGAGTGCTGCATCCTTCTGAAAGACTTTTGACAATTTTGGACTTTTCAGAGTCAGTTAAATCTCTTTTTTGACCCATTTTCCCTGAAGAGAAGAATCTGCCTAATAATTCTGCACACCTTGAAATAGGGTGTTGATCTCCTTAGGCCCTCCCTCCCTCGTTACACAAATACACATCACTTGTTATGCATTATATCCAATAAGCATTCAAGTTTATACAGCTTGGAGTTGGAAATTATGGATAAAATGATGATATGGTCAAAATAATCACTTGCCTAATAATTGTGCACACAGTGTATATATAGGGTTAGTTTTATTTATACTAACATATTACAGCACAATATGCTAATTATTTTTTATATATTGTAGTCCCATATTGCATTTTGAGAGTTCATTTTGCGATCATAACAAGCTGACTGTCACCTACGTCATGCTTATTCAAACTGAAAATGCTCTTGGAGGACATTACCATATTGCAAAACATAATAAGACAATTTAACCTATATTTTCTGTATCCACAGGTCAAATGCAAGTTACAGACTGAAACACAGAATTGATCTAAAGGACCTGTGGGTGTGCGACTTTGAAAATGAAGATGAGGCAGAAGATGAAGATGCTGATTTTGATCTGAGGACATCTATCGTATTGTCGTGGTCTGTCTCTTTGTGCCTGGTGTCGTTCTGGTGAGATTTTTTGTTATTATTTATTGTGTAAAAAATTGTGTTTGGGACTAAGCTCTGCAAGAAAGATCTCCAGGAGGTGATTAAACACTCATGTTCACATAAACCGTGTAACAAAGAGCAAAGCATGTGGGTAGTCTGTGGGCATGTCTGACGCTTAAACTAGGCTGCTAATCAAAAAACATGTTTTCAGGATGATACTGCTATGACGATGGTGCAGGGCAACGATGGTACAGGTGCAGGGCAATCAGGTGTATGAGAACGTTGCAGTCATTGTGAAAAGATGAGTGGGTGTTTGTCGAAAATTCTTTTGAAGGTGCGGTATGTAGGTGTTCTCACAGGTGTTTGGAGTCAGTTGTAGGACAAAGATCGCCTGACCTGAACAAGCAGAAACCCTTAATGCAACCAGAAATTGTCTTTTTATAGAGAAAGGGTTAGGAAGGATGTTTTTATTGACAGAGAGTGTGATAAATAATAATCCATTTACTTATGGTGTTCAACATTGACTGTGTGGTTTTGGGCACATGCCATTAAAGGGAAGTAAGTGAGTCTGCAAAAAGTATCAAAGGGCAGTTAGTATAACAAGAATAGTGAAGTTTGGTTGTGAATGTAGTCACATGTTTTCAAAACCAATAGAGGGCTTTCCAATAATAAGCCAACTACAACACTAAATGGAAATCAAGTCATTGAGAGGAAAGGATAGTGACTGTATTGAATAAGCGCATAAAATGTACTTCAGATCATTAATTTTTAATAATCTTTGCACTTTATTTTAAGGTGATGCATTTGCACTTTCTTTACTCAAATAAGTACTGAGTAATATTAATCAACTACATGTACTTATACTGTACTTGTACTTATACTGTCTTCTACTGTACCTTACAGTAGAGATTAGGGTCAGTTATGTTACTTCTTACTGTGCATAAGTTACTGTCAAAGCTGCTAAGTAATGAACCCTATTCAGAACTCTATAGTAAGCACATGGTGTAAAAAAGAAGACATAAAATAATGTGGCCAAACTTCACCAAATCTCTTCTATCAGCGAACACAACAGGGATGAGTTTCACCTCTCTCCCAGTCCTGAAAATGACAAGTCTTCCTTCTGGACAAAACACCTGTGCATTGTGAGCTTGTTATGAGAGGTCCAGTTAATTTGTCATATTTAGTGCATTTGTGATTATTATTGTGTGAATTCATTATTTATTTCACTTTGAGAAAATACAACCTATATAGATTGCATTAAGATTTGGCATACAGTTAATTACAAACATAAAAAGGGTTGAGTGATTTGAGAAAGAGACAGGAGAGATAAAATGGTGCCTATGGCCATTGGGGCCACGTATATCTGGAATTGCTTGGGGCCTCCATATCACTATCTGCCCTAGCTTAATGTCCACCAAAAAGCATTAACCCGTTTTGCACTTGACATGGCTGTGAGAGAATTTTCTCCATTCCTGTTAATTTATCTATAATTTTAATTTGCTGTGCCTGTATTAATTGATTACCCGTACCTGATTATCACTGGCTTGTTGATTATTTGTTTAAAATCAATATCACATTTGTTGTCATGCTCATAATTTGGAAAACAGCTCTCCCCTGTTCTTGATAATAATCTGTCACATGTGCAGGACGAGAACTCAATATGCAGGATGGAAGGATGCTTTTATCAACAAAATAAAACAAAACTTCAAACATAAACAGCCCCAAGGGGGAAAACCAAGAAACAGGACAAGGAAGGACATAAACACTAGAACAACAATGAATAGACAACGACGTGACACAGGACAGCAAACATGAGTAGATTAAATACACACAAGAGGAAGGGTATTTGAATCAGAAACGGCTGGGAAAAAATCAAACTAATGACAAGGAAACGAGGAGGGAGGAGAACACAATGACAAGACAGGAGCAGGCAGCCAATGTGAACGCGCATCGCCGCGTGTTCACATTTAACAAAGACAACACACAGCTGGTGACAACCAAACTGCATGCACAACACCAAAACACAACATGAAAGCACGCGGACGAAGTAAACACAAACCGCGTGCTTACAACACTGCACAAAGACATGAGAGCACGTGGTACAAGCAAAGCCTGAAACCGCACCCACTCACATAACGTAGAGCGAGCAAGAACGAGCAACCACTCGTCTTGCGCACTCACAGCAAGGACGAACACATGGGTCATGAATGCCTGAACCCAGACACAAAACCGAGACCGAACAAGACTATCTGGGGATCGGACATCATAACCCGCACACAAGACATAACACAGACAACTCGAACACTCAAAGCCGCGTGCACACACACAAAACTCGAGACATTACGGTAGTGTCAGAGCTCTGCCACAACAACATGAAAATAGTAGACCGAATGTGGTAGAACCCTGGCATCAGTGTGCTTTCAGAAACCCTTCACCTTCCCCACCTCCACCTGTATAGATCTGATATGGAGGTTCATTCATAAATGTTATATGTGCAGCTGCAGCATGTCTTACATGCTCACAGCAATATCTGTGAATATATTGTTAGTATCAAGTACTTTGCATCAGCAGCATAGATCTATTCTGCCAAGACCAAATATATTAACATTTCCATATCCATTAAGATGCCAGTCTCCATAACCAGGCCAATCTTTCAGAGAGTTATAACCGAAATTATGTTAACAAGTAAATCAGACAATATACTGGCAATGCACCTTGCAGTTGTGGTTTTGACCGGTCATGAAACAAAATCCTGAGTCCTCTTAGTCTGAGACCAAGACAATACCTTCAAAAAATCTTAAGTACTACAACACTACTTAGAAATTACACTGGGTTCTGTGACTGAACCAGTGCGAATAAAACCAGAGGTCAAGCTACATTCTCTTGCTAAACCAGTCAAACTTTTTTTGATGGACCCTTTTGAACATTCTGTTGACTATGACATGTCAACTAACTGTCATTAGAGTATTAGAGATTGTCTGCTTAATATCTGCTAACTAGTAGTGCGATTGTCCCCCAACAGACATTCTACTGACTAAAAGTAACTTTGAAAATACATGTCAAACATTCCAACCCAAGCAGTCTACTAATACTCTACTGACACTCTAATGACAATTTAAATGAACCCGTTAAATCTTGCATAAATGATTAAAATGGATAAATTGCATATACCATTTTTAAATACAATATTTTTAGTGTTACTGTGATTAACAGATTGTCTGTGTTTAGTATTTGGTATTTCATAAGACATATATATAGTGGGTAATTCAGATACCTTTGAATATGTATTTCATATTTATACACAGACAATCAAGTCTAAAAGAAGATGTGAGAAAGGCATAACTTAAAAATAAGATGTTAGTCATCTTTTCTGCAGAAGGAGTCTATACTTCACACTATTCCAAAAATATAAATTAGTACACACATCCACAGTCTACCTACCTAAATGTGCTATTAGGTCTAATCTAACGTTCAAAAACGTACTTCAAGTGTCATAGATAAACTTTCCACTTGTCACCTAGCCACACTGAAATGAGGAAGTGGTAGTTGTAGCTGTGACTCACTGAGACTTTCCTGCCCTTTTTGTTGTAAAGAGGTCGAGCATGTACGGCCTCTTCACATTCACAACATAGCGCGTGCTACACTCTCTGTGGATTACCAAGTCTCACCATGCTGTTCTTTCACTTGCAGTCTGCCTGAGCTGAAGGACCGCTGGTTTGATACTCTACACAGGTGAGGTGTCATTTAGTACATATTATAAATGCAAAAAGGGAGCATAATAAATTCCTAAATTTAAGGTTTACTCAATTAGTTATGCTAAAAGTGGATTTAGACTTCTCAACCCCACCGTAAATACAAATCTCTCCATTTATGATGCAGAAGTATATTAGCATGTTTGTCGGTGGTGTACTCAAGCAATTTTTATGTACTTACTTTTGATGTAAGTCAGTATATGTGTGCCGCAGAACAGAAAATGTTGCAATTTCTAATATCATTGCAGGAAAACTGCAGAGGCAAGATCGAGTACAAGCAGCATTTCCCCACCACCCAGCGTCCTCATGAAGGTGCTGAGTAGCAATACCACGGTACGCGTTCTTCTGTCACTGGTTCATAAACATTAGTGATCAGATTTCCAAAGGTCAAACTGCATAAATGCTTGGAATGGGATATTTTTCTTCTATGCCTTTTATCTCAGATGATGTAAGTCCTCAGTCTTGGTAGGTGTATGGAAATATATTTGGGTCTTGCAGAGTAGATAATAAACCGACTTTTGTGTGTGTGTGTCTTACAGAATAAAACTCTAAGCGGAGTTGGCATGGACCCTGGAGTAGAGTTGCCATTTGATGTGAGCACGCACTTTTTCTCATATTCACCACTTCATTTTAGATTTATAACCTTGGGTAACATTTTCATTCTAAGTGACTTACTTCTAATGACACAAAATAATGCCAACAAAAAAGGATGCTAAAAATGAATGAAAATGTCTATCATAGTTTTGGCAGTTGCATATGTGTAATTTGAAGTCACACCCTACAACTTGTGCTCATGACAAACATGTGCTTGTTCCCAGGGCAACGGTAAAGTCTCCACCCTTTCAAAGCAGTTTCATAACCAGGAGTCACAAGCACATCAGCCTATCGGTGAGTCTCTCGTTAAAATGGATGTTCGAAACCACATGTTTGGTTATATGCCCGCCAGAAGTCAATTTAAAAAAACAGTGAAACTGAGTGGGACTGAAAAAAAGTGTAAAAAGCAAAAGCAAAAGTGTGAAACACACTGCTTGAGGACATCTTTGTTACTCTAGTAATAAACTGTTGTTCGTTCAACACAATTAAGTTTGAAATATTGCTCATAATATATTTTTATTTGCTTCAACAGAGAATGGAGGGAAAAGGACCTTTTTTCCATTTAAGCTAAAGAGAAGCTCTACAAACCCAAGTATTCCTGCTCATCCTGGGTCCAATGTGAAGAACTTGCTGTTTGGACGACATCTACAAGATGACACCACACTTCCAAAACCAATTACTGTACGTCAGTGTATTATATTAATGCATTGCTTAAATCAGGATTTTTTTCATCTAAGAACAAGTAAATAGCAATCTGCCTCAAAAACATCACCACAGATGCAATCGGTATATCATGAGATGTTTCTTTTGGATACGCAACATGTAATTTCTTGATAACCTTATCCCGACATCAATCAGAGTTTTTCGAGGTAATTCTGATTGAAAATTTTGTAGAATCAGTCAAACCCTTGCCAAACAGACCTTGGAATCAGATAGTATGCAAAAAAAGTCAAACGGCCTTGGGTCTTCTGAAACTGTTTCAGACATGAAGCTGGTCATTACATTCAGATTTCTTATTATGAAGACAATACTTTTTTCTCCGTCTTTAGAATAACATGCACTGATGAATAATGCATGTCCCCAGAAAGGGTCAATTTCATGTTGACTTCAGTCTTTAATGTCAGTAGAAGATTGAGATTCCTCAGACTTTGTTTTTGGTCCTCAAACAGGAAACACTTATGTGTTTGTTCAAGAAGGGTCCATCTACTGAGGGTGTTTTCAGAGTCCCGTGTAACAGCAAAAACCTGAATGCTCTCAGGGATCAGCTGAACTCTGGGGCCGAGGTAGACATAGAAGCACTGCCTGTGACACTCTTGGTTGGATTGTTGAAGGTAAATAATACTCTGTTTATGTTAGACCCAGCCTTTACCTATTGTCAACGCTCCTTCTTCCATTTCTGAAGTGTCTGTGAAACAATTAGTTATTTCCTTAATTAAATTGAATTTCCTTACAGATTTACCTGAGGGAACTCCCTGGAGGTCTTCTGGTGTTTGAGCACTATGAAAGCTGGATCAGTGCTCTGGAGAAAGAGCATACAGAGGATGCTCAGAGTGACCTGAGAAGGTGAGTAGGACTCTCTCTCTCTCTCTCTCTCTCTCTCTCTCTCTCTTGTGACCTTGGTGTAAACTTGGTGTAGTTTCAGGGTGGATGGCAGAGAGAAAATCTGAGCAGATGTAGGGGCTGTTAAAAAAAGTCCCTGGCACAGATTGGGTGAAAGAAACGGGACTTTTTTTGTGGGCTTTGTATGTAGTCTTCAGAGATTTGAAAATAGGGAAATTGGAAGCTGAAGCTAGGCCACAAAATGTCAGAAAGGTAGTTCTGTTTTTGTTCTTCCTCCCACATCAAAATTAAAATGGGAGGACTGGTTAATCGAAAAAGGACATAACTGATTGTTTTTCTGTTGTTCCCCTCTCTCAGAATGGCCGAGAAGTTGCCCAAAGCAAACAGTCTTCTCCTGCAGCACCTGCTGTGCTTGTTTCACCACATCAGTCAACATTCAGAAACCAACAAAATGGATGCCAAGAACCTGGCAGTGTGCATTGCTCCGACCTTGCTGCATCGTGACAGCCAACCCCTAAACAGGGATGATGTAGAAAAGGTCAGATGCTTGGCTGTTTTTCCCCCCTGCCTTTGCCTTTTTAAATAAGACAATCAATAATAATCAATTACATCATGAAATGGTTTCTCAGCTCTGCCTTGGTATTGAGCCTATGGCACTAAACATAGAACTTAGTCCTTAGTCTGAGCAAGTATCTGTCAGATGTCTTTCTTTTTCATGATACTCCTCTGCAGTCTCGATTTGACTAATCTGTCGATATAAGATCAAAACTTGGCACTGTCATATGCAAGGTGTGGTTTAGATGCACAAGAAACCACAGTAACAAAAGCACCGTGATACTGAGCTGCACACAAAACTCAACACATTATATTAAAGAGACATTATTATTTTTATTCTGTTTTTTTTAGGTCACAAAACTTGTCCAGTTCCTAATTGAAAATTGCTGTGAGGTATTTGGAAATACTGTCCTGATGCTCTTTGGGGATTTAGAGGAACAGGACTCCATAGACAAGTCAGGTAAAGAAATCTGAACTATTTAAATAAGAACTGAAATATAATTACTAAATGCATTGATAATCCCTTTATTAGGCCAGTTTATCCCATATTGCAACAAATCGTATTATGTCATTTATTCATACTCAATAAATGATATGAAACATATCAAGAGTTCTATTTATTATTTTGAGGTTGACCACAACCTCAAGTCTCAACAGCATGTTCGCAAAGCTATTATTATAAAGAGCACGCATGGTGCTAATACATTTGCATTTAGAAAAAAGCTGATGTTTCTACACAACCAGGGGAGGCAAATAGAATTGCATTACTTCAGTCGATATTACAAAGTCCAGCTGAAGCTGCTAACTGTGTTTTAGCTGATATAAGCTGGTATCATCTTTTGCAAGTTGATTAGCTACACTCTTACAAATAAAGGTTCGTTATTGGCATTGATGTTTCCATCAAGAACCTTTGGCATGCATGATACCTTTCTATTGCAAAAAAAGGTTCTTTTGATTTTTCAAATTTTCTTCAAACTAAGAAAACAATTAATAATTAACTAACAATTCAGAACTGTTCACTGAAAGGTCCTTTGAGGAACCCAGAATGATTCTTCTATGGTGTTGCTCTGAAAACCCCATTTAGGAACTTTTATTTTGTGTACTACGTCCCAAATGTCAGCTTGACCATCTAGAACTGGTTTGACAAACTAAGATCCACCAGACTTAGTTACTACGTTTCAAAACACAGCTTCTAGGTTAGGTTGGATTTTTCAGCAGTCTCTCCTTTACTAATGGCAACAATGTTAGTCTCATCCCAACTTCAATGCATTGGTTGAGCAAATGTCTAGTGAACCAAGCATTCTTTTGATAGCACCTAGAACTTTATTAATTTATTTATTCCCTACAGATTCAGCCTCCTTGATGTCCCCTGATATATCGTTTGATGTCCACCAGCATGACTCAGCGTATGACAGCACAGACCCTGATGTTGATTGTGACTGCATGGAAGCCGAGAGCCCGTCCCAAGAGGACAACTTGATGCCACGTGGAAGCCCAGGCCTAAGCAAGTCAGGGCGCTCTGACATTCAGTCTTGTTCCTCTGATGCTATATTTGACACTTTCACAAAACCCTTAAATCGCCGGTGCTCTGAGCCCTTCATTTTTCCTTCTGCCTCCATGACTGGTTTAAGAGAACTTGCCCGCAGCCATGATGATTTTTCATCAGAGAAGGAGGACTTTGACAATCAACCACTCAAGAAGCAGAACTCAGATGACTCCTTCTTGCATCCCCACCGCTGTGAGAACAGAAGATCTGAAATGTCTCTCAAGAAAGTTGTTGTGGGTTTGAACCTGCCCATCAGTGTGTCTTCTCCAACATCTAAGGCTGGTTCCTGCCCATCATTTTGTTCCTCAGAAAGCACCTCCTCAAATCTCTCAGAGCAATCAATAACCACGTCACCACTGCCATCCCCTGAAAGCCCTCGCAAAAACCAGTCTACTAGGCATTCATCCTTTATGAGTAAGCCAAGACAAAACCATGCCCAAGGAGACATGGAAGTGAACCGACGATCCTTCTCAATGAGGGCCAAAAGCATTGCAAACTTTACATTTAATAGAGGAAGTCTGAAAAAAGGGGAGTCCCAGAAGGAAGGAGCTTTCCCTTGTGAAACTCTCCAAGAGGACTCACAAAATGAGACGGATCACAATGATGAGTTTCTCCGGCGCCGTCGGCCTCTCTCCGCCATAGAAGTCTTCCAACAGGTGGATAGTCGTATGCCATGCAGCCCTCCATCCTATGAACAGGCGCTTCAGACCGGAGCTCAACCAGCCCCTCCACAGTACAGGGCGATGACAGTCCAACACGCCAGAGAGCTGGGGAGGAAATCTCGTCCCATATCTATGAATGACTACCTATTGGACGTTTACAACGTTAACGAACCCACAGAATGCATAGAAACATTCTCAGAAAGTGTTCAAACAGTTGAACCACAGCCGGTGTCTTTCCGGCAAAGGGCAATGTCCGAGTCAATATCCCAGACGAAGCATGACAGAGTATCTCACAGGTGTAGTCAGCCTGTTTTTGAGGAGATCTCCTATGCTAAGGAGTCTTATGTGTGAGTGTTTCTTTCTTAATTGCAATACCGATCCCCTGTTAAGATTTAAAGGTGAAGTGTGTAATTTGTGTGCCACTAGTATCACCTTGTTTTCAAACAGGTTTCCAAAAAACACTCATCCACTGGTCAGATAGCCCTGCCCCAAACCCACACCATTGCTTGAACCACTGTTGCTATGTTAGCTTGGTCAGGATGATCAACCAAACAGAGCAATGTTTTGATAGTGCCACAATGTTTACACTTTTCAGGTAAATCAGCCCACAAAATGGCTTCCTTACAGTTGTCTCTTTCCATAGTTGACTTCCCCTATCCCTAAGCTGGGATAGGAGAACATATTTTAACATAGAAACATTGCACACTTCAGCTTTAAAATAACTTGCAACTATTAAGCTCAACTGTTTGACTTAGTGACACATAAAATTCAATGTGTTACAGTGATTTTATATGCTAATATCGAATCATTTATGCTCTTGCCAGTATGAAGCTATGTAAATAGACCTTTACAACAATTAAACTGTATAATATAATAAAATTGTTTATTGTGGTAACAGAATAATTTTGATGTAGTCCCAATGTACAGGTGTAAATTACAAGATTTCTGTAATATTGCAACTCTTTATTTCACTACAATAAAGAATCTTAGAGGCAACATTGTTTCATCTTATCTCTGAGGGTCTCGAAAAGCTGTTGAGTCTTATTAAGGTTATTTCATCCTATGAGCACTGGGTTAGTGGATAACATTGTTTGCTTAGCCTCATGTTGTTGGAAATTAATAAAGTACTAGTTGCTCTTTTCCTCGCATAATAAAAGCAGCAAGGCTTTGTGTGACGATATGAATGATATTTCCAAACAATTTTAATAAAAAAAAAAATTTGTTTGCCATTTTGCAGATTAATTATTTTACAAAGAGTGACCTGGATAAAAAAAAATCCAAAATTCATCTTTAGTTCCACTAGAATAAAATCACACTGTTTGTGTTTGAAATGACATGAGATTGAGTAAATGATTTATTTAAAATTTTTAGGTGTAAAAATCATTTTTAGTCATTGTTCCTTTGGGATTCCAGCAGACTAACATTAAAAGAGGTTATGAGGAACTTACAGAAACCATCCTTTCAAACAAATGGCATTTTGAACAACCCTGTTCCTCATCGTTGGCAAGGGGTTGCATAACATAGAGAAGAAAATGTCATTGAGAACAACGTGTTCTGTGCTCGAGAGGAAGTCGGTGATCATGTGGCCTGATTTGGTTTTTCGCTGAATTTTGGTCTGTCGTCTCGCATATCTATAGATATGCCCCTATTTCCTCCTCTGGCGGCCTTACTAAGAAACGCGCTGTAGTGTGTCAAATGTCAATCAGCATGGTTTCTATATTGTAATGTGCACACACTAATATTGGTCTGTATATGGGTAGTACTGGCGAATCTTTCAAGACACAGAATACACTTTTGAGCTCTATGTTCTTAAGCATCAAGCTTTTGAAACACCATGCTTTGTATTCATATATGATATACAGTTAGTTTTATTGGGATCAGCAAGTAACCTTTATGACATATTTATAAAGTTCACCTGGCCAAGTGGAAATTCCAGAATAATAATTCAATATTCACCATAAACTTGGCAATGCAAGTAACTAAACATTCATTAAAGACGAAGCAAGGGACAAATGTTACATAATGAAACTTTGAATAGCATGTGTTTGTGGACAGAGGTCTCTTAGTTACATAACACAGCAGTTCTCCGCCTGTTGCATCTGCTTTATTGTGATGAATGGGCACTTTATATAACGCATCTTTTAATGCTTAAAGTTAAATTAACAACCAATTAGTGACTATTCAGTGGCACAAGTATTGGATTTCCAACACATCTAAATAGGGAACACTTATATTGAATTTCTCAAACAAATCCAAACAGCCAAACATTAACAGCAATTACAATGAGTGAAATAGATGACAACAGCAGAAAACTCAACAGATTACATACACTATGTAATGAGTAAAACCAAAATAGGCGTGCATTATGTTAAGTAGGGTATGACTGTAATGGAAGGAGAACCTGTCATGTTTTATATTTACTATTTTATAGTAACAAAAAATAGATAGCAAGAAAAAAATATCGTAGGATCATATATTTTAGCGTGCGACCAACAAAAACCCCAATACCGTGAGATCTGTTGAAGTAATCAAGCTGCGGTAGCCCATGATTGCTCAGTTCCACTAAATAAAGGTTTTTCTTGGAGAAATAGTTCACCAAAACATGACAATTTGAACACCATTTCATGTTTTTGCAAAGCCATCCCATGTTATTTTGTAACATTTTGTTATCACAGCTCTTGCATGCAATAACAATTCGTAGTGAGCAGTCAAGCTCCAAAAAGGTCATAACAACATTTTTTGAATCCATAGAATAAAAAATACGTCTCTCTTATAAGAAAATACATGTATATAGTGAATATAGTCATTTGAACTATTATTATTATTATAGTTATTTTGCAGGGATTTGTCTTACTATTAACTGTTAGTAATGGGAAAAGAAACTTTATGTGTAATTTTTCTTATAGTCCAGTGACAAAATATATATAAGTAGTTGATAAAAAAAATTTGGCACATTTTAGAAGGCACAAAATATGGTATATGGTGCATAATGGAAGTGGTTTTCAGTGTCTGATAGTGTTCTGCTCTTTCAGACTGTCACAAAGTTCACATATTCAGATCCGCTATTGGGGAAAGTGACTTTTTAAAGAAAATGCTTTAAAATTTTGCGTTATGACCTAAAATTGTATTAATTAACTGCATTGCTTAGTTACTTTTTATGGAAAGTAGTGCATTACACTACCTGTGCAATACTTTTTCTCACCTGGGCTTGGTTTGCTTGTACTTGCTTGGGGTTGAAGAGTTATTTTTGGCAATTGTAAAGGACCTTTCACACCAGAAGTGAAATGAATAAGCCTCAGGCTGAAGGAAATGCAAATTCACGCCTGTACAGTAGAAGGTGCAACTCAAACAAACTTTCAGCTGTGCAGAATTTGCAGGTTCCTTTCGGATTTGCAGAAGAATAGGCCGCTTAATTCATACTTAAATTTAAAAAATGAAACACAAATGGGATGTTAGTGTATTGAATTGCATCGACGAATGTCATCAGCAAACATATTAGTTAATAAAGTGAGATGAAACACATAAAGTATATTTGTGTTACTTAGCATATTTAAGTTGTGTTTTACTCTTTCTGTTCAATCTGAGGAACACTGAACTTTTTTTGCAAGTGAGATGAGCATATGCACTGTGGGAATGATTTTCCGCTTGTACATATGTTCTTTTCTTATTTCTTCATATATTCTTTTCTTTTTCTTATTTGAATGATTTGTAAAGAGTGATTTATGATCAAGTTTGGGATTTTTATTAGTTAAAGCCATTCTTTGCTTTTCTGTAGTTTTCCATAGAGTAAGGATGAATATTGTCTGCACTTCTCAACAGATGTGTTGAAGTGAACAGAACATTTGAGAGCTAAAAAACCACAGATAACATTTTAGCAAAGCCCACAGGCATATCTTGACAATCAGTGCCCTTTGTTTTGTTTTTATGAAAATCATTTATTAAATACATCTATGGAAGTGAAATGTTTGAGGGATGCTCACAGCAATGCCTATGCAGTGACTTCTGCCATATGCTTGGCATGGTTTAACCATGACCGTGGTGTTGTTTACAATGAGGGCTAATCCCTGAGTACATTTGCGGTGACAAGGTGATTTCTGTTTGCATCAGTCTCTTGTTTTGTTTTTTCAGACTAAGAACCCAAAACCACTTCCTGTGTCACACATTTCAATTTCTTAATTCAAAAACAATAAACTCATTTAAGTACTCTCAGTAAACTCAGTAAGAAAAGTCATTTATTTAGGAAGTATAAAATGATCACAAGTGTCTCAGAAATCACAGTGTCGTCATTACCTTATGGCGGATTGAACAAACTGAGAGTTAGAGGCCATTGAGCCCTATATTGTTTATTACAACATCAAAAGAGACAATAGTTTTCCCAACAGCCAGTATATCTACATATCTTCTGTGTAGTGCATGCAATAGGGAACTGATTGGGATAACATTCAGTTTTAATGAAGTAGGAGATTGGTACTGAATGAGTAAACACACACACACAAAGACAGGCACACACACCACACTCACGCATACGCACACACACTTACCCGCTCGCTCACTCTCTTTCTCTCACACACATAAACACACACACACTTTCTCTCTCTCTCTATCTCACACACACAAAATCACACTCTCTCTCACACAAACAATCACACATTCTCTCTCTCTGACACTCTGGTACACACACACACACACACACACACACACCCTTCTCTCTCTCTCTCTCTCTCTGACACTCTGGTACACACACACACACTCTCTCTCTCTCTCTCTCTATCTCACACACACACACAAAATCACACCCTCTCACACACAAACACACATTCTCTCTCTCTCTCTTACTCTCTCTCACAAACACATTATTTTTTGCTCTTTTGCGCTATATAAATAAAGATGACATTATGTGTCCTGTTGCTATGATCTTTTTTTCTTCTTTTTACTGTTTATGCTGCTTATAGTCAATAATTGCTAATAGTTTTTGCAATGGATATATATTTTATTATAACAATTACTCCAACTAGTTTAAAATAGTACCAATTTATACGTTTATGTTAGACACTGGGTTTATAATACATTCAGAGTAATAACAATAATAAAGTAATATTAATTAACCGATCCGGAAGTACACAAAACGGACCGCTAGTGTTGAATTCGGTCGCCATGGTAACAGTAACAGCCGGAGACGCAACAGATGCCGATTCAACTCTCAACTATTTCAGCCTTCAGATGCACTTTTGATATCACAATTAAAAATAAAATATGGCATCAAATTTACAGGCACAGCAAGAGACGCAGAGCGGAGTTTACACGTTTTCCAGCCGTCCTCGTGCAGTTCCCATCCGCCCCAAATACAGACAGTCCGACCCGCCGCTGTGAGTCATGACATCTCGCTTTACATCAGTTTGACGGTCTTAAAGTCTAAACACGTTACATGTCTCTTGTTATAAACACTGCCTTTTATATTAAAGATTATCTTTGTTGTTTTGACGCTGTAACGTAGTCGGATATATCAATTTATTTGTTTAAACTGTTGGCCCTGGGAACATTAGGTAACCAAGCCTATTTTACCTACTGTAACAGTAACTGTAGTAATTATTACTAGAAAACATACAAAGTTGACCTCTTGAATACTGTAAACCAGACAGTACTTTATTACATATTTTAATCTATAAATTGTTCTTCACTGCATGATGCAGAAATGAGGAACAGAGCAGTTATGGAAACATCATGTATGACCGACGTGTTGTCAGAGGAAATACATATGCTCAACATATCCTATCCATTGTGAGTATTAATTATTAATACTTATTAACTTATTAGAAGCCGATAGAGTTGTTTGTATTTGTGTTGTCTGACACCAAAAACGCATTATTATGATGTGTTTATCAGACGTCTCAGGCCGATCCAGTGGAGTTGCTGAGACAGCAGGAGGCCAGAAGAAAGGCTCTGTCCAGGAAAAGGCTGAAGGAGCAGTTTGGCCCCAAAACACCAGAACCACTCGAGGGCAGAAAGAACGTAGATCTGCAGACAGGTAGTGAATGACCTTGCACAATGAATCCTGGGCTTAATGTCAGAGCCTAATGTTGAGCTCTGGTGCTCACGAGTGACACGGTTTCGAGTCTGACCCAGGACCATGTCCCAATTTTTTTATTTTTCTACCTCTGTGTATCAATAAAATCCGGAAAAAAACTACCCAGAAATAACCTAGGCCTACTTTCATTGTGATACACACACAGAAATCAAGTGACGAAATCTCTCACTGCCATTTTAGAGATGTATCTGGAAGAGCTGAGCGATCGTATAGAGGATGTCAGTGTGGAATGCCAAACAGACATGTTCCTGGACAAACCAGCCACTCCTCTCTTCATCCCAGCCAAAAGTGGACGAGATGCAGCCACACAGATAGAAGACGGAGAGGTGTGGTGTTTGCTTGCTTTTTTGTTCTATGCTCTCATTAAGTCTGACGTCACACGTCACCAGGTTTATCAATAACGCTTTATTGGATGCAGACAGCAAACAACAAATGGTACAATCGTGATACTGACCTTTATCTCTGTAACGAAATCTCAGATGGTTAGACAGCGATTCATCTTTTATGAAATGTTAAAATATTATGTTTATGTTTATACAGAGCGTTGTGAGCCTGCAGAACCTGATTTAAACCAGGTTGGATTTATTTGGTTTTGTCAAATCTAAACCTACTCTGAAACTCAGACTTTGTTCAACTAGCTTTTGGTTGCAGCGATAAACCCGTCCTCTCCATATAATCCAACGGCACATGAGCCAAACAAAAAAAATCCAATTCTACTTAAAAAAATGTTTTTCCAGAGATGGTTTCTGTCATTTTTAGGCAGTTGTTATCACACTGAGTTATGTTAAAGTGTTTCTTTTTCCAATCAGTTTTGTTTTAGTTAGTTATTTAATGGGACCTCGATTCGACGGCTCCATCTGAGGATCACGACTGCACAGACTCGGCCTCCAAATGATGGAATTAGTGCAATATCTGACATTTCTTTTTAGAATTTTTTGGCTTCATTTTTCTATAGTGGAAAGAAGTGGAGGAACATCATATTTCTTTTTGTTATAGTCTATGGCTCAAAGACTGTAGGGTAGGGTATATTATGACTCATAAGTTTACCTTAAATGTGTAAAATGAGGTAATTTAAAATGAGAATTTGACAAATGAGGTATTGTCAAAAGCTGTTTATGATCTTATAGTATTGCTTACGTCATGATTTAACAAACAGAGCATCTCTCTGTTCTCGTTCCTTCTGAATTTTTTACCCAAATCTCTGCTCACTACAGTTGTATTGTTGTTGTTTTGCTCGATCAGATCACAAGTAGACGAGGGAGACACATTCCTGTTTACACCTGGTGTGTTAATCCATCTCATTTGTCCATTTTCAACCACTTTGTTTACACATTAGGTTGGCGGAAAGTTGTCTTTTGTGGCTGTTTGAATGTATTTGACCTCCTGACTATACTAGTACGTCAACACAAAGCAATCAGGTCGAATCCATTTTCTACTGCCTCTAGAAGTGGGCAAACTCAAAATGTGTCAGACCCCGTTTACACCTGTCATCCACTCATGACCCGATCAACCACATCGCATCTTAATACCATCGGTCAATCATTTCCCAGTGCTAAGACTTGCATTTGTTTGTCACGTCTGCAGCTGTTTGATTTTGACATGGAGGTCCAGCCCGTGCTGCAGGTGTTAGTAGGGAAGACAATAGAGCAGGCGTTGCTGGAAGTGCTGGAGGAGGAGGAGCTGGCCAACCTGAGGAACCAGCAGCAGACGTTCAAGGAGATCCGTGACGCTGAGCTGGTGGAGGTGCAGAGGCTAGAGGAGAGGGAACGGCGCCTCTGTGTGGAGAAAGTAAGAATAACTATAAACAATACTCAACATGATCCTCAGGCAAAAAGCATTAAGGTTGGGGTTTTAATTAATAGAGAAATTAATAGAGAATTAACAGATAAACAGGCCACAAAACAACTTTGCTGCCTGGAAATAAATGCACAATTTAGTGGCTTGTGGCTCAGCTTTCAGTGGATAGGTGCTCTGTGGCCCGAACTAGATTTTATGTACCCAGTTAAGTGTGAAGTATTTGTTCCAGCAAAGTGAGTTGGGTGGTTGCTAGCAAATTATAAAAGACTTATAACCGCGCAATTCATTAGGTGATATAAATAGTAATTCTCCGAAACTACTTGAACTCCCAAAATCTGTTTCTTACTTTACTTAAAGCATCTATGATAATACAGGTGGTAAAATAGGAAGCCATGACCAATACTCACATATTAAAAAGTGCAAAAGGTCAAACCAGGCCCGTTCACACCAAGAATGATAACTATAAAGAGAATATCACGTGCTGATAATTATATGAGCGCATGATATTGTTCTGTGTATGCTTAACACACTGACATTATATTTTCTGCCACTTTAAAGGCTGAAGCTCTTTAAAGCAGGATGGATTCTGATTGGCTGTCAATGCTTTTATCGTTCAGCTGGAAAAAATCGTTCAGAAAGTTTTCCAACGATAATGTTTTTCTGTGCAGTTAATGTTAACAAATGGTTATTGTCTTTAATGTGAACGGGCTGTAACACATGTGGACACTAAAATAATGCAAGAAACATTTAACAGCATGAAAACACACTAGATATACAGATAACAAACACTATGTTTGATGCGTCACACAAGAACTTCTGGGAATGTCCTTTTACTGTTTTTAACCATAAATTATATGAATATAATTTGGCAATTTATCATTTTTAATTTTCAAAAGCAAAAACTAATTTGACACTATTTTATACTTTTTTATTGTAATAAATTATATATAATGTAGAGCAATAGCAGTTCTTACTGTATATGGTAAGGTAACTTTTACAGTTTTTATCAAATTACAAGTAATAGCATTTTCATTTTTATCCATTAAAAAAATTATAATAATATAAATATATGTTAACAATATCTTGACCTTATGACAGTAATCTTAGGGGGTTAAGGTATATTTTGTATGTATTTTCACTGTTTTAATGCAATGCAGGAGAACCGGATAAAGCAGCAGAAGGCAATGCTGGAAAAGGAGAAGGAGACAGCAGATAAAATTGCTGCGAGAGCATTTGCTCAACAGTACTTGTCTGACTTGTTGCCCTCAGTCTATTCCAATCTGAGCGATTGTGGTTACTTCTATGACCCTGTGCAGAGAGGCAAGTGCATGAAAAGCAGAGAAACTGAATTCATCTCTGTATTAATTAATTTCTAGATCTTTAATGAGTTAATACATGAACTGCCAATTTACTGTCTATGAAAGTTCATTGTCTGTCCTCCAGATATAGAGACTGAATTCCTCCCTTGGCTGATGAAAGAAGTCAGCAGTGCTTTAGAACAGAGATATGTTGCAAGAACAGTGCTTGACAGTGAGTCTTTTTGTTTTATGAATAACACATAACACTGACTTTGGGATTAATCTATCAAGTCTGTTATTGTCTAGTGAGATGCATAAATGTTGTTCTTATTCTATCACAGTGCTCATTCAAGACGTCACTAAAAAAAGATTTGAGGCCTTTCGGGTGAAAAAATAAACTCCTTAATCCGATTTCCATTAGAGGTAAACAGGATCAAACATTGTAACACACTGTAACACCTTTGTAAAATAAAAATTTGTTAATTAATAGTCAAGGTGAAGAGTTAACCTTGTAGTCTATTCTCATTTCAGGTCAAACCAGGAAACCAGAAAGAGGCTGGAAAATGTTAAAGGTTCACACATTCTTTATTAAAATGCAATTAATTTTCATAGTATTATGAATATATTATTCGAATAAAATTACGAAATGAATATATTATTCGAATAAAATTACGAAAAATTAATAAAATTGTTATTTTTCTTTTATACTACTGTTGAAGAACTGCACTTCAGGAACAGCACATGCAGGAGGCGCTGCGGAGTCAAATATACCTGCCATCAAACTATTACAAATCTTGATATTGTTGTATATACTATATACAATACTATATTGTTGCTGTAATGCAGGGGAACTTGTGACAGGCTCTCGTTATTATTTAGTTTGTAAAATCAGCATTATTGAATGAATATTTTACTGGCTCGCTTTCATGTCCTCCCCAGATGTATTATATGGCGTACGGAGGACCTGTCCTCAAAACATTGACATAATACTGTGTTGAGATGAGGTTATCCCTCGTGACGACTCTATAAAAAACCATTTTTCAGCGGAGCAACTCAACTCAAATGTTGGATGGTTCCGCTTCAGCTTTCATTCACCTCTCCTTTATACGGCTCTATTTTAATCCTGCTTCTCCATTGGTCAATCCCACCAAGACCACGCCCACTAGGTGCATCACAGTTTCACTTCCGGCGATGCAGCTCTGGTAACACAAATAGAAACAGGCGTGTTGATGTAAATATATCTTTAAGGAAAGACCTCTGAGTAACATCATAGTGTACTTACTTATTCATCTCCAAAGATATCAATGTTTGAATGACCTAATGACTATTGTACATCATTCAAACACATGACAGCGTAAACGTGAATGTGATCGGAGACCTTGTATGGGCAAAAGCGCCATCTATTCTAGGACAAACCGTCTCTCTCTTTCTCTGTCTCTCTCTCTGATAAGCGATAACCTTTAATAATTAAACAGTTTGCAGTAGTCATCTGAATGAAAGTGCTGACTAAGCTTTTCCTCATGTTACACATGTAACTGTGAAATGTAGCGAGCACAGGTGCATTAATGGCTTCATGCCTCATCCTTTACACAGTGCGATGTTCCTGCAGTTATGTAATAAATAATGTCTCACTCTCTCTCTTCTCAATCACTGATCAAATGACCTGTTTATCATTCTTGAGGTTAAATGAGAGGGACCACGTGCGTCTATTTGGTTAAACTATCTAAATCATGACAACTTTTCTTCTTATTTTATCAGATTTAGTCATTTTTTATCTCCAGAGTAGGCCTGATAAGTCAAATACTCTAAATTCTCTCTGTCTGACATCAAATATTATCTTTTAGAAATAGGCTGATAGAAATGATCAAGTCGTATAAGGTGCACATGTGTGAGTGATGTAAGGGGAACAGCACGATGTTCTCAGTGCACTTGAGCTGAATCAAGTCATGGTTCTTCAGCTGTCCCAGATACCCGTGAAATTAGAGTATGAGAGTTTAACCCACATTTATAACATGCTCAGCTTGAGTAAAGGGAATATGCGGTTCTTCGATTTAATTTCCTCTCTCTCTCTCTCTCTCTCTATATATATATATATATATGTGTGTGTGTGTGTGCGTGTTGTAAGGCTAAACCAGTGCTGTTATTGTCATTAAACACATGACACTATATCTTTACAATATATAAAAACCTGATTTCCTTAAAAGCACTCCATAATACCTGCATTTTATGTCGCAAACTTTAATTTAACTAACAGATGAATTGTCCCAAACACCCTTTTTTGGCAAAGGCCTTCAAAAATATATATTTCTAGTCGGCCTATGAAGTCTGTGCACTACGGAGAGATAGGCAAGTCATATTCATTGGCACAAATGTTAGATATTTGTCTTTTATTGTCTTCAAAAGTTTACTATCGCACCCGAACTTTACCGTATTATTTTACCACTCTATAATATTATTTATAAATGCTGCTGTTGCTGGTATCTAATTACTGCACAGTATTTTCAAGTAAACTTAAGCTTCATGACGATGCGCGTGAGCAGGGCGCGCTACTCATCGCGCGCTCACGCGTCTCAAACAGGAACTGGAGTCTCTGACTGTCACTCGGCCGCGCGCGCACAAAGGTGAGCGCACCGTCAGCCATATTACCGCCGCCGGACTCTGCGCTCATTTCCGCGGAGGGAGGGGAATTTCTGCCGACGCGGGACTGAATTCACTTACGGGCTCTCGTAAGAGTCGCATCGATCGATTATCGCCTGGGTCAAAGAGCGCAGCACAGGTAATGCGACTATCAATCATTCGTTTGTCTCTATACTGACGCCGCCCAGCTCAAGGAGAGAAATCTCCACCAACAACAGGTGCTGCTCTGATTATGGGATGTCGGATCGTACCCTAATGATAGGCTGTTTGAGAAGTCTCGAGAAGGGAAAAAAAATATTCCCTCGTTTGAAGACGAACAACGTTACCATGTGGACAGTTAATCTCGATGCAAATTTTGTCTAGATAGTGAGTAATGTGCTTGGGGATCGAAAATGCGCGGGTTTTACTTAAATTTTGTAAAATATCTAAGTTGGCTGATTTGTATTACCCTCCACTCCGTTACCAAACATGTTTTCTGCGACGATAACACCGCACTTTAAACTCAGTGTTTCCTGCACTGTTAAACAGCGCCAGTCTGAATGCATCGGTTAATACGAATACAAAGTCAATGACTCTTATGACTCGGTTCTTTTCAGTGGATTCAAAACACACCCGTTGCCAGGTTACCAGCTCAATGATTCGAATGAGTCGGTTCTTTGTATTGATTCAATAAATACAGCACTTCCCGAAAGCGATATTGTCATGAATTGAGGTTTTCATTAGAGCAAGAAATCACGCGTGAATCAGTTGGGGATGATACTGAATTATTTTGACTCACTCACTGAATCACTGAACTGCTTTCGTCACGAACCGAATCTGTTGGGCTAGTGTGCGTTATGCACACAGTTTAGAAACTGACTGGTTCTCGATATGAATATGAGAGCCATATTAATAGCATCAGTGATTTTGCATAAACCTGACTGGGAATATTTTACCACATTGTTTTGAATACACATTTAAAAATAAGTGTTTCCAAATAAGTTCCCCAAAAAGCTGAAGAACTTTAACTAAGAACTGTATTCCTCTATGAAGAACCTTCTACATTGAAAAGGTTGTTTAAGGTTCTACATGGAACCTTAGATTCCAATAAAGAACCTTTATTTTTAAGAGCGTATATATGAGAACTAATTCAATGTGTGACCGAACTTGGAAAAAACTGCACAGTTTACTTTTGATTTGCTGTAGCCTTTATCTTTTCTTCTGAAGATAAAATCTAATCATTTTATTCGAGAGACAGCCGAGTGTGTTTTTGTGTGTTTGTGAATCTCTTGACTCGGGGACCGCTACATTTTATAACAGATTTTTGGCTGCATTCCCTATCAAGGGCTGATCTTTGGGAAACAGAGACTGGAGCAAATATTTGCAGAATGGGGTGGGGATTTTAAGGCGGTGTTACCTCTTTTGGGTGAGGCTTGTCGCGATCTTGTAATCGTGAATCATTTTGGCTGTTCCATGGAGGGCGTCAGGGTTTATTCTCATCCGTGTTTAAATGACAGACAGACTGTTTGAGTCATTCTCACCAGCGCTGCTCAAACGTGTTTCTCCTCTTTCAGCTTCAGCGGAAGAGACTTTGTGGAAACTCGGATTATTCTGACACTTGGACGAGATATACGACAGGATTCAAAATGCCTAAACCAGTAAGTATTTCTCTTATTGCTGAAATGAGTGTTTTTATAGAAGGTCTGAGTGTTTCGAGTTGCTTGAAACATTCTGAACCTTTTTTTTTTGTCTGATAGAAAACATGCTTATGTATCTTGACTAGAAATCTAGAGTAAAAGTCTAAATTTTATGACTTTTATTGTACGGTAGTTTCTAAATGTTAGGAATGTATAAAACCTTATCACTTGATGTGAATTGTGTCAGCGCTTCTTGCAAAGTTACTTCTCAGTGACTTTTGGGTCATTTAGACCTCCTTTTAGCTCTTTTTTTATCTTCCAACAAAATATTAATGATTGTGTGACTTTTAACGTAAGCCTAGTGAAATGCTTAAAACAAAAGCCATGTTTGATTACTAACAAACACTTAAAACGGCAATGGCACCTTGACGCGTGTTGTCAGTTTGTTTAAGATGGTAACAGCGTTGTCAGGAAGAGGACAGAGGAAATGACATCATCGTCATCGTCACTGCCTACTGAGATGCTGAATACAGAGTTGATTGTTCATGGTGCCGTGGTTGGTTTAGATTGGATGGAAGTGGAGGATTTGGGGACGAAAGAGTCATTTTTAAGATGCTTTTAAATCGAGATTTAAAGTAGCGGTTCTCTGATAAGATGATTACACATTTAATTTGGTTTTACTCTGGATCCCCATATAAATAAAAGGTTTTGAGGGTTTCTATATTTGTCTTAATATTTCCCCTCTCGATTCATAGCATGTTTCAGGTGTGTCTATAATAAGCACTTTCAGCAGCTGAGGGTGTTTCCTCTCAAATCTTTGTTATCGTTTGTTCTTCTGAATAATTGATAACCAGACAATGCCTGTTACGCCCTTTGGTGATGGAGTACAAAAGCGCATTGTGCTGTAATCAATGTGCTCTCTGGCTTTTGCTCACCGGAAGACTAGCCAAACCATCCAAATTAAAATATTTAGGCTAAAGTCAATTCAAAGGGAAAATAAGTTCATATTCCCTTTTACAGAATTGCTAGTATCCCCATTTATATTACATGAAGGCAATATGTGCCTCTTTTTTTCAGAACTCAAAAAACCTACATGCAATACAACCGTTTCCAACTGAAATGACCAACAATATATTTTTTTTAATGCAAATTATGATTAGAGGGTCTTATTTTTATGCCGTTCCTATTACCTTTCACCATAGTTTATGATTTGTTAACTAATACATTTTTATACATGTATGGCTTTCCTTGCATGGTAAACTTGCTCTAGCTCGCCTGGGACAGCATTAATTTTGTGATGCGAAGCGCTCTCATATGAAACATAAGTCTTGATAAAAGAACTTGATTGTTCAAGCAAGCTCAAATTTATTTTATCTCACGTTTGCTTTTGTTAAAACTAGGGCTGCTCGATTATGGCAAAAATGATAATCATGCTTATTTTTGGTAATTATTGAAATCTCATATTATTGGTGGGCGATATTGTTATATTTCATGATACAAGTCATTTAGTGAAATTTCACAATTATTGAAACTCCTGCAAACAATAATACTAGATTAATTAAAAAAAGTCCTCAAAATAATTGTATAAGACTACGGTAGCAAGCAATCACGAAACAATAGGAACAAAAACTAATTGCAAACAAAACCTGAGAAATTTATATAAAGGAACAAATACAAATTAAAGGAACGGTATTTTAAGTGTGTGACAGTAAGTGTCGTTTTACCTCGATTATCTTGTTTTCAAGATGTAATCATTGGAAATTGAAAGCAAAAATCAATTACTATTAATCAGCCCTAGTTAACGCTATTGGTTATGTTTTTATTTAGTGAAGTTGGTTAAGTCATTTTAACCACAGTAGAACATTAACCTTGTAACGCCACTCATCCGATGTTTATTTTCCCAACTTCCATGATGCACCCAGCATTAATAATCTCGGATAAAACTGAATCTACTTTTATAGCCATTTATCTTTTATCGTTGTGCATGACATGTCCGTTGTTCCAGTCAGTGTGCGTTGCAACATTTTTGGATGATAAATCTAGGCTTAAAGTAATTTGATGGACCATAACAATATAGAAATGGAAAAAAATGGACTTCTGTGTAATTCAGGACACTCTTATGGCCGGGATAGACCAAGACATTGGCCGACTGTTGGTCTGTTGGGATTCTCCAATGAACGTTTCAGTGAACCGTTCTTAAGTTAACGTTTTAATAATCTTAAGAACCATTCTCCACTATTGTGCAATGGAAAGACTCCATGGATATTAAAGATTATTAGTGGAACCAAAAAACCTTAATTTTAAGAGTGCAGGATTGTTGATCAATGTACATGCATACATGTATGGTTATACTTTTCCCAGAGTTTTTACCACCTTGTAACTTGGGTTTAGTCGGTCTGATGACATCTGTCGCACGATGACTATATTTGGAACCTGAGATTGGTGACTTTGCTTGATTTCGCTAGTTTGATGCCAGTCGGGCAGTTGAAACCTTTCTGAGAGCAATGCAGAGAAATGGTGAGACGATTAAAATGCAGCCTGATGCAGGAGGTGGACCACTGAAAGGACGTTTCTGAAAGAGACCCTTTGTTTTGCTGGGTAAATGGATACCCCTCCATCTCCCCCTCTTTGGCGAGTTGGATGCCAGGCTTTAAAGCTGAACTCTTCACCGCTAGATTTCAGACGTACACAGCAGGCCTATGATTCCACTTCTTGTCTGTGAATGGGATTGATCAAGTTATTTATTTGTGGACTTAATTATGCAATTGTATATTGTGTGCATTTATGAATTGGTTAACGCTAAGCATGAGTTTCCGTGTGATTTGTGCGGTTGTGTATGTGAAGGCACTGTCACAGGGCTGTTTTCAGGAAAGGTCCCAGCTGTCTTCCTTAAGCTCAGTACAAGTAGTTCTTTCCGTATTATAACGCTTATGGTGTTGATTGTGCACTGCAGCTGCTCAGTCACTTTATATACTTGCATGTTGTTATTATTATGTAGGACTGCCTAACTAAAGATGTTGATTTTTGATTAATATATCTTGATATTAACGGTTACAAATGTATTCTTTGAGTACATGCTTTTATCCATATCAATGTGCACATAAGAATAATGCAAAATATATATGAATGCTTCTGATGGTTGGGAGTTTGTTCAGTGAAAGTCTTTGGAAGTTTTTGGAGAGGGATTTAGTACCGCACTTCGATTGCATCGTCTGGTTTTGTTTTCTCAATATTTATGTAGTTTCTATAAAATTGCTTTTTTTACAGCAAGAAACTGTTGTCAATTTAACCAAAAAGTCACTTTCAAAAATGCTAATCTAAAGTTCATAAGAACTCAAAATGTAAAGTGGTGGGGAAGAAAAAAAAAAAATCATTGCTCTTTTTTTTTTTGGCTCAAAGATCTAAAGGAAATCTGATTCTGAAATAATAATTTTCTTTTAAATGCTCAAAGAAACATTTATACTGGTCTGCAGAGAACTGTTTGTTAAAACAATTTAAATGTATTTTTTTTTTTTTATGTCACACATGATCCAAATAATGTCCTGACCTAATAACAGAGATTTATATTTTGAATGTACGCAAGGTTCAACATGTTTATTTTATGTTCCTTTGAAGAAAGTAAGTACTGGTCCTTTTGTCCATACCATTAAAATAAAAGCCACTTTAAAATGATGCAAAAGCACCAAAAAAAAAAAAAAATCATAAAAGCAGCCTGTATGACTCATGAGTTATATCCCAACTCTATTCCTTTATTCCTGAATCCATCGCTGTCGTCATTCATCATAACACCCCAAGCAATTTTTCTTTAAAATGTCCTTATTTCAAGACGCTTCAGAATACGCTTTTCCTTTTTATTGTATAGTGTGGAATCTGTATTGTTTGCTCTTTGTTTTGGTTTCTGTAATGCATAGTTATGATGCTTTTATAGTTAAGCATGTGTTAAAGCAGTTACTTTTTTTCTTTTCTTGCCGGATAACAATCAACACACTCAAAGCTCAACCTGTATGGTGTCTGTGATTCTCAAGCAATAAAAACATTTTTCTTTTCTCTTCACCATCATTTTTAACAGTTCTGATAGTAATCGCATGAAAACGAATCTCAGAAGCGGAGTTGTTTGTGCAATCGTGCTTTGGGACATTTCAACAATGGTAATTCTTGTCTGTTGGACACTTCTTAGATGGCTGTTTTCTTTCCTGGATGAGAACTGCATTTAATCCTCTCCTCTAGATGGGATTTTTATTGGCAATCACAAATGACTCCTTGTTCTTTGACTCTGTGAGTCTGTTGTCTGTTCATTGTGAGGAAACGCCTCTGTTTCTTGGGGAATTGCTTAAAAATGACTCTTTGTTGTCCCATAAAATGGTGCAAATTTGATTTTAGAGCAGCTTTGGCCTTTTGCTTGTTGACTTTGTCCTGTCAAACATTAACTGTAGAATAGATTGGCATTTCCCCTTTTGAAATAGTGGCTGAGGCGCATTGTTCTGCCCAGCCACTCCTGCAGTTTCCCAGTTTCTTTTAAGCCGTGTCTGTGTGATGAATCACAGTCGGGGTCTTGCAGTCAGACTTCACTTATCAATATCCATCATTGCTGTCTTCTTCAATGGGACAATTGTGGGGGTTTTTTTCTTCTTTTTTCTTCTCTCTCTCAATACAGTCGTGATGATCATCATTAGACATTCTGCCGTTATGGTCATTAGTCGACCAACTGTTTCTGTGTTTGAAAACACAGATGTCAACAATAGTTGATAATGACTTTTTTTCTCTTTCTCTCTCTTTAGGTAAATGTTCGCGTCACTTCGATGGATGCGGAGCTGGAGTTCGCTGTTCAGCCCAACACAACTGGCAAGCAGCTGTTTGACCAGGTCTGCAACTAAACCGCTACACAAGACAAAACAAAGTCGAATTGAAAGTTACAAATTGTCGCTGTCTTAGCTCAAACTGTGTTTTCTGCCATTTTCCTTCAATTGTATTCATTGTAAAATAAAAAAAATAAAAGTAGGGGTTCACTGAAATATAATTTACTGATGGCCAATTTATTAGGTAGACCTTGCTAGTATCAGGTTGGACCCTTTTGCCTTCAGAACTGGCTTAATTCAAAAAGGTCCTGAATATCTGAGATTTTGGTCCATATTGATATGAAAGCATCACACAGTTGCTGCAGATTTGTTGGCCGCACATCCATGATGTGAATCTAGTACAGGTGCTGTATTGGATTGAGGTTTGGTGACACTGGATTCTATTTGAGTTTTCATGTTCAAGAAACCAGTTTGAGATGATTTAAGCTTTGTGAATTTGCGTTATCCTGCTGGAAGAAGCCATCAGAAGGCGGTCCACTGTGGTCATAAATGGCCAGCAGAAATACTCAAGTGGACTGTTTAATGACGATCTGTTGGTACTAAATAGTTGATGGGTCGCAGTCCTCAACATAAAAAGACTGACAAACTTTGCCCTTAGTATAAACTAGTGTGCATGTGAAATTATTCTGATTTCAACCTTATTTTATGTAAGCACTGACATTGTGTTGGTGGTATTTATGTTTAAAGTTGAGATACACACCCCCGCTCTGATGTGTGATGAGACTTCAATGTGTGAAATCCACAATCAGTTGCAAATTGTTTACATTTTGCTTTCCTAATCTGGTTTCAAGGGCGTCCCTACACATTTTAATTTTTTTTGGAGCAAAAGCCCCAGTAAAGTTGTTCTGCTTAATCCTTATATGACAGCAAACTGGGCTGAGGAACATTTTCTCTGATAGTACCCAAGGTAAACATCAAATGCCAAATTCTCTGTTGTGTATGTCTGGATTTATAATCTGGACTAGGACAATTGACTTGCGTTATTGTAATGATTTCATTGTCTGAACTATTTGTTTTACAACATCAACAGATAGTAAAGTTGTTGTTCTTTTCAGCAAATATTTATTTGGCCACAATCAATAAGTGTAATCTATAAAAAAGAGATTGCTTTGACTTACAAGTTCAGGTTGTGTAACAGACAATGTGTTCTGGATATCTGCAATTCATCAGTTTTAATCCCTCAGTGACAGCTGCTCATTCTCTTGATCTTAACACTCCTCCATCTTAAACAAATGTATGTCCTTCAGCTGTTGTAGGTCTGCAAACAGTTATTCAGAGAAATTTTAAAAGGTAAATCAAGAATACAAATAAAAAAATTACATTTGTTTTCATAGTAAAGTACTAGTTGCTCAAACAATAGAGTGTGGCGCTTGCAATCCCAAGGTCATGGGTTAGATTCCCAGGGAAATCAAGAACCGATTCGAATAATGTGTATCTTGATTGTAATGTATGTGTCTGCCAAATTCACAATTTTAATCCAATTATTAATTGGATTATTTGAATAAAATGTATATCAAAAGTTAATCTAATTTGAATCGTTTTAAGTAATATTAACAACAGCCAAATAAGGACATCGCAGGACATACTCAGACTTCACTGGGCAACTGTCTGTCAGTAGCTCCAATGCCTATGACCTAATTTAATTACCGGCTTGGTGACATGGGATAATCCCCTGCAAATAGAAGGTCCCACACACTGTGAAAACGTCACGGGAAAGCTTTTTCTTTAAAAGAGCGTTTCCCTTGAATCATGACTCATTGACCATTACAGCGATGTGCTCATTGACTGCCACGACTGTGGAAACAGTGAATAAGGGCCAGCCCTCTCTTGAGCGCACTCTAGTTTTCCCATGTGGAACCGAACCAGAATCCACTTTAGGGTAAGTGCTCTTAAAGAGGCAGTCATGAGCTGTGGATGGCACCCGCCATAGATGAGCGCTTTTCACTGAAGCCTCTGGTAGTCCAGCTGGACGGCTGAGTTAATTCCCCGTAAAAACATGGAACTTTAAGGTATAAAGCCTTATAGGGCTCCAGACTGTGACCTTTTTTCTTGCTGGTGCGAATGTGTTTTGTTAGTGGTGTCACTGGTGCGGCCACCACATTGCCCAATTGATAAGAGCTGACATTGCTCTTGCATAAGAAAAATAGCAAACTGACCGCGTTTGGACCGCGTGGTGGGGAACAGTACTTGTGTCTCGTGATCGGCTCACTGTTACTACACAGCACTGGGAGATCCATTAACAGTTTGAATTTGCCGCAGTATTAACGACTCTGTGACATTTATTGAGAATTTTCAATATTCAAATTTGGTGCAGAATTCTCTGTTATAAACCACATATATCAGATCAAACAGCACTGACGTGGATACCAGGAGAAACATTGTGCCATGAACGAACAAGTTGTTGAAGGCTTTTCAGTCCACAAATCACCATCATTCACCATGGATTTAATGTAATAATGTTAACTGTAACCATGGTATTGTGGCTGAAGTAGTTGAATATCAAAATTAAAGTAAAAACATTAATTTCATGGTTGATTACAAGTGATTCAAACTTTTTCTAGCACTTCAAAGCTCTGAATATTATCCAATTTAAATGTTGTTTTTTATGTGATGACCAAAACTAAAAAAAAAAAAAATTATATTTCTCTATAAATTTGTTTTAGGTTTTTACATATTACAAATGTTAAGTTATCCTCATCTGCAACTCTGCTCGAGCTCAGTGCTTTACTGTGCGTTTCCAAGAAATAAACATGTAACCTTATTAGTTACTGCTAATTGTGCAAAGCAAAAGTAATTTTATGATTAAAAATCACCGTAGCGCTGCTTAATCAGCGCCACCACCATCTGTAGAACTTACCCCTTTTTTACACTGTAACATGGCCACCGGAGATGAACACTGATCCCTGCCACTCAACTCTATACTTGTTTATACCAGGCCTGCTGTGGCACGTTTCAGAAGCGGCTCTCTGCGCTGCTTCACTAAAGATGGGTTCCTAGTCTATTTTTGACACATGACATGTCCAAGTGCAGGCACTGTATGTGAAATATAGAGACCTGTTTTAAACTACTAAAATGCACCTGCATATCTTATAACTGTACTTTTAAGTGTATTAACTTTGTCTGTAGGCAACAGCACAGCCAAGTAGGATATAGCAATAAACAGAATTAAACCGTAGCCAACGTAGAACATCAAATCAAGAAAAAAAACACAAAAAAACAATACATTATAAGTGAGGGGTAAGTAGCATTGGTGCTGCTGCTCTCAAATGTCAGTCTGGAGCCCTTAAAATGGTAAATTGTCCTTATTAAATATGTCTAATCAAGTTATTTATTTATTTTAAAAAGCCTTTTCTTAATGTTATCTAGCGTCACTTAGGTAAAACTTTATTGCAGTCTTAGAAATTGGTGCCATGACCCAGGTCTGGATGCTTTTTCCTCTTATTGTATATTTTTAAAGCAGGTCATTGCTACCGTAGTTTCTTTTAAAGTTTTAATGTATTAAGATTTGCTTCTACAAATTAGCTTTGACACTGACTGTAGAGGTGCTTAGAACCTGTTGAGCTGGTTTACAACATTTATGTTGTATCCTTGCCGTCAGTATGTGTCTTTTCTTGTGGGATATGGTTATAAAAGGCAATAGAAAGTCTGATTTGGTTGAGGAAAAACTTTTGTTTTTATCAAACGCAGATAACTATTGTCTTAAGTTGGTTTCTGTTTTGATTGTCTAACATAATTTGTCACCCATGACTACATTCCCACAAGAGAATAAACACTCAATATTGTTTTTATAAACTGAATCCTAATAGGCATCTAATTTGTCTGTCATGTCATTGGCACGCGCATGTAATGCTCTGGTGTCAGTCTCCTTTACACTTGAGACGCAGATCTGTGAGAATGAACTCTATTAGTAAATATGCACCCGACACTCCCTGAAGTGCAGTTTGTGTTTTAGAAAGTTACAGATGGTTCATGTTGTTGTTATACACACCTAATGTGTAACATTTGTACACAGTATGTATTTTATACATTATAATTCACAGTATCACGCATGGATGACAGGAGGACCGTATTATTTAAGCTAACAATTACGATGTGTCTATAGAGGGCTACAGTTAAGAGAATGAGACATTGATAAAGTTGTTGATCTTTATTTGTGTCAAATTAGTTATATGCCTCGTGAAAAAATGTACACTACCATTCAAATTCTTTTATCATGATGTCAGGGATTATTTTGCGTGTAGAGCTAAACTCCGGTTGGACCAGTAGATAATGGTCACTGCGTGAGGGCTGGTAATAAATAACATTGTGCACAAAGCCTCTTGGAAATTGTGTACATGCATATAGACCTTTTGAAACCTAAAGTTTTGCCTTCAGGGCCTTTATTGCTCTATCACACCCGTCCCTGCAAAAGCTAGTGAGTGTGTTTGGTGATGAGAAGGCTAAAGTAGTACATGATGTTATTTACTGTGCTGTATTCATTAACATTATTTTGTTTTTTTTTGTTTTTCTTTCCAAGCATGTTATGTGTTGTTTCGAAGCACCAAAAATTACTAACAGCAGCTTAATAATTCATGAATCTATTTATTCTGTACTAAAAGTTTTTTTTCTTTTTCTGACAGGTGGTGAAGACCATCGGGTTACGTGAAATATGGTACTTCGGACTACAGTATATGGACAGCAAAGGGTACCTTACATGGCTGAAACTTGATAAAAAGGTAAGACTGTTGATTAGCAACACAAGGATATTCAGATTTTCTATGCAGAAACACAAGTGTTTTTTTTACAGATGTTTCTCAGGATTTATTTATCATCTTTGTAAACATTCACTATGGTGTACTCTATATGCACTCTGTTTTCATAAATATATTTGAATGTATATTTAAAATCTTTGAAGACACACATTCCCACTCCATATACATATCTTTAACCTGTCGGACTGTGACACGTTGAGTAGGTTAAACATTTGAATTATGCGTTTCCTCATTGCCGTCTTTGTGCGGTTGATCCAATCCGCTTCGAAGGAAAGCGGAATTCCATGCATATGGAAATGAATTGCTTTTTGTGAAATATGTACACACACTTCCAAATCCTTTCATAATAAACATATAAATTAGAGATTACAGTCAAGACTTTTTCAAGAGAGTGCAGAATTTGATTGACCACCCACTTGTTTATTAACAGCGATTACCAACGGACGAAACGAAATGGGACAAAATATTTGCTCTGGTGCTAAAATTGGTACAGAGAACCTCGTTTACTGGTATTGGTACTGACTTCTGAAACTGAATTATTTTCTTATGTTTCATTCTGCTGACTTTTATTAATTATTAGAATAAGTATTAGGTTTTTTCTTTAAAACAAACAATAATCAGCGGTTGCTTTTGTGCTTTAAAACAGGCAGTAACAGACCATGTATCAATAACAGACATTATGAATAAGAAGTCGTAAAGAAAAAAGGAGATTTTCAGAAGAAACTCGTTTTGCTTCATTCCTCTTGTGAATGCCTCAAATTGGATGTCTAGAGAGAAGGAACGAGAGAGCGAACCATGTTTAACCCTGAAGTAAAAGCGAAGCTTTAAAGGCTCCCTGTGGTTTTTCTCCAGAGTAGAAGCTGGATGGTTTACATTTCAAAGTGAATTTAGAGAGCCATAAATATTACATTTGTAGAAAGGTTGTAGTTCAAATTAAATGCCAGGCTTTTAAAGAATTTGAACCATAACTGTCGAAAATGAAATGTGGCCTAAATGTGCATATTTGGTGTCATGATACATTCAAGATTTAATCATGCATTCATGAGTCAACATATGAAATCCACATTTCTTGCAGGTCTCCTCTCAGGATATAAAGAAGGAGAACCCCATCCAGTTTAGGTTCCGGGCAAAGTTCTTCCCTGAAGATGTGTCAGATGAGTTGATCCAGGAAATCACTCAGAAGCTGTTCTTCATGCAAGTGAAAGACGGGATTCTGAGTGACGAAATCTACTGTCCTCCAGAGACTGCGGTGCTTCTGGCCTCCTACTCGGTGCAATCCAAATTTGGTGATTTTAGCAAGGAAATGCACAGGCCTGGATACCTGACGTCGGATCGTCTCCTGCCCCAACGGTGAGGCACAGAGGCTTGGCTTAGCTGGGGCATGTGCTCCTGGAAGTTCATGATTTGAATTCTGTCATCATTGATCATCAACACTTGGTTCCGGATAATGAAAGCTTAGAAAAGTCCTGTTTCATTGTCCATTTCAACATTGTGTCCTGCAGGGTTCTAGACCAGCACAAGTTGTCACGGGACCAGTGGGAGGAGAGGATTCAGGTGTGGCATGAGGAACATCGAGGAATGCTCAAGTAAGTTGACTTCCTTTCACAATTGCATATGCAGTTTCGAGTGAAATTGTGTGTTTTAGACCAGACGTCTTGAAAAGAAGATTATAGAGTATGGGGTCTCCTTACATGTTCTTTTCAGTGACTAGAGAACAAGGTGGTTGAAGGACAGTGTAATTATAAATGTAAACTTTAAAATGTTAGTAGATCGTGGAATGAGAAACTAACACTTGCTTATTGACTTGCTTGATAGATCATTCTGTAGGCCAGAGTGGTTTTATGATATACATGCAATGATGTCAGTTCGTAGAGTTTCTGTTATGGCATTTATACCGAATTATATATATAATTTCAGTGTGAATCTGCTAACTGTAGTTTGAAATGTGTCACGGCTGTAAACTTGGTGTATGGTTGCCAATGTGTCAACTTTACATATTAATATTCAAAACACAACATTCATAACTGAAATGATTAGCAATTTTACAACATTTTATTTTTTGCTTATAAGTTCCACTTAAAAAGGTAAATGATCAAATCATTATTGTTTTTAGAACCATTTACATACGTTTCTTTTATTTAGTAACATAGTAAAGTATTACATAGTAAAGTATTATGTTAAGGTATAACATAGTATTTAGTAAAGTTTTTTTTTACATTTTGGGTTTAGTTACTATTAGTTATTACTATATATATATATATATATAAAATAATGACAATTTCACATGGAATCTAACATTTCTATTTTCCATATGAGAATTTCATGTAATATTTAATTGTATTTCAATTACTGAATACTTTTTAATAATTTTAGTGGCTTTTTAAAGGTTGGAGGTTTTTTGGCTGTTCATTTACACAACAGTGATTTTGTTTTGAAAATTATAGCGTCTTCGTGTAAACTACAAAAACATGAATTTGTCAAAATGGTTTCGTCATGTGCATCCGTGTCATTTGTTCAGTCTGTAAGCATGTAGTATTTCTTTACAAAGTGACATTGCTGGCTGATTTTGACAAGTGTTGTCATTGTATAAAGGAAACAACTTGTACCATTATAATCCGAAAAATATAATTTTGTTGTCCCGTTTTATTTTTCCCTAGAGAGGACGCAATGCTTGAGTATTTGAAAATTGCTCAGGATCTGGAAATGTACGGGGTGAACTACTTTGACATCAAGAACAAGAAAGGAACGGAGTTGTGGCTGGGTGTGGATGCCCTGGGCCTAAATATCTATGAGAAAGAAGACAAGTAAGTTCAGCCTTTCCCTACATTCATTTCACGTTGTTCATATCTTCAGCTGCACTTCATGCATCTTCAATGTGTTTTCCTCCTCTTTTAAATAATTCAAATTACAAAAAGGAACCCCCCCCGTTAACTTACACCAATCTGTCAAATCCAAACTATTGAAGAGTGTTTTTGGTGGTTTGAGGACATGATTCCTTGGACACCATGTTCTTCTTTTAAGTAACATCTATTTTATTTCCTTTGTTTCCATAAACACCGATCTCTCTGTATGTGTACATAAGTGCAGTTACGACTAATGGCTTTTTCCCCACAATGCCCTCTATTTTATCCATAGCAACAAAGACAGGTTTTTCAAGCTGTGCAGTCCTTGAAAACGTTGGGCAAGGATTGTGTGTGTGAGAGAGAAGGGTTTGCGAGCGCACGCATGTTCCACAGTGACATGTGAAATAGTTGACATTCGTCGGATCTTTGCTTGTGTTGTGTTAGCTGTGATCTTTCAGTCGAGTGGCCCATATCTCTTAGCTTCACATTGCTTTCCAGCATGTCAGTCTTTAAAAGCACGTGGTCTTAGTTTAACATCAAACACTGTGACATGAACTTAGAGAAGTTGAGAAGTGTTTTTTTTTTCTCTCAATAGGAACAACTATGCAAAATATAGCTTTTAACTAGATGTTATGACAGAGGTTAATATAACTAGAGGTTATGACAATGTTCATTTCTACAAACGGCTCTATTAATTTTAATTCATCTTTTTTAGACAATTATTTGAGTGAATGATTCAATTACTCACGCATAAAGACTTGTTACTTGTTTCATTACTTTAGAATGAATCAGTGTTTTTGAATGTTTTTCTCTTGTATGAATGATTCAATGACAAATACAGTTTACAGTCACTTGCGCCTGTTGGCATAACAATATAATCAATACAATCTTTATTTGAAGTGTCCAGTTACTTTCAAAAGGTGATTTTACTCGGTCTTCACATGATCCTTAAGAAGTCATTCTAATATGCTGATTTAATGCTCAGGTAATATTTCTTCTTGATATGAATGTTGAAAACCGTTGTGCTGCTTAACACTCTTCTGGAATGGTAATACTTTTTTTTCAGGATTCTTTGAATTGTAAGTTCATAGTGCATTTATGACATTTTATTTCTTAAAATTATTAAATGTAAAACTTTTTTAACGCTATAAATGTCGCTTTTGATCAATTTAATGAATAAAAGCAGACTTCTGAATGAACGTGACTGTTTTTGCATCATAGGAATAAGTTACATTTTGAAAAGTTATTTTAAATTATACTAGTAGTTCACAATATTTCGGTTTGATTGCATTAATATTGATGTCACAATATTACTGCAGCCTTGGAGAACATACAATTTATTATTATTTTTTTTTTTAGCTGTAATGTTTTTTTGACAAGTGCAGTACATATTATAATATTATTTTCTTTTTATTAATTTACAATTATAATAAAATAGCGTAAGGATATTATATAAGCAATTCTAAAAAAGATTTATACTGTATTTGATTTACTTGCCCACTTATTTATTCCTATAGCTTTTTCCTTATATGGTCGAATGACCAATTAAAAGTACTGCATGCCACAGGAGGAAAAAACAAGCAGGCACATTTTCACGACTTCTTTAGCAGCTCTATTCCACCCAGACCAAGTCAGCACGACAATCTCTCTGGAACGCTATTCCCACTGGAGCCAATCAAAGCCAAGCATGAGATCGCCTGTTACAGTCATAGCACTACAAACTAGGGCATCTTTAAATACTTACATTATTTGAAATGTAATATAGTGTAAATGTTAAATGCTAATGAAATATGACAGTTAAGGGTCTAGATGTATTAGTTCCACTCTTCTTTCTCCCAAAATTCCTGGCACCCTAAACTGCACTACCCTGTACAATAATGTTCAGTAAATGTTCAACTTTAATCTCATAATATATATTAAATGGAATCTTAACTGCCATAGTTACAATGGTGTATTTGATCAATTACAAAAAGTTACAATAAAAAGTTACGAGTACAGGATCTTTCATACCATATTTATTACCATCATTTATTTGAACCATTTGTTTTTAGGGAAGGTTTGTGGTGTGTCATAGGAGGTGGGCCACAATAGTTTTGTTCTCTTAGTTATGCACTGACACAATATCGCATGCACATTGTGGCGCTCATGGGAGTGTCGTTACAACAACGCCTTCCAAAGACGTCACGGCACACTCCTCATGGCGATGATGTCACTCACGTTAATCGCCGGCCCCTCCTTGTCTCGACATTCCTTGAGTATCTCAGTGATGGACTGTCATGCCTGTGGGACAACATTCTTGCTGCATTACAAACCGTGCTAATATTTAGTTTTATGCTCTATCAGAGAGATCCGATGATTGTCTTTCACCTTTTAAATGGGGATTTCTGGTTTCATCCACAGTACCTTTTTTGTTTGTTTGGAGTGAAAACCTCTCATGATTTCATCATTGTCTTCACAGACTCACACCGAAAATTGGATTCCCCTGGAGCGAAATAAGAAACATTTCCTTCAACGATAAGAAGTTTGTCATCAAGCCCATTGATAAAAAAGCTCCAGTAAGTGAAACTATGATTGACACACAAGCCGCCTTCATACCTCGCGGTCCCACCTGAAACTAAAAACCTGCTTTGACGAGAATAAAACTTGTTTTATTGCTCTAATTAGCAAACGTTTTATGCATCACCAATGTTACAACGTCTAGGATTTGGTTTCTGGAAGCAAAGTTTCATTGACAATATTAAATTGTAAGAAACGTTTCAGATTCTGATCCATTTTTAGGTCACTATGTTTGAAACATTGGGCATGTTGAGATTTGTACAAAACGCTGTTAAAGCACGAGATACTCTGTAAAACATTGTTTACTTTTATTGTCCCCATTAGGGGAAACTAGTTTTGCAGCAAAAGGTAACAGACATACAGACAATTTATAATACACATCACACACATCATGGTTCATATTTTAAAAAATCTATCTATGGAGAGTTAATTTTAACCAAAAGTCAACGAATCAAAATTGTGAATAATTTTCTCTTCTGCTCGGCACCATAAAGTGATGCCCAGAATGAAAAAAAAAATATTTCTTCTTTTTTAAAGGATGATCTACATGTCTTATACAGATTTTGAATAAGGAACATTCTTTTTATGATAAATATCAATATTCAAAATTCAACCTGTATAAATGGTCAATGTAAGATTGCCAAACCAAGTTACAATACAAAAGGAAAACACTGATTTAATTAAGACTTATAAAATAAAATCATCATCTTGAAGCATATATATTTCTTTGTTGAGACTTGTAGCAAAGCAACTGATATGTTTGCTTAACTTTTGCTTCTGTCCCAAAATGGTTATTTTTGTCAGGCATTTCAATTTCCATACATTTATCTGTCAAATCTGGACAACTCTGGATGTTGAATTTGTTTAACATGTCCCTAGTTTTTTCCATATTTAACTGAAGGTGGAATTTACTACACCATATCACAAAGTTATCCACTGCAGGTCCATGACCTTGATCCTGTTCCTGTAGAAGAGCTATTACAGAATCATCAGCATATTTAGATATAAATATTTACATCAGCATATAAGCCTATTTGCATATAGCTGTGACAATCATTTGTGTACATAATGATAACATCCTTGATACGCAGTAGAACAAAATAACTGTGTAGATAACCTTCATTTTAATACAGTGATCTTCCTGTAAAAAAAAAAAAATCTAAAATCCACCCAGCAATATTTAAAGCGATTGTTAAAATGAGATATTAAGAAATAAGGCTGAATGGTGTTAAAGCAGAAGAGAAATAAAGAAATAAAATCCTGGCTTTAGGTTTTTCCAGATGCTTACGAACCAAATTTAAAAGATAAAGAATAGCGTCCTCCACACTTCTACCTTGTTCTTGGGAATTTTTGTAGCTGAAGAAGCTTAGGCCTTTAACACCTTGCCTTCTATATAATCAGGGCCTAGACTTTACATCTACATTTCTTTACATCTGTATTTAAAAAAAGACGTGTAACCTTAAGAACTTCGTTATCACAATTATTAGATATTGATCATCAAACCTTGATAAACCTCATTGAATTCATCAGTAAACTCCCTATCAGAATTAAAACCATTTAGTTCAATCATTACAAAAGGTTTTAATTCCTTGCCATGCTGCGCTCATTTCCATCTTCTACCTCATCTTTAAATATTAACCTATTATTCTTTATTTCTCTCCATCTCACTGATCTCTCTAACTGTGTGTGATTCTCCCATCTGAAAAACAATTTTCTTTTTTTATGCAAAAGATCTTTTGTTCTCTTTGAGATCCAAGGCTTACTGTTTGGAAATACTCTAAACGTCTTGTAAGGAACAACAGATTCAGTACAAAAAGAGATGTATCCACACAATTCATCAAGATTGTGCGTAGCTTCTTCAAAAACAGTTCAGACTGTACAATCAAAACACCCCTGTAGAGCCAGTGAACTGTCCTCGGTCCGCACCTAGACTCTAGTTTTCCTTCGTTTTCTGTATTAACTGTATTATAATCAGGGAAACCCAAAGGAGGACCAACAGTGGAATTCATTGCCCTCTTAATGGAGCCATAACAGAGTACAAGTGACATATTGCCGCCTTTAAACTACAATTATTAAAATCCCCAAGATTCCTTGAACCCTAAAAACAGAGAATCTCTTTGTCTTCATGGTATGAGAGATACTGTGGAAATAATTCCTCTTTTAAAAATACCAAAAATATCACAATGCTAGTGCTTATCGGCATTAGAGCAGCATCTTCTGAAATCATGCTAGATAACATAATCATCAGGTTTTTACAAAAAGTAGAGATTCAAACACGCACACAAAAAAACCGTTCGATATAGAAACTACTTTCACTCAGAAATTGTTAGTAAATTTCACAATTGATTACAAAGAAACGGCAAGTAACGTTGATTTAATTGTGTAATTGTATTTTCTCGATTTGACAACTTCCAAAAAAAGTCTTTACATTGTGCTTAGAATAACAAATGACATAAGTGTGTGTGTGTGAGTATACACACACAAAATAAACTTGATCAGTGAAAACTTTTGTATTTTACAAAATGTATATGCATACACGTTATATATTTACAAACTTATGTTAGATGTGATTAATCGATTTGACCGCTCTAGTACAGATGAAATGATATGTCTAAAACTTTTAACAGTTTCATTGAATAAAAAAAGAGCTGAAGAAAAGTTGTTCATCTAATATTCATTTAAAGTACTAGAAAAATTAAGTACTTTCTAAACCTGAAATAAAAGTACATTAAACTAAATAAAACTAAGTACAAAAACGCTATTAAGGGGGGAGGGGGACCTTTTCTAAAATAAAAACTGCAAATATAAAAACAAAAGCGATTTTTAAAATGAATAAATAATAATGTACAATTAATAGTAAAATAACACTTCAATGTGACAGTCGAAAACACTGAAAGATGTTGAGATGACTGGCTTTATTTTGCCCCACACAGTAAATCAGTGTTTCACAGTAAAGAGTCGTTAGTTGTAGCAGTTCTGTTTTAGCTGATAAACGCCAGCAGTCAGTCTCCTCTGACAGGCCGACCTCCATAGAGCGTTATCTCTGAGCGGCAGAGCAACTGCTTGCATTTAAGTGATCACACAACTTTATTATACTAATACACAGACTTCTCAGTCTGATCAAAGACCAATAAATTGGATGATAAACCCCTGCTTCTCTCCATCTCATCTCTTCCTCCTCATCCCGGCAGGATTTTGTGTTCTACGCCCCTCGTTTGCGCATTAATAAACGTATCCTACAGCTGTGCATGGGGAACCACGAGCTGTACATGCGCCGCAGGAAGCCGGACACCATCGAGGTGCAGCAGATGAAAGCACAGGCTCGAGAGGAGAAACAACACAAACAGATGGAGAGGTGAGGATGAATCACCATGGCGATGTGAGGAGTGATGTTGCAGGATATGAAACAGACCACATGTGGAGAATCTTATTTTTAATAACTGGCAAATCCTTGTGTTTTGGTTTGATTTGAAACTGGATTAGCAAAGCCTGATTTAGTTTTGATGTTTTTCTTTTTTAAGTGTTCAAATTTACAGGATATATTAGTGGTTGCTAAGGGGTGTGAGGTGGTTATGTGGTTCCTTGGGTCTTCTTAAAGCTTGCTAGGCAGTTTTCTATGTGGATAATTCAATATATGGTACTGATTTGTCTGTCTCAAATCTCCAGCTTATGCATCTATATTCAGCAGTATCCAGCTTATGATATAACATTATAACTGCTAAACTTTGTGGCATTGCCGTTAGACAACTCTAGTTGCTTTGTTGCCGCAAATAACTTTCCAAATGGCATTTATGCAGTTTTATATGCAAATGACCTCAGTTACAATTGGATAATTAGCTTAGTTCATGCGGAGTTGCTAAATACTGAATGGCTATTGATATGCAAACTTGATATTTGCCGTATAAATCAATCTCCTCGTGATTGTGATGTCATGAAGCCATCAAAATATCTGAACAAGCCATTTTTTAATGAGTTCAGGGAGTTTTGAGTTATTAACAGACTATGCGCAAGGAAAATTGAGTTTTGTGTTAAATGACCACTTGAGAGATGACTTTTGTTTGTGTGTGTCCTGAGCAAACGTCACTGTGTGTGTCTCTTTGGTTCTTATCTGCAGAGCTCAGCTGGAGAGTGAGAAGAAAAGACGAGAGGCCATAGAGAGAGAGAAAGAGCAGATGGAGAGGGAGAAACAGGAGCTGATGATGCGACTCTACCAGTTTGAGGAGAAGACCAAAAAAGCAGAGAAAGGTGAGATTGCAGGGTCCAGTGTGTTTTTATTTGGAGGTTTTCTTTTTATTTGGTTCAAATATTTTCATGTCTAACACAAGATAAGTATTTCATGACCGTGTTCACGTAAGCAAATACAAAGTCACTTTTTGTATTTAAAGAAATTCACTTTAACTCTCTAGGTTTAGTTTAATAAAACAACCAAATATGATTTATAATAAAAATGAATCTAACAATTATTGCTATGATTGGTTTGCTCCATATGGAAAATGTGACTCATAATTGGAGACGTCAAGCCCGATATAGTCACTTTGATGTTTCAGTTTATGTAACCTTTCAGCTTGTTATTAATAAAGGATAAATGGAGACATTATACTTTGATCATGAGTGTGTTGAAGCTAACAATGCCGATGACTGGCAATACAAACACAAGGTGGTGTCGAACTGCACCTGTTTCTGCTGTTTGCATGTCATGTTGCTTTTGTCTTTTCCACAAAGCTTTGTCTTTCTTACAGTTTGAGACTAGATTATTATGCAAGGCATTTTTCATTCAAAAAGTTTTTGTTTTGGATTAAATTGTTCAAAACATCTTTCTAAATGAGCTCAATTGATGGTCTCTATCAAAAAACGACATCACTCCTGCTTTTTCTGCAGACGTCACTCGGCTTAAAGGAAATATCTGTCATTATTTACTTCAAAAGCCTTATGATTGTCTGTCTTAAATGGAGCACATAACAAATTATATGTAGCAATGAAAGCAAATGGTGACCACAACAGTAAGTGAATAATCACGCAAAGCTATTTTACGACTCTGGATCCAGAATATAGTCCATGAGTTATGAGTATTCATTTTATGATGCTTCAGTGGTCCTTTTAGGAACTTGATAGACTCGTTCCCATTCACTTTCATTGTATGGAAAAAAGCAGCATGATAATTTACTGAACTTCTCCTTTGGTGTTCCACCATGGAATAAAGGACTTACAGTGACATGAGTAAATAATGATTGATTTTTCCCTTTTGGGGACTAATTGTAGGGACTGATAAAGCATAAGGTGGTCACCACTATTTAGTATAATCAGCAAACTATTCATTAACATCACGGATGTGTAGCCATGAGGGCATCAGCGCCTTCCACAGTGAAGCCCAAACCCATATTTAGGATATATTGTTTTTAGACCTGCAGGAGCAGATGCAGAGGGCCGTTCAGCTGGAGCATGAACGAAGACTGGCAGATGAGGAGGCCGCCAGATTGGAGGCGGAGAGGCAAGCAGCCCTGCTCGCAAAGGAGGAACTGGCCCGTCAAGCCCAGGACCAGCTGAAGAGTCAGGAACAGCTGGTGAGAACTTCACTTGACTGATGAATATGCCATCAACAGTTTGTATTTGTTTTATTTTCCATTGATAATCCTCCCCATTCATCTTCTCAGGCCGCTGAGCTGGCAGAACATACTGCTCGTATTGCACTCCTGGAGGAAGCCAAAAAACGCAAGGAGGAGGAAGCCGTGACATGGCAGCACAAAGTAAGAGCATTAAGACATGAACCCGTATGGAAATACTGAAATCCCCTCAAGATATTTGTCACTTTTTTTCACCAGTGATGAGATTGCATTCCTGCAAAAGTGTTCAAAACAGTCTTTTCTTAGGAGTTATTATATGATTACCCTTTTGATATTATTATAATGGTAATACGTTTTAATGGATGTTTTGATGGTTTATGAACCTGTCTTAATTATGCATTGTTAAATCTCCTGTTTGAATAACAAATTTACGTTTGGGTACTAATAAAGACACCTTAAAGCTTGTTTATCCATATTATTGGTGCATTCTCGTTCTTGGGTAATTGGATTGGTGGACTTTGAGTCTGACCTTTGTGATGTTGGACTGTGTTCAAGGCAAAAGAAGCCCAGGACGACCTGGTGAAGACCCGTGAGGAACTTCACATGGTGATGACGGCACCACCTCTCCCTCCACCACCACCTGCATACGAACCTGATGACAATGAGTATGAAGATGGGGAAGAGACTAACAGTAGCTACAGTGCAGACCTGCAGACAGGAGTATTCCATGACCACCGCAATGAAGAACAGCGACTCACTGAAGCTGAGAAGAATGAACGAGTTCAGAAACAACTGTTGGTAAGTATAACATTGCAGGAGCAACTGGTTGAACTTTACCAGGCTTTAGGTTTAAGCGCTCCCAACCCTGCTAACACACCTGTTTTTTTCAAGTAATCCTAAACGCCTTCATTGGTTGGTTCTGGAGTGTAGGAGATGAACTTTGTTCATACTTGAGTGTTAAGGAAGGTCAGGTCTGACTCCAACATGTCCAACAGGGTTCAGGGTTTGGGTAATCTTCTAGGTAGGTCTAGTATCTTCATTAACTCGAGCCCAGGGGTGACAAAACCTGCTCCTGCAGAGTTTAGCTCCAGCTTGCCTCAACACACCTGTCTGGAACTTTCTATGATGCCCAGCATAGATGGTCTTATTACTCAGAGGTACGAGGGTCCGTTGCTCTAATTTGGTTCATGTGTAGCTTGATAACCAATCACATTATCGGCTTGATGTTATTTAATTGAGTTGTAACAGTCAGTCACTGTTTGCTGATATCATAGAAATGAATGAGAAGTGCTGTAAACTGAATCATACCTGTCATGCATCATACAATCATAGATTCCCGTCACTTCTCTTATAAAGCAGCTTTTTTTAAATGTGTAAACTCTAAAAAATGTACAAACCAAAATGGATGTTTAAGCGCAAACATGAAGATTAGTTGATGGACCTCCATTGACATCCTTTTTTTTTTTTTTTAAAGACTCTTGACTCCTACCACAGTGTTAGCAGGCTACGGTTGCAGGCTTGCCTTCAAATGGCTTTGAGGCCTAGTAAGATCTTGATTAGTTGGTTCATGTGTGCTTAATTTGGGCTGGAGCTAAAGGGCCAGTCACACAGCCGATCACGCATGAATCACTCACAAATCACGCACAGATTGGGCTTGTGCGTCGAGAAATTGACCAAAGTATTCCACGAACATTCGACGCACGTCCAACGCATGAATCACTGACGGAGCGAGTCCAAACACGCACGTTTCGCGAACGTTCCACGAACAAGCACTTTCAGAATCCACATTGTCAGTGGAATGAACGTGATATGTGCGCGGTTCATGCGTGGTTCATGAGGGTGGGTATATGAAGGTGGGACGTGGACGTGCGCGGTTTTCAATCAGTTCCGATGCATAAGCACTGACAGCCGACGCACGTCCCGCGCATAGTCACGCATACTCGACGCATAAACTACACACGCCGACTCATGAATAACGCACATTTTGGAAAATCACGCCAAAACCGCCTTCGATGCACATCCACTTAGAATCACTGATGGTCCACGTTCGTTCCACCAACGAAATACGCATACGACGCACGCTCTGCGCAGAAACAAAAATCTGTGCGTAATTCCTGCGTGATTCATGCGTTTTCGCTGTGTGACTGGCCCTTAAACTCTGTGGGACATTGACCCTCCAGTTGCAGGAATGAGCCCTGCTCTCATCCAACACCATTGAGCCAACTAATCAAGGTCTTTGGGAAATTTAAAATGACCATTTATTAGCATTGTAACAAAATTCTGTTTCTGCGTTCTAGAAAGCAACCTTCCTGTAAAGTCGCATAAGAACTTACTGGTTCTGAACCAGGGGTGTTCAGCCGGCTCCAAGTAATCTTGATAACGCTTTGATTTAGATGCTTCAGGTGTGTTTGATTAGGATTGGACCTAAACTCAGCAGGGCAGTGGGTCTCCTGAAGCAGGGTTGAACGCCTCATATAAAGCCAATCCTCTATAATATACCTGTCAATTATGCATTGCTGTCTGATTTTTGTTGAAGGTCTAGTATAGGGTTACTCATTCTGATTAATGAAGATGAATTTTACTGCAAAATTTAGTTCTAACTGTAGTCTTATCAAGATCTTTTGGATTTAATTAAATCCAAATGTTTTGAAGCAGGTTTGGAAATATGTAGAAATTGCTCCTTTCTCACTGTAAGAACTTCATTCCTGTTTGAGTAAATGCCCTCTACAATTTTGAGAAACGTTTTAGTTTGTATTCCTGAATTGGTTATCCCCATTCCCTTTCCAACTGTGTGTAAATAACATAAATCCAACAAAAGTGTTTATAGTTGTGCAGACTCGATCCTGCCATCCACCATCATTTAGAGTAGACCACACAATAGGATCTACCAGTGAACTCATACGAAGCCCCAACAACTGCAATATAATACTCTCTTCGAAATGAATGGAAAGCAGTGGTTGACCCTCCGCCAAAAGTCTAGAAAACTTCTCAAATGATCATTGTCCTCCATCCTCCAGTTATTGGTTGAGTAAATTACGCTGTTGTCTGCCAGCTTATGTCACTTTAGAGTTCCTTCTGGAAGTGCAAATGCAACCAGGACAATGGCACAAAGGGAGAATTTTGTTCTCTGGGAACATCCCTGGTGGCTATTTTCTATATCTGATTTCCTATTTCTACCCAATGCGAAAGCGCCTCATAAATATAAATGATTAACACTGCCCTTGAACAACAATATCTGATTTTAAGAGAAGAATTAAGGGTTAAGATTAGGGTTGGACAGAGCTAGAGATATGCTAGTTTGATTGGGGTGTCTACAAACACATCCTTTGTTTTGTTCGATGGGTTGTCTTATATGATTACTGACTACAGTCAACAGATCTTTGTTGGTCCTGCACAACATTCTTAACAACCAATCAGATTTTGGAAATAGGATTAGGCTACGGTTTTAGGCTGTGGTCGGGGCTTGTCTTTTAAACCTATAATATCCCTCTGCTTTTAACTGTAGTTAATAGTTGGGGTCAGGAAATGTCCATGCGATTTCATCAAGTAGGTCATGGTCAGTCTAAACCCTATCCCCCCCTAAACCCCAACCATATCCTATTCCTACCGTAAATTAGAAGGAAACCAGCTCAATAAAAATGTTATCAACTAGATTTCAAATTGGTATGTATGGGTTTAGATCCTTCAGGCGTAGATCTAAAAAGCATCAGAACATTTCTAACTTTATCTTCTTTACAGGCTCTGACCTCAGAGTTGGCTCATGCTCGCGACGACACCAAGAAGACCCAGAACGACCTGCTGCACACAGAGAACGTGCGCGCCGGCCGAGACAAATACAAAACTCTCCGGCAGATCCGCCAGGGCAATACTAAACAGAGAATTGATGAGTTTGAGGCCTTATAAAATATCTGGACCGGGAAACTTTGGGAAGGAAGTCTCAAAGCCCTTGTCCGTTTTCCTTCTGTCCACTGTCTGAGAGGTCAATGCAAGAGGCGTACGAAACCACAACCAAGTGCTCACACGTACACGCACATGGTAAAGCTACAGATTTGATTAGTATGGTACAAACACTGGCTCAATTTTCACCAAAAACAAAATCCTTTTTTCTTTTGTCATTACGTTTATATACCTAAACACCAATGTTTACCCCTTAATGATGTACATCGGATTTCACCGCACCACTTTACAGTAAGGTTCTATACCGTAGCATTAAAGCGTTAGTTATCATGAACAATGACATTTTTTTTAATGTCTATTAGTTTACTGTCCATTCTTGGTTTGTAACGCATTAGTTCACTAGTGATTGGCAAACAACTTGTAATATTCCTGTATTTTTCAATGTAGCAATTAACATAAACCAAGATTAATACATTTGTACAAATGTTGTTCAGCTAATTATGCTAATTAATGTTGACGTATACAGCCTTATTGTAAATGTTACCAATCACACAAAAGCACACCTGACTTTTTTTATCTCCGAATATTCTGAAATATAAATCATTTTGCCATAAAAATACAAAGCTAAATAATATGTAAACACACGTGCCAACAATGCATCCCCTTTTTGTTAATTATGTGTTAAATAATCTGGCCAAATTATAAGTAGTTTGGGGTTGTAATGAGGGGATGTACTCGTTTTTTTTCCTTTGTTTTTTTTTTTCTCTGCACAGGGCTTGGCAGTATGATCATTTTATGTATTGTCTTATATTAAAACTCTTTCGTTCATGTTGAATACGGCTTTTGCCAGAATGTTTGTTATAGTGTTTATTTATTCTGTCTTTGGGTTATTTAAGGTTTTGGGGTAGATGTACTTTAGTGTCTTTACTAATGACTGTGCAGATTGATCTGTTTATTGATTTTTGTACTGACCCAAATAATGATTGAATCCATATGCTCAAGTCTTTAATACTGATTAGATGAACTGTTTCTGAGAGGATTCATATGTAATATATATACAGTATATAATTTTCAGATGCATGTTAAATCGTTAGATTTTTCTACTATAGATAACTGATTTTTGTTACGCTTTTCAGTTGAATTAGTTACTGAATGTTCATTACCATGACAGTGGGATGAAGGAAGATTTGTTTTATTGGTTTACTGTAAAGTAACTGAATGAATTTTGATAAGGGCTGTGTTGGAGTTTTGTGAGCGGAGAGCTTCTCACTGGCTTACTAGCGGCTCTTTATATTTTAATTAAAATTAAAAAATAGCACCAATCAGGTAGTGTTAAGACGCCTTTACTCTGCTGGAGGGACCAAATGTAAAATGTAATCTCAAAAGAACAGAGTTATAGTCATTCAGCATTTTGAGGGATAGATAAATGGGCAGATATGACAATTTATTCAATTGTTTCTATGATGCCTGTAACCATGCAGTGCCACTTTCATAAAAATAGGGAATTATTTTTGTTGTTGCATCTTCTTGTTTTGTTTGTAGATCTTTAAATGTATTTGTTTTCTCCAAATAATGCTCATTATTACAAAATCACTGCAAGTATACAGTAATACCTCGGTTTACGAGTTTAATTCGTTCCAAGAGCGAGCTCGTAACCCAAAATGCTCGTACACCAAAACAATTCCCCCCATAAGAATGCACTAAAAATCAATTAATTCGTTCCACATGATCATAAATGCCCATTTTGAATATTTTTTTTGTTTTACCCTATTAATTACAGTTAAAACTATAACCATTAAGATCTCATATAAATACTAATTAATAATTGACAATTAAACTCTAAAAATACTTGACAATTTACTGTAATGCACTTTGAGCAGCGTCTGCTGGCGTGAAGGAGACGAGAGAGAAGAGGGAGGGGGAAAACACAGAACACAGATTCAAGTGCAAATGAGTAAATTTATTATAATAGTGCAGAAAACAAACGAAGTGATAATCGATGAGAATGAATGAGTTAAGGGGTGATAAAGGGGTTGGAACTGTGTGACTGTGTTATGAGAGGCTGTCATTAGGATATTTCCAGTAAAAAAGCTTTAGGACTTTCCACACAAAAATGCACGTGGGTGAGGGGAAAAATTTGCTCGCACTCCGATACAATGCTCGTGCACAGAGTTGACCCTCCATGCTCGCACACCAATTTGCTCGTATACCAAGTCGCTCGTAAACCGAGGTATTACTGTATTAAGTTTCCATCATCAAATCAGCTAGTTGCTTGCAGCAATAATGATAAAAAAAAAGTTTTTCACACTACCAACCAACTTAAAGGGATGCTTCACTCTTCGTCATGTTTTTCCAAACCTGTATAAGTGTCTTTCTTCTGCGGAACACAAAAGATATTTTGTAATAAAAGAAAGGTATTGTTTCTAGTATGGAAGTCAATGGGGTCTATCAACTGTTTGGTTACTGACATTCTTCGAAATATCTTCTTTTGTGTAAAGCACAAGAAACAAACTCATACAGGTTTGCAAGAACATGAGGGAGAGTAAGTGGTGACAGAATTTTAATTTTTTGTGAAAATATCCCTTCAACCGTTGCTATACAAGTTCCCAACCCATGGTAAGAACTAGCTGACCCATAATTAATATGAAGAGTGAAATGCCTACATGTGTATAATAGGAAAGAGTTGTTATTATTGTGTAAAGCAGTAGTAATATAAACTCAAGTATCATTGAGCTCATAACTGGATTTATTTATTTTCCCCCAAAAGGTGTTTATTATATTAGAAATAAAGATTTATGATGAACTGATCTTGGAGTCTTATTTAAGAAGTTCAGTATGTAATGATGTAACGCATGCTGTCTTTGTAGACATATTCAGTTTATTAATTTAAGGAATAATTTATATTACATGGGGGAGAGGTGGGAATACATCAAAATGAAGACATGTGAGCGAGACGATCGGGATTCTGTGGCCTTAAGAACAACTGGCACTTGGATCTGCGGGTCGATGGAAAGGATCCACGTTCCTCAGTCATGACCTCATGTTTGTGCTGACGTTTGCATGAAGTGGAAGAACGAAGTCATGCCACTCTCCCGGCATCTGCTGGAGACGTTGCCATGACGATTCTGCCGAAAATAAGCAGACAGAGTGACATACAAGCCCAAGTTTGTGTGTGCAGAAATTATTTTTAGAGAAGTCTGCTGTTGCTCATCTATAGCGAATAAACTAATTCAGATGCAGATGTCATATGGTGAACTGGAGTCTTGATATCACGTGAATGTGCAAATATTTTTTTTAAGCCTCTTAAGCTAAGGCTGCATTTATTTGATCAGAACTACTGTAAAAACTGAAATATTACCATTTTAAATGACTTTTAAACTTAAAATGTAATGAATTCATTACTCCAGTCTTCAGTGTCACATGATTCTTCAGAAATCATTCTGATAAGATATTTTTTTGCTTAAACGTATTATTACTATTCTGAATATTGAAAACAGTTGTGCACAATTTATTTTCAGATTCTTGATAAATAGAAAGTTCAAAAGAACAACATTTATCTGAAAATAGAAGTCTGTAGTAAAATTATAAATGTCTTTTCTGTCCATTTTGATAAATTAATGAATTCTTGATAAATGTTTAACAAAAATAATAATGTCTGTTTTGTGTGTGTGTGTCTGTATGAAATAGTAAAAATGTCTGTTTTGTGTGCATGTTTCCTTGTGCGCATCTGTGTGTTTGTGTGTGTGTGTGTCTGTCTGTGTATGTCTGTCTGTGTGTGTGTGTGTGTCTGTCTGTGTATGTCTTTCTGTGTGTGTGTGTGTGTGTCTGTGTCTGTCTGTCTGTCTGTCTGTACGAATAGTAAAAAAATTGTAATGTCTGTTTTGTGTGTGTCTGTATGAAATAGTAAAAATTTGTGTTTCTGTTTTGTGTGCATGTTTCCTTGTGCGCATCTGTGTGTGTGTGTGTGTGTGTGTGTGTGTGTGTGTGTGTGTGTGTGTGTGTGTGTGTGTGTGTGTGTGTGTGTGTGTGTGTGTGTGTGTGTGTGTGTGTGTGTGTGTGTGTGTGTGTGTGTGTGTGTGTGTGTGTGTGTGTGTGTGTGTGTGTGTGTGTGTGTGTGTGTGTGTGTGTGTGTGTGTGTGTGTGTGTGTGTGTGTGTGTGTGTGTGTGTGTGTGTGTGTGTGTGTGTGTGTGTGTGTGTGTGTGTGTGTGTGTCTGTCTGTCTGTCTGTGTATGTCTGTGTGTGTGTGTGTGTCTGTGTGTGTGTGTGTGTGTGTGTGTCTGTCTGTCTGTCTGTGTATGTGTTTGTATGTCTGTCTTTCTGTCTGTGTGTGTGTGTGTGTGTCTGTTTGTTTGTCTGTCTGTCTGTGTATGTCTCTCTTTCTGTCTGTCTGTGTGTGTGTGTCTGTCTGTCTGTACGAATAGTAAAAAAAATAGTAATGTCTGTTTTGTGTGCGTGTCTCTGGGTGTGCACGTGCGTTGGTGTGTGTCTGTCTGTCTGTGAGTGTGTGTCACTCACCGCCACTCAGTCGTGCTGATCTCAGTAGACGGTCAGCGAGGCTGAAGGTGTTTTTCTCCCACAGGTTGATCTGCAGAGCGGCCTGCTGGAGCTCCAGACGCGTGACTCTGCTGAACTGTATCTCCAGAGAATCAGCAGTCTTCTTCAGTGGAGTTTTCTGCACCAGCTCTCTTTCTCCAGGAAGGCACAGAATCCTGAGAAGATGACAAACAATTAATGCAACTAACATTACTAATGTGACACGTGCTTTAAGATTGTTAGTCATATTGGCACACACAAACTGTATGTCCTTGTGGAGAGCAGACAACAGATTCACATCCATTGTTTATAATGTACCAATCATATAGTAAAAAACTTTTGTTTTACATAAGTTAATACTTTCATTCCGCAAGGATACATTACACTAATCAAAAGTGGCTGAAAAGAAACGTATAATGTTATATAAAAGATTTCTGTTTCAAATAATTGAATAGTTATTTTTCACTTTCTATTCGTCAAATAATCCTGAAATAAACATACAGTATCACGGTTTCCACAAAAATATTAAGCTAAAACAATATTAATTAATAATTAATAATAATAAAAATAATACTGTAGTCAACACTGATAATAATATAATAATTGTGTCTTGAGCATCAAATTATCATATCAGAATGATTTCTGAAGGATCATGAAGACTGGAGTAATGAATAAATCACATTTTAATATATATTCAAATAGAAACGTTATTTTAAATTGTAATATATTGTCACAATATTACCACCTTGGTGAGCATGAGAAACTTTTTTTTTACATTTGACATTAAATATCAAATAGATGACACAAACTTGCCGCAGCCTTTTCCAAAACATTCACTTTTCAAGACGTATGTGGAAATTTGATTGCAAAGTTTCCTGATTTGATAGAATATTCGGTGATCTTTAAAAAATTGTAGGTTTAAGCAAATGAGAGCCGCTAAAATTATTGAATTTATTTTAAAACAAAGGTCTTCTAAATGATTTTCAGTTTTGTTCAAGGCAAATAAAGCAACAGTTTTTCAAAAACATGTACAACTATGGTATTTGGGGTAAAAAGCGAAAGGCACAATAATTAACATGATAATAAACAGCCGGCTGACTTTTCCATTTGTAGACATGAAATGGTTAAATTCAGATGGGAAATATCACATTAAGTTGTGTGTCCATCTTAGACATAATCATCATATTTATAACAAAACCATCACGTTTAAAAATATGATATTAATCATATCATATAATAAAATAGGGTTTAATGTTACAACTGTAAATCTATATAATGGGATCCGCTTCATTGCTTTCAGAGTCTTTACTTTTTTAAATAAGTGAATGCATTTTTGAAATATATTTTGATGACAGTATATTTATTGAACAGAAATGAATTATTTTATTTGTCAAAATAAACAGAAAGTAATGCAGTCAGTAATTGTTTTGAACAAGTATTAACTTAGACATTTTTTAAAACATTATTTAAAAAAAAAAAAAATTGTTTCTATGATGTGTGCTTTTTGCCCCGTAAAAAGATCCCTCCCTCCACCTCATAAATGTATACGATTTATAAATCACTATTATGATTTATTCTCAATCTGTTGCTCCATCAGAGTTCAGTACAAACATTTTTAACTTTTTTATCTGCAATCATACACTCTGGGAGTAATGAAAAGCAGACTTTTTATCCCTGTTGTACCATACCCAAAGTTAATCATTTGTTAAGCATGTTAATTAATGTCCAGAAATACTAGTCCTTCCAATGATTATTAAAGGTGGAACTCATATTTTGTAGCGGAGTCAGATATTTTTTCAATGTCTAGTTGTGCAAACTTTACACAACCTTAATCCTGTTCTATATATGAGCTTAGTGTGGACTCACCCCTCAATGTAAGCTGTTTTTGAGACAGAGAGCAGCTTCCACACATCAGTGATGACAACACTGAGCTGTCCTGCAGTTCCAATCAAAATGTCTGTATAAGAGAGAGGAATTACAAGTGTTTTTGATAAGAGTACTGAAAGAATGAGAACTGAAAGAAATATGACTATACATGCAACATATATTTGTCTTTTTCTCATTCACACACAGAAAACATCAGTCTCCTACCGTCTGTGTGTGGCAAGAACTGTAGTTGTGCTTTAAGCAGCAGCTCTGAACAGCACAGCTCCACATCGCCGCCCAGTGTGTGTCCCTGCTATGAAAGGACAAGCTTGAACATTTGCCTCTTGTTTCAGATTTGCAGATAACTGACCTCAGAACATGAACAGAGCTTTGCATGATCGTGTTGTTTTGTTCCTTACACTTCCTGGCAATCTATTTTACTTCCTTGTATGTAAAGTTTTTTTAATGGCATTAAAAATTGCATAGATCACCTTACTTTACCACACATGCACTCCCACAGGTTTGGTTCAAACAATGTGTTAACTTCACTTTTGAGGACATTTATTTGCTCCCACAGTTAAACAACAATTGGGTCAGTTATGAAATAATTTACAATATTTACTGCTTCTGATCATCTCTCCTGTTAATAACTATGAATATTTGTTTACTTGCTGTTTTATTAATGTAAAGCAATTTAATCTAAATACTTGGCACTCTTTTTATTGCTTTTTTATGTTATGCGAGATTCAAGTCTTTTAAAGTCAATTTAATATACTTTAAGTATAAATACCTTGTAAAACCAAGTTGATTTTATTTCAATTTAAGGAATTATTTTATGTAAGGCAGCAGCTGAATTTTTTAATCAGGTGGACTTTTTTTTGTTGTTGCAGTGTATCCTATGTAGGGTGTAGTAGGGTACACTGTATATACTGTTAAACAGTATATATAAAGTGTATATATATATATATATATATATATATGCATATACACACATACATATACAGTATATATAAATATACACGCGTACACACACACACACATATATATACATATACCGTATTTTCTGCACCATAAGGCGCACAGGATTATAAGGCGCAGGCTCAACTGTCGCTCTATTTGTTTATTACTTAGTCCGTACACAAGGTGCACTGCGTTATAAGGCGCACGGTAAAACATATGGTCTACAAAAAGGTAATGGAAGCAAAACAGTGAGTTTTACTGAAATTTATTCTACTGTATAACAATACACTCACATTATTTTAATCAATCAAAGTCATCATCTTCTGTGTCTGAATTGAACAGCTTGGCAATTTTCCTGGTGTCTTGATTAGACAGAAGCACATGGCAGTGTGCAGCACCTGGAAGATGCTTTCCTGTAGAGCGACTCTACATATGAGTATTCCAAGATATGAGCAAGCCTTCGGGCAGATTTTTGCTTCTATATAGGAGTAAATATTAGAGTACTGAGGCCGACGCCGACACTTGTTCACTTCATGTGTTCACTGACTTGTACGAGTCATCCGCGAATACGGTAGATATTTTTCTCTCTATTTTGTGCATTATTCTTCATAATAGCGACGAATTCTAAGAAAGTAAGTAGTAAGGATGGTAGTGAAAAGAAGAAACGCATGGTGACAATGGAAATGAAGCATGAAATTGTGGATAAATATGAGCGCGGTGCTGCGTGAGAGATCTAGCACACACTTATGATCGCAGTACATCCATGATCTGTACCATCCTAAAGCAGTTATTGTTATCAAGAATGTAAATCCTTCCAAGGGCGTGAGGATTATATTGAAGTTGTGTTCGAATATAAATGATGAGATGGAGAGGCTTCTGTTGTTGTGGATAAAGGAGAAGCAGATGTCCCTCCACAGATATTTCGTCAAAAGGTCTGCGCCAAGTGAAAGTGAAAGTTAGGGTAATCAGGCGAAAAAAAGGTAAGGAAAGTGATCAAAAGTAACAAATACGAATAAAAAAAAATCAAAACAACAATATAAAATAGAAAGTAAAAAGAAAAAAAACGAAAGCTAAGTTCAGTTATGCTTAGTTCCTGCTATTCAAGAAAATTACAGTTTTTATTAAACGAAAAAAGCATGAAAAGTGATCAAAAATAAAGAATACAAATCGAAAAAAATTAAAACAATGATATAAAATAGAAAAGTAAAAAAAAACGAAAGCTAAGTTCAGTTATGCTTAGTTCCTGCTATTCAAGAAAATTACAGTTTTTACTAAACGAAAAAAGCATGAAAAGTGATCAAAAATAAAGAATATAAATCGAAAAAAATTAAAACAATGATATAAAATAGAAAAGTAAAATAAAAAAAACGAAAGCTAAGTTCAGTAATGCTTAGTTCCTGCTATTCAAGAAAATCAACAGTTTTGCTGGTGTCTTTATCTCTCACCCTGACAAAGCTCAGGAAGTTTACAGTTTCAATCCATCTCACATCCTTTATACACATTATTTTGTTTTCTTTGTATTAATTTAAGTACTCAAAACCTGTGCCCGTTCAGCGGGGTAAAGTTAGTTTTGTTTTCGATATGTCACACATTCAACGATAAATGGCAATAACTCCAAAACGACTCGCACAAAAAAAATCTTTACAACCTTATCACAAAAAGGAAATATATCTTAATGTTTCACAAGCTTCCATTTCATTTTTTGGCTGTATATAACGAGCACTGAGCCGTAAAGCCCGTCTGAATGCGAGTTTAGCCTGGAAAGCTTGCTCTTTGATGAGCTGTGCGTAAGGGACCGTGGGAAAAGTGCAAGTTCTTTTCGATTTCTGCTATAATTTAAGTGTGTGTAGACATGAGACCAGTGGCATTCATTAAAGTGACACAGTGGACAACGTGTAAACCTGTCTGTTCAAAAAGTGAATTGCATGTCCAAATTTACCTTTCTTTTACCAATAGCTTTCTCCATACGAAAATTGCACCTCTCGGCAAAGAGACAAGCTTTTCAGGTGAAACTCACATTCAGACGGGTTTTACGGCTCCTTGCTCATTATATCTAGCGGAAATAACGAAAAAGAAGCTTGTGAAACATTAAGACATATGTATCCATAAGTATACATTGTTACGATTTTTTTTTGAGTGAGTCCTTTTAGAGTTATTGCCATTTTATGCTGAATGTGTGAGGAATATAAAAAACAAAACTAACTTTACCCCGCTTGCGCTCTGGGTGTTTGCTGTGTGAAAACATGGATTGATAAGGGAATATGCTCCAGGAAGCGCAGAGTGACAGGGAGTCAGATTTCAAGAGGAAAGCATATGGTATTACATAATGTTCTGTGATTGGTTTATCACTGTGTCAGTGTGAAATGGTCCGACAGTCAATCAAGCTGAGCGCTTATCAAAAAACAATTTTATAGATTTTGGAACTCAGGCCATATATAAGGCGCACCGGACTATAAGGCGCACGTCCGATTTTTGATCAAAATCGCGTCTTTTGGGTGCGCCTTATAGTGCGGCAAATACGGTGTGTGCGTGTGTATGTATATATATATATATATATGGAACTACATATGAGATCAGATGAGTTTCTTACCTTTGGACTGAGTGAGCTCCAGACAGAGCGCTGAGTGTCTGTGTTCTCCAGGCTCAAGTCTGCCAGACAGACACAGGTTTCTCCCAGAAAGAGCTTCCTCTTGAGTCCTCTGGAGTGCCACACTGAGACCTGAACTTCACTGCCGACCAGCTGCTCCTGCTCAACCACACACTGCAAACACAACAATCTCCACTGGTAAACTAGGCAGGCCACTTCACAATACAGTTTATGTAAAAAAATAATATTGAAAATATATTTAAATGTAAAATAAATACAGCCAAATTAAATGTGAAAATGAGTTAATACATGTTAAAAATGTAGTTAATGTCACAATTAAATAGAAAATTTTACAAATTTTACTTTTTAAATTGGTCAATGCAACACCCAATGAGAACAATGAACTGTAATACTGTCCATTTGACACAAGATGGCTCACCACAAATTATTCAGAGCACAGGCATACTTTAAGTTGTGTTTGAGTTTAAGTGTTTGTTTCTCACACCTTTAATGGAGACTGGAGGGCTATTTCAGTTAACAAAAAAAAAAAAAGTTTTTTGATCCTTGAAATAAAATATACATTAACTGAAATATAACAAAAAATAGATATGTAGACTTAAAATACTTGGCAAACACTAGTTTGCAACATTTCTCATTTTCAATTGGTTTAACGATGTACTAAAACAATTGTAAAATTGAAATACAGAATAATTTTAAAAAATTCTATAGGCGTGTTAAAAAAGACAAAAATACACAAAAATTACTAAAACTTTAAGATTAAAATAAAATTAGAAATTAGAAATACAGAAACTAATTCAAAGTCATAATAAAACTTTTTAATTTTTATGCTAATAACACATTCATTGCTGAATTTAAAAAATATATATAATGTATATATTTTTTTGTCACACAATTCAACAGTAATGTCTGCTTGTAAATACTCACTGTAAATGTTTCATTGTAAACCGGGTTATTTCCCCTCTTGACTGCTGTTTTCATCTTATAATTATGGTGTTTCTTTGGAAGCAAACTGACTGTTACATACCTGTTTGTTCAGAAAGAAACATCTTATCTATTTAGGCCAACTGAATATGACATTTTTTCAATCATTTATAGTAAGTCTGAAATACACAGCAGACCTACGTTCCAACAAAACAACTTACGGATGACATTTCTTCTTCATATCTCCGAACATCAGATTTCTGCAGGCTTTGATAGTTATCTCCAAACAGGACGTCCTGTTGTTGTACCCAAAGGCAACCTCTATTTCTCCAGTGACACCAGTGTTCTCTAAGAACCCACAATCCATTCCTGTGCTGCTGTTGCTGTCCTGTACGAAACATGTTTTGGAATGAGCTCATATTTAATTTAAGTTCTGTTTTTCATAAAGTTGAGAGAGAATTAATGTTGCAAACAGTACTTTTCAACATGAGCCTGTAATCACGGATGTCTTAAAAGGCGATCTTGCAGAGTTTTGCAGACCTCTGCATTTAGCAATTATCTGATTTAACAGAAAACTGACGAAATATTGTGTAAATACCCACCCTGTGCTCATCGCTGTACGCAGATGAATATGAAACATCATCGTCTGTTAAGTAAACTGTACTTGCTGAAGCGTACTGCTCTGAGCCTTTGGTGTTCTGGGAAAGATTGGGAAGACTTGGAGCTTTGCACAGCTGTGAGGAACAAAATCAATGCCAAACATATTGTTAGTTTTATTAGTTATGAAAATGATTGAAAGAAACTTCTCAAAAATTGAGTTTAGTGAGGACCCACTGGGCTCGTCCCCACTGATATTAAGACTACTGAAATGTCCCTGGCAACAATTAAATAAAAATATGTATGCAGTAATCCCTCACCACTTCACGGTTCAAATTTCGCGGCCTAAGTGCATCGCGGATTTTTCAAAAATATTAATCGGATTTTTTTTTCTCCAAAATACCGACATATCGGCAGGCGTATTGCAGAAAGCAGCGTTGCTTTATCATGATGCGCAAGAGAAACGGTTTCCCAGGATACCAGACAAAGACAGCAACTCTCTCAGAGGCTTTGTACACACCCACAGCACTCAGACAAGACACGTGATTGGTTCACGGCGTGAGATCGACCAATGAGAGCACGAGTGGATGTATCCCGTGAGCTGATTGGCTGATCGTACTTTGCGGATTTTCAATTATCGCAGTTCCGGTCCCCATTAACCGCGATAAACGAGGGATCACTGTACATGTATAAATATCATCATCATTTACTCTCCTGATGTTGTTCCAACCCTGTATGAGTTTCTTTCTTCTGCTAAACAAAACAGTAGATATGTTGAAAGCCAATAATCAAACATTGACAACATAGTACTGTACTGTTTTTTTCCTACTATTAAATTTAATGGCTACTGTCGTCTGTTTGATTACTGATATTCTACAAAATATATTCTTTTGTGCTCAGCAGAAGAAAGAAACTTATACGGGGTTGGATCAACAGTGACTTTTGATTTTACATTTTGTGTGAACTATGCATTTAATGATGTTAATCTGATTGCACGAAGCAAACTGTTTGCTCAAAAAGCCACAAAATGTAAAAACAAACCACTGAGAGCGTGTGGTTTATGGTATCCGTCACCCAGAAGCGTGTGAAAGTTTCTACAGCAAGACTCCCAGTAGAGTGTGACGCTTGCAACACCAAGGTCATGGGTTCGATCTCCAGGGAAAGCAAGAACTGATTAGAATGTCAATGTGTGTCTTGAATGTTTGGATAAAAGCGTCTGCCAAATGCATAAATGCAATTGTAGAATCACTGGTTCATTTAATTTTTTATTTAATTTCTTACTAAAGTGACGTGCAGAGTCATCATTATGTATATGTACTCTGATGCTGATAAGAGATGATGACGATTACGCAATTTTTATTGTTGTTATATATAACACCCTTTGATAGAAGTCTTTTCTACGGCTCCTCTGCCGACACCTACTGGTTGTCATGGTAATTAATGTCTTTTTTGGTCTTTTTTATTTTATAATAAAAGTCTTTTCTATCAAATGTTTGATTTCTTACATTTACATTTCTGCATTTGGCAGACTCTTTAATCCAAAGCGATTTACATTACATTCAAGGAACACATTGAGACTCTTGCGTTCCCTGAGAATCAAACCCACAACCTTGATGTTGCAAACACCTCGCTCTACTGTTCAAGCAACTGGAAAATACCTTAAAACATTTGGCTTTCCAAATGGGGACCATCTCATATTAAACATAACATTTGAAGTGCTGGAAAAATTTTGCATGCATGTGTGCAATTACAGAAACTATGTTTCTTATTCCAAAGTTCCCATTAGCTTGAACTATTTTATTGTAATCGATAAAACTGGTTTATTGGCAAATTAGGTAAGTGTGATAACTGCATTACAATATAAATGCAACATTTTAAAGGCAACCACTGATGTTTTTTTGTCAATGTACAAAGGGTAACAGTTCACCGGAAATGCCTAAGCTGACTTATCAAAAAACAGGAAGTAAACGTGCATATTTTCAATTTACCATAATTTAACACAATTTCAGGTCTTACATTGCTGGCTCTATCGAGAGCACTCTCGGATAGGCTCTTGCGCCTTGAGTTCAGGCGTCCGTAATCCACAGTCAGTTGTCCTGCTTCCACAGTCAAATCGTTCTGAGAATTGGAGAACTCTAAAACCAAAAAAATCTGGATGAGACTGTAGATTCTTGGGGATTTCTGAGTCATAACAAAGTTATTACAATGAACAATTAGAAAGACACAGTTCTGTTTTTTTTCTCTTACTTTTTATGTGAGCACTGACAGACACCATAAGGTTCTCCATAGATTTAGTAAATGGCTTTGATTTTTTGAGATCCTATATGCAAAGACACACACACACACACACACACAAACTAATTATAAGGTGATGAAGAAACATAAAGACAAATAAAATCTAGTACATATTATTCGTTTCACCTCTGATCTGTTAAATGATGGAACTTCTTTAGAGGGAGGAGGTGTTGGAGGCACGACTGCAATGAAGCTAAACAAAAAACACTTTAAAATGTTGACTTTACAATACAATTAGTATTGTATAAAGTAAAGGTGGTTATTGTAATGTTATCTAAAAGGTTTTTAGAAAGGAGTTTCCAACCTGAGCCGTTGATAAGACTGTAATAGTTTGTCTCCAGTAGTCTCATTGTTTTCTACAAACACAAAATGTTTTATCAGTGACATTTGATTGGAATAGTAGTTTGAAACTTTATTTCAACACACACATTTTAATGCACAAAAAGCACAGATAGTATCATGAACGTAGATTACGTATATTTATAGTACATCAGGGATTCCCAAACATTCTTGTTTATCTTATGTCCTGAAATATTAAGTTAATAGTTCAATAATTTAATAAAGTATTTATATGTTCACAGTTGTCTAATGCTAGTTAATAAAAAAAAAAAAAAATTTTTTGTTATTTATTAGCCTAAATTATTTATTTTAATGATTTTTATTTAAAATAAACGTTTTAATTTTCTAATTTTTATGATCAACTGACAAGTAGCTGTAGTTCTTCTCACAAACTTCACCAACCGTAGTTTGGGAAATTATATTGTGTGCAAAAAATAGGCATTTAATGTAACATTTCTACATTTTATCCATCGTGACTTACATTGCATTCTAATCAGTTCTTTCTTTCCTTGGGAGTCAAACCCATGACCTTGGTGTTGCAAGCACCACTCTCTACTGTTTGAGCTACAGAAAAGGCTAATGTAAAGTTAGAAGGCATTTATTTCAGAAAACTGATTGTTGTGACAAAGAGGTTTTGTAACATTTCAGTGAGCCGTGCAAAACGTGTTCAGTGTTCAATTAATTTAAGTGTAAATCTAGTTTGTTCAACACAAGTATCCCCAGTAATTGCTACAAACCTTTGACATCCGGAAATTTCTTTGCTTGCTGCTCCAGAAACCATTCACCAGATTTGATCTTGAAGTCCCTTCGTGTGAAAAATCACTTACAATTAATAATTTATCTAATTTATCCTAATGCCATCTCTCTAAGTCTTTGCTTAGACTTTACAATAAGATTTCATTTGTTAATAATAATTGCCTACATTGTTAATCTGAACTCACGATGAACAATACTTTCCTAATTGTTAACATTAGTTAATGCACTGTGAACTATGAACATGAACATTTTCTTAATTAACATCAGCTAGGTAAACTCTGAAACTACATGCTATCGAGCAAATACAGATGGCAGAGCATTGACTAGGTCTAATGTCACTTCATAAAACAAAAAGGAAAGGCCAGCATAGAAATGACTCACAGATATCAATGTATTTTCAAGTTTTTGGAACATGTTTGGACATGTTTTGGACCACGAAACTAAGTATTTCTTAATTACACAATTTCAGCGGTTTTACCGTGAAATAATGTGCAACTAACTACAACTAATTATCTAGCCCTCTAAACTTGAAATATATGCCTGAATTTATTTGATCTGTCAGATATTACAACAATTTTAAATAATGATTTTCTATTTTAATATACTTTAAAATATAATTTATTCCTGTGATGCCAAAGCTGTATTTTCAGCATCATTACTCCAGCCTTCAGTATCACATGATCCTTAAGAAATCATTCTAATTTGATTTGTTAGTTATTAGTTATTATCAATGTTGGCAATATTCTTTTGGAACCTGTGATAATTTTTTTCAGGATTCACTGATGAATTTGATGAAAACTGCTTTTATTCAAAATAGAAATCTTTTGTAACCATACACCACCATTCAAAAGTTTGGGGTCAGTAATGAAAGAAATGAAAAATTTATGTTAACAATTATTCAGCAAAAACATGTACAGACATATTGTTAGAAAAAAATTCTATAACGCACATTTTAGATTACATTAGATTAAAAGATTTTAGTACAAACCCATTAGCAAAGTATTATTTTTTACCTGAATGCATGACACATTGTGCACTTCCACTCTCTTGCAGACCGGACAACCCGACAGCGGTCACAGATGCGGTGGCTGCATCCACAGCACACTGAACCACAGTCCCAGAACTTTCCTAGAGGTCTCTGACATCGTGCACATGACCTCTGACCGTATGAACGCGTGATGGTCTTGGCACCCTGTCGATAGATACCTTGAAGTTCCACCTTTAGCCTCCTAAAAACAAATTAGTTTGGATTTTTATTTTCACAGTACAATGCATTTATGCATTTTTGATGAACACCAACAAAATCAGGAGAAGAAGGTTCTTGCAACGTAGGGAAGAATAAGAACGTTCAAACTGTCATTCAGCAGAAGTTCTTAAACCATTTTCGGACCTGATTCTGTCTGCTTCAATGGTTCGAAGCGCTTTGTCTCTTTGAAGAACCTCCAGGACTCGTTCTCTCTCCAGAGCCTGGAACAACCCGAGATCCATAGGGCAGAAGAGGTTGAATTGGGTTTCCCAGTTTTCTGCTTCAAATTTCATTTTCTCCACAGTTTATTTCAGTTCTTGAAAATGCATCCAGTTTCATCTGTTATTTTAGCTAAAAAAAACAAAAAACAGTTTTTGATATTGCATAGTGGTATTTGATATAATACCATTTGAATTTTTTATTCTAGTCATAACCACACTGCTTTGTGCCTCACATGCTTCCTTTTCAATCAATCATGTTTGACGTTACGTCAGAATGACTGACAAACTGGGGCTGAGAGGCCAATCACCTCAGAGTGTAAACTAAACCTGCCAATGCACAAGAGGGTATTTAAGGAAGTGTGTAATCACACTTCAAGTTTTCTCTTCAGAGCCGAGCTTTGTTGCCCCCACTCTACAATCACGGATTCTGCTATAAATCAGAAACTCTTCTAGCATGTGTAATACTGCAGCTTTTTAAAGGTCATTACAACCATGTGTTTCTAGATCCAGTCATTACGTGCAGCCATGCTTTTGTGAGCCTCCACTGTATACCAAATGCACAAAAAAGCACGAGGAGATCAGATTCCCAAACTCTCTTTATTCAAACACGAGAAAACAAAAGACTGGAAACAAACTGAAACGGCACGTAAGAGTGCAAAACACTTTGCAAAAGGAGACACGGAGCGACATCCACACACTCGGACAACAACCACCACGAAACGTTAACAACTCACAAAGACATGGGAAACCAAGAGGGAATTTATAATCGGAGAACATGAGGGAGTGAGTAACAAGACAGGTGACAAGGGCACGGAAAGAAACACGGACAGGACCCGGAAGTGGAACATGATGAGACTGTGAGAACAACACGACGAGACTGTGACAGTATGAAATCAGTCCAATGGCGTGACAGAATGTCATAGTTGACGTCATCGACAAGGAACCTATAAAGCACTCACAAACCATGCAGCATTAGCTTCTGATAAGCTGAAGCAATTCGCTCACGGGCATGCAGGGAGTATGGCAGGCCGACACAGTGTCTCGTTCCATTTTTTAAGGAAACTCGTGCTGCGTCGAAACATTGAGGGGATGCAATACCTACACCACCTTTTGAGAAAGTGCCTGTCCATGTGAAATCGATGAGCACACTAAGACAGAAGCACTTACAACCCCGGATGTCACGGACTCAGCCACACCCCCTGCACCAGACTCCCACGCTCCGCCCACTCGTTCCCAGTCACCTGAGTACTGAGCACCCGCACCTGTTTCCCATCACTGGAGCCCTATATCATAAGCCCTCACCCTTGACTCATTGTCTGGTCTTAGCGTTATGCTACACAGACTGCATTGCAGTGCCTGTACCCCAATGCCTTTCTTCCCTGAAGTGCACAAAGAGGTAACCAGAAAAGATTCTGCCTGAACAGCGCTGTTGCCCCCACCCCCATTACCCACGATGGTGGGGCGGCCGAGGGGTACATGGAGATCCCCTCTGTGGAGCATACGTTTGCAATGAAATTGTGTCCACAAAGTTCTGCAGCCTGCTGGGATATCTTACATCCAGGGGCTGTAAGTTCTCATCCATGTTTAAAGCCAAGTCATACAGAGCTACTGGACAGGCTGCCTCTGCCCTGCACACCATGGCCCTCCTGCAAGTATTCTAGACCAAGGTGCTCAAAGAGCAGGCTCTGGGTTGGGCGATGTCCACACTTGTGGTCCAGGAAGATCAACTATGGCTTAACAAGCACATCCTGCTCTGAATGAACATTCTATTAACATTTTTGAAAAATCTTTGTTAAAAACTTCTGAGAACGTTCCTTGTAAGGCAAGGCAAGTTTATTAGTATAGCACATTTCATACACAATGGTAATTTGAAGTGCTTTACATAGAAGGAATTAAAATGATCAAAAGAAGTAAAATCATCAATCAAAGTGAGGATAAAAAAACCTATATAAAGTATATTAAAATAAATTATTTTTGTTCTCTGTGGTATTTTCAGGGTGCACCTATATAACTCTGGACATCTCTAGAGAGATCCAATTTTCCATCTGAATTGGGCAGGAGGAGATCTAAGCTGCATTCCACAGCCTTGAATTGATTAAAACATATAGCATGTTTTCCAATTAATATTAATATCAAATTATGTCATTCTAATAAAATGTTAAACAACCCTAGTTTAAAACCAGATCAAAAAGCAGATGTTTTTTACAATTCTTGTTAATCTGATGTCATTCTGGCAATGTATGAGACGACGGTGAAACTGAGTCAATAGACCTACATGAAATGAGGAGTGTGGGAAGAGTCTGCTTCCATTTCAGACGTTCTTCATGAGATCATTTACCTGAAGTGACTTTGTGGTAGTCATATGGTAAACTGCGCTTGTCATACAATGACACGGTTATGTGGGAACCCACAATGTATTGTCTTGACAGCTCAACGTTAAGGGCTTTCGCTGCAAGACCTGCTTCCAGGAAAGGTTTATCTATCAAATACCACACGTATCTAATATATATGTTGTTGTGAGAAGAGAGGACAAACTGATTCTAAGCTACATACATCACTTCAAATCTCACAATCTCAATCTCATTTTTCTCCACAGAGGGGTTTTTGATGCAAAGGACCCCTAAATATGATGAGTACTTTTTGTTCTTACTGTTATTATAGTATTAGAATCAATTAACCTCAAGATCTAAATAATCTTTAAGCAGAATAAAATAGTAATGCTGTCAAATGTGGTAAAATCATTGTTTTGAATTTGAACATTTTCCACATTTAAGTAGTCTATGCATTCATTAACATTTACAGCCCTAAAAATACATTGTCTTCATGGCAAGCTCAAAGTACGAAGACAGTAATATTATTTGGATCATACAAAACTAAACTGTTTACTTCAATACATGTAGTTCAGTAAAGGATCTCATTTATTGCTGCCAAAATGCATTACATACTTTGCTCAACCTAAAGTTAGCAGCTTTGATAAAACTGCTTGTAATAATAATCGCCACCTTGATGTGTCATGATAAAATATTGCATTCAATCTTACCTTCCAGCTGGTTTGATGTGACAGTTCAGAGATCTGAAATCTCAACTCTATATAAAGACACAACTCTGGTCGTCATATTCCACTTCCTTCCTGTTCACACAATGATGACAGAGGTCTATGAAACTGGAATAAACCAGTACAACAGTATCTTCATTTCAAGAGCGCTTTGCAAGGCCACAATTTGATTCGCATCTTTAAAGATAAAGTTTGAAGTTAATGAATGATTCAAATGATTTTTACCTACTTGCCTTTAAATACAACCATTAAGGTTTAAAGGGGTCCTCTCTGTGACATCATTTCCTGTTTTATGGGTTTCTTGTCACTTGACAGCAAAAAAATTTCCCTGAAATGAAACACTGTGGGAACGGCTGTGCATGATTGCATTGTGAAGCACGTTTGAAATCAGTCAAATGGTGTGACAGAACATCGTAGATGACGTCATCAACCAGGAAACTATAAAGCACACCCAAGCCACACAGCAATAACTTCTGATAAGCTGAAGCAATTCGCTCACGGACATGCAGGGAGTAGGGCAGTGTCTCGTTCCATTTTTCCAAGGAAACTGGTGCTGCGTCGAAACATTGAGGGAATGTCCGTGTGAAATTGATGCGCACACTAAGACAGGAGCCCCTACGACCCCGGAGTGAAGCCCAAGTCAAGGTTGTAGAACCTAACAAAAGAAGAGGGCTGGCCGACCGACTCATAAGCAAGTGAGATAGCCTTGACCACCCACTTGCTCATCCTCCATTTAGATGTCGTGAGCTCGTGAGAACAGGTGATTACTCGTCTTGCGAGCTCTGTCATGTGAGTGGGCGCGGTTTCAGGCTTTGCGCGAACCGCGCTTCCTCTTGTCCGTGTGTTATGTTTGGCACGCGGTTCGAGTTCAATAGGCCGCGTGCTTTCTTGTTGAGTTTTCTGTCACGCGCAATTTGGTTGTCGCCAGCTGCGCGTCGTCTTTGTTTAATGTGATCATGCAGCAATGCGCGTCAGCATTGGCTACATGTTCTGGTCTTGTCTGTTACCCTGGCCGTCTTGTTTCATTGTCATTAGTTTGATTTTGTTCCCAGCTGTGTCCTACTCAATTACCATTCCTCATGTGTGTACTTAATCCATCCGTGTCTGCTGTCTTCTATAGGTTGCGTTCATGCTGTTCTGTGTCAGTCAAGTATCAAGTTCATATCCAAGTTCTAGTCTTGTTTTCCCCCTCGGGGTGGCTTTTGTTCAAGTTTTGGTTTTCTTTTATTATAATAAAATCCCCACACCTCTGCATCCTTGAGTCCTCATATCTCCCTTCAACTCAACCCTGACACTTACTTTGCAGAACAAATTTAGTTTCTCTTGGTCATATATACAAAAGTGAGTATGACAGAAGGCCTGCAGTAAAACAGGTCTTACAGTATTAGTAGGAACCTAAGGAACATAACCCAGTCTGGGGTTAAAAAGGTCTTTACCATGCCGGATGCAAATTCGAGGCATAAGGGAGATACCAAGAGGGTTGAATGTCTCAAATTCTCTTGAGAGACGAAATAGAGAGGAGAAAGACATATTTTAGAGTGGGAAACTTCTCAGAACCTCCTCAAAAGACTCAAAGGAAGCCAGGGAAGGCCATCCAGTACTGTGGTCAGATCCCATGCTGGTACTCTAGTGTAAACTCGTGAGAACCCCAAAGAAAACGGGTAAGCTGCTAAGGCATCTTCAGAGTGGAGGGGGATAACCCTGTGGAAAATTGCTTCTGCAGGAACTCCAGCATTTCACCAACTGGGCAGTTAACTGGATACAGCTGATGATTCTGACACCATTATGTGAATAATATTCACTTTAAGGCATAGAATTTCCTCGTGGAGGGATTTCTGGAGTAAAGGGTGGTGAACAGGTCTACCTTTGCTCTGCTGAATTTCTCCCACAGGAGCTCCAACACCATTCCCCGGGCCTTGGCCCATGCCTCAACAGGACATCTGCTCTAGACCCCAGGATATAAACCACCTTCAAAAAGAGCAGCTTCTCTTTGGTCCACAGGAGTATCTGGTGAGTCAAATTGTATAGTGGGCATGAGTACAGACCTCCTGATGAGCTATGTAAGGAGGTACCCACGAGTCTGCGGTCTACTCCTCCGCCCCCTCCTCCTAGCGAGGGCAGCCTCCAACCTCGTCCCAGGAGCATGGCAGTGTCCTCTGTCCCACACGAACCTCTGTAGCTCCAGCACCACCACCGACCTCCACAGCACCACGATCCCTCCCGACAGCGAGGGCTTTCTGACAGTGTGTCCCTCCAATCTCCTGGGTTTCAGAACCACTATAACATGGTTCAATGTTCAGGGAGGAAGGAGGCGTGAACCGGCGAACATTCAACAGACTTTAATGTAAAATAAAACATAAATACAAAATAAATGTAATGGCGGCAGTCCTCCGTGAGGGACCACACAAACACAAGCACACAACATAAATCCAGGCCTGGTCCTCCTTTTATGCCTCCGCTCCTCTGTGAGATCCGATTCCGGTGGCTTACAGATGAGGCACATTACCAATCACGCCACCGGCTCTCGTGACGCTCCCATGGTCCCTTGACCCCGGCTTGCTCGCCACAGTGACAAACCAGTTTTTCAGATTTCGTTCATCATTTTTAATTTGAGTTTCCCAATAGAGTGATTCAGATGGTGCAGATCTAAAATCGGATGCAACCCTCATTCTTCTTAACAATAAAGTACGGAATCTAGAACTCGGCCTGCCTGCTGGGAGGAGGGACATGTTCTATGGCTCCCTTGGTCAGCAGGGCTTTACCTCCTATTCTATGACAAGAGCCTATTTAACTATTTAAATTTGTGGATATGTGTTATTTAAATGAAGTCTAAGGCAGCCTTAAAAGAGCAGGCGGATTAATACAATTGATGAATATTAAGTGTTAAGTTTGATTGATTGATTATTATTTTATTTTATTTTATTTGTTTATTTGACAGGGACAGTGTACATTAATCGACATTACTGTAAATGCACCAGAATTAGCCAAAAGGCTATTTTTCATCTGTTGTCCCTGGACAGATCTTAAAATTGTCTACCTAAAAGACAATAAAAAGATTACAGAAAACAATACAAATATAAACAGCAGTAAAACAGATTTAACTCTTTAAAACCTATTGCTAGGTTTACTATAAACAGAAATCATGTTGAAAAAAAAGAAGAAAAAAATTAATATTCCATACATTTACACAGCAGAGACACAAATGGCAGCAGGTTGTGTTGAGGGAAGACACATAATCTTATTAATGCTGACATGTCTGATTTGCTATGAGCCAGTTTTTTAAATGATTTTTGAACAGAGTGTATGTGGCGAGTTCTCTGATGTTTTGAGGGACGGAGTTCCACTCCTGAGCTGCTCTGACCGAAAAGGCACTCTGACTAAATGTGCTTTTCCTAACAACACAGTCTCCTCGGGCCGACCCTCGTGTTACTCTCTGTGTAGTGTGTAATTCAGCGTCACATGATCCTTCAAAAAATCATTCTAATATGCTGATTTTCTGATCAAGAAACATTTATTAATCTTATTGAAAGTTCAAATTGTATTAACATTATAAATGACTTTACTCGCACTTTATCAATTTTGTCAATTTGAGCAATTTAATTGACCTTTGCTGAACAAAATGATTAATAACTAACTTCTGAATGGTAGTAAGCAATATTTATAATAAATGTATAGGTCCATAGTGAAGTACAAATCTTACTGAACTGAAAAATATTGACAGTGACAAATAATGTTATTGAAACAAACAAACAAACAAAATACATATACAAATATTAAATATTTAATCATTATTCACCCAAATTAGACAAAATTACCAACATTATAAACCTTGAATAACAAAAGTAACATACAAGTGTAATGAGAATGTTGATGCAGATTTATTCATATCAAAACTGACCTGAGAGAGTGAATCATTTAATCAACAGAAAATAATAGACACAATTTTGCTTCTTATGCTCATATAATTCTGCATTCTGGCCTGAAGAGGGAGTAAAAGGCACAATTATACTAGAGTAAATGAATGTTGAATTGTCTGGGACATATTACAAAAATCTGGAAACAACATTTGCTTCATGTGTTGTAGAACAATTTAATAAAACAATGTACAGCATGTGACACAGAGTGATTCTAGTGGAAAATGCAGGTTTCCTGTTGTTTGCGCAAAAACTCTTTTGAAAACTTTTTCCTTTTTGAACCGGGTGAATGCAGGATCAAGTACAAACACAAATCACTAACATATGTCTGTGGAAAAAACAGAAATTTAGTTACTCTAAGATTGGTGGGCAGATTCTAGCAGAGTCTGTACTTCCCCGGTTATAAATAGATTGCCTCTGAGAATAATTAATTCATTAAAGCAGAGATCATAAAGGGTTTTATTCTTCTATTGTAGAAGTTCAAAGACTTTCTGGATGAAATTGTGTCTTTGTTGCAGAGTCTGGTAAAGTTCAGCTGCATTTCAATGTAGAAAAAAATCCATTCTGAATGTGCCTTTTGTGGCCTGCAGACACGGTAAAATGAGGTTTCTAAAATGTTTTGAGTGTGGTCTTGAGTTGTAACGTTTCAGCAACAGATATCCGGTCATGGTAAAAACTCAAGCCCGTCAGAAGCTCCACATCTCTAATTCGCGCCACGTGAAGCTGAACCCAGTCCTGGAGCCATGAGTAGTCTGTGCCATTCTGGAGAAATAGTAAAACAAAAAAAGAACGTAAAATGTAAATGCAGTACTTAAGTAGAACTTTATAGCATGGTTTCACAGACAGGGCTTAGATTAAGCCAGGATTAAGTCTTAGTTTACCCTTAACCTCGGGTCTTTAGTGACCAGGTATGCAATTCACTACCCTCTACCTCATTCCTTTTTTTAAAGTTAGACATCAACCTTTTTAGTATTCTTCAATCAATCGGAAAAAAAATGTGTCTGTTTTTCCATTCATTTTTTTGTAAAAATTGTATAGGGTCACTAATGACCCGAGGTGTGCAACAGTGTAAGTATATATTTGTTCTGCACAACAATAACTTCATCTTTAACGAGTGAATAAATACAATTAATCTTCCTTCTTTAAGTTAGCAATGTCTGATACACAATGATAAAGTGACTTTTCACTCATAGTTTCCACAGGCAGAAAACAAAAGAATCGGAAGTATCACAGCCAAAACTTGAAATGGCTCAGAGAATTACTGCAGAGCAAGTACTGAACGAAATAAAATATTAGTGTCGCTTCATGGATCTGGTGAAGAAGCTGCCAGCGAGCATAATATTGATTTTGAATATGTTGAAAATTGTAGATTTGAGAATATTTTTGAGATCACGAATATGAGCCAGATGCTGAATGTACTTGAAAATGAACCCTGACAAGGACAGTGATGATAGTATAAAACATCTGCTGAAATTAGACCCTTCGCAGCTCTAAAAGGTCACAAAATATGCTTTATTGTAGCGGAGAGTCTATTTACACCTTGCTGGCAGAGGCTATTACCCACTGATGTCTATTTGGGCAAGATAAAATTGTAGTGTAGAGGTTAAGGCACATGGTGCTTTTGATGCTCTGCTCCCTTATACTATCACATATCAAATCGAAAAGGCATTTATTTTCGATAAAAACAAAATCAATTTCAAAACTTGAAATAAAGTGTCAAATGTGTGTTTTAGTAATAAAGTGTTTAGGGTTAGGTGTAGGTGTAGGGAGGACTTATTGTCCCAATAATGCAGTATCCATTTAGTCATTTGAATAAATATATTCATTACACGCTGTTATTTTTATTATACCATTTAATGTACATCAACACTGAGGTGCAAAGAATATCTGCCATTATTTATAAGTATAAATAACATCTAAGTACTATTTACACGTATTGCAAAGAAAATGATGCTATTTTCACATAGAATAAATAGAATCTATCGCTATCAATTTTTACTTAGCTATTTTACACTGCCTTATTTTATTCTTCTGTTATTATTGCTCTATCAGGAGATCCATCATAATGCTTCAATTGTCTTTGAAATCTGGTTAAAGTTTATTGCTGAGCTTTAATGGTACCTTAAAACACGCAAGTCATGTATTTAAAAAATACAAATAAATAAATATATGTATTTATATTCTTGTCAAGTACTTTACATGTGCATTAGTAAACACTATTGGAAAATTACTCTTCAAGTTTCTCAGGTTCACTCAAACAAATGCAACATGATAGTTAAGCAGTTAACAAGTTACCTAACAAGCATGTTACACAACTACTTCCTCAGTACAATCTTATGGCCGCTGTGGTTTAGATCACGAATGGCTGATTACATACATGACATGTTTCCAGATGGTCAGGTCGATGAGGAAGAATGTAAGACACAGCATCTAGAGGGCCATCACACTGCCGGATGGAAATGGATGAGTTCTTACAACTTGTAAGAATCAAAAAGAAATGTGTAGGGATGGGTGCCCCGTTCCTGAAAACAGAGGGGAATCATCTGAATAAAGGAGGTAGCATTTTGAAACAAGCATTTGACCACCAGTGGGCAGTACAGGACATTTGTGAGGTACCAATAAGGAAGCAAACTCATCAGGTCTATATAAGGTCTGTTGGCAAATGGTGCACTAAGGCCTAATAAAACATGTCTCATCTCATATGAATAGGTTTGTGACTTGCAGCATAAAATTGGGACCACTTTGCATCTTATTCCAAGCATGAACCACCCACTTAGACAAGAAGAAACCATGTGAAGTGACCAAACACAGTTTGTTGTTTTTACGTATCATTTAGGATAAGGTAAACCTGAAATAATTATATATGATGATATATTTTTGTTTTTAACAGTGCTAGGATGTTTTTGTGTACCCTGTACTGGTTCGTTTTGCAACTTACACAGTTCCTTTTTTCAAGAAGTCATAGTTCCCATCAAAGTCGTAATCGAATACTGGTCCGCTCACAACATTTACACCGTTCAGCTCTTGTGAAAACTTCACCAGTAGATCATTGTGGAAGTGAGTCCAAATATCTGTTACAAAGATATTAGACATGAGCATGAAAGTATGGGGTTTATGCAACAAGAAATCATGTATCAGAAAATGATACCAATACAGCGATAACCACATTCAGAACGTAATTAAAGTGTTAATGCTATCCATAATTGTGCTTAAAGTGGTAATGACATGAGCTTTTTAATATGTTCCTTGAGGTTCACTTATTATTAGAGCTGCATGATTCTGGATAAGTAGAGAACCACAATGTTTTTTTCCAGGGATCGTCATCTCTAAAATCCGAAACTGGTCTTAGAACCACTCGGTCATTCCTGATGGTGGAAAAACGGCTTTTGATTTTGCATGTAATTACCGCTTTAATAAATCTGATATGTTTCTTACTTCAGCAAGATACGAATGAAGCATTTTAACTGCCTGAAACCAAACAAGTTCTTGCAAAAGAGCCACAAAGGAATGGGAAAAAAAGAATCTTAATGAACCATGTTTTTGTGGGTTCTATGGAACAATATGCACTATGAACTTGTGTAATTATGCGAATCACAGATAAATGTGTAATGAAATACTGGTCCAACTAAAGTTTAAACTACAAACATATTCTTATGTTCATTGTAACAGAATACAGATGATGTTCTACAAGAATGACGTGTTGGAGGAGTTAGTGGTTGAATGAACTTAGTAATCTTCACTCTGATCAAAACAGTTGCAAAACACAGAATGAAGAAAGTGTTTACCATACACAGGTGTTGCAATTACCCCTGATGAGATTCTGAGGTTAAAGCAAAACATCAATTATTTTGGTTAACTTTGGTTAAGTCTGAATGGCATATTACGTAAATGACTTAATACTGCTTTCATTATGACTTGTGAAATTGACCTGAATTAAACCTGAGATGGCTACTGGAATTGTATTACTGTCTATTACAATTTAAATGACATATATATCCAGAAGGCCTTTATTCACAACCTTAAATACAAGATCATAAATGAAATTGTTGTCTACAGTCCCACACGAACAGGGAACAGCATCTTTGTCGAGAGAACAGCAGCTCTCTGGATGCTCTATTGAACATTCCTAGGTGTTTTTTGGCAGGTCACCCAGTCCTGTGGGAGTCTTTTCTTTGATTTTGTTATAAATGCGGGCTGGCCTCAATTCAGCTGTGATCAACTGATTCTAATCATAGAGCAGCTTTAACTGGGCAGCATTTACCTTTCCAGGGAGTGTATCTTCATTAAATATAACAAGCACAGCTTTTCAAAAGTCTAATTCAGTTCAAATGCTTTTTTACAATAATAGATGTAGTTAGCAGGCTGGGTCGTAATTTTTTACCACACTGTAAGATCATGTTTTACACCCATGCTAATGCAAAAGTTCACAAAACATTTATCATCTTGTAATGTAGGAACATTATTATTAAAGCACTTTATTTGCTCAGTGTAAATGTGTATCATTCGAAAGTGAAAATCTTCTTTGGTGCTGTTATGTTAGGAAAAAAATCTTTGTGCTATGTTGTGTTATGCATGTCTTTGTCAAGTTGTTCCATATAAATGTAGTAATTCTCCCTTAATGAGCTGAAATACAGAATTATGGCTGTTTGAGAGAAACAGGGAACATGTTTATTGCCATCTGGCAGCCATTTTGAATTCAAAGTTCACATTTTTTTGATGATTAATGACAATGGCACTCCAGACCCATTTTTTGTTGTTGTTGTTTTTTGTTCATGTTGACATCAATGACTGTGCATCCAATTAAACTAAAAAGTATTTTAGAAAAAAAAAGAAAAAGAAAAAAAAGAAGAAGATAATAATGACTGAAACAACAGGGCTGCCAACCAACAGAACAATCACCAAGGGTAAAATCTAGACTTTTTTTTTTTTTTCAAAACTCCAGCATGCCAATACATTTCAATTTACTTTTAAAGTACACAAGTAAAAAGCAAATCCTTTAGAAATATTCATATGGGCAGTTAGAAGAAAGAAGATGACACTATGCGGTTCTTGCCAGAACTAACATACAAATAGCAAGTGTACATAACGAATCACAAAATACTAAGCAAGAAGAAATAAAGCCTAGCTATCAGGTGCTCTTTCACTGTAGTCTGTGTGTTTTGCTATAAGCTGAATATAAAACATGGCTTACCTTTGAAAGCTGGAAACATGGGCACCATGTTGCTTGAAATTAAGGAGTCTGGCTCAGTTCCTTTAGGGCTAAAGTCTGAGGAAGAATGATAATCAGCCATTAGTACAGTAAACCGCTCTTTTATCACACAGACTTCCAGGATACTTGAAAATTGAGCGGTTAAACATTTTTCTATAATGACGACTAAACTACACACTGCCATGCAAAAGATTGGATTCAGTAAGATTTTAGGGTTACACTTTATTTGAATGTGCCCCTGTTACGGTTTAATTCTAAATGCAAGTACTGATTAATAATAATTTACTACATGTACAGAGTTATGGTCAGGGTTATTTATTTATTTATTTTTTAGGGTTAATTTTGCATAATTAGAAAAATCTATAGTAAGTACTTTAGTAACTATGTGTAACGTGTGTAACAAAGGTGTTGTAAAATAAAATGTTACCAGTTTTTGCTTTGACAGAAATTAATACTTTTATTCATAAAGAATGCATTAAACTGATCAAAAGTAAAGACTGTTGTATTGTTAAATTGTTAAACAATTTCTATTCATCAAAGTGTTCTGTAACACAGCACGTCACCATTTCTAACGGTTTTCAATAATAAGAAGAAATGTTACTTCTTCGTGTGACATTCTGATGCAAAAAATTCATATTTTTTTAAGTATATTAAAATTGATTACATATATATATAATGATTAATCACACCTAACTTTTTTAATCCCATCTAATTTTGTTAATATAAATAAATTAATAAAATTATATATGTATATATATATACACACACACACATATACATACACACAGTACTGTGTAAAAGTCTTAGGCACATTACTATTTTATAAAAAAAAAAATTCTCTTTGCTCATAGCTCTGAGTGAATTTCGCAAAAGCAGTAGAGGGCAGAAAGTGAAATTAATTGAGAGTTTTGTTTAAAATTTTTAAAGTAAACTTAGATATCCTGTTGAACTCACTGGGCGGATACAGGAGGCCAAAGGTCAGAGTGGAATTGCTCTTATAGAACGAGCAGGACTGTCTCGCACTGGCCTGCACACGCACATCAGCACGCACACATGTGTCAGCTGAGGGACGGATGGTAACCTTTGTTGGAAAAAGATAGAAAGAGAATCAGTGATCAGAGAAAAGAGTGCTTACTTTATAATTTAAGCACTCATCAAGGGACACAAGTCTTGACAGAAACATAACAGTAAAAAATGACTCAGTAATATTTACTACTCAGTAAATAGACATTTCCATCTGAACCATCTTTGAGCCTTTTGAGACATGCCAGTTTGCTTCATGTTGAAGCAACCCATCTTTAAACTTGGCTTAGTCTTAAATTGTATATACTTCAAATAAAGACTGTTTAGGCAGCTTCACAGCTTAAATGAAAGTATTTAAACAAAAATATAAGCTTAACATTTCCACTTTCAAAACCTTCCGGAATGGGATGACTTGTCAAATATTTTGTGAGTCATGTTTGTCCTTGAAGTTACTCCTATACATCAACAACAACAAAGAAATGACTGCAAGATCAGGCCTGAAGTCTGAACTCCCACTCTGGACAGAATTGTGATGTCATCTCACAATCTCATGTGGTGGCTTGTAGATTATGAGTCAAGAGAGCCGGAAGATACTGTTTACTATAAGGTTTTTTTTTTCATTTAGCTCACCTAAAACTTATATTATCATGTACACACCCTTATGTAATTCCAAACCCGTGTTTGGAATAACATAAGTCAGTGTGTCAAGGCAAGTAATTTTTTCCTTGTGTAATCTAAAAGTTTGTTATTTTGACCGACATTTATAGATACACTTTGTTTTTTATGTGTATGCTAGGTTTAAACATACAGTGCATGTGACAAATGTCAATGTGTGCTCATTTAGCCAAAGTGCCTTGAATTGTTTGCACAAATTAGTTTGTCCACAAGGTGGAAACATTGCACCAGCTTCTTGCTTCACAATTCCAAAAGAAGCAGATGAGATGAGAACAAAAACAAACATGGGCTGTGTTTAGGTCCAATTTTTTGTTGGACATTTTTTGACCCTCGTCTGTTGACAAAGTTGAATGCATTTCAAAAAAATATTTGTGTTTGTCAGGCACCAATAGGTCTGTGCAATGTGGTACTAAGATTTTAGATTTAGATTTTTTGGTACTTAGATTTTTTAATCCTGGAAATGTGTTTCCGTCTTAGATTTTAAGCACTTTTTTTTTTTATATATGGACATTGTGGGGTTTACATACATATATATATTTTTAAATAAAATATTCCAAAATTTGCATAATAAAGTATGTGTGAAAAAATAGTGCAGGTCAGTCAGTTCCAGGAATTTTCACAATTGCAGGACTTGGATTGCAGACAGGTCTAGATCGTAGAGATCGTCACTCATATGAACAAGCTCCAAGTTGTCTCCGATTTCTGTTTTTTGACGGCAAACTTCATTAAGATGATCTCCTGTAGCTCAAGCAGCAGATTGTGGGGGTTTGATGGGTTTGATTCCTTGAATGCAATTTACAATTGTCTGCCAAATACATAAATGTAAATCCTTTAGCTGAGTGTATATGTTACTGTATATGCACTAACGCATAACAGTTGGTGAGTGGAAAATCAGGGATAAAATAGTGTAATTTATGGGTGGCTTAAGAGATACCCGCATCTTTATTTTAAACAACTACAAAAGATATGTTTTAAAACATAACCTCTGAAGAGAAATAGCACAGAAACTGCAAGAGGATGAAACAAATATATACAACTTTAGTTGTTACTTTGAAAGGTTATGCATTAGTGCATGTACATTAGCTAATAATCCTTTAGGTGAGTGTATGTAAAAAAATTATGCAGACCTTGGGTTTTGAGCTTTCACATAAAAGCTTAAGTATATTTTCATTATGCAGTCATGTTCATTATATGGAAAAGAGTGACAAGTTCATTCTTTCAAAACTCATCTTTTGTGTTCGATGGAAGACAGCAAAGTTATCCAGATTTGTAAACACATGAGAGTGAATAAAATAATTTTCATTTTTGGATGAACCATCACTTTAAGCTAATTGATATGAATTTCAATAACAAACAAAAGAACTGCGTAAAACGGAGTAAACACTTGAGCAACTGCAGTTTGTCACTGTCTCGTAGTGTCAGCGAGTATGATGATGATTCCAGAGATGTTGATATACTCTGCGGTCAGCCCACATAATGCGTAGCACATGCTCTGCAAGGTCAGTAGATATGACAGACGACCTCCCTCTCCTCCCTTCAGCATTACCATCAAACCTCTGCACATTTAAATCTTCCTTTTTGAATGCAGTTACAAGCAATTAATGCACTTGTAGTGTACTTCAAATCTTAAATATATATATATATATATATTCAGGGTTGTGTGTCAGAGGAGGCACAGAGAAAAAGGATCTTTAAAATTTGAACTCAAACAAACACTTCAGAATGATGAACAAAAAGGGCACATCTTGTGCAAAACAATAATAAACAGTCCATTGTGAAGTCCAACGGGAAAGGCACAGGAGGAAACACAACTTCAAACATTAGCATTGATGGACAAAGACTGAGGGAAACACAAGGTTGCTATACAGGAGCACTGATGAGGGAACAAGACACAGCTGACAAGACTAACGGTGTGATTATGATGGGACAGGTGAATGTAGAAACACTGGGATTTTGTTGTGCTGAACATATAAACTAAAGTTAATATACTTTTAATGTGCTTAATTGCAAATTAATTACAAATTTGTAATTACAGATACATTACATGACAAGTTTTGACAACAAAAAATATTAAAGTGTATTTTAGTAACTAAAAATGCTTGTCTACAGTATATTCGGTAGCACACAAAAAATATTTCAATGATAATAGTAGCAATTATGAAATTAAATTCAAGTCATTCAAGTTTAGCTATTTACATTTAATATAAATTAAGTAACAATTAAGTGTCAGAAAACCTCAGCTGTACAACATTGTAACAGCTTAAAATGAGCTATTTTGTTGAGTCACAATAAACTCCTCTTTATGAACTCCATCACAATTAAGCTATTTCTGATAATATTGAGATCATTCCTAAGCTAGTGTAGTCCGAAAATGAACTTTTGGGAGGATATCCACATGTTTCATCCAAAGTGAGCTCTAGAAAAAGACTTCCACCATTTTCATTATAAATACTACCTCTGACCAGCCATAGCAAATAGCAATATGCACCAACCTGTACATTTCACGTTTCAAATACATTAACAAAGAAAAAACAACTGTGCCTGTTGAGCAATAGGTAGGGTTGTAAGACTAATCTCACCGTTGCATTCAAGGAGTATGAAACCCAGAGGGGCATCAGGATGTCTCTGCTGTATCCGCTGATGTACGCACTGTGCTGGAGGATGCAGTAATCTGACTGCTCTTGAAGGACACGTGGGGATCCGTAAGGCAGATGAAGAGGCTTGACATTGACATCTATAATAGAATTAAAACAGAAAGTTTCACTATACGATATTGTCGATATGAACTATTCCTGATAAACAGTTTACTCACCAGAATTCGAGATGAGACGCTGGTTCAGACGGTTCACCTAAAAAAAGATTTTGGAAAAAAAAATTTTTATATGTTAAAATAAGCAACAAAAACATAAAATATATACACTGCCCGGCCAAAAATGTTGCTGTTTGGATTCAAAAAGGCAAATACTTAAGGATCATTGTTGCAGTGATTATTATGTTTGTAGCATGTTATTTATTCAGCAACAAATCTTCTAACACTAATTGATGGAGTGTGTACCTTTACATGTATGAACAACAATCATGTAGGAAGACACATCATAGCCAATTTCCAGGATGACAATGTCAAGATTCATCCGGCTCAAATTGTGAAAGAATGGTTGGGAGGGAGCATGAAGAATAATTTTCACACATGAATCAGCAGCTCTAGAGTCCAGATCTTAAATTCATTGAAAGTCTTTGGGATGTGCTAGAGAAAACTTGACCAAACATTGATGCACTGATATTTCTTAATAGAAATAAATGTTGTGATGATATTTCCATACTTTGTTTATTTGAAATATCACTCTGCATGATAATGCAAGTCTGTACTGTCACATTATATCACTTTAATGTATCCTCTTAGAATAAAATCCCTGACCCCAAAAGTAAACACTAAATCATTTGGAATGGTTAAGCACAAGCGGCTTGACTCACTTCCCTTGAAAAACTGGAAAGTTATGTCATTGTGACAAACCACGGGAAAAAATCAAGAAATCCAGACAACACCACAAAGCCAAAAGTGAATATGTTCTGTGGATCAACACAGAGAAACAAACAGCAATCATAACTTAAAGAAAATCCCCAGAGCTACAGTGTTACTCTCTGACAAAGACTGGAATGACATCCACTCTGTAACAACATTAACTGGAAAATGTAATGTACACCTGAAACTAGTTACCTTTTTTTCTGAATTGTAATAGGTAAAGATAATATAATTGGCTTTCCAAGTCAAAGCATCTCATGCAGTTCTGGTTGCAGTGCAACTGAATTTAATTTGTACAGGCTTAAACCCGCTGTTAGCAATCACAAATCAACAAGGGCAAGATAAAACTCCAAGAGTAAGGAGGATACATTGGGTGGAACCAAGAGGAAGCCCATCCTGTTTTTAGGAATGAGTCATCTAATAGCAACCAGTTCAAAGACACACAGGATTAAACCAAAAAGCAAGGCAGGCATTCGATTCAAAGCCTCTGTTTGGCCTTTGAACTGAACTAGTCTTAGCCTAAAAATGGTCTCACGCATGCTCAAAAATGTCCTTAGATAAAACAATGCAATAATAAAATGATGAATTAAAAAGTGTCCCTGTTATGCTTTTTCAAAATTACCTTTCATGCACTTTCATGCAGCTGTTTATAGATGGAAAATGTATACAAACTTCACGAAAAATAAAATGATTGTCCCCTGAAGGGAAAGAATTGATTCTTAACTGCCTAAATGAGTCATCAACAATTCCAGTCTCGCTTTCTTTTACATATCTACGTAACAATGTAACAAATGTGCATAATGCCCACCTATGGTCTTTACTGTCTCTCTGTGAATGATGTACTGTACTATATAATGATGTACTGTAACTTAAAACACTGTAGTGGTAGCTGAGGCCTGGAAAAGTTTGGTCTGTGTTTTCAATGTTGAGAAGATGCTGTTTTCAGCATCCGACATGCTCTGAAAGCAGTAGACCAATGACAATAGACTAAATCATCTAACAAACCTATTGTAGGAGACCTTGGAAACAAAATTAGGAACCTTCAATATAGTATAATAGGGGCAACTATGGGTACATCAGTATGCTAAATTATATAACCTTCATAAAAACAGAGAACCTTTGAAAAGGTTTCAAAAAATAAAAGAAAAAATATTTTTGATTACCCAAAGAACCTTTCAGTTTACAGTTATTAAAATAACTCTTTTTCTGTGTTAAGAACATATTAATGATATTAGAAAATCTTTTCCACTATAAAGAATATTTTGTGAAATGGAAAGGCTCCATGAATGTTAAAAGTTCTTTATGGAACCATCAATGCCAATAAAGAGCATTTATATTGTTTGATACATAGTGTGAAAAGGAAAACATGCGCTTTAGAAGATGCATTAACAAATTCATTTTTAATCATTTCATGATGTCCTGCTGTTCAGTGTTGTCTCGATTGGTTTTCTTCTACTTTGTGTGTTTTTGTTCATGGCTTTTGAGGACAAGCACACACCATGCAATCTCTCGCTGCTGGAATCTGCGTAATTTGACTTAATCTTAAATGACAGACGAATTTGTATCAAACTACCATAGAGTTTGATTAGAGGCAGGGCCTTTGACATTAAAGGCAAAATATATAAGAAGCAGGTGCTCCTGCCTTTGACAAGTTGATTAAACTATTTATTTTGACACCATAACTATACACAATTATATACTGTAGTTGCATTTTAGTATAGTAATTTAGCATTGCTGTATCTGCGACCCTATAAGAACATCCACATTAACATGCTTTACATAACGAATCATAGAATGAAAAATGCAGAAGCCCAGATAATGTCTTTGATGCAAACCTCAGTCTCAGTAAGGGAGTCACAAGTGCAGCCGCGGGGGTCACGTAGGGTCCCGCTAACAGGGGTGCATGTGGATGGAGCAGAGCGCTCTGCGGGGTACACCGGCTGATGGGGTGGGTTCTTCAGCAGATGGTTTAAACTGCCATGGGTGCCGTTATTGGGTGCTGGAGAAACACCCAATAAATCTAAAGAGAAATAAACAGAATTGCATGGATGTTCAGATGCTTTTTACCAAAGCTACTTACGACACACAAATCATGTTATTGGGAGGCAGCCAAGAATAGTTGTAGCATATACTGTAGCTTTAGTAAAATATGCAGAATTGTAATGTGAGTTAAGTGCTTGGGAAAGCATCTCTTGATTCCATTAAATAGTAAAAGTCTGTTACCATCCAAGCAGCCCAAATTAAACTCTACAAAGTCCCTTAAAAGTTAAAGACAAACTGGGTCATGCTGTTTTATTTTGCATTGTCTTGTTATTTGGCATTTAGTTGGGTAGCGTGAGGCAGAGCCTAAAAAAGCCTGTGTCTTACGCCAAATGTGTGAAAGTTGGCAACCATATAACATCCTGGTGACAGATACTATTTGTGGCCTCAAATACCTTTTCAGGGCACTTTCAGTATAGTGTAACTAGAGCGAATAGGCAAGCAGAGTGGGTGATAAAACCAGACATTATGTAACAGTGTTGAGGAAGCTATGAAACTGCAGCCTGTCTAGCTACAAGCTGGTCCTAATTTAAATTAGTTCATCTACAGTCATTCTACACTTTAAAAAGTTCTTAGCTACACCTAAATAGTATCTTTTTAAATATAACAGTAAGATTAGATCTGAGACAGTGACAGTATTAAAGTTCACATGAAATCAAAATTCACTGTATACAAAAATTCACTTCAGTATTTTCGAAATGCATGTTATTGATCTCACTATGAAAGATTCACCCATGTAGGTTATAATAAAGTCCTCCTGTAGTCAATCATATCCCTTAACTCCTCTTTGATCACCAAAATGACATATTTAAAAAAATTGCTGTGAAAAAGTTATTCATCCCTTAATATAGCTTGAATGTAGTGGTAACTCTACACCCTTGCATCATTTAGTGTACATGTAACTTAGCCTCGCCTCCACTCACTCATACAGGGTCATCTACAAGTCAATGTATCAGAATGGTAATGCATTTTATGTGTTACACTCCACAATGTCAGACACATAACGGTAATTAATATAATTAGCCTTTTGCTTGACTACGATATGAAACAGCTAATAATGTGTTTCTAATATTACACAAACCATGTTCTAAAAATCTGCATCCTCAAAACGTTTTGAACATCATAGAACATCAGTGGAGAAAGGCATCAAAACATCATAATACACATCATTTACATAATCATTTCATGAAGGTATCATTGCGACTTTAGCTTTTCAGGAAATCAACTTCCAATAAACAATTATAAACCACCATACATTTTTTTTATGAAGTTATAGAGCCCCTGATGTGATATTTCCATCACCATGTCCAAAATAACTAATATGTCTTGTTTATTTAAATCGTCATATACTGTAAAAGCCATGTCACACTTGCAATTACGCTGTAGTTAATGTTGGGGAGAGACTCGAGCAAAACTGGTGAATCAGTTTATGAATGGGTTCATTTAACAAAGTGACTCACAAAAAAGAAAATAACTTCCTTTGAATAAGAGAAAGTGGACATTGTAGGCGAGTGATTATGACTTCAGTTACTTGGCTGTAAAGTCGTGGGCACAATTCAATGCGACAAAAAATAGCAATTTGGCATTTTTTTGTTGCCAAGTTAGTGGCGTCACTAGTTTTAGTTACTCTCCAACTGATGTGTCAGAGAATAAGATGCCAATAATGGCCACTTTGTTTCGAAGTGGGTCACTAAAGTCCTTGATGGAAGATGTGACGGAAAAGGAGTCTCATTGTTCTGCACTTCAATACTTCTCTTGAATTTAAGCCAATATGAGAGTATAAACATTCCAGTTGACATTAGTATATGTTGTTAAATATGAAATATTTTATAACTGAGACAGAAAGTATTAATATATTGAAATCATCATAATTTATCTTTTAATACGTTGTTCCAAATCTAAGACAAAGAAAAGGAATCATAAACGATACACACTGCAGTGTGCAGCACATTTTAGCATTAGCTAAAACAAGGACAAAATTCCCATTTGTTTTAACAGCAGTTACTCACCGTTGTGAAAAAAGCAGTTCACTTTGTAATCATGCCAAATTAAAAGTAATAAACTGAAACGTTTATTTGTATGTGTTTACTAACATACTAAAGCACCTTTAACATATTTGATTTATGATTTCATCTGTAGTATGTTATTTTGTATTACATTTAAAGTAATACATATTTTAAAGCCACTAAATTGCAACTTTATTATTATAAATGTGCACTAACAAATATATTTAAATAGTTGACACACAAGTTTCAATATAAATGATACTGAAAATTATTTTTGTATACCATAAATGTTTATTTTACAGACAATAGAACTATGAAATTTCATATAAATATGTACTTAAGGCTTACTTAAGACCAAAAACGGTTAATTGCATTAATTCTAAATTTAAACTATAACACATTTTTACATTTAACATGCAATTAAGTACCCAAAAACATAACATTCAGTTTTCACATAAGTATTGAAAAGTTTTCTTTTTAAAAGTATGCTAATGTGTTCTTTTCCCACAAGGGCAATTAACACTCTAGAACTGTACTAGTGGCTAACCAGAGCTGAGATTTCAAAGATGTATATGTTGCTTGCCAATAAAGAAAAGAAAAAGTGCAAAATTGCTCTCTTCCTCTTGATGGCGTAGTTATGGTGGGCTAACTGAAATATGCTAACCAGCCAAATTTCAACCATCAGTTCTGAGGGTCTCCAGGAGGAGCAACAGCAACAACCTTCACAGCTCTGTGAACCATAACACTAGATGACCTGATGAAAGGAACTTATTTCAAAAATTCATGATAACAAACAGAAAACAGAACTTACCGCATAGGAGGTTGTACACTTCAATGTTCTCAAAGGGAGCCACAGTCGTTTTATAATGAATTCCTGGTCCATACCCAATAAAAATGGCCTGCAAACAGTAACTCTTGCATTTAGTTAATAAAATCACACTTAAATACAAATACTTAGTATAACTATATACTATAAACTATACTTAGTTTACATCTAGGATTTGCAAACATCTGGTTGTCTTTCATTTGTTTGTTCTCTCTAAATATCAGTCCATCCGTCCATCTATCCATCTACGTATCTATTTATCTATCACGCGTGCATGTACGATGAAGGCACAAAGACAATGATGAAAGAAACATATTCCTTTTATTCAACAAAACCAGATTACAAAGACTCACACTACACAGTACTGACGAGAACAGACACTGACTAAGACAAAGACAGGGCTTAAATACACAGAGGATGATTAGGGAAAAGGGAACAGATGACAAGACTACTAAAGTAATTAGTAACAAGACATGACATGAGGAGGAACAATGGGGAACTAGCAGAGTCACAGTTATGTCTTCTCTGTCTTCGTGGTTGTCATGTTTATCTATCTATCTATCTATCTATCAACCATGAAGACAGGGAAGACATAACTGTGACTCTATCTATCCATCCAACCATCCATCCATCCATCCTTCCATCCATCTATCTGTCTGTCTGTCTGTCCGTCCGTCCATCTGTGTCCGTCTGTGTCCATCTGTCATGTTCAAAATTCTAAAATTACTTCAAGCTTAAAACTATTTCAAACTTAAAACTTTCAAATGTTAAGGTTTTAAAACATCTTCAATGTTTGTCTTTATCTAATTTTAGCTAGTTATTGTCTACTATTTCATAAAAAGCAGTCGTTTCTGAGAAAAGATTATTTGTTAGCAGATGCCACTTACGGTAACATTTTGTTATTTAATGCAATGACAATTAGACATTTTTTAAAGTGTGGCTTTAGTGTCCAAGCACTATTTGAGGCCTCTGGATCTGTCAACAAAACACCCACAATAACTCCAAAAACACAGACCACAGGCAAAAATAACTAAAAGCACTTATTTTGATTTGCAGTCACAGAGAGACACACATTCCACTCGCCTCTGGCTGAAGCACGGAACATTTGAGCGGTGGAAACAAGACTGATCTCATTTTCTTGACACTGAGTAACAAAGACGAAAATGATCTTCATTCCGCCTAACAGGAGATTTCACTATCACTAAGATGGCCTAAAATAAAGCTCTTGTCGTAAAAAAACATCCCTGTGTTTGTGACTAGCTTGTGCAATTTACCTCAATCAGTTAGATCACTGCCTCTTAAGAGTTCCTGTAAGATGTTTTTCTAAGCCATAGCAGCTGGATTAGACATTCCTAGACAACCACATAGACCGGGGGCACAGATGGCTAGAAGTACACCCACGTCACAGACATAAACAAGACTTTGTCAAAGGTCCAAAATGTGGCTTGAGCGTATGTTTAAAACAGCAGTCTGAACACCTTCCAGTTTGAAGGAACTACTATGTGTGAATCTGGCACAAGGGAGTTATTCTCAATAGACAAAAGTTCACTTAAAGGGCATGCCTGGATTCTTCTCAGTTTTGGTTGAAAGACCCATGCTATCTTAATCCCCTTCATGGGAATTTACCCAGATCTTTTAATATGAATTCAGTGTAATCCTCATCTAAGTACTTAGTCTCCTAAACCTCATTACACTCCATCACAGAAGCATTTGACCAGAGCTTCAAGCAGAGACTGAAAATAGAAATGTTTATTGGTGTCTATGACAGATTTAAGCAATATTTTCCTCTAGATTTAGGGGATCATGCTTAATTTTGTGGATAAGGGTTTTTGATGAAGGCATGGAAGCCAAAAGAGAAGAAAATGCAAGAGAACTTAAGGGGCAACTATATTCTTGAAAATAAATAAACCAATAATGAAAAAAAAATGTACAAGGGACTGAGACTAAAGAAGTAAAAACTAATTAAAACAATATATTTTTCAAATTTGCTCTTCATTTTACAAACATTAAAACATGAAAAACATAAAAAGTGTGCGTAAGTGTATTGAAAGTGAACTTCAAATCTTAAAAGTGTATTTTTAAAGTGTACTTGCAGGTAATATAATATGAAATAAAGTGAAATTACTGTCATGTTTTTAATGTATCTTAAAGGGATAATTCACTAAAAATGTCTTTGTTCAACTTTTGTTCATCTTCGGAACACAAATATAGATATTTTTATGATATCTAAGAGATTTCTGTCGCTCCATTTACAGCTATGCAAATACCACTTTAACGCTTCAAAAGGTTCATAAAGAGATGTTTTCTGGAGACATTTTCTGAAAATACTCAATTTATATGATACACAAAGGTAATTTAGGCTTTTATTTGCATATAAACATTCATCTGTTGGGGTAAACAGAAGCTCAAGCATGTTTATGTCACATTTGAGCTTCCGCAAGAACCAATGAGGTTCATTCTTGTGTTACATAACACAGTTGATCTTAAACTGAGTTAAACTGCTCAATTCATATAGATTAGTATCTCTACTTTTTGGTAGAGATACACTTTTTTAAAGAAACTTTTTAGTTTTTGAACCATCAAAGTGGTTGTTGCATAGACTGTCAATGGAGGAACAGAAAGCATGATTTCATCAAAAAGATCTGCGTTCGTGTTCTGAAGATTAATGAAAGTGTTCCGGGTTTGAAACGACATGAGGATTGGTAATTATTGACAGGAAACTAACCCTTTAACAAACATCTGAAAAGTGCATTTTGTAATAATCTCAAATTAAAGTGTGACTTTACAGTACTTTTTAAATGATGTTTTGGGAAGGAAGGGTATTTGAACTGCCAGTTTCAACACAAAGGGTTAAAAAAATCTATTGAAAACATCTGCCAAAGACATCAATATCAAGACTGTGCTTGCAATTTGTTTCCTTTATTTACATGTATAATAAAAGACAAATGCTTTTAAAGTGCTTTGACAGCATTTTAAAAACCAACCTGCATGTTCTTGAAGACATTATCTGAACCATGGAAGCCACCACTGCAGTATTTGATTTCACTCGGTTTGCTGTTGACCAAGAAGAACAATAAGTTACATGCCAGGTTAAATGCTAATTTTAACACTTAACACTTTATTTCGATGGTCTTTTACCTTTACTCAGGAGTTTGCAACTACATGTTGATTAACAGTATTAGTAGACTGCTGGCTTAATATCTGATAACACTTTTTTATGCTTCTCCAACAGACATTCCACACTGACTATAAGTAACTTTCCAAATACGTCATCTTATTCTACTAGCCCAAACCCCAACAGTCTACTAATACTTTAATGAGAGTTAGCGGAATGTTTCAAGTGGCCTATCGAAATAATGTGCAATCAAATCTTCAAATGTCTTCAATCAAATCCTAGTTTTCAAGGAATGGTTAACACATTGATCAACTATAGGTCAAACACATCAGGTTTTAGAAAAAAAATAATACTTTGTTAGGATAGATTTTCTTCATCATAACGCTTGTTTTGATATGACAAGCATCAAACTTACAGTGCTGCTTGCCATTGTGCCTGCATATAGAGATGTGCTCTCTCGATACGGATACTATTTGCAAAGTGAAGGCGTTTAGGGAGGTGTTCCTTCAGATACGGCCTCATGGGCTGATCAGGTTCTCTGCACTTCAAACAGAAATAAAGAAGGAAAGAATAAAGGTTTCAGCACGATTGAGTAGAAGATATGGTTTATAAGTGAGGTGTGGGGATGAGGTTTTATAGGAGGGTCATACCGAAAGATTCTTCACCAGACCTTCATAATCAACTGTCGGGTAAATACAGGGAAAGAGAAGTGATGGATTGTTTTGACTTTTGACATAACACTTTTTATACATGAGTGTTTCTTTAACTATGCATGATTTAGGCTCGCCTTTTATACACATGATATTTACACTACCGTTCAAACGTTTGGGGTTGGTAAGATGTTTTTGAAAGAAGATGCTCACCATGGCTATATTTATTTGATTAAAATATTGTGATATATTATTACAATGAATTAAAATGTAATGTATTCTTGCATTATACATATAGTTTTTTTTCTTTCATCAAAATAATCTTACTGGCCCCTAAATATTTGACAGAGTACATAGATTGTTTTTACTTATTTCATACACAACACTAACTTCTGATATAACTTTGTTAGGAACAAAATTTTGTGGATCTGTCGCAAATTATGTAAACATTTTAAAACATTTTATATAAATCACATAATAATATGATATATGTAATATAAAGTTTTATATATGTATGTATTTAGATCATCATAGTTTTTCTGTAATCATTCATTTTTTAAATGAAGAATTGTATGTTTTATATGAAGGGAATAAAAAAAATAAAGTCTACATGTGGCATATGGAAAATGAATTAATAATCCATTTTAAAGTTAGAATATTAACTTTATACCAAAAACTGTATTAAAAAATAAAAAAATGTATTAAATTTATTATTAATGTATAATCAATTGCTGCAACAAAGTCTATAGTTGAAGAAACACTCAAAAAGCAGTGATGTGGTGGGCCAATCTATCTGCTTACATGAAAAGAACTCATCAGGCAAATTTCTGGGCCGGACTCTCGCTGCAGGTCCCTGGATGACAGTGAGGTCATCGGTGTTTTCCAGATAATCGGAGACATATGCAGCTTTCTTACATGACGCCTCCTCCATCCCTGCATATTTTATAATCAACGAGAGACATAAGCATTCTAAATGAACTAAATTCACAGGTTACACATTCAATTTTGTTCATGAATTCATGATGTATTCACCCCCATATCATCAAACAAGTATAAATTCTTTCTTTGACAACAACAATTTGTGAGTAAAATATATTTGTGATGATTATTGATTTAAAACATTAAGAACAACTAAATGTGTTCAATGTAGTGTTATAACATAAAAAAAAATTCTCTCACTAAAGTGTCAGAGAAAGCGTATAATTCACTGACAGTAAATGCTTACAGCAAAAGCTCTCCTCCTCTCATTATATTCTTGAGCGAGTACTAATTAAACATCAGTGATGCAACTGAAGTGCAGCACATCAAAACATACAAGCTCAATATGCATTCACAATCCCTCCAACCACAAAGACAGGTTAACCACACAGACAATTAAAAACCCCAGAGTCAAAATTAGTGTGCTAGCAAGCCTCATGGTGCACTTCAAGGCCAGGAGACACATGTGCAATCCCACACGCCTTTAATTTGCCCCAATCAAGACACACGTCAAACAGATGTCACTGCTGATGAACTTCTGTGTCCACCCAGTTAGGTTGGAACCAGCCATATTGTAGCATCATTGAGATACTATTCTAATTTTCTATGTTTTGAATTAAAAAAAAAAAATTTTTCTGTAAGTCAAGGTATTAATCTTTTATTGCATGCATTGTAATTTTCATTATTTTATCATAGTCATCAATATTAAGTATTTTTTAAATATGTTAAATTTTTTTTTTCAACTACTGTAACAGTATCCTACTCTGAAGTAGGAGCTAATTTAGTCCACCCAAAAGACATTCATATAACTAAAATTGTTCACAGTTCCATCGCTGTGAACATGCCAAAAAGTGGGTACTTCCACCAATAGTTATAGTAACTATGTATATGGTCCTCCTGTGCAAAAGCCCTTAACTCTCAAATAAGTGTTAGTTGTCGTGTAAGTGACTTGTAATTAACAAAATTCTAAAGTAGTTAATTTTGTGGTTAACAACATTCTAAAATGACTAAAGGTGACCATACAAATAGTGTTACCAGTGTTACCAAATAGTGTTAACTCAATTATAGCCAATGATCTGTCTATTAGCACAACACTTTGTTCACACAAACAATTTATGGATGATAAATATAATAAACCATCACAATACTTACCGTGGTCAGACAACAGGACCAGATTGACACATCTGTGCAACTGTCTCTGCTTGAGACCCTCCATCAACAGTCCAATGAGTCTGTCAACATTCAGCAAAGCCTCAATTACCTGCAACAGAAAGATTAATCACAATTTTGAAAGAAAATTTTACCTTTTTAACGACAATTTAAAAATTCAGTTTTTTATGTTTCTTCTGTGCAGGCGTGAGAGCAAACCACTGATAGTTATATTAATCATTGCAAATTATCCTATGTTGTGTACACTTCATATTAACAAAGTAACAATGACTGTGTTCATATAATGCTTCATAATCTAAATCAGACATTTGCCCCCAAACTTAACAGAAGTTTGTCAATTATGTTGCTCATGTGGTTTGTTTCGGTATACCTGGCTACTCATTGGTCCATACCGATGACCCATAGAATCAGGCTCTTCAAAGTATAAGGTGTAAAAGTCAGGCCTAAAACAGAGTATACACTGAAAATCACTTAAAAATGACATCTAAATTAACTGATTGTATTGTAAGTCAAAAGCACTATTTAATATCACCTAAATACATACATTTATAGCACACATCTTTAAGGGTTACGTCTAGGCAGAACAAACCAAACCAGTAGGCCTAACTTAAAACAAAATGACCAAAAGATAATGGAAATAAACAATATTACCTTTCACCTTCAGGTAAATGCAACCATTCAAAGATTTTTGCCATCCTCTTTTCAAATGGAATTTTCCTAAAAAACAAATACAGTATGTCTTTGCTCTTGGAGTGTTTCAGATCAGAACAGATATTATTATTATTATTAATTAATTTAGAAATCTTGATTGAAATAATCTTGATGCCCATTGTTTAAATAATCTAACTTTTTTTTACTTTTGATGGCTGTTACTAAAAACCGTGATATAGTCTACTGAGTTCAGCAGAAGCCTGCATTCTGTTATATTATGTGTGTGACCTGCTTCAAAGGGTTAAAACCTTTTGAAATATACTGTAATATGAAGAGTTGCTGTCAATCCTATTTTTTATGGGAATTATAGTCAGTCCTCAAAACTGAAATCCATGCTGAAAATCCATGACCATGTTAAAACAATGTGGTATTGTAAATATCCACCTGTCATATTTCACCCAGAAATTTGGGTATTGTCCATTGATTTTCACATCGGATCCAGGCCAGAAGAAAGTTGCCGTTTTCAGTTGGTTTCTCATAGCTGTGAGCCAAACCTAAAAACAATCAAAGGAAGAACTGAATGAGAGTGCTGGAAAAAGATCAAGTGCAGAAATTATGTCATTTTATTAGTTACTAGTTGCAGCGTGAATAACATGTTGCATTAAACGCTACTTGTAACAATTTTTCTGCAATTCTGCTTTCTAAAATAACTTTATTCATGTTGAGGCAGTGTTATTTTAGTATCTGTGATATAATATTTATTTTAATTTTAGTTAAAGTTTTAGGAATTTTGTTGTGTGTTTCTATATATATATATATATTAATTTTTTTTTTTTTTTTTTTTTTTTACATATGTCTACATAGTTCCCATTTATGTGAACTCAAGCTGCATCGAAATGCTAGGGGAATGCCTTGGCATGTAGTCTCATGAAGCACTGTGAAATCGATCGTGCGATTGTGGAATTATCGCCGCGGGTCGGTGACGTCCTGATCCAGGATCATAAAAGGGCGCCGGAAACCAGAAGCGGCAGCTTTGAGTGTCTTCAGCAAAGCTCTGTGTCGGTTGTGTTTGTGTGAAGCTAGTTGAGCTGTGTGTGTGAAACAAAAGTACACCTTTCCCTAGCTAGTTTAAAGACAAGGGACTTCCACACCTTTTACAAAAATGGCGAACCAACAAGTTTTAGAGTGTGTGCTTCCCCTGCCCTCACTAGAGCTGGCAGGGTTACACACCTCTTATGTTAGACTAGACCTCTCATATTAGTTGGAGCACTGCACGCTGCGTCACTCTGCTCCTCAAATTTAAAAAATATATATAATTACCTTGTTGGTTTCAAAAACTGTTTGCCACCCATGCTTGCATTCTCAGGGCTCGAATCCCCCTGTTGACAAGGCTCAGTGGTGATCTTTGTTTCAGGGTTCGCATGATAGGAAAACATTTGGATCTGGCAGCGGGGTTTGAGACATGCTCCTTATCTCAGCCCTTACCTGGCAGATCCGTTCCTATGCCTGGATCCGGAGGCATGCTCTAGGGCTGTTTCTTCTGACCAGGCAGGGGCACACTGACGCTGCAAGGATCCAGCTTTGAGGAGTTGGACGTGTTAGTGTCAAGGCCGGAGAGGATGTTTCGCCATCTTCCTCGTCAAGGTCATGAATCGCGGTGTCTCGCGACTAAGCATTAAAAAATATTACTGCCAAGACCAGGAACGCTAATCCTAATAAATGCATCTGGATGAACATCTCCTTCGCAATTCCATCCCAGCATCAGAGGTAAATCCCCGGCGCTGCCCACCAAGTCATGCGGGTCACTTTACTCTCGTGCTTTACAAGCTGAGCTGCTCGGGGACGAGGACTCTTTCTCCAGGCCGCTAGGGAGTCGGTCTCTTTGAGAAGTTGGCCAGTCCAAGAAAATGGCTATGGCAGCTACGGAGAGGTAAAAAAAGAAAGAAGTCCCAGCCACAGCCTCATAGCTCCTCTCCAAGGGCCGCTCAAAGTATGGTGTCGCCACCCATTACCCCCTCAAGAGAACCCGGAGATCGGGCCAACGCTCTCAGGCTCAGCCTCTGGCATGAGGATGGATATGAGGACCTTTCTTGCCACTAAGCAGGCTAAGAGCATGAGAACCTGACGCTAGTGTGCCAGGCCTCACTAGGGCGATCTTTCCCAACTGTCGCCCCTGAGTCAGGTTGCTCTGAGGGAGTTGCTCCCTCCGAGGAGAGTCTCAGATCACTTAAATCAGGCGTTCCCCAAGAAACCAAGCCCTGTGGTAGTAGCTCTTCAAGTTCCAGCTTCAAGAAGCTGGTTCTCTCAGAGGACTTTCTGGTTGTGTGCGCACATTCCAGATGTCTCCTTTTGGGTCCTGCTAAGGAGCTACCTCAAAGTTGTCCCAAGGAGTGGCATCGCCATTCACTACTCTTTCTTCTTTGTTAGCTTTCTAGTGAGTACACTTGGGGCTCCTAGGAGCAACGCCTAAAAAAGGGGTTATTCTAATGCTTGTCTCATCACAGCATGCCAGGCTCAGAGAGTGGAGGCCTAACACAACAACTCTCTGAAGTTGAGAGGAGGCTGGAATGCTGTGCTCTCAGAACATTTGTGAGGGCTTCTTGTTATTACACTATTCTACCAAGAAGAGGCCAAACACCGCTTACCATTGCTAGGCGACCTCAGGTGGGCGTTGCCTGTTTCTTTGTGCACCATATAGCCGGTGGGGTGCCACTCTCACCACAGAAATAACGCAGACACAGATTGTTACAGAGGCGGTTCTTCTGGATTCCATTCAAAGAAACTAAATCTCTATCACAAGAGGAGGTCTGCTCTAGATACTGGCTCTAATGATGGAGGCCTCGGCACTGTGATGCCCAAATTTAGGGGAGGGGGAGAGGAGGCTACCCCAGCCAGAGGGAGTCTCTGACTAGAAGTGGCCTGAACGACACTCACCACCTAACTAAGTAACGCCCCGGGCAACTCCAGGAGGCCGAAGAGGGGCCTGCAAATCGAGAGTGTCAGGGTGTAGTTGCTTTAAACACACGGTTTATCTTACCAAGCTCTAACTGCAAAGACCTCATATAATCATCTACATGCCTCAACCGCCAGACTACCTGAAACATCATGGGTCCACTAGAGTTGTGGGGGTTAGGGCAGGTGTTAGTTAGCTCCTGAGTCAGCAGGACACACATCTTTATGCTTGCCCCAGGCTTCCTCCCAGTGTAGCTTTCTCTTTCACTGGGCTTCCCGCCTTCTCCACGACCCACCCCCTGAGGGGGGAGGTGCACGAGAGGTGGTACTAGCTTTACGGCCTGCCCGTCAGTCCTCGGATCAGGCTAGCCAGCCCCCTGTGTGGCCTGAGACCTGGGGCATGGCCGGTATACATATACATGTTCTAATTGTGGCTGTGCACACGGCCACGCCTTCTAATGCCTCACAACCACTGCCTCGACAGATGTCCCAAAGAACTTGTGGGGCAAGACCAGTGCATCAAGAAGGAAATATTTATTTTTGACTTCCCGAAGTCAGCCATTACCACCATGGCTGCCATGGAGCAACATAATGCTGCGACTTTGTGCTTGGTGGCACGGAGAGCCAAGTCTGTGGTATGGCACAATGTAATATCAATATGCAAAATATTAAAAAATTGCTTTTGAATGCACACTCGTTTTTACTTTTACTTTCCAATTCGCAATCACGCATACTCTGTGTATATAGAGCGGCAGTACTGACCACACATTTTAAAATACAAGATATTTGTCATTGACATTCAGGAGCTATTGCACACCAAATGATCTGATATTGTCCTGTCAGTCATCTCTCCTTGCTATCTTCACATGACAAGTGAAATCTTATGTACTGACATAATGTAACCAATAATTTGGATTTAGGCTTTGTGGCATATCCTTAGTTGCTACTATAGTGAGGTTCATATGGTCATGAAGCACTTCATGACCATAGTCAAGCATGTACGCCTAAAGTCAGAAACCACAAAGCCGTATCTGTAATTACTGTACAAGGCAATATATAAGATGGATTCTAACCCAGTCTTCAAGGTAACACAGGATACCACTGAATGTGAACATCTTGCATACTTAAGAGACCATTAGTTGAAATGATTTAGTCTCAAATGTCAACAATAGCCACTTTTTTCAAATTTCTAGATCTCCTACTAAAAGCCCTCACACTGCACACATTTCAGCACCATGGGTGGGGCATAACAAAGGTGTGTAGCTGACAGTCAAGCACGGAAATTAATAAGGAGGACTAGTGTTCCCATTGGAGAGTTTAAGGAAGTTCAGAAGACACCAACGAGAATACAAAATACATACAATGGATGTATTTTTGACCACTTGCTTCATATTTGATTGCAAGCATGAATAGATTGCAGTGCGTTTAACATCTGTGCACCACCCTTCGTTACCCTCAGACAGCTGTCTTAGTGAACTCTAAAGATATTTATGTTTAGGGTGGTAACAGAGGATGGGTGTAACTTTTCTCTTAACCCACACTGATACAGATGATTCTATTTGTTCCAACAGTGCCTACCAGCAGCTCAATAATAAAACAGGAATTTGAAAAATATATTTTATTGAAGAATTATGATTGTCACATTCCAAGCCCAACTCTGACGTACAAAAAAAGGAAAGAATTATTTTGTATTGGGTTTGGTGTACTTGTGTACTAGTTAATACTATTTCACAGTTGTTTAAATAATAATTCGTTTTTTTGTCTTTTTTTACATAAATATTATAATTAATATTTTAAAAAGACATATATTAATATATTAATATACTTATATTAAAGTTTATAAGTTTCAATAAACGTTAAGGCCTTTTGAAAATCATTTATTTTATGTAAACTAAATTAAACATTGATTAACAAAATGGTTTTAGTTACAATTTAAAAAACTTTGTTTCATACAAATAATCAGGCAGTTAAGGGTTGAGATACAGTATGTGTACTGAATAACTGTATATTTGCAGACAGTATATTTTATTTGTATTATATGTCATTTTGTGAATATTAATATATAATATAGCCAATAAAAATCTAACTGTAGTCTGATGGGCATTTTAAAACATGATACAGTACTTTAATTTTTGGAATCTGATTACGTAATCCAGATTACATATAATCAGTTACTACCCAGTTCTGAATGCAGATAAAGTTGGACAGAAAATATATCTAACATTATGTATAGAGCTAAATCAAGCATATCATTTTTTTTGTTTAATTTGTGTGCATATACTCACTGGCTCACCCAGATACCATAAGGGGTTGAATTTCTCATCAACTTTCAAACTGAAAGACGCATTACGAGTGACATCATACATCTTATTGTCCACAATTCCATGTGATTCTGGATACAGACCCTGTAAACAAAAAGTGTTTTATGAAAAGTGATTTAGTAACTACATGGTCTTACCCTCATTGGCATAAATAAAAAGGGATTTAAATTGAACATATAACATTCTTTTCTATCTGCTACAGAAAGCAACAAGTGTCAAACATTTTGATACATACAGTAGGTCTTTGTGAGCAATTGTGGATTCATTTATGCCTGTCACTTACTGTCACTATAGTGTAATGATTTGGGAAGGTCTTGGTGGGATAAGCAGGTCGCATATATGGTGTGGAGGTTCCACATTTCCCTGAGGAAACAAAACATGGCATTACCTCAACCACTTAATCTGGTGAACTGGTTAATATAACTACTGACTGTCAACCAGGCTGCTAGGGCCCACTAGGGGGCCTCAGTAAACTTCCAAAGAGGTTTCAAAAAGGGTTAGTTTACCCAACAAAGAAAATTATCCCATAATTTACTCACCCTCAGGCCATTAGGTGTATATGACTTTCTTATTTTAGCTAAACACAATAGGAGTTTGAAGCCCAAAAAAACCCATCCATCCATCCATCCATCCATCCATCCATCCATCCATCCATCATATAAGTACTCCATACAGCTCCAGGGGGGGGGGGGGATTTCTCTTCAGCCAGAACCCGATTCGCATACAGCCATTACCGGAAGCTAGTGATTATAGTTTATAGTTTACAAAAATGTATCACTTCACTTCAGAAGGCCTTTATTAAAGAGTTATATCACACAAACATTTAAATTCTGTCATTAATGACCAGCAAGCTCGTAAGACCTTTAAGATAGAATTAAGAATTTTTTCATGAAATCCAAGAGCTTCCGACGCTTCATATCATTAAGGTTGAACCACTGTGGACTACAGTGCCACATGAACTATTTTAGAAAAATCTTTACCATTGTGATAAAGTTGCTGTCTATGGGGGTCAGAGAGCTCTGAGTGTTCTGAAGGTGAATGAAGGTCTTACAAGTTTGGAACAATATGAAGGTGAATATTTAATGACAAAATTGCATTTTTGGGTGAACTAATCCTTTAATCTCCTGGAGCCGTATGGAGTCATTACTTTTATGAAGGATGGAGGCAGTTTCTGGGCTTCAAAATCGTATGCACCATTCACTCCCATTTTAAAGCTTGAAAGAGCCAGGATATTTTTCAGCCAAACTCTGACTGTGAAAACCTAAGATGGCTTGAGGGTGAGATCCTTTTAATTTTTGGGTGAACTAACCCTTTAAAATTATTTTAAATAAGACATATAGTATAGTAGGTAGTCTAATTAAAATAATGTGCTCTCTAGACCTAGAAAAATAGTTTAGTTTTCAATTTATTTTTTAAATACTTATCCTTAAGCCTTTATCTAGTGAATCATGAAAACTGTCACAGTCTTGTCTCACATTGTTCCCTTCCAGGTCCCTTTATGTATCTTCCAGGTCCTGCACGGTCCCGTCTGTGTCTAATCACTGCCTAAGTCTCAGCTGTTGCTAATCCCGTGTTTGTCAATACCCTCCTGTGTTCCCATGTCTTTGTCTCTTGTTAACGTTGTGTACGCGTGTGTGGATGTTGATTTTATTTTAAGATATTATTAGATATTGTAGATATTATTCTAAGCGGTTTGCACAAGTCAGCCATTTTGTTTATATTTAAAATCTTTTGTTTTTGCTATCAATAAAGGCTGTTTTCGTTGGAACCTGTTCTCCTTGTCTCCCTGCTCCGCATCGCACACACACCCAGTTGCGTAACAAAAACTGGAAAATTCAAACAAATTCAATAATTAAAAGAATGAGATCCCTGAAGAACATTCAGCTCTTAGCATTTCTGTAATTCTGAAACTTTATTATTATTATTTTCTTTAAATTATTTATTAATTATTATAATTTAATTTAATATATGGATGCTCTTATTTTTCTAAATGAGAAAGTATTGTAACACAAAACTCTTGTTACTACAGCAGATGTACCAGAGGAAACTTATTAGTTTGCATGGGTAATTGAATATTGTTGTGGACAATCATAGTCCTTGAAGACAAAAAAGAGTTGAGAACCACTGGTTTAGATTAACCACATCACAGTATCACAGTTTATCTGTCCTGACCTTGCGAAGACATGTTTCTGTTGGTTTAAATAGACCTAGTTATAAATAGTTATTTGAGCTGACATTGAACTCATTATTTTATTAGACTACCAAATGTGAAGATATTTGAATCAAAATTTGATTATGCTTTGACTACCACAATTTGCAGTACATGCTCCTAACAGATATAAGAGATATTAATATATCCAGGGTCAACTTTTGCTAATGAAACATACTTAGTTTGCTGATGACAGGAAGCAAGCCGCTGTATGCGTTCATGTATCCTGCCCTGAATCCATCCAGAGACACCAGCAGCAGCGGCGGTTTAGAAAATCTAAAGAAAAAGATGAAATGCTTTTTTTGAAATGCTTGTCATGCCATGGAAAAAGTAGCTTCCTCTTTTAGTAGAAGTACCCATGCATAAGTAAAAATAGCAATAGGAAACATGAGCACAGTTTCACCCAGAGAAGAGCAGATGTTGCGGTGTCTATAGGCAGAGTCCATGTCAGACCCAAAACGACAAATCCAACAACCAACATGCTTTGAAATAGACTCTAATTGCTGAATAATTTCTCAGTAAGAAACACTTTTTGTATGGTCTAACGGTTGAAATTATAAAACATATTATTTGTATTTATTATTCTCTATTAGTTTTGATCATAAAGATTTTAACTGGTTTTGGATGAGTGATTTAATAGACAGACTTTAAGTGTCAAAATGCTACCAAAACTACAATATCCCTAACAATGTGCATTTGTCTTCCTCTTTTGTGTAATGGCAACTCTATAAAGTTATATTAGCATTCCCTTCCGCTTCCACACATCTCCTAAGAGACCCACCAGCCATCCTTAACCATTTTCTTCAAAACTAAAAGAAGATTGTGCCATTGTAAAGACAGAATTATGCATGAAACATTAGCTCAATTTGTTGTCAGACTATTCAATTTCAAACTATAATAAAATAAGTTATTAACACAATTTTCCTGAACATTATTTTTATATTTTTCAAATTATTACGGCTCCCCACTACACCTCATAATATGTTTTTATGATGAGATCCAATAACTCTTTAAAGGCTTCCCAAAAGAGCATTTGGCTCATTAAGTTGTCTATTTGTGTTTATGCCAGTGAATGTCATTATGAGCACATTTGAATGCATTTCAGAATAAGTTTATTATAGCTAATGGAAAAGACAACACTGACCACACAGTCTGTTTACCCAGAGTCAGACATAAACACACACACGCCTAAACATCTCTCTGTGCATCTAAATAGATGCATTTATATGCAGTGCCATTTAAAAGTCTGAGACCACATGTGATTTAAAAGCTCATTTTAACTTGACAAAGGCACAGTAAGTTTTCGGACACTGACAATTTAAAACAAATAATTGTGATATTTGATAAACACTATTTCTAGACCACTAATCAAATAAGTAGACTGGTGATCTATGAAGACATTTCCAAAATCTTGTTCTTTTTTTCAGTTCAACGACTAAAGTTACGCTCATATAATTGTCATGAAAAAATTAATTTAAAATTAAATTAATTAAATTAATTAAAAAAAATTTTTTTTTGAATTGCATACATCTGCAAGCAATCACATTATTACCACATGGCTGCAGCTGAGTCCAATTACTCATTATATATGTATAATCAATCATCAATACTCAGTCTGGTTTGTTGTATGCTAGTCTTGCAGCCCACTATCAAACCCTCTACCTCCCCCAGCTCCACCTGCCTAGATCTGCTATGGGACTCATGCATGTCTAATTTATGCAGCAGCAACAGCATATTTTATATGCTCACAGCAGCGTGTCTGTCTGTCTATTGACAGTAGAAAGTCCATACTTGCTCTTCAGCAGCAGCAATAATCAACAGCAGCATAGTCGTTGTAGCTCACCAAGACCAAATTAACATTACTATATTGAATAACATGCTACAACTATTCCGAAAGTTGTCATATATATATATATATATATATATATATATATATATATATATATATATATATATATATATATATATATATATATATATATATATACTATATATAAACATAACGCATAACGTGTTATGCATTTTGCATTAATGTTACCACATGTACGTCATTGGCTAAATAACAGTTAGGCCGCTTTTTTAGCTTTCAGTCACAGATAGGGATTTTCGTAAGAAATAAAGATTTTTTTACCAAAAGTTAATAAAAACATTGTCAAATGAGACATTGGTGGCCAACACATAACAGACACAATGTGTCTAGAAAACATTCAATCTTTTTCTATAGATAGAGATGCTAATTTATAAGCCTTGAGTTAAGGATATTAACCTGATACAGAGTCACAGATCTCATTTATAAACACAAGTATGTTACCCAGCAGGACATTGAGGAGTCCTTATGTCCTCACAGTCCTCTTCAAGCCAAGTTTTTTCACCTGTGAAGAAAGAAGGAAGAGAAAGCAATTATTAGTAACTCGAAACTCTGGCCAGGTGTACTTGTTCTTTCAGTGTTCAATTTTCTAAGGTTTGGATCAACTTAACAGTGAGAAATTTAAATAAAAGGGCAAAGGGTGGACTTGTTGGTCTTGGTAAGACAATAACACCACACACATTCAGACATAATCAATCAAGAATGAAGCCATAGTACAAAAGAAAAAAAAACTGGAACATCATCACAGTCTTTTAATGCTACAAACGCACAACTAACACAGTCCAGAAAGCTTATGTTCAAGTGATAATAATTAGCCGTCAGTGGCTAATGCACCCACAGGAACAAACACGGCTGTGATTGTGTACATAACCGTTACTGATGTAAAACAATGAGTGAAATTATGAGCTCACACAGTAAACATCTAAAAAGATTAACATCTACATCACTTGTGAGCGATTTGAGCTTTCAAAGGGTTTGATGATCATTTTCAGTGCTTTAAATTCCATATGTAGATAAATCTTATACTACTTACCCACCCCCCACCACTCACACAAATATACTGCAAAAATAAAGGGGAGAGCAGGGCTACTTTTCACACAGGCTATATCTCATTAACCAAAAGGTTTTGAGTAAAAATTCTAATTTTACAAAAACTCTAGTAGTGTTTATGTTGGTTTCATCAAAACCTTCTTAATCTAGAATACATTTTGAACATTCAGATCTCAAAGGTAACATGCAGCATATTTTCCATGTTAGGTCAAGGCATGTGTGTGTGGGTGTGGGTGGGAACGAGTGTGCGTGTGCGTGGTCCTGGTAAGCCCTGCATTATGAGGAAAAAATGTCCCCACAAAGATAGCAATATCCGTCAATAACATTTTAAAATGCAGAACGTTTTGTGTGATGGGTAGGTTTAGGATAAGGGAAAACATACAGTTTGTACGTATACAAATCATTAAGTCTATGCAATGTCCACATAAAAAACAGAAACCCAACGCGTGTGTGTATGTGTGCGTGTGTGTAACTTTAAATGTAATATCAAACAACACACTTTAGTTAAAATTATAAACAAAGTACTTTACATATGCTTAGCATGTTAGTCTAACTTCTTTAAAACATGACAAAAGATTATTAAAACAAAATTAAAACAAAATTAACTACTTTGAAGTCAAACTTATATTTTTGACCTTTTTTAAAATTATTGAAAGAGCAGGGCCTTATATTTTATTAATATAATAATGTCTGCAAAGTACTGTTTTTTAAAAGTATACTTTTAAGATTGGAAATATGATGCACATTCAATACAACACACTTCTTACTCACAAGGGTTGTATTGTTGGACTGATTCGTTTTAAACTTAATTATAGCCTTAAATTGACTATTTGGAAGATTCCCGACATCACAACTTACTTTACAATATAAAGTGTGGCAACATAAACTGGCATTTTTATTTTTTTTTACAGGGTAATGAGTGGACATTTTTATTAGCTTTTAGTGCAAGACTAATATAGAAATTGGATTACAAAAACCTATTTACTATAGTAAATGTGTGATGAATAGTATAAAACAACAGTGATGCTATAACACTATTTGGACATTATTCTGCCCATCACACCCGAAAAGTGACCTAGAATAACCAGCTGAAAATTTGTGAAAAAATGTAAAAGAGAAACAACTGGCCATGAAAACACCATGTAGGGAAGCTTCACTGCTCTCTATCCAGCTGAGGGGAGATGAACTCCAGGCCACAATAACTTCAAAGCCAAATCCTTCAGATCCATCACAACTTCACAGATGCTATGAGCCGTTCAACAAAACAGATACATGTCTGTTTAAAGCTAGGAAACAAACCTAACCAGCTTGTTACAGGACCTTCCAGGATTGTCTCAACGCAAAATGTCTTTACTTTCACTTATACAACATAAATGACGACTAATAAATATGAAGCTACAGAATACCAAGCAAAGCATGTCATGTACCTTCACACGTGGTCTTGTAGTTCAAGCAGCAGTCGCCTACTTTTACACAGTCTGCAGAACAGGAGCAGAGGTTGTTCACCAAACGCTCCTCACCGCAGCGGAATTTAGAACACGTCCAGAGTTGACCTGGAAAACAATAACTGATGATAAACATCACAACAGAGATGGTGTGGGAAGATTATGAGAGCATTCGATTCAAGTTTAGCTGTATAGTGCTTTACACAGTACATCTTGCTTCAAAGCAGATTCACAGAAAATTCATGTTTCAATGCAGTATCGAAGTATAAACTGTTGACGTAAATTGACGTAAATCGAAGTAGAAACATTTGATATAAATTATAAGCCATCAGAGCTGTATAGTGGAGTGTACAGTTTTTTCAAAACAGAGATTTGAATTAATAATAGATATAATTTTAGATAATGTAGGGTTAATTAGACACTTTATTTTAAGGTGTCTTTGTTACTGTGTAATTACACAAATAAGAATGCAATACTTTAGTTTTTTAGTTTTCAACTAAATTTAACAATATAGCATATTCTTAGCAACATATTAAATTTCACATATTCCTGCTTTCTTTCTCCTGGAATAAACGGTAAAAGAAAATATTTTGAAACTGTTTCAACTGGATCAGGATCACACAAGGTCAGTGCAGTCCAAAAACAGCACGTCTTTCAAAAACAGTGAGGAAAGTTTTAAAATATATTCCACAGACAAAACATAGGCAAAGTCACATTTATTTGAAAAGACTTGAGTAATGATGAGTAAATCACTTCTTAGAGAAACCACATTTTAAACACAAACACTGAGGTCAAGCATCTGCTGGCAAGATAAGGATTATGTGCATTTGTTTTTGCAGTTCATCTAAGTGCTTATTTCGAGCCATACTCATGAATATGTAAAAATGATGATACACAAGATAAAGCAACATCTGCAAGTCTGTGGGTTTTTGCATGTATGATAGCAACAGCTGCTGCTGTTACACAAGCAGTGAAGTTCTATAGTATTGTAAATGAGACAGGAGGAGACAGCGAGACAGGAAAAGAGTCTGTGTCAGCAGAATGAAACTCACTAACCGTTTATGTGCAATTCACCAAATGAAAGCAAAATCCACCCATTCCACACATGCTGAGCACACAGCAGGAGCCCCAGGAGAAACATTTGGCTACTGTGTTGGAAAATGGAATTGACTCAAAACATCACTAGGAAAATAAATCTACAAAGAGTGACTTTGAGTTCAAATTCTGAGAAACCCAGTGACTCCACAGAGCTACAACTGTACTGGGGGAATTTCAACAGGTGGGTGTTGATAATATAGACATTCTTGTTTCCAATGTTTACAAAGCCAGGCCTTTTCTGTGCTATTCAAGCACCGTGTAGATGGTCAGTGTCTGTACACACACTCTAAATAGCTCATTTTCACTTTTTCTAGCTCAGACAAACACAAACACAGATGGTTTGCAGGGAAACCGAAAAACAAAACATAGCTATGGGCTTCCTCAAACTGAAGAGTGGGAGTGTGATATTACAGTACCTTGAACCAAGGGAGAGTTTACGCCTATTATTAACAACCATCTCTGGAGATCCATTCATAAGCAAACAGCACTAAATACAGGAATGAACAAAATGTCTTAAGATCCAATTACTGAAAAGTATATCAGGTAATTAGAGAGGCACATCCCTTGTGAAAAGAAGTATGGTTTTAAAAAGGGTATTTATGACAGAAACATATACCGTATTTTCCCACATATAACCCGCGGGTTATACCGGATTTTACAAACCCCGCGGGGGTGCGGGTTATATAAGGGTACGGGCTATCACACACAAGGGTATCACACAATTTTTACACATAATAATATTTCAATATATTTGTTACGTCCCTGAGGACGCAAGGGTTTTTTGCTGTATTTTCTCTCTTTTTTTCTTTCTTGTGAGGGTTGTTGTCTCTGGCCCTTGTACTATCACTCTGACAGCTGGCGCTGATTGGCTGTCTGACCTGTCAATCATGCAAGAAGACGTGATTGGCTGAGCTGCCATGAGGGCGTGCTCTTCTCATCTCATCCGATGATCAACACCTGTAGAATCGCTTCTTAAGAGACGTGCTGCTGCACAGCGGTAGAGACTGCTTTTTCTTTTTGTTCTTATTCTGACTGTATCGTTTGAATTTCGCGCACAAGCACTGTGTACCGAGCCTGAACAGTTATGGATAATTGACGTCATGCGTGCAACATTCAAATTCGAAATGTGAACTTTGGCAGCAAACAATGTTTGCAGATTGCTGCATATTGTGAATATGGCAGAATCATTAACATAGCAATGTGCAGTGCTCTCATTGGATGCCGAAAAGGCTTTTGACAGGTTAGAGTGGCCGTACCTACGGACATTCAAGAAACATTTAGGATGCAGACTAAAAGGTATTTATATGATAGAAACTAGGAAGCTAACCTCTCATCTGTCACAGGCACCTGTCAATCATTATCCTTTCAGTTGCAGACAAGGCAAGGCTGAGCTCTATCACAGTTTCTGTTTGCGTTATCATTAGTTCCCTTTCAGGGAACTCGAGCTGTGTCGAAGCACTAGGGGAAATAGCCTTGCGTGAGTCACGTGAAGATCTATGCAACCAATGAGAAGCGAACGCGTGTGAATGCGTCACTGCCGGCCGCAGCCGGTGACGTCATGAGGAAGAGCATAAAGCGCGTCTGAAACCGGGGCGCGTCAGCTCTGAATGCCTTCAGCGTGCTGTGTCTGTGCGAGAGTGGTTTTTGAGACTTGATAGCTTAAAAAATCAAAGAATGAGTGTGAAAAGTGTGGCGAGAGATGAACAGAGTTTCAGACCGTGTGTTTATCCCTGTCCTCGTTTTATAACGGGCAGGGATACACATGTAATGTGTGTTATCTGTTTAGGAGTGGAACATGCACGGTCGGCTCTTGAGGGCGCCGGCTGTAAAGACTGTGAGCAGTTTTCTCTGCATGTTCTCCGCTCCCGCCTGGCGGTCTGTAACGAGGCCGCCCAGGCTAGTGTTCCCCGGGGTTCGGGACCTGCAGCGGCCGAGGCGTTGCGGCGCTCTCAGTCCTGGGGTTCACAAATGGATCTCGCTGAGGCTGCTGGGGTGGGTCCGTCCTTACCTCAGCCCTCACGAGACCAAACGGGTTCCAGTCACGGGCACTCCTCGGGAGATGTTCGTGCTGTGACTCCAACATTAGCTTTGTCGAGTTCCGATAGTGAGATGGACTTAGCTAGTGTTGACCCGGCAGAGGAGGCTTCGCCACTCTCCTCGCCGGCGTTTGAAGAGCTAGTTGAGGTTGTGGCGCGAGCTGTCTCTCGTCTGGATATTGAATGGCCGGCGGAGACCAGAAGCGCCCGTCCTAAAAGAAGTATGTTGGACGAGCGTTATCTGCCGGCTCGCGTCACTCCCCCGCGCCGAGCTATGCCTTTCCTTCCCGATTTGCATGCCGAGGTATCCAGATCGTGGGAAAAGCCAGCCTCTGAGAGAGTTCATACACGGAACAGTTCGATGTATACGAATCTCGCAGGGGCTCAAAGCTATTGCTATGGGGGGATGCAGAAGGTGGATGAGGCGCTTGCGAGCTACCTTGTGCCCCAATCTGCGTCCTCCATTAAAGCTCCGGCGCTCCCCTCCAAGCCGATGCGCGTCACGTCGTCTTTGGTGGGGAGAGCGTACTCAGCCTCTAGTCAAGCCGCAGCGTGCCTGCACACCACGGCTCTGCTGCAGGCTTATCAGGCTGAGTTGCTGGGGGACCTCAACGAGGGCGGCGGTATCGGTCCGGAGACAGTGGCAGAGCTGCGCCGGACCGTGGATCTGTCTCTCCGGGCCACTAGGGAGACGGCCTACTCTGTCGGTCGCTCCATGGCAGCTCTGGTGGCTACGGAGAGACATCTTTGGCTCAATTTGTCTTCCATCAAAGATAGGGACAAATTTGTTTTGCTGGACGCTCCTCTGTCCCCTTCGGGCTTGTTCGGCGACGCCGTAAAAAGCGTTGTCGACAAGTTTCAGGAGGCTGCACGACAGCAGGTGGCGTTCAGTAAAGTTATTCCCCGCCGCCCTCCACGTGAGACCGCCAGTCAAAGGGGGTCTCAGAGCTCTTCACACAGGGCCGCTCAGAAACGAAGTGTCGCCACCCGTCTTCCTCCGGCTAATCCCGGGGGGTCGGGGCGACAGGCTCAAGCCTCTGGCAAGAGGGGCGATCTGAGGGCTGTCCTGAGCGCTAAGAAGGCTAAGAGCAAGCGGCCCTGACGCCAAGCCGCAACAAGGTGGTGTATCCCTGGAGCAGCTGACCAGTCAGCCCGCCATGGGAAAACCACCCCCTCTGAGGAGGGTCCTAGAGCACTCCACCCGGGAATCCGGAAATCCCGGCCCAGTGGTGGACATGCCATCAGCACCAGAGGCCAGCCCCGGGAGGCTGGTTCCCCTAGTAGAATTCCGGGATGCGTGGTCACGGCTACCCGGTATCTCTCAGTGGGTCCTGCGCACGGTCACCTTAGGGTACGCCATTCAGTTCGGGGTCTCACCACCCCAGTTCTCGGGGGTCCTACAGTCTGCTGTAGGCCCTCAGCAGGCTCTGGTCATGGAACAAGAAGTAGACACTTTGCTGGCGAAAGGGGCCATCGAGTATGTACCCCTCGCAGAGAGCAAGTCCGGGTTCTACAGCCGGTACTTCATAGTTCCAAAGAAGGATGGAGGGTTGCGGCCCATTCTGGATTTACGTCTCTTGAATCGTGCGGTCAAGCGTCTAAAGTTCAAAATGCTAACGCTCAAACAGATCGTAGTGCAGATCAGATCCGAGGATTGGTTTGTCACAGTCGACCTCAAGGACGCTTATTTCCATGTCTCCATCCTTCCGCAACACAGGAAGTTCCTGAGGTTCGCCTTTGGGGGAAAGGCGTACCAGTATCGGGTGCTTCCTTTCGGCCTAGCGCTCTCACCCCGCACGTTTACGAAAGTCGTGGACGCTGCTCTAGCTCCCCTGCGGTCACGGGGCATCCGTGTCTTAAACTATATAGACGACTGGCTTATTCTGGCCCAGTCGCCGCAGTTGGCGGAGCAACATCGAGATGTAGTGCTCGCACACATAAAGGAGCTGGGGTTGAGGCTGAACGCCAAGAAGAGTGTCCTTTCTCCTGCTCAGAGAACCACCTTCTTGGGAGTCGTCTGGGACTCAGTAGCGATGTCGGCCCGGCTTTCCCCCGGGCGCATCCAAGTTATCTGTTCAGCCGTCAAGAGCATCAAGTTAGGCCAGCCACTCACTGTCAGACACTTCCAGAGGGTGTTAGGGCTCATGGCAGCGGCTTCCTGCGTCATCCCGTTGGGCCTGCTGCACATGAGACCCCTGCAGTGGTGGCTAAAGACCAAGGGGTTTTCCCCGAAAGGGAACCCGCTTCGCATTATCAAGGTCACGGGGCGATGCCTACGCGCCTTGAGTATGTGGAAGAATCCTTGGTTTCTGTCTCAAGGCCCAGTGCTAGGGGCTCTGGCTCGGAGAGTCTCTCTCTCGACAGATGCCTCCCTCTCGGGCTGGGGGGCGGTCTTGAGAGACCGCTCCTCACAAGGTCTATGGAACAGTCGGCACCAAACCTGGCACATAAACATGTTAGAGTTACTGGCGATCCGCAAAGCACTCCGTGCGTTCCTACCGGACCTTCGCGACCACCATGTCACTGTTTTCACCGACAGCATGACTGCGGTTGCGTATATCAATCACCAGGGGGGTCTGCGTTCGCGACCACTTTACAAGATGGCGCGACAGATCCTCCTCTGGGCCCAGGGAAAGCTGCTCTCCATCCGGGCGGCTTACATCCCGGGGGTCCAGAATGTGGGAGCAGACGCCCTGTCGAGACAGGGGGCGAGACCAGGGGAATGGCGACTCCACCCCGAGGTGGTGGAGCAAATTTGGGAAAGGTTCGGAAAGGCACAGGTCGACCTGTTTGCCTCGGTAGAAAACTCCCATTGCCCTCTGTGGTTTTCACTCACACATCCAGCGCCTCTGGGGCGGGATGCCGTGACGCAGGCATGGCCGAGGTTACGCCTGTATGCTTTTCCCCCGATCGCTCTGCTCCCGGGAGTTCTGGCCAAGGTTCGCCGGGACAAGGTCCGTCTCACGCTAGTGGCCCCCCACTGGCCGTCCAGAATATGGTTCGCGGACCTTGTGTCCCTCCTCGACGGGGTCCCCTGGGAGATCCCGATCAGGAGGGACCTTCTGTCCCAGGCGGAAGGTTGCATTCTTCACCCGCAACCAGGGCCGTTGAAACTGTGGGTCTGGCCCCTGAGGGGGCCCAGCTCATAGAGGCCGGTCTCTCAGCCGAGGTTGTTGAGACCATCCTGCAGTCCAGAGCTCCCTCCACGAGGAAACTCTACGCCTTGAAGTGGAAGCTCTTCACTTCTTGGTGTAGTGAAAGGCAGCTGAACCCAGTAACCTGCCAAATTGGCAAAGTACTGGAGTTCCTGCAAGAAAGATTTGTGGCAGGGCTGTCCCCCTCCACCTTGAAGGTCTACGTGGCTGCTATAGCGGCTTGCCACGTACCTCTGGGTGGGGTGTCCTTGGGCAGGGACCCCCTAGTCACTCGTTTCCTCCGTGGTACATTAAGGCTGAGACCTGCGGCACAGACCAGGGTGCCTGCCTGGGACTTGTCCATGGTACTCCTAGGCTTGTCCCAGCCACCCTTTGAACCTCTAGAGGGTATCTCTATCAAGTACCTCTCGCTAAAAACCCTTCTTTTGCTGGCTATCACTTCGCTTAAGAGGGTCGGGGACCTTCAGGCCCTCTCAGTGGCCCCATCATGTCTTGAGTTTGCGCCCGGGATGGCGAAAGCTTTCCTCCACCCGAGGCCGGGCTACGTCCCCAAGGTTCCCACTAATGTGGCTCGGTCTGTCACGCTGCAGGCCTTCTGCCCTCCCCCATTTGACGATCATGAGCAGGAGCACAAGAACAAGGTCTGTCCAGTGCGAGCACTGGACGCTTACGTTCACAAGACTGCCACGTGGCGTAAGTCGGACCAACTGTTCGTTTGCTTTGGGGCCCCCGAGGGTGCCCCAGCTTCCAAGCAAACTCTGAGCAGGTGGATAGTCGAGGCTATCTGTCTAGCTTATGAGTCGGCCGGACATGCTTCTCCTTTGAGGGTCCGAGCCCACTCCACTAGGAGCATGGCGGCATCCAAGGCTCTCCTCTCCGGAGTCTCCTTGCCTGACGTTTGTGCTGCGGCTGGCTGGTCCTCGCCGCACACATTCATGAGGTTCTACCAGCTAGACCTCGATGCCGCCCCGGGAACCAGGGTGCTCTCTCAGTGAGCTGGGACACACCCGGATGCTGACCTCGCTGAGGTGGCGTTGGCATAGCGTTCCCCTAGTGCTTCGACACAGCTCGAGTTCCCTGAAAGGGAACGTCTCGGGTTACTTATGTAACCCTGGTTCCCTGAGGGGAACGAGACGCTGTGTCTTGGCCTCAGCTCCGGGCGCATCCGGGCCCGCTTCAGGCATTCATGGCTGACGCGCCCCGGTTTCAGACGCGCTTTATGCTCTTCCTCATGACGTCACCGGCTGCGGCCGGCAGTGACGCATTCACACGCGTTCGCTTCTCATTGGTTGCATAGATCTTCACGTGACTCACGCAAGGCTATTTCCCCTAGTGCTTCGACACAGCGTCTCGTTCCCCTCAGGGAACCAGGGTTACATAAGTAACCCGAGACGATCCTATTGTTGTTCATGGCTCCGAACATTCTATATCTCTTTACGCGGATGACATTCTTCTGTTCCTCTCCAATGTTAAAGCTTCAATCTCACAATTATTATCAGTGTTCAGTGACCTTCCTCCATTTCTACAGCCAGTGTTATTTCTTATCTAGGAATGAAAATATAAGCAAAGATATCAGAGAGTGTTCATACAATTTTTTGAGGAAATCTCTCAAAAAAGATAAAGAGGATGTTCAGTGTTGGAATACTCTCCCAATTTATTTACGGGAAAAATCTCTATTGATAAGAAGAACCTTTTTCCTTGGCATAGCTTCTTGTTTTCTATGATCCCAGCTTCTCCTTCAAAGTTCTTTGAGCAGACCCAATCTTTAATTTCCAAATTTATATGGAATGGTAAACCAGTTAGAATTAAATAATCTGTTTAACAGCATCCTGTATTGAAGGGAGGGTAACTCTCCCAACCTAAACTTTTACTACTGTCTGCTTCGATGTTTAAAGAGCATTGAGGGTCTGGATGAATGAGAATTATATGGTGCCCTGGAGATCCATAAAGATTTCAAAGGCCCAAACAGACTTCAGGATTAGTCTTTTTTACTTTAAATATGGTCTTATGGTCTGGAAAAAGACAGAAAAAAAGATTGACATTTACCGACATTTCATAAACATTCACCTTTATGGAGTAATACTAATATATTGACAAAAGAAACCTTTTACATCCTTTTACGTCCTCCAATGGAATTCATTCAATAGAATATATATAGAGTACAGTGAAAATGGTTTACATCCATTTAATAATTCACAAACTTTGTTTGATGTGCCTTGTTCCTACATTTCTCTTTATCTGAGATTAAGATCAGCCATGATTTATAATTAATTTGGAGTTCCACAGAACACATCACTACCTTCACATCCAATGGCGGGAGGGTTTGATTGTGTTGGTCTGGTTTCACAAATTTATACCTCCCTCTTAGAAACACCATGTAAACATTTGCCTACTGCGATAGTGTGGAAGAAGGATTTAGAAAGGCTGGACTTTGCCCTGACTGGATCATGGCACAGTCAAATATAAGCAAATCATCTAGAAATTGGTGTCGCCAGCCTATCCATTTTAAAACCCTTAAACAGAGCTTATGCTACAGCATACAGATGTTACATATAGGGCTTAACATCTGATTCTAACTGCACTATATATTAAAATGCTATAGTTGGCACAATTTATCATGTGTTTTGGGAATGTTCAGTTATAAATATTTCTGGACTTTTAGAAAAAAAATTGTTTTAACTGACTTTAACTGGTGTAATTTTACTCTGGACCCTTGCAGGTCTGGACTTTTGAACTTTGGTGGAAGACAAATGCAGATATATCAAGACTGTGTTTATTGAATATGCAGTAAATATATATTGAATCCTCTTTAGCTGTTTGTATGTAAAAAAAAAATTAACTGTGAAGAACTTTGTACTTTGAAAGTTTTATACGGTATTATTATATCATGTGGATACTTGTAATATTTATAGGCAGAGCTTAAAGAATCCATTGCTTGTTTATGTTTTGTTTGTTGTGGTCTATTTGTTTGTTGGCAAAAAATTCCAGTAGTGATGTTGTACAATGAGAATGTTGCCATCATAAATAGAGCCATCAGTGTCTAGTGAATGAGGGTCTTTTCCAGTTCCTAAATTTGTGTACACAAAATAAGGAGCTGATTGAGACGCACCCTTTCTTTAAGCACATTTAAGTGATGTTTTATTTAATTAATATTATATACAAGTACTGATAATTTGAATTGGATTAGATTGATTACATCCTATATAACTGCTAGTTGGTCAAACTAGTTTGTAAAACACAGTCTGCACATAGTGGCCAAGTTTGTGCTACTTTCCCCCCAGAAGTACAGTAAGTCAGGGTTTGATTCTGTTTGTCCGTATTCTCTCTCTGTTTAGTTTCATTCAGTATCCCCATGTGCTTCTTTGTTGCCATTGCCATCACCTGTCGCATCATTAATCACCATGTTAGTCTTGTCAGCAGTGTCTTGTTTCTTGATTAGCCCCAGTGTATATATTCCCTGTATTCTCCCTCAGTCCTTATTCGTTCTCGTCATTTTAAACATCTAGGTTACATTTATGGAATGTCGTGTTTGCGTTGAATCTCCTGAGTTTGTTCAGTAAAGGAATTTTATTATTATCTTCCTTTCTCTTCCTGCTGCCTATACACCCATACTGTGATACAGTGCAAATTCAATACAATTAACTCATATTTTCTCATATTAACTTATTTTTCATAAGGGATAACTATCACATTTGTAGTGTACACACTAGTGCGTCCTAATGTGTTTGAACCGTAGTGAAGGACTACCTACAGTACTCTTCAGTCAATCAAGTATTGTGCTAATTTTACACTTTATCTGTTAAATGCAGCTTAAAATATATTAAAATAAGTTGGAAGTCTAGTTGGAAAAATTGGTCATTTACTCATCCTGATGTTTCACTCGTCTGTGGAACATAAAATAGGAAGTTAAGGATAATGTGGTTAACAAGCTTTAAAAATGACAAATAGCATCATAAAAGTGATAGAAACTACATTTACGGGATAATTCATGTCAGATTATGTTGCTGATTTTTAAAATGTTATGTAAATGTTAGTATTGCAAACAGGTTTTGAGATTATGGGATTTCACCATTCAGAGAGATAGAACTTAGCGTTGGATGCCTGAAAGAGATGCCCAGAGGGGTTGAAAATATGAATTTCCTTCAAAGGAAATTTGATTTGACTGTTCAAATTTAAAGGAGAAAGGTCTCTGATTTCATGACGTGTTAATAAAGAATAAAAAGAAATCATTATTTACTCACTCTTATGTCCTTCGAAAACCTTAAACCTTAACTTGTTTCTTTGGAATGCAGTCTGTTCCTCACACAAAACTACTATATGGTTTCTTCTGTTCTTATTTCAGGCTGGCCTTTGTGCATGTGCAGTCTTAAGGGCACGTCTCAGGATACAGTTTCTAAAGCAATCTGAGCTTCTAAGGGCAGCTAAAGTGATGCAAACTTTACCAACTTTACCATTTTTGATAACTCAGGGAAAACTGCAATATATAAACTGCCATAGACATTTTTATTCTCATCTCATAGTTTTTTGATAATTTAGGTGAATTTATTGCAATAGCTTGCAGAACAGGGAGGCTTTATTTGAAACTGAGCTAAATTTACAAAAAAGACAAATAAAAAGTCAGTAATAAAATAAGAACAAATTAAAATGATAGCACAAATACATACAACAGAATAAAGCAACAAAATAATTATTGGGGGGGTGAGTCGAAGAGTTGTTACCCTTAGAGTGCGATGCGGAGAAACGTGGAGCACGAGGTGAACAGGTTCAAACTCTCTTTATTCCAACTAAATCAAAGACACTTTAAATAAGAAACAAAAATGGCACTCATTAATGCAGAACCTGGAGACACGGAGAACATCCACACACTCGCGAGACATCCACAAAGATATATGCACAGAGACAAGGGAAACATGAGAGGGATTTGTACAAGAGGAAATGCGAAGCAGCTGACACGACTAACAGGGCAATTGATTAACAGGACAGGTGTAGGAAGGGCAACGGAGATACACAGAAGGGACCCAGATGTGAAAGACATGACAATACTGTGACAGGAGTAGTATTCAGGTAAGAAATACTATGCAAATTAAATGAAATCAAATGTAAAATAAAAATATAGAAATACAGATTAATGCTGTAAATTAACGCTTACAATTAAAGTTACAAAAGTTATTCAGTCAAGAGCAGTGAGCAATTTTCTTTTTGTCTTTTGTTGTTTGAATAACATCACAGATGGCAGCTGGTTAATTAGGCTGCTGTCACTTTAAGAGCGTATACAAGGATCCAATTTAGTTATACGACATGAGTTTAATAACAAGTGCACTAAGGCCACTTTATAATCTCAACCCTCACACAACCTGTGTAGTTCCCCCATACCACAAGGACAGTAAGGACTGTACTTATGAAGGGGGCAGGTCACTTCAGCTGTTTCTTAACCCATTCTTTCTTTCTTTTGCCTATGCAGAGAAAAGGACACTGCAGAGGCTACATTCTGCCCGGAGGGTGGTTAACATGTGGAGAGTACATGGACTCACCAATGAGAAGTAACACATAAAGAAGTCTTGAGTGCTCAGTAGGATCCCAGGAACAACAGCATGCCCTGAATTTGGTTTGTCAATGAAATGCATTCACAATATGGTGGGTGATCCTCGGTTTAGAGACAGACTTTCCTTTCAGCTGTCCCCCCAGAAAATACAAAGTGTTGCTCCTGAACATCTGAAACTCTCTGTCTGGTCCAAATAAATGTGCAAAGCATGCACTGGACATAAAATAGGAAATGGCCAGGTCTGCCTCAACATGAGGGAGAGCTTGAAAGTTCACCACTTGGAGGGGACAGCGGGGACGCCAAGCTCAACTCATTCTAAGGGCTCAAACGGAGCACTCTGCAGGGCTTTCAGCACCATGTGGGAGACTCCAGAGGGAATAAGGTGTGGTCTGGGAGGGTTTAACCTCCTTGTACATCTGAGAAACCTGACGATAAGGTCAAGCTTCTCTAAATACTTACCATGCACTGGCTTGTGATGTGCTTCTATAGCGGCCACATACACCTTCAAGTTGAAGGGAGTTAAATGCCACTCCAGCCTTTCCTGCAGAAAAGAAAGCACTGACCCAATGGCACATCTACTGGTCTTCCCTTCAGGAATAACACCAATTAGCTAAATAAATCACTCCAATGCATTCAGTCGCCTGGTAGAGGGGGCTTTGGCTTAAGTGATGGTGTCTATCACAGCTGGTGATAGTCCACTCAGGTCTTCCGCATTCCCTACAGGGGCCAGACATGGAGGTTCTAGTTGAGACTTTCTGGTTCAAAGAAATCCACCAGGAAGGAATTGACACAAGGAGTGAGAGGACCAAGGACCAAGTCTAGATGGGCCAGAGAGGCGTAATGAGTAAGACTTGCTTTCTGTCTTCCATGACCATGAACAGTTTCTGCATAATCTGCATGAATGTACACTTGCGCAAAACCGTAACCCAGGTCAGGTCAAGGAATACCATAGAGGGCAGAGGGAGGATTCCTGGTAAGCAAACAGGTCTACCTGTGCTTTATCGAATCAACTCGAGATCACCAGGACCACCTGGCTATGGATTCTCCACTCTCCGGATTGCATTACCTGTTACAAACACAAACCCAGTCCATTTTGAATGCATCTGTTGCAGCAACAACATGCCTTGACACTTGTCAAGTTGCCATGTTCTAAGGCAGGGGTCGGCAACCTTTAACGTTGAAAGAGCCATATAAAAAAAAATTTTTTTTAAATATGCCCGGAGCCGCAATCTAAGATTTATATATTAAGCAATACTTCGCTGAACTGAATTTTATTTTGTTATTGAGACGAAAGCAAGCAGCATATATTTACATATTCAACTAAACGCTGCTCTAGCAATATGGAATAAATTCTCTTAACAGTACACCGCTGAAAAGGTATTGTTTAAACTTAATTAAAGAAAAACCAACAACTTTGCCTTGAGAAAGCGAGAGTTACAGAAAGTGCAAAAGAATGAGAAATGTCACTTACTTGGTTCTACACACACTTCCTTGTAGTCCCAACAGCAGGTTCCTTCATTTACACATCCAGCGTCACAGTGGCACGCTGTGTTAGAATCATGACTTTTGGACATGCAGCGATTTTTACAGCTATCAGTAACTAGCAGACAAAAACACACAAAATAAAGAGCATGTACACAGAATGATCTTTCAAATATAATGTGTCAAATATAATAACAATACAAGGCTTCATTCGTATGCTCAATGAAATTTAAAGGTGATTACACAATGGATTAAAGATTAAACCGTGATTATAGATTATATACTTTTTACACTCACCGACCTGTTCAACTGCTCATTAACACAAATATATAATCAGTCAATCATTTGGCAGCAGATCAATGAATTTAGGCATGTACACATGGTCAAATCGATCAGCTGGAGTTCAAACTGAGCATCAGAATGGTTGTTGGTGCCAGAAGGGCTGGCCTGAGCAGTAAAGAAACTGTATTTACTGGCATTTTCACGCTCAACTATGCCTTGTTGGTGCAAGAATGACCTGACTGGTTTGAGCTTAAAGAAAGGCAGCAGCAACTTAAATAACTAAATAAGTTAAATAACTCTAAATGCACAATATATCCAACCTTGAAGCAGATGAACTACAGAAGCAGAAGACACACTGGTGCCTTTTCTGTCAGCTCAAAACAGGAAACTGAGCCTACAATTCCCATGGGCTCACAATAATTGGAAAATAGAAGATTGGAAAAAACATTCCTGGCCTGAAGTCTTGAATTCACTTCTGAAGTCAGAAGTGTCTGACTTGGTATAGCAAGCTCTACCTATTAAAGTGGCCTATAAGTTTACCTAATGTATGTTATAAAACATAATAAAGGGTGATCGTTAATATTTAAGTCAAAGTCTGGCCTAAAGTCATTTATGAATTGAAAAATAGTAGCAAACTGATATTGTACCTTTGTCACTGCAGCGGAGCTTCAGTATAAATATGACTGTCAGAATTAAAGCCAGCAAGGCAAGCAGAAGGACCTATAGAGTAACAAAAACAAGAGAGTCAAACTGCAGTTACAAGTTATACTTATTTACATTTACAAGTATACACTTATTGCATTAATACAATTTGCTTGGATTTTAGGAAAAGATAAGGGTAGGGGTAGGTTTAGGTATATATTTTCTTGACAAAAATGAACATAAAACACATCCAGCTTCATGGGTCATGGGTTTAATTCATGTGGACACATAAACTATAATTCTAAGTTTGGGGTTAGTATTATGTTTTATATTTGATTATATTATATTGAATATTTTATCCAAATTACAGTAAAAAAAATATTGGGAATTAGTATTAGAATTTATAATAAGTTTTAACTTTTAAAATGTAATTTATTTTGGTGATGGAAAAGCTGAATTTTACTCCAGTCTTCACTTACACATATATTATATTATATGTACACATATACATAATAATAAACAATTCAAATGGCAAATTAACAAATGTATACATAAATACAAGTAATTCCAAACAGCAGTTTCACATAGTACTGTGAATGCATGTCTTGTGAAAAGTTGGTTTCCCTGTTAGCTATAGTACAACAGCAGCTGTGTCTGTCCAGTTTCTGTGGGTTTCCCCTCGTCATCTTCAATGTCTCAAACCGTTGTGACTGTTGTGAAGTGAATGAAAGGGAGGGAGCAAGAATTCCCTGAACCTACAAACACTTTTCATTCATTCTAAGGTTTAAAGTGAATTGTTACATTTAAATAACGGGTTCTCCTTGCTGACATATGAGATCAGAATTAAAACATGCAACAGGCTTAAGGAGCTTTGTTGAATTTAGAATGTCATACTAAACAAGAATCTGGTCTTTTCTGTCAGTATAGTCTTCTTACAGTAAAGGTTCTTCCAACTGAAGATTAATACAGCAATGCATAACAAGCATTCAAACTCTTGTTGACAACTGTTTTCTTGAATACAGTGAAGGAAGCATTTGTGTCAATACACTAGCCTAATCTAATGTTTAAAATTTAACCTAAAGCTGCCAAGACCAATTATACGAATTGCACACACTAGCCACAGACTTGCACATGTTGAAATTGATCTGATAAACTGATTATTTGGAATTGTTTAGAAATATCAAAACAATGAATTGTTGCAACTTGCAGCCTCATAGGGAATTACCTTATGAAACCTCCACTCATACTCAAAGAGATGCTGTAATATTACACTGGCTTCTACATGTAGTTAATGACCAACCGTTCTACAAAGCTCTGGAACAGCCAGTTGTTACTTGTTCTGCTACACATTAGAAATTGACCGTTAAAGATTTGATTTGTTTGTTTGTGTGACTCCCCTATCTTTCCAGGCTTCACTGACCGTGGGAACCCTGACATAATGATGATGAAGGATGAGCTGAATCTCAGCTAAAACAGCCAACATGTAACAGCACAAATTATCAAATGTACTTCACAAAAACACAGATGAAAAGACAAAACTTTACATACAACACAATTCTCCTAAAATACACATACATATAAGAAACTAAAGATTTCTCATTTATTTTATGATTAATTAATATTTAGGTGCCTCAATAACTTTAAGTTAATTCTCCATTTACTCAGCTCTACTATACTATACTATATTCTACTCTACTGTACTGTACTGTACTATACTACACTATATTATATTAGATTATACTATACTGTATTATACTACACTGTACTGTACTATAATTTAATGTACTGTACTGTACTATACTATACTGTACTATAATGTAATATACTGTACTAAACTATATTAGATTATACTCTACTCTACTATAATATACTATACTGTACTATACTGTTGTACATTGGTCTTGTGAGAAGATACACTCTTAAAAATAGAGATTCCAAAAGGGTGTTGATGCCATAGACTAACCATCTTTAGGTCCAAAAAGAACCTTTCAGTTCTTAAAAAATAACATTTATTTTTAGTGTAATAAACATTGTAATATTATAAAGAAGCTTTTTACACTTTATTGAACATTATGTGCAATGAAATTGGTTCAGTGAATTTTAAAAGTATTTCATGGATCCAGATGCCAATAAAGAACTTTTTTTAAGAGAGTATGCAAACTTACTTATAATAAATATAGAAAATAACAAACACAATACAGTATTTATCCAAACACAAACTATTCAGCTTAAAGATTAAATAAGTCAGTCATGAGTTATAATTTAGTTTCAGACACCGGCTTTTATTCCCCTTGTACTGTCCCATAGACTTCTCTTACCGCAAAGAGGACTTTAACGTATCTTGACTTTGTTTTTGATCCGTTTTGTGTCCTTTTAGACTGCTGCCCTGTCCCCAGTAGGTTGGCGGCGTGCTCGCTCATGTGTTCGTCCCGCTTGGCTGAATCCATTATTGTGTGTGTTGCAGAGGTTTGTTTTGCAGGAACTCAATTTCAAACTTTGTTCTCTGGTGACTTTGTAGCTCATGTGCAGTCAAAGGACCGCCCAGCTGCAGTCTACCAAAGGTAACATGAGCACATATGCTCTGCTTCTGTGTAATAAACCCGAGAACAGTCGACTGAGGCAAATACTTTTGCACTGAAATTTTTCTTGAAATACGCAAGTTTACATCACACCGTCTTCGACTGGTTTAAGAAAGATTATTCTCACATGTGGTCAGTCAGACCAGCAGTGTTTTGCATTGCTTTAGGGAGAAAAAAAAACACTTGTTCGGAAAATTTAAACAGAAATTAAAAGTTTAAGTACAATAGAAACAATGTCACCATGTTCCTCTTAAAGAGTGTGTGCTGTAGATTCACCTAAGGGTAAAAGCTTATTTAGGAAATTATTGACCGTAATATGAATGACAAAACAGTTACACAAAAGCTGCATTCAAGGTGTAATAAGTAAAATATGCTGCAAAGGTTTAAGCCTTCATTTGACCATAAATCATTGAATGCGTTCTGACATTCCACATGAATTGGTGCGTTACGCTGTGATGACCTCAATATCCGTAAAAGGGATCCGTTTTACCGTAAGTTATGGATATATTGCGCAACTACGCCCTCTCATGGACAGTCATCGCATGTACACGTAATCATTCACCTGGTGTTAATTAGAAGAGCACGATCATATTGTAAGAGTGGATCATATATACCTAAATTTAACTTTGTCTTCAGGCTATATGACATAACTGTAAGCAATTTAAAATGGTTTTGGCGTAATAACATAAACCAATTTTTTTTCAACCCATTACCACTTGTTTAATTAGTCTATTTCCATCCAGATGAATATGGCAGTATTTTGCAGCTCATGATTATGGATTATCTGTGATATCTGTTGTCTGAATCTGGGCAGAGCCAGCAGGGCTGATTGTCTGAGCTGACAGTATCACATTCCTAATTCATTTAGTCTCACTTACAGCATCCTTCAGGAAACGGGGGGAATCTAATTAGAATGAACAATACAAAGAGAGGTCATTACATTAAGCTCAATTATTGATCAACATTGGTTTCTGTAAAGCGTTGTCATTTTATAAAATGATATGGTGTGGAGTGCAAAATTAGGACAGGTTTTTTTTTTAGACTATTTAATGCAATTTCCATGTGATAATTGAGCATAGTTAACTATCTTTCACTTTAAATGATTTTAGGATGAAGTGGGACAGATCTTTATAGCTAAGTGGGATGCTGATTTTAAATGTACTTAATATGAAATACTAAAAAGCAATCAAGAACATTTGTCTTCTATGCATAATTACAATATTTATACATAATCAGCTCAATCAAGATCTACCAGCTTTATTTCAGCCCTACAACCTTGTAGCTAATCTGTGATCTAGTTAAGCTTGGACCAGTTCATGACCAGAAATGACCGCTAGAAACTATGTAAAACCACTTACTGTCATTTTAACCTCATTTAACACAGCTATATTCCAGATATCAGGAAACATCCAGACTCTAAACTGTTGTATGATATGGTTCATAATGGCCTGGTTTCACAGACAGGGCTTAGATTATCCAGGATTAGATTTTAGTTCAATTAGGACATTTAAGTAGCTTTTGTAAACGTGTCTTATAAAAAAAAAACATTACTGGTGTGCATCTGGAGGGGGAAAAAACAATAGCAGTGACATATTTAAATATATATCAGTGGGACTAACTAGATTAGTCTAATTTAAACCTTGTCTGTAAATCCGGGTGGATGTTTGTTACAATAATCCATCAGAACAGTTTTAAAAGCTTAACCGGAGAGTTACTGCTTCAGTTAGTCCTGTAAATAAAATGTAATTTTGCAACAATACATTATTTTTGTAACTGATCGTTCAGTCAATGAATAATTGAATTATTTAAAGAGGCTTATGTTTAAGAAGAGTTTGTGCTGGTAGATTTTTCATGCACTTTTTGAGATGTTTTAGCTTGATCATCTGCACCATGATGATGTCATGCAAATAAAATAAAATTTGTGTTTACTCATGATACATTGTTGTTATTATCATTGGTATCAGTCGTAAACATCCCAGATACACACATACGTCTGCGGGACATCAGTTTAAGAGCTTCATCTGGAAAGCATCTGCTGTGTACAAACATCTGAGAAACGTCTTTAAAATGTCAGTTTTACATAAATTCTTAAACATCTTAAAGACATTTTCTAAATGTCTATTTAACGTCTGACAGGAAACGTCCTAGATATATGTTGCAGATGAGCAAACACTAAAAGATACGTCTTCCATATGTAAAAATGCACATCAAATAGACGTCTCTGAGATGTACGTGTGCTGTCAGGGGATGGGGATGTGAATTTGCTTTTGTATATGTTCAGTTAAAACCTGATGTTTGCAGAACCCACCCTCGACAATGGAGCCCATATGATATATACATGATGTTATATACTGTTTCAAACCAAAAGAAGAAGAAAATAAAATGAATAAAAAGCTACAACAGGATTCGCATTGGAAATCCTGACTTTTTAAAATCTCTCTGTAAATGAACTGTCTGTTTTGTGCCACTGGGAGGTTATGAAGATGAAGCCAGGCTGAGATGTGTTGACTCAACAGGCACATGTGCACCCGTGGTGCTGAAGGAACAGCTCAGTGAAGCCCCGTCGCAATGAAACAGCCCGGCTCTTCCTCCTCATCACCATCAGTCTTCAAAGTTTGTGACTCATTTCATTCGCTCTGACCATGAAGAGGCAAAACATCAGAACCCTCGTGTTAATCATCTGCACTTTCACTTATTTGCTCGTCGGAGCGGCTGTTTTTGACGCGTTAGAGTCCAAGATGGAGATCACCCAAAAGAAAATCCTGGACGATCGCAAACGAGAGCTCATGGACAAGTACAACTTGAGCAAAGTGAATTTTGACGAGCTGGAGCGGGTCGTGCTGCAGCTGAAGCCGCACAAGGCGGGAGTCCAGTGGAGGTTCGCCGGCTCCTTTTATTTCGCCATCACGGTTATCACCACTATAGGTATGTCAGACATTCTCCTTCAACTTATTTATTTATTTTCATAAAACTTTTTCATAGCTGTAATTTTCTTCAGGTTACTCATACAAGACCAGTCGAAATATGCGTTATGAACATGATAAATCATAAATGAGTTTTAGGTCTGCCATGTTGTACACTGATATGTTTCATTCCCGGGATCCGTGAGCGTATTTATGTCAGCTTGTTTGATAAAACGGGTAAATTGTATAGCCTGCATTTAATGTGTAATAATAATAGGCTAATATATTGTTATTCTTTTGTAAGCCTAATTAATCCACCATCTAAATTAATTTATTTTCCGAGTAACAGCCTTGCAAATCATGTTTGGGAGTAGCCTATTTAAAATAACGTCGCGGTGAAAAATCTGTGTGGAACATGTGAAGTTCTAGCTAAGATGGTCATTAGCTCTTCAAACTGACCATTAGTCGATCTTAATTGGTCATTAGCTGGTGTGTAGCCTTCTGCCAATTGACTGGTCCAGTTAAGACATTAGCTAGATGGTCATTATCTGTTCAAAGATGATGGTTGTGGACCAGCAACAAATCATTGACCAGCTGGTCATACTAGCTTAAGGGGGCAATACTGATATTTAGGTTGCTGGTCAAGCAACTAATGACCCGTACCTCTCAGAGATGTCTATTTGGTGTTAGTTTTTGTCTCCAAAATGTATTTGAGTGTTTGCTCATCTGCAATACTTCTCTAAAACAGTTCCTGTCCAATGTTTAAAAAACATTTAGAAAACGTCTCTAAGATGTTTATGATTTAGAATGCATGTAAAATTGCCTTTTTAAAGATGTTTATCAAATGTTTGTACACAGCAGATGCTTTCTTGCTCTTTAATAGATATATTGGAGACGTATGAGGGGTATCTGACTAGCGTAAACCAGCTAGATGTCAGCTGTGTTCCAAAACACTGCAGCCAGCTTAAACTGGATTTTCCAGCTGAGAGATGAAAAGTTTATGTGTACTTAAACTTACACAACCTTTAGAAAAAGTCTTATACTTCCCAGAGGCGTTTAGACATCTTTGGGCTTTGCTTTGGTTTAGCTTGGCTATGACTTGGCACTGCACTGTATGTGTGAGCTATTGAAGAATCAGGAACTTAGTAGCTGACTGAACTGGGAGGTTTTTTAATTCATTGAAACATCAACAGACCGTGTTCAGTGACTAGCCTTCATCTGTCTGTCTGTGTCTCAGCAATCGGAAATGGGTAGTTGACATGATATGTCGAGCAGTGACAGCACTGTCCTACGGTGTGACCTGCTGTACTTCATCTAAAGTTACATTAAACCTTTCTTTCTAATTATTGTATATTATAATTGCTTATTTATGGCATCATTAAATATTTGTACTAATTGTTAAATAGAACTGAATGTATGACATAAGAGCTGAAAGGAAATAAAATAAACAATAAATGGGGACATCCCCTATACTTTTTAAAGTACAGTGGAGTTCACTTATCTCGACTCACGGTTAACTCGCCAACCCTATTATGTCGACGTTTTTGAAGTGGAACCGCCAAACTCCCTATTTGTCTAAGCATTTTCTCTTTGGTTACGTCGATTCTTTTATGTTGCCGAACCCGAGTATCTCGAGCACAAAAGAGGGACAAATTCGCCACTTCACATGGTTATCTCGTGACTATGATCGCACCTAGTTCACTGCGCTTGCGCTGAGTTTGTGTTGCACGTGAATCTCCAGTGACGGGCAGCCACAGAAGAACTCGCGGACAGTGTTGCCAACTTAGCGCCTTTGTCGCTATATTTAGCGAGTAGTCAGACCACATTTTCAAAAAAGCGACTAGCGACAAATCTAACGACTTTAAATAGCACATATCATTCTTACGCTTCTCAACGAGCAGCAAGTGCTGCCGTGGACCCAACCCAATCCCAAAGCACTCACAGCTGTGTGCACATAAAGCCCGCCTTCTCTGATTTGATTGGTTTTCTCAAATATTTTGACATTGATGAGCGGTTACCGACCAATGAGTATGAGGCTTAGATAAACACACACACCTGCTTCTGTTCTAACGCGCGCTCTGCTCAGCGCCGCTGCGGATTGAAGAACACGGTTATTAAAAGACGGGACGAATCCGAATTTGCATGTTTGTAGTGCATTTAAAATTGTAAAAGTGTACTTGCAGATTATATAATATTAATCAAATAAAAGGACACTTAAGTGTACTTAAAGAGAGTACACTTTTATGATTTGAAGTGATGAGAATACTTTTTGTGTGCAAAAAAAAAAAAAGGATAAATACCCGTGAAAGTGGTAATAGCGTTGTTGTTATGGAGGGACAGAAAGCTCTTGGATTTTATCAAAAATATTTTAATTTGTATTCCGAAGATGTATAAATTTTTACGGTTTGGTATGACATGAGGGTAATTAATGACAGAATTTAATTTTTTTTCAGAAATTAAATTAAACTAACCCTTTAAATATTTTATTTTAAAGTATTTTATTTCTATTATAAGTACTTCTAATTTGTACTTCTTGTAATAGGCTGTAGATAATATTAAAATCTCAAGGCCATGTTAGGATCCACAAAAACTCAATTAATGTTTCCATTGTCATGTGTGCTGTGTTCCCTCTTATCAGACACATCAATGGTCAGGTCCTTTTTCATGTGTCTGCTATAGATCACGTTACTGTGTACACTTGCCATGAGTAATCTAATCATCAGTTAAGCAATCAGCCTGCCAGCACCTTATTGTCAATGCAGTACACTCTGTAAACAAGGAACTGTTTACTATATGTGGCCTGTGGTATCAGCTTAGTACGCTGCGCTAACCTGATCCATTAGTCTAGTGGAGGTTTGTGCTGCAATTTTCAGCCCATTATCAAACAGATCCATAACCAGAAAGACAAGCCCCCCACCCCACCCCCCTTAGAATATGAGTGGTCAATTGATATCTTGAATATTTGGTTACATCCTTCTTGCCAACAGGCTAGTTTTGTTTGCATGGTGACCAGATCCATTGATTTAAAGATAGGAAGGTTTTATTGCGAGTGACTCAGCCACAAATAAATCTATGGATCATTTGAGTGTTTTTAAAGCTTTTCTAAATGTGGCCTGTACTTTGAATATTACGAACCAACTCAAAAAGCTTCAGTCCTCTTCAGCCAATTACTTTACCAAATTTAGGAACTAACTTAAAATAAATATAAAACTGAGGAGAAAATTATTTTTTTATTGACATTGTTAAGAATGATAGTATTTCTAGCTATCGTTTTATTTTCATAGCAATTTTTTTTAGCTGTTTTTTCGTGACCCTTTTTTATTATAGGTTTTGCACTCAAGCGCTCCTCATCACAAGTTCAGTGCTGTATCAGGGGGCAACTTTACTTAGCAACTTTACTATGTCAGACAAAAACATAATGCTAATGATGTGAAATATTATGTATAATTATAAAAATATTATGTTTGAATAAGTTGAATTAAAAATACATTATTGCTCAAAGTAACATAATTTAAACATTATAATAAAGTGAGTTTGTAGTACTTCTAATTAGGTAATGAATCAGATATCCAATAAGAGTTGGGTAAATCTGAAATAATTTGGTTCAACTGTTCAGCCAACCCACTGATTTTAACAATACGCAATCGAAATATTTTTAATATATTGGTTTACAAATCACTCATATTAATAGCAGAACTCTTGACTTAATTTGACAGAAAATATAAAGTGTTCAGCACAGATTCTGAGGGACTTTTAATTCCAGAATGTTGATTTGAAAGATGTGGATCAATACAATTCCAGGGCGACAATACAGCAGGACACGAGCACCTCTTCTGCCCTCCTCTGCGGGGAAGGAGTGTTTTGGATGGAAAGAATGCGAACCGAAAAAATAAATACCCTCCTGGCCAGCAGAGCAGCAGGTCATACATCAGTTGGAATCTGTGGCTTTTTGCCCTTTATACATTTTGGATGACTTTTCACATAGAGAGTCTGTTGATTAGCTTGACAACTCTAATGTCCCAAATGATGTTTCAAAGGAACACTGAAGAAACTGTGAAGGACTTTTATTTGCTGTATTATTTGTATATGCCACTTTACCCAATGCATATTTACAGTTCATCGGCCACCTGGAAAGATCTTTTTATGACAACCGTTGTGCTAAAACACACTTATTAAGGTAGTTATATAGAGATTACAACATGCAATTCACTGAATTCCCTGCCTTAATACAAACAGAAAAATCAATATTTCCTCATATTATGAACAATCTTCAGTGTACCTCTAAGCAGAGATAAAATTTAAAAACGAATTGAGTTTTCCTTACAATCTAATCCATTAATATCCTATCTAAATATTTTTGTATAATGCTGATGTCTCACAGATGGGTTTATCATACCACACAGCTCCCTAGATGCAAAATATTTTAATAATGTAGGCTTACACTTCCGTTTCATGGCGACTTTAATTATAAAATATATTAATGCTAAATGATTTCCATTATGATTTAAATAGAACAGATTACTGCTCTGGATGAATTTATAGATCACTGGTCCTGAATGTCCAAGAAAGAGATGTTTAAGCACTTTAAGAGTAGAAAGACATGTCCTTGTGATGTTGTTGGCATGACTCAAAATGCTTACGTATACTGTTTATGTGGATACATTTTCACAAAGTGACATATGGACAGTTGCCCAGTAGTGATGGTACACTGGTGCCTTGCATGGGCAGTCACTGTCATTAAATACCCCCAGCATTTCTGAATCCAAACCAAGCTGTGACCTTATATTGTTCTATAACCTTAGATAAATTATTATTATTATTTGTTATATTATTATTATATTATATTCAATATGTCCTGCTAGAGGTTTGCGATATTGACAAAAAATGTAATAGTATTTCAGTATTTTGTGTGATAATGTCGATAATAATAATTATACAATATTTTGCTGAGTGTGTTTTTTGTGTTGGTAGGTTTAGGACAGCTATGGACAACTGACTCCGAAATGTTTTGATATTCTTCATATTTTATACGGTGGTTAGTTAACGGAAATCTAGTGACGGAAATCAATGTCCTATTTTGAATCATAATGATATTCGGGGTGGGTGGCTCTCTTTGTGTGACTGCTTAACTATATCATAGAAAAATACTTATACAGGGGCCTTTTTATAGCTTTTTCGAGCATTACTCTAACCTAAACCTAAAAGGCTACGAACTATATACTTGAATATTAAAAGTTTAAAAGACAGTTTCAGCTTGGAGGAAAAAGCACACAATGGACGTCCTCCTTCTGGCGTGCTTTATGCACTACTTGGACCGATCAATCTGTGTCTTATTCTACGCCAGCCTGAGCAAGCGGTCCAAGGCACACCTTCCGGAAGAAAGTCCCAGAAATATCTGCCATCATCCATTGAAGAGCTGCAGATCAAGTTGCAAGTGTCCACCACAGACAAGGAAGATGCGAGTGATGAAACTTAGCCTGAGAAGAGGACAGACGGAGTAATCTCCCCTGAACCTGAGCCTCTCAAAGTGTCTGACTAGCTCCGTGAGCCATCAACATCCTGGATCACAGAGGGAGTATTAGTGGAGTTTGAAAGCTGGGAGGGCCAGTTCTTCACCCATGCCTTCGCTTGTTCCATTCAGCACATCAGCATCTCCTACACCATTATGTGAAGTCACCAGCTCTTCCCAGCTAGCAGGATCCCCTGGCTCCACCTCCAGCCTCAGTACCCATCACTCCACTGTGGCCTTTCGAACCATCATCTCCGCCTTGTCTCCTCCTTCCCTCAGCCCCATCGGAAACCATAATTCCGACAACTCCAATGGACTCCTTCGTCCCACTGACTTTGCCTTTGTCAGACATCGTCATGCATGCACCTTCGGCTCCATGTATCCCGGGCTTTGCCTTCATCCTCAGTCTCTCCGGCACCACCTCAGTCTCCAAGTTTCCTGGTTCTACCTTGGACGCTTGTCTCTATGGCTCCACCTTGGTCTCAAAGTGCCAGCAGTTTCACGTTGGTTCTTTGGCTTGTCTGCTCCATCTGGGTCTCCATTGGTTATTCCCTGGGTGCATCTGCAAAACTTCAACCAATGCTCTTCCCTCCCTCGTCTCCGGACCCCCATTCAGTTCTTTCTGCTCCTGGCTCTGCCCACTCTCCACTCCCTATAAACACTCCCTCTCCTCTTCTGTCACACGTATGCTGTGTTTTGGATTTATTTTCCATGTGCCTGCCTTTTGCCTTTAGTTACCTCTTGTCTCATTAATTAGCTCATTAGTTCCTCATTTGGTTTAGTATTTATATAATAATAATGTATATGCAAACTAGGTCTGGTCTACATTAATGTTGCGGTGTGTTATCTGTTTCCCTGAGGTTTTCCTGCCTGTTCAGTAAGTTATTGTTTTGAAGTCGGCTTCCTTCGTCTCCATGAGCTACTTGTATAGAACCACCCATGACACTTGAGGTCACAAGAGGGCACAATGAGCAAAATATTAATGCAATGTATTAAATTGTTCATTCAAAGCAATGAAATAACATGACTGTCTATACAACAAAGTGCGTAACGTATGAGGAAAACAGCATCTTGTTTTTATGCATAGTTTAATACAAAGTACCAAAGCATAAAGAGTACTTTTTTGCACATAAGATACAGTGGTATGGGAAAAACCCCACAAAGTCTTTTAAAAAGTTGAATTTTTAGCTGTACATGGCTTTCTAAACATGTGGATCACTGTTACGAGACGTGTTTGTGAAATATGTCAGTCTAGAACTTATCTATATAGAAAACAATGGAAAAGCAGTGCAGAAAATGCATTCTGTGGGAAAGGCCTGGTTATGGTTTTGACGTAATCAAGATTGTCTCCAAATTGAGCTTCTTGTTTTAAATTAATTGTTTTAAATGTTTTAAATTAACAATGTAGTAGTGCTGCATCAAGTGGGTTCAACTAGATAGGCTAAGAAAAACACTGAAATACAACATCATCACATAAGGCTAAAATTAGAATGTAGTAATTTTAACGAATATAAAATAACTAAGTAACCAATCAGAAACCATAATAAAAAACTATGAAGTAGAACTATGAAGTAGAACAAAAGTTGTTTAAAAATGCTTTAAAGAAAGTTGATACTGATACATAAACGATAATCCAGGCAAGGGTATAAAAGGCAGGCAGACAGAATCAGAGTAGTTGTACCGGTGGGGAAGTCAGGGCAGGCGGAGAACAATCACAAGCGAAATACCAGGCAGAGATCAAGACAGGCAGACATAATCAATCATGGGAAAACAACAGGAAGGTCAGACATAGGTATATCAACGCTTAGTAATGTTCATAGCAGCAAAACAAGACTTCGCGCTAACAGTGCGTTTGACAGAGTCTTTTATAGATCATGTAATATTGTCCAGCTGGTGCAGTAATCAGTCCTCTGAACGACATCATGGGAAATGTAGTGTGTGTGTGTGTGTGTCAGTATACATGTGAGAGCTCCCTCCGGTAGCCAGAGGTGGAAACGGCAGAGCTCGTATTCATAACAGATACTTATTCAGCAAGGAAACATTAAACTTACAAATTTAAATTTTGAACTATTTTTTTCAAAATGAAATTTTTTATCAAATAAGTGCAGCATTTATGAGCGTGATCAAAAATGATAAAAGAAATGTGTATATATATATATATATATATATATATATATATTACAGTAGTACCTCAAGATACGAAAGGCTCAACTTACGAAAAATCCAAGTTACGAAAGCAAAGACGAAAAGTTTTACTGCTCTACATACGAAAAGTTTTCGAGATACGAAAGGTCAGAGATTCGCCCCATAACAATTTTGAAACTCGCGCCGCACGCCGCCATCTTAGTTATAGTAGACTCGCCACCATCCTCCTGCTCTCCCATTGGTTCCTGATGCTAGCCAAGCCATGAGATCCTTCTCTCTAATTGTACAGCATCTCTCCCATCATGCATCTTCTATACGTACGTGCTGGCGTGCTTTAGGTCAGCCACTCCGCACCCGAAACTTTACTTTATCTGCCGTTTGTCCTCCTCCTCTGCCGCCACTTTCGGATAATAGCCTCACTCGAAAGGTAAGCTTCGACATTTTACGTTATTTCATTGTTTATAGGTCAATTTAGCTTTATTATGAAATTTAATGGGGTGTTTTTGGAGGGCTTGGAACGGATTAGCCATTTTACATGTAAAATGTGTTCCAAGATACGAAAAACTCATTATACGAAGGCCGCCTTGGAATGGATTAATTTCGTATCTCGAGGTACCACTGTATATATATATATATATATATATATATAGAGAGAGAGAGAGAGAGAGAGAGCAATCAGTTATTTATAATCAAGTAGCCAATTATTTTCTTACATAAATAGAAAAACAAATGGCATTATATAATCACATGACTCTGCAGCACTGGTTAGCCTATCTTGTTTTTCAAGAAGATATGAAAGATTAAAAGTGACAGCAGCGGGACATCTGACCAGAGTCTTGTCAGCCCCTAAAACACTGCTAGATTTATAGATAGCCTGCTAAATGTAACTACTGAGCAAGCACATGTGATCATGATTATGTGAACACATAAGGACAATATATATATATATATATATATATATATATATATATATATATATATATATATATATATATATAATATATATATAATTTTCATCTTGTAGTTGTCGGTATGTTTCTGTATATATGTATAAACACATGGGACTGTAATGCTGTGTATACCTGCAACAACAGAGTAGAGCCCTAAAAACTAGTTTTATGCGTGCCATATGATAATCTGATTATTAATAATTTCATTAATCCGAGATGTAGGGCTGGGGAGCTGACAATGATGTAATTCTAATTAAGGTGGATGCGTCCCAGATCTTCCTTTGATCTGCTTTCAAGAAGCACATGCAAACACCCCCAACCCCATACACACATACATACACATACAGGTGCCTTCTATTTATTATCATTTCTTAAGTTTCTCCCTTAATATGGTTTATATTGTGATTTAACCAATGGCAAACATCTTTAATCCTTTATATCACACATCCCTTCCCCCAACACCACACACTCACACTCTCACACCTTCTCTAAGTATTTAATCCACAACCCCTTTATAATATGTGTTCAACTACTGAATGGATTTGCACTGACTGCAGCACATTTGATGATAAGGTGAAATAATAATTCAGAACAAAATGAGTTATTTTAGGACATGTAAGCTGAATGGATGGAGAGAAGCAGAGACATGAAAATGAGCTCTAAACAGCAGCCCTTATGTGCAGATGGCTCAACTGAGCCACTTTCAAAGAAATAATTCATGCTGCTTCTATAATAAGAGCAACTGGACTCCATCATAGTGCAATGCAAATACAATTAGAGGTGGTCATTGTGAGTAGAAGCAATATGAATCTCAATTAAAGAGCCTTAACAGGTGCAGAGAAAGTATAGATATTGTTATGTAGTCTCAAGTTAAGCCTGTAACCTTGGTTCCCTGATAAGGTGAACAAAACAGTGCATTATGAAATTGATGTTATGGGAACGCTTCTCATGTGTCATCGTGTCTAAAGCATGTGTGCTACATGCCAATCTTGACTGGCTATGGCAGTTAGGTAATGTCACAGGTGTGCCAGCTTGGTATATTAAGTCACCTAGAGTGGACATCATCAACTTCAATTGGCTGAAGGAAGACGTACAGGCATGCCTGTATGGCAATGCTATGCAGTTTCCCGTTCTCCTTCTCAAAGAACCATGATTACAGCTGTAACCTGAGACATTCCCTTTTAACCTTAACCTCCTTAAATACCCACTACGCCATACTGAATAAATGGCGTAGTGCTTGTGAACTACGTGCTTGTGCGTCCTCACAGTGCTTGTGAACTGCCTAGGAGGTTAACTACAGTCAAACTATTGCCACACAGCACACACATGACCAAGAACAATTTAGCCTAAGGTTTACGTGAGCAGCTCAATCTCTGTCGAGACTAGATCTCGGGTCACCGCAGCCATCCATCCAAAGGGGCAGCTTGCTCCAAGGGAGCACAACGTTAAGCATTCTGTACACAGGACCAATAGATGCCTCCGGAGAGAGCTGTGTTCTCTCAACTGTATGCCCTACATAACAATATAGAAATGTTCCTCACAACGAAGAACTCCACTGATGGATCCCTAGGGAAGTGCTTAACACATGAGCCAATAGTGAACAGTCATGACAAATATTATCTCTTAATCTCCTAATGCTGGAGAGAGTTCATGCTTCCACTTCAGGAAATTTTTATGATGTATTTCACATAAGGCTTAACTGCTGTACGGACTTATTGAATTTCGTCATGTCTGAAGAGGTGAATATTCACACAGGAGGGAGTAACTCGACCTCAACCACAGGCTTCCTTCATGCGTTAATCAGGCAAATCCCAGACTAATGCAGCTCCCCCCTGGTGAACACACACTCCATGAAAAATCCCAATATCAATCTTGTCCATGGAGAGCACTTCTCATTCCAGGAAGATACTTCATGTTATCCTCTTTTTCCTTGATTACCCAATGGACTTTTACTCTTGTTAGAGTAAAACTCAAACGGGGGATAAACTGCTCAAATGCCACTGACTTGACCCTTGCATCCTTGAATTTTAGGATCACCGTCTCAACTCTGGTACCAAAAAGTCAGAAAGGCGACACCAGGGCATCAAGAAGAAAAGCTTGCTCTTTATCCTTGAGCCCCAAGAAGCTCAAGAAGCGCACACCAGATCAAGGTCATTCAAAAGGTTGACTTGATAAGCTTGCCGACATTGTGTGCGCATGACTCCGCTGGCCTAGTCCACCATGACGTAATACTCAAACCACATTTGGCATCGCTTTGATGGCAAGGCTGGAGTCGCAAGCACATCTTCAATCCGCTGCATCCTCACATAGCCATGCTTAGCCAGCCCCCTAACATTAGCGTAACTTACCATTAGACACAAACTTGCAGGTAACGCCTGAGAAAGGACTAAACCCGTCTCAAACTCCATCTGTGACCCCCACAATTATAATCGTTAGGTAGCCTCATCAGCTGCAGGACTTCATCCAATGGGTGCAGGCCTCTTGCTCCCATCTCCCTTGAAAAGACCCAAACGGAAGCAGAGTTTGGTCACTTTAAAGCTGTCATAGTGTGAACAGCCATCCCCCTTGAGGGCTGGATGAGCATGCTCCAATCCAAGATAACACACTTACTTGTGAAGATCACCTGGTGTTATGTCAAGTCAAGTCAAGTCACCTTTATTTATATAGCGCTTTTTACAATGTAGATTGTTTCAAAGCAGCTTTACAGGAAAAACAATATAAACAAAGTTTGTTTGGCTGAACAGAAGCCCCAAAAGAGCAGCTGAATCAATACAATTGATGAATTTTAAGTGTTAAGTTTCCCCAACTGAGCAAGCCATAGGCGACAGCGGCAAGGAACCAAAACTCCGGCAGGTGACGTAACGAATGAAGAATAGAATGGAGAAAAAACCTTGGGAGAAACCAGGCTCAGTCGGGGGACCTTTGACACAGAAGCACACACTTTATGAATAACTTGTTAGCCATTTCGTTACCTTGAAATTATGAGGTTCTATCTGACATTTCGTCAAAATTTAGTTATTCACATATTTTTATTCAGTGACAACTTATTTACAAAAATTTGATTTTTTACAGTTGTATTTATTTTTAAAGAAATATGTTCTATCTACAAAGTCAAATGGAATGTAAAAACTTTGAAGCTCAATATTTGAACATTGGATTTCTATGGAGCCATTCACGCACATTGTGTTGTCCTTTAAAAAATGTAACTTCTAATATTTGAAGTTATAACAATATTTTTGTTAATACATATTCTGTGGTAAAATGTGAAGTTCATAATTATATTTCAGTTTTTCAACAATTTTTATTATTTGTTATAATGTTGGCGTTAAAGCATTTCCCTGGTGTTTCGACACAGCATGAGTCCTTGAGAGGGAAAAAGCAATTTTTTTTCGTAAGAATTGTGATATATTTCAAACTAGCAATTGTGTGAGAAAGTCAGAAGCATTAAAAGCTTTCATGTTTTCAAATATTTTTATATAAAATAAACAAAACACTAAACAAAAGTAAAGCGGTAGCCATGGACCATCATTAGCAATCAATGTAAAGCTGGGGGTCACAATCAATCGTCTACAATCGTCCTTGCTTGCTACAATGGTGTTTTGAAAACAGCCCCAAATTTTGTTTGTGTTTCCCTGAAACTGCTTAGGTTTCTGTCAAGAATTCCTTTATTTTTCTTGACATAAAGAAAAATATTAATATTTATCAGAGTTTATATCAGAATTTTGAGATATAAACTCACAATTAGAAGAAAATTCAGAATTGTGAGATAAAGTAACCTAAGTTACCTTTTCGTAATTTTTATTCTGTGTAAACAAACTTCCATAAGTTGTTTGCATAAAATATACTGTATATGCAGCATCTTATAATATTTGAAAGTTGATTAATGATTTGTATTGTAGAACATATGTAGTACATTGTATTGTTGTTCATTTTAAATGTAAAGAAAAGAAACTGTAAGACATATGTGTGAAAAGAGTTGAGGTCATGTAGATCATAGTTATAGTAAAATACATGTGAATATATCCACCTTATATTTAATGGAAGAGCTTCCAGTTTCATCGTCTTTCAGTTGTTTTTTCTAAAACAAAAACATTATGTTAGCAAACTGATATTTATCCTATTTTTGTTTATTAACATACTGGTTTGTAGTGCAAATATTTTTAAATTTTTACACTTTGTTATTCTTATATTTATTTAACTATAATGTCTAATGAATCATAAGTCTCATATATATTATTGGAAAATAGCTCATTTCCACATTTCTGTCACAGTAATGTCGTGTCGTTACTTTCCTCCTGTGTGATCCTTTTGTGTTCCCGTTAAGTGTCACGTCAACCACTCCCCTTTGTTAGTAGTGTACATATTATCCTGTGTACTTATACCCTCATGTTCTCCCTTGTCTTTGTCGATTATTAACAATCCCATGTCTGTTTCTCCATGTTTCCGAGTTCCAAGCCCTTCCGAGTTTCTGTTTGTTTTCTGCACAAGTGTGTCATTTAAAGTGTTTTTCGTTTTTGTTCATTAAAGGAGTTTTACGTTGATCCTTTGTTTCCTCGCCTTCATCATTTCCACTACATGCTCCCGTTACAATTTCAAACTAAGGATAGCCTATACAATTCCCTGGACCAGGCAGATTTCTTCTCTCTTTTTTTAGCACATACACACAGACTGTCTTTCTCAGATCTAATCTAAACACACTTGAAAACACAAAAACTCAATTAACTATTAAAACCTCCCAATTACAAATAAACTTTATTGATTTAATCACACTTTTAGTATTGTTTTTGCTGCTAGCATTCGATGGTTCAGCAAATTAGTTTAGTTAAGCTTATATTAATCATTATCAATTAATGATTATATCAATTAATCAATTGCTTATCAATTAATATTCTTAATGGTTTTTAGTTTTTTTAGAGTACAGCTGTGTCCATCACACTGAAATCAATGAATATTTAGGATACTTTTAATATATATATATATACTTGTTTTTTTTGTTTTTTTTATAAATCCATCTCTGATATGTATATATACATTTCTCACCATCTTGGAGTCCTTCAGGCGTTTTTTTAGCAAACGCCATGCGATCTTTCATGTGTCTTTCACTGAGGAGAGGCTTCCTTCAGGCCACTCTGCCATAAAGCCCGGACTGGTGGATGCATCTCTGGAGCTCAGCCACAGTGATCTTTGGGTTCTTCTTTACCTCTCTCACTAAAGCTCTTCTCCCCCGTACGGCCAGCTCTAGGAAGGGTTCTGGTCGTGCCTATTGTCTTCCATTTAAGGATTATGGAGGCCACTGTGCTCTTAGGAACCTTAAGTGCAGCAGAATTTTTTTTGTAACCTTAGAGATTAACCTTATGATTCTCATTTGCTCTGATATGCACTGTGAGCTGTAAGGTTTTATATAGACAGGTGTGTGGCTTTCCTAATCCTTTCCTAAAGTCCAAAGATATAGAACCGTCTCAAAGATGATCAGAAGAAATGGACAGCACCCGAGTTAAATATATGAGTTTCACAGCAGGGTCTGAATACTTAGGACCATGTGATATTTCAGTTTTTCTTTTTTAATAAATATGCAAAAATTACAACAATTCTGTGTTTTTCTGTCAATATGGGTTGCTGTGTGCACATTAATGAGGGAAAAAATTTACTTAAATGATTTTACCTATTACTCCCTGGTCTAATGATTTAGAAGATTTTACTGCAGTTGTTGTATTCTCAATGAGCTTGCTTGTGACGGTGGTAATACCTTAACAGAACATTTCAACATTAACATTATTTACTCAAAGACTTGGTTGAACTTGTTCCTAGATCAACATACTTGTCACATTGTGTGCATCTTCACTGAAAGTATAATATTTGTACTAGCAGTCTCAATACATACATTCATTGTAATATAAATGAAAAAGGGAAAAGCTAAAAAGTTTGTGTATTAAAGTTTCAGATTCACCCTTGTGTTCACACTAAATTTGCACTTGCTGTGCAAGAGATTAATTATGTAAATCAGGTAAATAGAGAAAAAAACATTCCAATGCTATACACAAAAATATAGATAAATCTATAAATAAATAACTGTAAATAAAATCTTTGGTAAAACGGACCATGCCGCCATTTTCCTTGCACCTAAGTACAAACAAAGGCTCTCCTAACAGGGAATATGAGTGATTATAAATCATCCTGTTATGCTCTCTGACGCGCCGTTAAAGCCGCACAGCTCCGTTATAGGGATTGAGTGGGGTCTCATTTCCAGCTCAACGACTCCCGGCGGATTTGGCAGGGACTGAGGACCATCTGTGCTTTTGGATCTAAATTCTCTGCAGAGGTGAGAGCTGATCCGTTGCTTATGAACGAGTTAAACTCTTTCTACGCTCGCTTTGATGGCAATCGCAATGCCACCGAGTGGCGCGTCAGAGAGAATCACTCAGAGCAGCAACAATCACGCAATCTCAGTCTTGGAGGATGAGGTTCGGAGGGCACTCAAGCGTGTGGATGTTAGGAAAGCTACTGGGCTGGATGGTGTCTCAGGTCGTGTTCTGCGGTCCTGTGCTGATCAGCTCGCCGGGCTCTTTACATCCATCTTCAATGAGTCCCTTGCTACATCTGTGGTCCCAACCTCCTTCAAAAAATCCACCATCATCCCTGTCCCTACGAACAGTAAACCCTTTTGCCTAAATGACTATCGTCCAGTGGCTCTCACGTCTTTAGTTATGAAGGTCTTTGAGAGACTCATCAAAAACAACATTTGCTCCTCCATCCCTGACACTTTGGACCCTCTTCAGTTTGCCTATTGTCCCAATAGATTGACTGAAGATGCCATCTCTCACGTCCTCCACTCCTCACTCACATCGACAGCAAGAGTGGGAACTATGTAAGACTGCTATTTATTGACTATAGCTCAGCCTTTAACACCATAGTTCCCATTAAGCTAACTACCAAACTCCTGGATCTCGGCCTGAACTCTTCTCTCTGCCACTGGATTGAAGATTTCCTCACTGGCAGACCTCAGGTGGTGAGAGTAGAGTTCACCTCCACCTCCATCACTCTGAGTGTAGGAGCTCCACAGGGCTGTGTCCTCAGTCCCCTGCTCTACTCTCTCTACACACATGACACATTTGTCCACACACAGCTCCACCTCTGTCATCAAGTTTGCTGATGATACTGTTGTCCTGGGCCTCATTTCCGACAACAATGAGACCGCATACTTGGACGAGGTGGAGCAACTGACATCATGGTGCCAAGACAACTGTCTCTTTCTGAATGTTAGCAAGACCAAAGAAATGATTGTGGACTTCAGGAAGAGACAGCAACGGACATACTCCCCTCTTATGATCAGCGGGACACCAGTAGAGAGACTGAGCAGCTTCAAGTACCTGGGTGTGAACATCTCCGAGGACCTGACCTGGACTGCGCACATTCAGACACAGGTGAAAAAGGCCAGGCAAAGACCACCTGTACCACCTGCGCCAGCTGAGAAAATTAAGGGTTTCACGAGCTATCCTGAAAACTTTCTATTTAGGGGCGATAGAAAGTGTACTGACTCAGTGCATCACAGCGTGGTATGGTAACAGCACCAGCCAAGACTGCAAAGCCCTGCAAAAAATTGTGCACTTTTCTGAGCGCATCTCAGGGTCACCTCTCCCGCCTCTGCAGGACATGTACACAAAACAATGCAGAGGTCGAGCTACAAAAATCATCAAAGACATTATCCACCCTGCTAACCCTCACTTCACCCGGCTGCCATCTGGGAAACTCTTCCAAAGCCTGATGCCCAAAACTGAAAGACTCAGGAGGAGTTTCTTCCCACAGGCCATCAGACTCCTGAATGCTGTCACTAACATCACGTGACTTCACTTGACTTCAGTATAACATCACATACTGATTTGCACTGCACTTTATGGACTCGTTGTTACCATGTAACAACTCGTTGTATTCTTGTTTGTACATTATACCTCTGTACTTCTGTTAACCACGTATTTTTTTTATAGTCTACATTTTACTACTTTATTTTATCTCACTTATTTTATTTCACATCTCTTATTTTTTACTTGATTTTTTTATAATTCTACATATGTATAGCATCTTTATTCTATTTCTATTTTATAATTTCTTGTGTTTTTTTGGTAATTGTTATTTGCACTGTCCATGGAGCGGACCTGTTTACATTTCACTGCCGGTTGTATATTCTGTATATAACTGTGTATGTGACAAATAAAACTCTTGAATCTTGAAAAACGTCTCAGATAACATAAGTAATCATAGTTCCCAAAACGGGAACAAGACACTGCGTCAAAACGGTTTTGGGACGTCTTAGCATGATGCTATCGTGAAGCACAATAGCACTAACGTGTGCATGCATGTCGCAGAAGATAATGTCATGAACAAGGAGTATAAAGGAGTGTCTTGAACCAGAAACAGAAGCTTGACCAGTGTCTGAAGCAAGACTGACAGGCACATAGGAGCTGTGGCTGAACGACGCAGCATCTCGTTCCCTCTTAGGGAACTAGGGTTACATACGTAAATTGAGACGTTCACTGAAAAGGGAACTCGAGCTGCGTCTAAACGCTTTGGGAATGAGAATGCCGACAATGTCACAGGGACAGTGGCCTGGTGAGCGAAACGTAGATCACTACAATAACACTCGTGTTCCCGGAGCAGAATTGAGGTCTAACTGATATAACCTGATAAATGTATGTGGGGAGGACCAGCCAGCTGCATCGCATACTTCTGCAAGAGATACTCCATCTAAAAGTGCCTTGAAGGCAGCCATGTTCCTAGTGCAGTGGGCACGGACAACCATCGAAGAGGGTTTTTCAACCGACTCAGAAGCCAAGGAGAGTCTCGACTATTCACATGCTTATAGTAGGTTTGGAAGCCAGGGCCCTCTTAGAGGTCCCAAAGCAAACAAACAACTGTTTAGACTTACGCCACAGGGCAGCTCTGTGGATATAGGAATCCAGTGCTCCCACAGGACAAACCTTGTTCTTGAACAGAAGGTGGAGGACAGAAGGCCTACAGTACAATAGGCAGTGCCAGGCTCAAAAGAACCTTAGGCACATAGTCGTGACATAGAACGGCACATAGAAGCCGTGCCGACATTGATACCAGGTCCCAAAAAAACGCCTAGGAAGGGGGTCCTCTGAAGACGATAAAGCGCATTTATTGGCTTTCAGTCTCAACACCAATTACTTCATATGTGTGAGAAGAATGACATCTTGATGTCGAACCGCTAACTGCCAAGACTGAGCGACTATCAACCAGTCGCCGATGTAGTTCAGTACACGGATACCTCAGCAGGGCTAGTGCTACGTCCATACATTTGGTGAAGGTGCAGGGTGACAGACCTAGGCCAAATGGAAGAATGTGATATTGATAAGACTTCCGATGTTGTGGAAGAATGGAGATATGAAAATCCTTGATGAAAGTTTCCTTGAGATCTATTGTGACAAATGAGTCCTTGGAACTGATTAGCGTCATGATCTGTTCCAGGGTTAAACATTTTAATTTTAGCTGCCTCACACTTTGGTTTAGCACATGTAAATCGAGAATGGGACGCATTCCTCCATTCCTCATGGGATCTGTGAAGTACCGGATTCTCTGGCTGAGAGAGGAACATAATCTATAGCCGGCCTCTTTCCCAAAGCAATGTTTTGACTTTTTGTTCCATAACCAGGGCCTGCTCAGGGTTCACTACGCTGGGTAGAACCCCATTGAAACTGGACGGGTAAACCCAAACTGGACCGTATACCCATTTAGCATGGTGCGCTATGAGAGATGCCTGGCAGATGTGCCCAGCCTCTCGAGGCTTCCCTCTGGTGTAGTTTGAACATCCACTCCAGGGCCCTAGGTTTTTACTGGGAGCACCTGGAGTGACTGCTCTAGGACCCTCCTCGGAGGGGGCGACCTCCCCAGTGCAATCCAACCCATTGGCGGCAGCTGAGGCACCTCGCGTAGGACCTGTGCGTCCTGGCTCCCTCAGGACACCAGAACGTACAGTGGCCCTTGCAGTGCACTGACAGGGCACAGGACAACGTAGTCTCGAAGGTGGGGGCTACCCTGTGAGGCCTGGCGCATATGCCGTCAGGGTCTCTTGTTTGTAGCCCTCCTGGCCTGGAAGATGGTCCTCAGATCCATTCTCTTGCCGGATGGCGGTTGCTGAGAGTGCCGGCCTGACCCTCCTGAAATCTGAGAGTGAGGGGTTAAACGGGTTGAAACACTGTGCCAGTGAATGGCACGATATGAGGAGCTATGAGGCTTTGGCTGGCTCGCAGCCTCTGAGACCGACGGGAGAAGCTTTTTGAATGCCGCCTCTTGTTTAGAAGCCTCCTGGAATCTCTCCACGACAGTCTTGACTGTGTCGCCAAAGAAGCGTCCATCAAGACATTCTTATCCTTGTCTTTGAGAGTGGTCAGATTTAACCAGAGATGCCATTCCATGGCCAACGGGGCTGCCATAGAGTGGCTGATGGAGCTGGCTTTCTCCTAGTGGCCTGAAGAGAAAAATCTGTGGCCCTGCACAACTTGGTGACTGCCTCAGCACCAATTGTCCCACCCTCATTGAGGTTTCCTAATAAAACAGCGGCGCGGTAGTATGGAGGCATGCTGCAGCCTGACTCAATGTGGAATATGCTCTGCCCATCAAGGAAGAGGTAACCCAGAGAGGTTTGGTGGGCAGCGTTGGGGCTTTTAGGGAAGACACTGAGTAAGGACCAAGATAACTCACAAGCGTTTTGTCACCTCTAGGCATTGCACAATATCCGCGATCTTTAGCTCCTACAAGAGATGCATTATTAGCACTTGTGCTGCTATGCACCCTGTAGGAGGTGGAATTTTTGGAACCTTGATACCTCCGTGGCAAGGCAAGCCTGATGCTGAGGCAGAACCCGTGCAGACAGTTAGCGCTTGTCCAATTTACTTATTGTACGAACATCCCTCTGCTCAGACGGCCACTCGAGGCTGAGTCTGGAGACTGCACGAGTTACTACCTCGAGTAGCTTCTCAAAAGCTGAAGATACTAACAACATCCAACTTCTCGCAACTGTATAATTATAGTACCAATTGTAGTTGCCTCTGTCTGGTTGGAAGAAACAGCCACAGGGCATACTTCCGGGTCCTTTCAGGGGAGAGATCTGTCGGGTAAGGGAGGGGATAAGGCAGAGCCCAGCTTAAACCCCACTGACAGATACATCTGCGATCCCCAAGACAAAGATCGCTGCTGTGCCTCGGCAGCAGCGGGAACTGAGCCAGGGGTGCCGCAAGCCTGGGCAGCGTCCTCAAAAACTGGCAGGCGGGAGCGGAGCGTTCACTGTGGAAGCTGTAAACAATGTGCACAGTGAGTGCCCTCGAGCGCTGACTATGCATGCTATGCTCCCAAACAGGTGATACACAAGACGTGTTTATCCCTGCACATGATGAAGCGTGGGCAGAGAGTGACACAGCGTCTAAAAACCTGCTCATTAGCTATTTAGTAAGAGTGTGAAATCCCTGCTTTTTTTAAAACTAACTCGAGAGAATTGCACACAAACACAAGCACACATACACTCATTTCGCTCTAGCACTTGCTGAAGACACTAAAGCTTACGTTTCTGGTTCTGTTTCATGACGTCAACTTCTGCGACATGCATTCACACAAGTAAGTTCTATGGTGCATCACAAGACATCGTGGTGTTCCCTAAGCGTTTCGATGCAGCTCAAGTTCCCTTGACAGGAAACTATATATATTGACACACACTGACTAAAACTATATATAGATAATTAATATTCAATATCCAGTGCTGAAGAAAATATCAAATGTACATTTGCATATTTTGCAGGTTAGTTCGGAGTGCTAAGTGTGTCTAGATGCAGCAGACTACAATTATCTGCCATTCTTTACTGGGGCTATGAGCATCACTCCATCACTGCGATTAAGTTATATCCAGATACATGTACCTGGATGTATACCTAGTTATAACACATTATTTGAGCATCATTTGATGAATTACTGCTGTCATGACTAATAAAAATGTACAGAGATGTCTCCTTGTACAGCCTATGTTCTGCCGGCAAGTGTATAGGTAAATAATGGTGTATAACATTCATAATAGGCTAAGATGATTAGAAAATATTTTTATCAAAAGTTAAATCATTAGCAGATAGTTTTTATAGTTTATGAAACAGACCATCAATGGCATCATCAGATGACTGCTGCACTAACAATAAAACATCTATACTATGTTAATTTCTTTCCTCGAATGTGTAAGCGAATGCATTTTGTCTACTGTGAGAGGAAAATTTTTTATGTTTAGGCTGATATCCAGTAAATTGCAGTTATTAAAATGATGTACTATTTGTCTAAATAAATTAAAATAAATCAGTTTCAGAGTTTGATTTGATGACTAAAATGAATTTAGCTATCAGCCTATTTTAATGTACAGTATGAAAAAAATCCAACACTGAACTGACTTGAGCTATAATGCCACTTATGCCTCCTGTAGAGTTGCTTTATAGTTTAATTGAATATGTTTCATAATTGATGTAGTCCTACTTTGCAGCATTGACGCTGTTATTAAACTGAAGCGAATCCTCAATAAACAAGATTGAGTTGCCTTTCGTATATGCATTATAGCTGAAATTTATTCGTTTTACAGTGCCTTATAAACTGTTCAACATTTACACTGTAATTGAACAGATTGAATAAAACTGAGCTGAATAATTTCACTATCGCCTTCTGTAAAGCTGCTTTATAGTTGAAATAAATAGACTTTAAAGAGGGCCTATTTTGTCCACATTATTGAAAAACAAATGATCAGACTGATTGCTGACAACCCTAAAAAATGAGTTCTGTTCATTTTGTTTTCTAGGATATGGTCACGCGGCTCCCAGCACAGATGGTGGGAAGGTGTTCTGCATGTTCTATGCTCTCCTGGGGATCCCCCTCACCCTGGTGATGTTCCAAAGTCTGGGTGAACGCATCAACACCTTCGTCAAGTACCTGCTGCACCGTCTCAAAAAGTGTCTTGGCCTCCGGCACACCGAGGTTTCAATGGCCAACATGGTGTGCATTGGCTTAATATCCTGCATGAGCACGCTGTGTGTGGGAGCAGCGGCTTTCTCCCGCTATGAGGACTGGAGCTTCTTTCATGCATACTATTACTGCTTCATAACACTCACCACCATTGGTTTTGGGGACTATGTAGCCCTGCAGAAGGATAATGCATTACAAACCAACCCCCAGTACGTAGCGTTTAGCTTCATGTACATCCTTACAGGCCTCACGGTCATCGGCGCCTTCCTGAACCTGGTCGTTCTCCGTTTCATGACTATGAATGCTGAGGATGAACGCCGTGACGCTGAACAGCGTACGTTGCTGTCCCGCACTAGACAGACTGGCGGTGGCGGCGGAACCATGTCTGACCCTTCGTCCTCATCTGGCGCGGCCCATGGAGGAGGGTCCGGGAAAGGGTTGTGTAACGTCTACGCCGAAGTGCTGCATTTCCAGTCCATGTGCTCTTGTCTCTGGTACAAAAGCCAGGAGAAGATGCGCTACTCAATTCCCATGATTATCTCTCACGATCTGTCCACTTCGGATACATACATGGAGCACAGCGAGACCTCCGACGCCCTCCATTCCAACGGCTGCGTGTGCAGTGCCTTGCAGGAACACTCCGGCACCAGTTCAGTGTACACGGGGCTGCTCAGCCCAGCACATTACCAAAGACTCTCCAAACGCCGCAGCTCTATCTAGAGAGCTGGAGGACGTATTGCATGTGAATCTCTTTCGCCTTACAAAACCAACCACTGTTATACTTGGGGTTGAAAAAAACGCTGCTTCTAAGCTGCTCGGATCCTCTGTCAGTCGAATATATGTAATGTAGTGATAGACGGGGGAGTGTGTCCTATCAGAATGTGCTGCTTGAGGACCGGAGACATAGAAGCGTGCAATAAAAACAGGATAAAGGCCTGTATTTTTTGAAGTACACTTTCGAGGGTTTTGAGAAAAGGCAAAATGCAAACCGCTAGCTCTTCAGTGAGCTCAAAGGTAAATGGAAATAAATGCTGGTCTTTCAAAACCAACAAGTCCCAAAGTGTCAGGATCTTCTAGTTTTGTTTTGAATAGATAGCGTTTTTGATGCAATCGTTTTAACAGTGAATATTTTATTATCTTTGCAGGAGTATTGAAATTATAATCATAGAAATCAAAACAAAAATAAATTATTTAAAAAAACAATCATCTTAAATGTGAACTTGGCTAATATTGAGTACCTTAATCAGGGTGGCGCCATTTTTCATTTTCATAGTTCAGGAGATTGTTTTGACCAGGACCCCACCCCTAAATGCAAACTGCCATGTGATTGGTTGATTAGATAATGGCATTAATGAGAAATTGAACAGGTGTTCCAAATAATCCTTTAGGTGAGTGTGAGTGTGATATTCATACAACAAAATATTTTGGGGGACATAATATTTAGTAAAAATGATCGTGGCTGGCAATCTTTTTATTAATTTTTTTTAAACGCTGGCTGGGAAAGAGTTAACAACATATCGACTAAATGTCTTTCTGGGGGGAAAAAAAACAAACTAAAAACTTTCGGTTGACAAAAAGTCCACAAAACAGTAGTGAAATGAGAAAATGGCATGACCTTTATTTATAGCAAAGTTTATCCCTCCCTGCCTTGGTTTCCACGTAAAATTCAATATGCCGTATAACCTGACTAAGGTCTATTCACTTTTGTTTTCAATTATTGTACTGTTCATCTATCCATGTGTTCCTTTTTCTGTTTTTACATCTGCTATTATTTTAATGTATCAACACATTTTTCTGAATAATTATTTGTTTGCATTATTGTAGCTCTTGTAACATCAATTTTGTATTATTATACTGGATTATATAATTACATAGGAATATATTGTACTTGCAGTTGCACTTTAGATGAAATCTATTAGTTCAGGGTTGTAGCCAGGAGTGCATAGATTATCTCTTGACATGTAATCCGAATGGACCGAATTTACTTTCTTAAAACACATTCCTGGTCTTATTGTGCACAATTCATCACGTTATTCCAAAGAAGAAAAAATCTTTGATTCAAATGTAATAACTTGGTGTGCTCTGTCACTATTTTTAAAAACCAAGCCAAGCCAATTGTTAAAAAATGAAATCAAGCCGTGTGTCCATCGTTTTGGGCTGTTGTCATTGATATTGTCTTTATAAAATCTTCCAAACGTTATGTCAATAATATCAAAATAATAATCAATTGAAGTTTGAACTTGACCTTCAGCCTCAGGCATTCTGCAATTGAACGACCACTTGTACAATCAAAAATAATAGTATAATAAGCTTTTAACTTGGAAATTCATCACATTAGAAGTAATGGGTTGTAAACCGTTTTGTGTTGACTGTAACTGAACAGCAATAGTGTTTTTAATATATTTTTGTTAGCACAGAATTTGTAACCTTGTATATTTACATCAGGTCTGAAGGTGTTGATATATGAAAATAGACAAATTTATATTTTTTAGCATCAGGTTTGAATGCAAATTTTGTGTATATATACATACGTAGGGGGAACAAATGGACTCCAATTAAAATGCACTTTTAGAATCCAAAATACTAACTGTAACATCGCAAATTTTTAGAAATTGGTTATTTAATTGTGTCAGTGGAAACATCAGTGGCATGTGCTATGCTAACATTGCATGCATTTGCAATTTTAGAGCAAATAATCAAAAGGTCAAAATCAAAAGTTCCCTTTAATGACCTTGAACTGTCATCTCTGTTTTCTACTCCAAACATCTCCAGTTCAGTGATTAAGATTAAGATCTGGAAGTACAAAGCGGAATAAAATGTGCATATAGATCACGTGGGCCTATCATTTCTTAATTTAACTTCCTTAGAAATGTCAAGTGTGCTTGTTGCTACTTTTAGCACATAGGAAATATAATCAAAGCAATATGTCAGGAGATCATGTATAAATGTTAATTGTATTACCGTCTTAGTCTCACATAGTTATGTGCATACAATAATATCAATAAGGCATCTTTTGGTGCTTGTCACGTTTATAAGAACGAGTTTGACATTGTTTGCTGGGTGCCTTAGATCGCTATTAATGTTTGTTCCATAATGTACAAATTGCACATCGCATGATAGAATTGAGTGTAATACCCCCCAAAATGTAACATTCTGCCTTGATCCTGTTTGTTCTTTCTTAAATTGTAAATTAAAGATTATCCCTGCTAATGTTACTCTACCTCAGAGGGTTGAGTCAGTGTGGGGTTTTCCCATCTCCTTCATCTCCCTTCTCCCTTTTTCCTGCCAAAGGGAAAAAATAGCTGCCCCTTCTCAGCAAAGACGTCAGTTCCGATCATCTTCATCCAAGCCTCTTTTCTCAATTTGGGAATGAAGCTGCATAATATATCCACCTAGGGGCAAAGAACGTATTTGACAAGAGGTTGGGCGGAGAGCACAAATGAAAGCCGAGAAGTGTGTGTTGAGACAGAAATGTCCAAATTTCAGTTAAATTATCATTCAGTTTCTACTTTATCCATTGCTGTGTTTGTGCAGTTGAGGAAAGGGAGAAGACATTTAGATTTTAGACTATAGAAAGAAGATCATGTCTATGAATTTTTTGCTTCAGTTGCAAGAATCTTATCATTGGCCTTCTCTTCTCCAACATTTCTTGCTGAATTGATTGTGCATAAATCTTCATTTGAAATGGACCTGTTAAATGCTATTCTTTAGGGATGTATTTTTAAATTACCATATTTACTGTATTTAAATCTTTAATAAACTGATGTCCCAGCCGTTTGTTCAATAAATACATGATGTTAACTATGTATTTAGATCTTTATTTTGTTGATAAGCCATACAAGTTCTTCTGATAATCAGGTGATTCATGCATTTTAACAACAGATAATTTAAGGTTACATTAACATGAGAAAGATCCCAGTTCACTCTGATACAAAATCATAAACGTTTTCTATTTTTATAAAAGAGTAATAAAAAGCCCCGGTCTTTCATCAGTAATGTGAAAGTTATGGGTCATGGTATTTGGTCCGCATCACCCTGACGTCACTACATCTACTTCTCACAGAATCTGCTCAGTTGCAGAGCTCTTAAATCAACAATGTTCAACATTCAACAATCAGATTAAAAAAACAGCACTAACTTCAGGCACTTGCAGCGGTGCAGTGACGTCACTGGAGATTTTGTGTGCTTTTAGTGCTTTCTATTCTGTGGTTAATTACACTAAAACTATGTTAAGTTGTTGTACTAAAGTAGTTTAAGTTAATACTTGTTCAAAAAATCACTTCACACAAAGTTTGCACTATTTTCTGGTTATTTTGATAAAGAAATTTAATACATTTTTGTTCAATAAATATACTATCAAATTATCTTAATATATAAAAATATGTTTAAAAAATATGAAACAAAATTATTTTAAAAAGTAAAGATTCTGAAAGCACTGAAGGAGATCCCATAATATTTTAATATAGATTTACAGTAGTAACACCAAATGCTATTTTATTATATGATGTGATTAATTGTCAGGGTTATGTGTTTGTTTTTGTCTTTGTGTTTTTTTGGATTTTTGTGTTTTCCTTTGACCCAGTTTTCACAATTGAGCTTCATTCATTTATCTCAGTCACCTGTGCATTGTTAATCACCTCGTTTAATATCTCGTTTGCTCCTCTGTTTGCCTGTGTATTTAAGCCCTTGGTTACAGGCTGGTCTTGGACCTGTACTGATTTGCTTTTACGTGTTTGTGGCCCTGGTTTGTCATCTGTTCATTGTGTTTGAAGTTAGAATAAAATACCATTTCAGTTTACCCCGTCGTGCGCTTCTCATCAGCCACCTACCGTGACGTTAATATCATATTTTTAAATATGATAGTTTCCTTATAAATATGATGACTATCTCTAATATGGACATAACTTAATATGTGATATTTTCCATCTGAATTTAACCATTTCATGTCTACAAATGGAAAAGTCAACTGTTTGTTTATTATCATATTAATTATTTTGCCTTTTGCTTTTTACCCCAAATACCATAGTTTTATTTATTCTTCAGTTATTGAAAACCTGTTGCTTTAATGACCTTGAACAAAACTGAAAGTCATTAAGAATACCTTTTTCTCAAAATGAATTCAATAATTTTAATTTTTAATAAATCTACACCATTGTCACATGCTGTTTTAACTGAGCTACACTGATTATAATATACAATTTACAATCAAATAACATTGTATAAAACAATACAAGCTCAGAATTTATTTTATTAAAAAAAAATTGCCTCTTGTTCATTTAATAAAAAATATATATATAATTTAATAAAATTATTTAAAAAAATGAAATGTTTTTTTTATTTATTTAAAATGACCTAAAGTGAACTTAATTGTATTCAATCCACCTAATATACTTTACTTAATTCATTTGTGTTAAAACTACATGCGTAACTTGTTGACAATAAACTGGGCTGCGTTTCCTAAAGCCCTAGTAGAGCCATTGCCACGAATGGTCTGGACGATCAACTTAGCTCACGATGCTTTTGAGGAATGCAGCCCTGGGCAGTGGATCTGTAGTTCCCAGCATGCTTTTCAGGGACTGCATTAGGAGAGTAATTTTAGAGATTAAGTAAAGAGTGTTTTTCAGTAAAGGGAAAGATGCTGGTAGTTTAAGTTAGTGTTAATGTTTTAGTGTTCTTAGTTTTCATTCTCATGGACTTTTAGTTTGGTTTTCTCAGTTATATGTTCTCCTTTGTCCCCAACTATCATTAGTTCCCTTTCTATGGAACTCGAGCTGCATCACAAAACGCTATGGGAAACCCCTAGCGTAATTGTCACTGAAGCACAATTGAACAAACTGATCAAATGCAGGTGGAGGACGTGATGAGCTAAGAGTATAAAGGCGCGCAGTAACCCGGAAACGGAAACTTTAGTGTCTTCACAAGCACTAGAAGACCGAACGTTAGTCTGCATGATTTTTACTAGGGAAATCTAGTTTAAAAAGTCAAGGAGAGCTAGTATAGGCACAACTAAATAGAGAAGGAAACTTCAAACCTTGTGTGTTCCCTTGTCCGCGTTTCATCTCCGGGCAGGGACACAAACATTTTGTGTGTGCTGTGTCTGGGGGAGAACTGTGCGGACTGTTCCCACCGCGAACACGATGTTCCTCCCTGGCAGTCTTTGAGGAGGCAGCCAGGGCGTGCGGTCCCCGTGGCCCGTCGGATTTGGATGACGCGGCTCTCCTGGGACAGTCCATCTCTGAGGAGCTGGACGTCATCAGTGTGGAGGAAGCTAGCAGTGCGGATGTTCCGTCATCGCCTGCATATTTGGAGCTGAGGGATGTGGTTTCTCGCGCCGCTGCTAGGCTTGGCCTCGGTGGCCAGCTGAGCAAGCGGAGCCATGTCCTAGAAGCGTGTATGATGAGCGCTTCCTCTCTCCCTGAGTTCCCCCTCAGAGAAGGGGGTTGCCGTTCATCCCGGACCTTCGCGCTGAGATGGCAAGGTCTTGGGCAAAACCGGCATCTCATCGGGTGCATTGTAAAACAACCGCGCATTATGCCTCGAGTGGCCAGCTGAGCAGGCGGAGCCATATCCTAGAAGCGTGTTCGATGAGCGCTTCCTCTCTCCCCGAGTTCCCCCTCAGAGAAGGGGGTTGCCGTTCATCCCGGACCTTCGCGCTGAGATGGCAAGGTCTTGGGCAAAACTGGTATCGCATCGGGTGCATTGTAAAACAACCGCGCATTATGCCTCTATTTCCGGGGCTTCTGCTGCGGGTTATGGTTTAATGCCCAAGGTTGAGGGGTCTCTTGCTGATTATCTTGCCCCTCACACTGCTCCCTTGAAAGATCCTACTCTCCCATCTAAACCGCTGAGAGTCACGTCTGCTCTCAGGAGCCGGGGCTTCTCAGCGGCAAGCCAGGCTGCCGCATGCCTGCACACGGTCTCCGTGTTGCAGGCATATCAGAGTCTTGGACCCAGACTCTCTCACTGAGCTCCGTAGAACTACGGATTTTACCCTTCGTGCTTCCAAGGAAGCCGCGGGGGCTGCAGGTCGGGCCATGGCTTCTATTTTGGCAATAGAGAGGCACCTTTGTCTCAGACTTACGGTCTCTCAAGGAGGCTGATAAGGTTGCTCTCCTTGATGCCCCATTGGTGCCTCCTGGACTTTTTGGCGGTGCTGTCGAGACAGCCGTGGAAAAGTTCCAGGAGGCAGCGAAGCAACAGGTTGCGTTCAGGAAGGTTCTGCCATGGAAGAGAAGCCGCAGTCCTTGGTCTAGCACCTCCTCCTCCTATAAAACTGCTAAGTTTGGAGCCTCCGCCTGGCAGCCTTTAGACGAATCCAAAGGCGCGGGTCGTCAGGCTCAGGGTTTTACTCAAAAGTCCACCGAGAAGCCAGACCTGAGGGTTATGCTTCAGGCTAATAGGGAGGGGGGTAAGGCTAGGAGTAAGAGGCCTTAAAAAAAGTAAGTATTTCTTAGAGAGTTAAGAAGAGTATTGAGCATGCTGGCTCCTGTCAGAGCCAGGCAGTGCAGTGTTTTTCAGGCGGCTCCTGGTGGCGTCCTCGCAGTGAGGACACTACTGGTTGCTCCTCTTAGGAGGTTCCTAGAAAATCTATTTTTATATAAATTCAATTTGAGTGATGTTTCGGCATTTGGCCCCAGTCTGGGCCATGCTATGTTTATTAAAAACCTAGTTCTTGTTGGTTAGCGCGTTTCCCCCCGTGTGCCTCATCACCGCCCTTTCCTAAGCAGCTGTCCTTCAGCCGTGGCTTAAGCCTTTGGCCCCACGGTGTTGGCAGACGGAGACTTTTGTCTGGGAGAAGCAGCGATTAATGTTGCTGTTTTGCTGGTGTGTCCGCCTTCTGTGGAAGGCTTTACATTGGGTTGGGTGCACTGTTGTCCCTTGGAGTCACCCCCTGGGCTGTAGTAAAAAAAATTCTTGCAGTCTCGGTGATTAGCACGGTGCTTAGCGCGCCTTGTTTCCTTCTTCCTAAAAGAGAGACAGCTGTTCATTTGCCACAGCCTAAGCCAAGTAGCCCTGTGGCATGGATAGAAGATTTCTTTGGCCGTTGTTAGCAGGCTTAGCCCACTGCTCTTCGCCTCCTGCAGACCATTGTGTTCCGGTTGGGTATAGTCGAGACTATTCCTTAAAGGGGCTGGCCTTCTCATGGGTCAGATCTCTGGAACTTTCGGGCAGCATACTTCGTTCGCTGAGGTGGCGTTGGTATCTTGTTCCCATTGTACTTTGTGACACAGCTCGAGTTCCCTAGAAAGGGAATGTCTCAGGTTACCTATGTAACCATAGTTCCCTGAGAAGGAACGAGACAATGTGTCATTTAGCCTCAGCTCCTGCGCATGTCGGGCTTGTTCAGACACTGGGCAAGCTTCCGTTTCCGTGTTACGGCGTGTCTTTATACTCCTGTCTCATCACATCCTCCACGTGCATTCACTCCGTTTTTTTGATTGTGCTTCAGTGACAATCACACTAGGGTGTTCCCATAACGCTTTGTGACGCAGCGCCTCGTTCCTTCTCAGGGAACTATGGTTATATACGTAACCTGAGACGTTTATAAGGACACTGATTATCCTCACATATCAATAAGTCAATATCAATATCAATGGTGGTGAGTTTGTTTTCATTAAACAACCTTTTGTTTATGGCAAGCCTTTTGAGCTCCTTTTCATCTGGTGACAGTAGTTGGTTTATGTTGGTCCAACTTAATTTTTAAAATCCATTGCTTAATTTTCAAACAAGTAGTGTCATTTATCATTATACACAATGTAATAATGAACCAGTAAGAAAAGACAGATTTCAGTACTTATATTAGCAGAACATATTCAATAACAGAAACACCTCTAAATGTCCAACATATCAAAATTAATTAAGTCTTTTTAACAAAACCATCTATTGTAGATGTTACCAGATGAACTAGATTTTATAAGTAGAACTGACAAAACATTTTTTAAGGGGCCGTTCACACAGAATGTGTTTTTGCATTCCACAGCTCTGACGTGTGTGACTTTTGCAACTCGTGCATAAACTGCACGTACAGACTGACTTGTTGACAATGCAGGATGATTAACAACAAATAAATGATGATGTATAATGTAGCTTTATATGGAAAATCTGTAACATCACATTGTGCAAGTATAACATTAATATAACAAAAAGAAAATGTAATTTGATAGTTATTCGCTAAAACATTTTAGAAGTCATGCAAAATCCCTAGCCATTTTCTCGCAAAAAGAGAGATGAGTGGGAGAGCTTGAGGATTTGTGGGATGATTAAATAATACAAACACAGCTCACACAGCTGTGACATTCCTCTGTCACGTGAGGGACTCTGAGAGCCTCTTATATGTCTCCAACTTCAGCTTCTATCATCATCAAAACCACAACTCTCTTTCCATGTCAGCTGAGATTAGATGCCCTCACGTTTCAGATGAGGACAAATCTAGGGTCTGAAATTATGCAGGCATTAAAAAATAACAAGACTGTGACCGAGTTTGCGATTTATCGAGGAGGCAGACAGAATGTTTAATAAATGATAAATTATGAGTTCAATGAGTATTTTATAATCTTTTTTGTTTCATCAGTGCACATCATTAATGCTCTACTGTCTTGTTCAAGGCTTTTACCAGAGTGATTGTGAAGCAAATCCCTTAGAAAATCAAATATATACACATATAAACACTGATTAAATAGGAACACAGGCATTTACTTCAGGGAGAACAGAAATCAAAATTACATTACATTATGTTGTGAATAAGAAATGCCGAATTGAGTACATCTTAACATCTAAATGGCATGGTTGTGTCTTTTTTTTTCCTTTCCTTTTTTTGTTGAGTGCCCTAGCCATCCTTTATTTATTCATATTTTGCTCAATTATACATTTGTTGACCATTTCACAGTGTAAGAGGTTCTTCTGATGCATGTGACAGAGCCCTCGGGCCACAGGAGTCCTGCGCTCAGACTGTTACGTAATGCTGCCGACTGCACTTTTACTGATGTTTCAGCATGTGCTCCAGGATCACTTTGCACTAGCCTGTTCATGCTTTCTACCTCACTTCCTGTGCAAAGATGCAAAAGAAAAAACTACTCAGTTTCAACCTACCAGAAAAGATTAATGATTGCAAAAAGCATATTTAATTAAGCTATTGAATACTCCTTAGAATTTCTAAGAACATTTCTTTTCATTCAATTAACATTGTTAATTTTTTTTCTTAGTGGACATTGTGAATGCCAATAATGATGATGATGATGATAATAATAATAATAATAATTAGCTTATTCATTATTTGTTAAATCTGTATTATCTATTCTTTATGTTCAAATATTGAATCATTGATCATTATATTGAATTATAATTGATAATAATTATCAATTAAAATATAATTGATTTATACTGATAATAATTGAATTATTATTGTTGTTATTGTCGTTATCATTAACATCAGTATTATTAACTATTTATTTTGTTTATATATTATTCATTAAAATATTTAATTATTTTATTTTAATAATAAAATACAATATTATAATCATTCATTTTTCAATCATTAAACTTTCATTAATTATAATTTGACTTTTAAGCAGTAAGTATTACGTATTGATTTAGCTCATTAATTATTCATTCAACTTAATAATGGGCAAGTGTGACCAATCAATTAAAGGTATAATTCTTTCAATTATTTATGTCCTCTCATTTATATACATTTGGTACAATTGCACAATTAAAAGTGTTTTTTTTTATTTTTTTTTTAACTACCAGCCCAAGCTCCTGTTTTGCCAAAATCACAAGCACACAGAAATTTGATTGACAGATGGACAGATAGGTTTCATGGTCAAATACACATTAATTAACAAAGGTCTTGTGCTCCAAAAGACAGGGACGGTTTGAATGAGGTTATTCATGAGGCTCACCAAGCATGTTCCTGAATAAACATCCTTTGTTATTCCTGGAACGGTCTAAAATACTAATCACTGCCATGAGATTTCAGAGTTAGTTATAACTGAAATCGACAGAAGGCGAAGCAGGTGGGTGTATTAAATCCACTGGTAATTTAGGGGAAAATTTCCAAAAGCATATTTTAGTCTCATAGATCTTACAAGGAAATCTTAAAGTGACAGACTCTCCTTCTAATTGCCCCTTTTCACTGCAGCTTCAGGACTGTCTGTACAAACATAATTTATGGCACTATTAACAGACCAAGTAGGAAAAACCAAAGCAGTACAAATATATAAATAGACTGCAGTGAAAAAGAGATAAACGGAGAGGAAATAACTCATGGTTAGATGTAAAAGTAGCTCTAAATAACTACCTAAATGTACAGCCTACCAAATTAAGTCAGCTAATAAAGACTTGTTTAACTGTATCATTTCCAAAACATGTCTTATTTGTAACATAGGACTATGCGGTTAATCATCATTACAAAGTTGTCCAGCTGGATTTTATCACTTTTTTTTATTATAAACAAGCCTTGATGAGACATTCGAACATCCTCTCATCTCGTTTGCTTTTGCGTCAGTGGTCTAAAGCAAAAGGTTAATTGAAAGCAATGGGGTTCATGAGAGCATCAATATAGCAACTCTGAGGGGAATGGCTGACGTCTACAGACTCACAGGGGTCCTGACTGTCCTTCAGTCACTAGTTGATATGCAGGGAATGAAAATCAGATACTCTGAATGGCACTATAATATAGTATATAATGTACTTTAATAATATAATAAAATGTGCAGATAACATGGCATGTCGTTTTACGGTCCAAAGAGAAAAATGACAGTTTTATATATCGGTCATGGCATAGGCGATCTGTTGATATTCAAACCGAGCATCAGAATAGGATAGAAAGGTGATTTAAGAGATTTTGAATTTGGCGTGGTTGTAGGTGCCAGATGGGCTGATCTGAGTATTTCAGAAAGAAACTGAGGATCTAGTCAGAAAAAGAAGACTATATATATCCAGTGACTGGCAGTTCTGTGGGCGAAAATGCCTTGTTGAGTCCAGAGGTCAGAGGAGAATGACCAGACTAGTTCGAGCTGATAGAAAGGCAACAGTGACTCAAATAACTACTTGTTACAACCAAGGTCTACAGAAGAGACAAGGTCTGCCATCTTGCTAAGATGGCGCCGCTATGTTCGGTCACCGTTCGGGTCGCTCCTCTAAAACTTTGCTTTTATTTATTATTCTTTTGTTCTCGTCTCAGAGCAAAGCTCTGCTATAGGGATCGAGTGGAGTCTCATTTCCAACTCAATGACTCCCGGCAGATGTGGCCGGGACTGAGGACCATCAGTGGTTTTGGAACTCAAAACTCTGCAGAGGTGATAGCTGATCCGTTGCTTGTGAACAAGTTAAACTCTTTCTACGCTCGCTTTAATTGTAATCGTGGTAGCGTGACGCTGCCGAGTGACGCGTCAGAGAGAATCACTCACAACAGCAACAATCCTGTGATCTCCGTCTCGGAGGATGAAGTTTGGAGGGCACTCCACACTGTGCTGATCAGCTCGCCGGGCTCTTCACATCCTTCTTTAATGAGTCCCTTGCTACATCTGTGGTCCCCACCTCCTTATAAAATCCACCATCATCCCTGTCCCTAAGAACAGTAAACCTTCTTGCCTAAATGACTATCGTCCAGTGGCTCTCACAACTATAGTCATGAAGGTCTTTGAGAGACTTATCAAAAACAACATTTGCTCCTCCATCCCTGACACTTTGGACCCTCTTCAGTTTGCCTATAACCCCAATAGATCGACTGAAGATGCCATCTCTCATGTCCTCCACTCATCCCTCACACACATCGACAGCACAAGTGGGAACTATGTAAGACTGCTATTTATTGACTAAGGCTCTGCCTTTAACACCATAGTTCCCATTAAACTAACTGCCAAACTCCTGGATCTCGGCCTGAACTCTTCTCTCTGCCACTGGATTGAAGATTTCCTCACTGGCAGACCTCAGGTAGTGAGAGTAGGACAGTTCATCTCCACCTCCATCACCGTGAGTGTGGGAGCTCCACAGGGCTGTGCCCTGAATATCCTGCTTTACTCTCTCTACACGCATGACTGTTTGTCCACACACAGCTCCACCTCTAGCATCAAGTTTGCTGATGATACTTTTGTTCTGGGCCTCATTTCCAACAACAACGAGACCACATACTTGGACGAAGTGGAGCAACTGACATCATGGTGCCATGGTGTCTTTTCTGAATGTTAGCAAGACCAAAGAACTAATTGTGGACTCATACTCCCCTCTAATGATCAGCAGGACACCAGTAGAGAGAGTGAGCAGCTTCAAATACCTGGGTGTGAACATCTCTGAGGACCTGACCTGGACTGCGCACATACAGACACAGGTGAATAAAGCCAGGCAAAGACTGTACCACCTGTGCCAACTGAGGAAATTCAGGGTTTCACCAGCTATCCTGAAAACTTTCTATTCAGGGGCGATATAAAGTGTACTGACTCAGTGCATCACAGCATGGTACCGTAACAGCACCAGTCACGACTGCAACGCCCTGCAAAGAGTGGTGCACTCTCCCATCTCTGCAGGACATCTACACAAAACGCTGCAGAGGTAGAGCTACAAAAATAATCAAGGACACTAATCACCCCGCAAACCCTCATTCCACCTGGCTGCCAAAACTGAGAGACTTAGGAGGAGTTTCTTCCCCCAGGCCATCAGACTCCTGAACTTAACATCTTAACATTACGTGACTTCACCTCACTCCAGGATAAATATCCACACACTGAGATTATACTGGCATTGCACTGCACTTTTTTTTCTCGTTGTTACTGTGTAACAACCTGTTATAACCTGTTTGCACATAATTATTCTTTGTACATTTCTGTTAACCACTTATTTATAAGTCTACAGTTTTACTTATTTTACTTACCTTTTATTTTTTTACCTGATTTATTTATAATTCTACATATACATATATATTAATTTTTATCCTATTTCTATTATAATTTCCTCTGTGTATTTTGTAAAGTTTTTAAGTTTTTAAGTTTTTGTAACTGTTTTGCACTGTCCATGGAGCAGACCTGTTTACATTTCACTGCCGGTTGTATATTCTGTATATAACTGTGTATGTGACAAATAAAACTCTTGAATCTTGAAGAGCATATTTGAACACACAACTCATTGAACCTTGAAGCAGATGAACTACAGCAGCAGAAGACAATTTGTTTCCACTCCTGTCAGCTCAGAACAGGAATCTGAGGGTCAAGGTCAGAATTTTGTGTAAACATGAAAGTCAAGTCAAGTCACCTTTATTTATATAGCACTTTTTACAATACAGATTTGTTTCAAAGCAGCTTTACAGTGGTCACAGAAAAACAATAAAAACAAAGTTTGTTTTGGCTGAACAGCAGCTCTAAAAGAGCAGGCGAATCAATAAATTTGAAGAATATTAAGTGTTACGTGTCCCCAACTAAGCAAGGCAGAGGCGACAGTGGCAAGGAACCAAAACTCCTGCAGGTATAGAGTAAAACCTTGGGAGAAACCAGGCTCAGTCGGGGGACCAGTTCTCCTCTGGCCAGCAGCCAAACAGAAAGCAAGTATCCATCCTGCCTTGTATCAACAGTTCAGACTGCTGGTGGTGTAATGGTAAAAGTAAAAGTTCACACAATTTGGGCCCCTTGGTACCGCCTGATTTCATCATTTAAACAGTCTAAAAAGCTAAAATCATCTCAAACTGGTCTCTTGAACATGACAATGAATTCACTAAACTCAAACCCAACTCCAAATCTCAATCCAATACAGCACCTTTGGGATGCGCTGGAATAAGAGATTCACATCATTGATGAAAAAATCTGCAGACACTTGGTGATGCTTTCATTATTAATACAACGGAGAGCAGAGGGGCCCAAGTGATGCCACTGGCTCAGGAAACTGAGACGAAGGCATGACGACAAGCATTCGAGGCAGAGCCAGAGTGTACCCAAAGTGAAGGAGTAGCCGGATGCATATTGAGGTGAAAGGACTGAGCTCAGTGGAGATCCAGCAAGTCCGTGGCGGAGGTATAGTGACCACGGACCAAAGGGGAGCCGGCAGAACGAGGAAACCAGGTGGAGCTGCCAAGTCGAGAGTCGCTGGTGGAGCTGAGGGTGGGAGGTCAACGGCCAAGGTGAAGTGTAGGGATCTGAGGCCTGAGGCGGAGCCATGGCATCCTCTTACACAGACAATTCTGGAGGCAGCAGGCATCCAACAGAAGCGGGGCTGGAGGACTAGCTGAGCTCAGTGATGAAGGAGGTACACATGATGAGATCAGTGAAGTTGTTTCTGATTCTGAGCAGGTTACAGAAAACTCAGTGCTCTCTAGAAACAGCAATGATTCAGGATAGATGGATGGTACCGGGTAGGAGTCGGTGTCTCAGTTTCTAGATCTGCCAACCAGTCCTTGTTACCCATTTCCACCAGATCTCCATGATGGCACAACCAGAACCCTTCCCAGAGCTGGCCGTACGGAGAGAGGTAAAGAAGAACCTAAAGATCACTGTGGCTGAGCTGAGATGCAGTCAGGAGAAAATTGTGGAAAGTCAACCATCACTGCAGCCCTCCACCAGTCAGGGCTTTATGGCAGAGTGGCCCGACAGAAGCCTCTCCTCAGTGAAAGACACATGAAAGCCCGCATGGAGTTTGCTAAAAAAACACCTGAAGGACTCCAAGATAGTGAAAAATAAGATTCTCTGGTCTAATGAGAGGGGGGGGGGGGGGGGGGGGGTGTTCAGCTTTAAGTACAGGGATACCCTGGATGAAAACCTTCTCCAGAGTGTTCGGACCTCAGACTGGGTGGAAGGTTTACCTTCCAACAAGACAATGACCCTAAGCACACAGCTAAAATAACGAAAGAATGGCTTCACAACTCTGTGACTGTTCTTGAATGGCCCAGCCGGAGCCCTGACTTAAACCCAAATGAGCATTTCTGGAGAGATCTATAAATGGCTGTCCACCAGCATTTACCATCCAACCTGAAAGAACTGGAGAGGATCTGTAAGAAGGAATGGCAGAGGATCCCCAAATCCAGGTGTGTAAAATGTGTTGCATCTTTCCCAAAAAGACTCATGGCTGTATTAGAGCAAAAGGTGCTTCTACTAAATACTGAGCAAAGGGTCTGAATACTTAGGTCTGAGTATTACCATGAGATATTTTAGTTTTTCTTTTTTAATAAATCTGCACAAATGTCAACAATTCTGTGTTATTCTGTCAATATGGGGTGCTGTATGTACATTAATGAGGGGGAAATTTTAATTGAAATGATTTTAGCAAATGGTTGCAATATAACAAAGAGTGAAAAATGTATGGGGGTCTGAATACTTTGGTACGGAACCATATGTGTATGTGTGTGTGTGTGTGTGTCTGTGATACACACACAATGAAGTAACGTGAAAATAGTGCGATTGTCCACATCATGGCTTGTGAAATACAAAAATGTTTTTTAAATATATCATTGAATATTTTGCTACTCAGGACCCTAAAATTAGGCAAATACATTATTTTTAGAGTGGGTAAATTTTTAACAAATGCATGTTTTTAATTTGATGGTAGTCCTGTAGTAAATAATAATAACAATAATAAAACTGTGATTTTAAGCATTAATACTTTGTAAATTATAATGTATTATTGTAAAATATTATGTTTAATATAAACAAACTTTTTATATTTATTTTAAAACGCGTCAGCATAATACATTGACATATCCTGCTGTGAAAAATGACAAAAATAATTTTAATGAAATTAAACAGAATATATAGCCTTTGTTGAGTCTCTAGTGCATCTTTAGCTAATTTAATTGCACAAAGCTAGAACAGTCATTGTACAAAATCATCCGCATCACTGGCTGCCATGAAGTGACCAGTCAACCTTTAGAGTCCATTTGTCACAGTGGGGAAAACTAGGGTCCTAGAACTGTAGTCCTGAAACTGCAGCATCTGGTACTGCAGGGATATAGTATGCACTCAACTCAGAGCTGCAGATTATCATTATATTGTTTTGTTTCTCAAACTGATAGTCCCTGTACCAGAGGTGGTCTTTGCTATGACTGTACTTTCCTCAAACCCCATCATGAGCAGGCTTGAGACGCCACCTTGTGGACAATTTTAGATAACAAAAATGGAGGAATGGGAAATGTCACATACACCTTTGTTATCTAATGTTTTGACTATTCTGGGAAAGTCAAATATATTTCAGGACATACATACTCATTCATTAACAAATTACTGTGAAAAACTCCCTGGCCATGGTTTCTACATAGCATATATATATATTTTAACTGTAGTTAACTATAAAATGGTTAGTTCCAGTTCTTTATTATGATTGGTCAATAGCTGTGATTTATTAAAAATATGACACTTCACCTAATGGTTCTGTGTATCACTACACAAGTCCTTTAGCAACTGCTCTTAGCAGCATGAACGTGTTTTGTCATTGATATTATTGAAGCTACTGTATTGTGTATGTGTGTGTGTGTGTGAAAGAGAGAGAGAGAGAGAGAGAGAGAGAGAGAGAGAGAGAGAGATCAAGTTTATTACCTGCATTTAGACACAGTATTTTACTTCAAATTCAGTTCCATGTTCATAAAAAAAATACATTTGCTGCAATATCTTGTCCTTTTAAGTTATATGAAAGTTTTTGCTTTTATTTGCTTTTAATTTATAAGACTTGCTCATAAAGTCTTTGCCAACATCTAATGACGACATAATGCAATGTCTGTTGCTGGTCACAGTCAGGGACTTTTTTTTTTTTTCCAGAGGAAGGAAGGCTTTTAATGATTTTTCATCATGAAAGTTGCATTAATACATATTTTTGGTCTTTAATATTAGTATTATGTGGTAAAAAAGCAATAAAGTACTGGAGGCTAGTGCAGTATCATGAATAAGTCATGGCTGAGGGTTTACTCCGCGTGTGCCTAACAACACCCTTCAGACGCAACGTTTTCACCATCCAGCACAAGCCTCCAGTTCCTTATCGCTTACTTAATCTTCCTTCTGTCTCTCTTTATCAACTTCAACCTGTTACCAACAATCCAAAGACACAAAAAAGATTTAGCTTTGGCTAAAACTCAAGGCATCTTTCAAATTGTTATTTTCAATACATTCATCGTATAAACATAATTGTATTAGAACTTTTAATCCAAATAACATGCATCAGACAATATTCACAATATAGACCTGTTTAATAAAGCTTTAAGTTAACAACGCATCACTAAAATAATGTTGATGCTACTTAGCACAAAAAGGTTTATATATATATAGTGGTGTGAAAAAGCATTTGCCACCTTCATGATTTCTTATTTTTTATGTTTCTCACACTTAAATGTTTCAAATCATCAAACTAATTTTAATATTAGTCAAAGACAACACAAGTAAACACAAAATGTAGTTTTTAAATGAAGGTTGTTATTATTAAGGGACAACAAAATCAAAACCTACATGACCCTGTGTGAAAAAGTGTTTTGCCCCATGTTAAAACATAACTTAATTGTGGTTTATCACACCTGGGTTCAATTTCTCTGGCCACACTCAATCCTGATTACTGCCACACCAGTTCTCAATCAAAAAATCACTTAAATAGGACCTGCCTGACAAAGTGAAGTAGACCAAAAGATCTTTAAAAGCTAGACATCATGCTGAGATCCAAAGAAATTCAGGAACAAATGAGAAAGAAAGTAATTGAGATCTAATAGTATGGAAACGGTTGTAAAGCCATTTCTCTTTGTGACCTCAAGCTGAAGCGAACTTGGATTCTGCAACAGGACAATGATCAAAAACAAACCCACAAGTCCACCTCTGAATGGCTGAAGAAAAACAAAATAAAGACTTTAAAGTGGCTTAGTCAAAATCCTGACCTGAATCCTATTTAGATGTTGTGGAAAACTCTCAAATGTGGCTGAATCACAACAATTCTGCCAAGATGAGTGAGCCAGAATTCCTTCATAGCTGTAAAAGACACTTGATTGCAGTTGTTGCTGTTAAGGCTGGCCTAACCAGGTTTAGGGGGCAAACACTTTTTCACAATGTAGGCTTGGATTTTATTTTCTCCTAATAATAACAACCTCCATTTAAAAACTGCATTTTGTGTTTGCTTGTATTTTCGATTAATATTTAAGTTTGTTTGATGATCTGAAACATTTAAGTGTGACAAGCATGCAAAAAAAAAAAAAAAAGAAATCAGGAAGGGGCAAAGACTTTTTCAGACCACTAATGTGAAATAGACATATCCGTATATGAACTTCTCATCAGTAGAGGATGACCTTTAAGGTGTTATATTTGAGATGAATGAAATGTCTCCCCGCTAACTGACCTTTATCTCAAAGTCTCCATGATTAAAGTTGCTCACCATTTCCATCATCCGTCATGACAATGACTTTAAAAGAGCCAGTCTGTGCATAAACAACCTTTCAGGCCTCAACTGAACATCACAGAAAATCAATTGTAAAGAATATTTGCTCTTGCACATGCTAACACTGAACCAGCACTGGACCACAAGTGAAGATTGGCTGCTGGTTTGAATAAATGCAACTTACAAATCACTTATTAAATAACTTAAAAATGACAAATAAATGCTATTTTACATGAAGCTACATGATAAAAAGACTGCACAAAAGACTGCACTCTCAATGATTGTCTAATGTAGAAACACCTTTAGTGTAGAACCATTTTCTGTAAAGAACTTTTTTTTCCTTTTTGCATCAGAAAATTTCAGTTATGAAACATTTCTTAGTCATGCAGTTAGATTCAAACTAGATTTATCCCTCATCATATAATATGTGCACAAAATACCACTCTAAGGATGTTTTTGAAGACGTCTCTTCGGAAGTAAACTTACTGGTAAATAATTTAAAAAATATATATTTTTAAATGTAATTTATTCCTGTGATCAAAGCTGAATCTTCATCATTATTACTCCAGTCTTCAGTGTCACATAGTCTTTCATAAATCATGCTAATATAATGATCAATGTTGAAAAAAGATTTGCTGCTTCATATTTAGTGGAAAGTGCTACATTTATTTCAGGATTTTATTTTTGATGAAGAGAAAGCTTGAATAGCATTTATTACTGTTAATCTCGATCCTGCATCAGTGCTGTATAAATGGACCTTCTTTTAAAAAGATCTTTTGAATGTAAACTCTTGAACAGTAGCATAAACAAATGACAGTATATAAACCTAATAAACACCAGTACACTCTATTTGTTTTTGTTTGCACGGTTTCTCCCTGCATTGTTTTTTGTCATTGTATTCTGGTGTGTCTCATTTAAGTTGGGGTCAGTTTGTGTATCTAGGTCGGGTCTTGTCTGTGTTACGTTGTGTTGGATTGCTGTTCTCTGGAAATACCTGTGTATTTATTAAAAGACTGCCTTCCTTCATCATCGTGTTTGTTTACTTCCTACAACACAGTCCTGTGACATCGACAATCTACTGTTGATTCACTCAGATAATTGTTTTAGGTTTGGTCACTGCACTCAGTAATGCCTAAAAGACAAGAATCCCACAGTAAATAAAGGGAAGGAGAGAGAGAGAGAGAGAGAGAGAGACTGCTATTCCATGCATACAGAGCACTAATATGACATGTAAAAATAAACAGCAGCCTGGCTTTTTAATGCAGGAAAGCACATTACAACACTGTTATTTTACACATTCTCACAGCAAAACAACAACAACAAAACATTCTTTTATAACATGAGAATCTATAATAACATAACTGCATAGCAATGAGACCATATTTGGTTGAAGCAAAACAAAAAAATTAATGGTGAATGGAATGTCAGTGAGTCTCGTTTATAATATTGTTTATCTATTGGTTCTTTATATATTAGGAATTAATCTATTTAGAAAAAATAAACAGCAAAAAACAAAAAAATGTAAAAAAAAATTGTCATCATTCTTATTATATTTGGGGAGTGTTAGTTATCCCTGAGTTAAGTTAGTACTCGTATCTGTTCGTTTTAATCCCAACGTGACAAATGCATAGCCAATGGACTGAAATGATACAGAACTCAAGAAAGTTGTTCAATAAAACGTGGTATTTAAAGATGCTGCATTTATAATGCAAAGGCTGGTATTATGAGGAAAACAAATAAAACTTCCACAAAAAGAATAAGAAAAGATGATGAACAGATGCACCGTTTCAAATGCAGATTTCATTCATCAGGCAGAATCAGCTTGATTTGTGAGAAACATTGAATTTTCTCACACTTGGACAGGGTTTTCTGACCAGGTTCACTACATTTGTGCTTCCTTACATAGCAGGAGTTTCACTTTTTGCATTTCTAAGGCTAATTTTTGACACTTCCAGGGAGCAGAAATTGTGTTTCACGTGAACTATAGTCATCGGACATTAATATTCAGCTCAGGTCACATTTATGGTAGCAAATTTCAAAATTACAGTGTTTAGTGTTTTACTGTGCCTTTAAAAGCAAGACAAAAGTGCAGTAACATTAGCAAAATTTTGTAGGCCCATTGTATGAAATCAAACCAAGTTTGATCCACATCAACTTGCAATCGACGTGAGATCTTTCGTCCCACACTAAATTTCTGAGTCCCATTGAAATGACTGAATTTGTAATTTTATTACAATTTGTCGCATGAATGTGACCACACCTTAAAAGGTGCACTACATAACTACGTTGTTTTATTTTAAACATAACATTTCAATAATGAGTCAATACATCATGAACACTTGTTTTCTCTTGATTCACTATGGTAAGCCTGTTTGTGTTTGAATGTTCAAGCTGTCGGGATGCTTGCGTGAAATTGAGTACGTGTCACTCGTCTGTGCGTCTCGTTATATCCATAAATAAAGAAAAGTTACACCGGCTACTTTGCGGCATAGGTTATTTGTCAAAATGAGTGAGAAAAGTTGACATGGAGAAGCTAAATCTCCAAACTCCAGAGAAATCAACCATTTAAGAAAAAAAAAGAGAGAATGGAAAAATAAGAAAGCGACAGAGCTCGTAATAAAACAAGAATCATTGGCTTGAATTTTCTGAGATGGTGAGATTCGAGGGACTGGATGCAGAGATGCTGACTTTATTACTCGACGTAAGGTATTTTATTGACCAGAAAAATTGTCATATGTAGCGCTTTAACAGAGTAAAGCATTATCTGTTGTGAAGGCTCATTTCATTATGGTTGTTGTTTATTTAACCCATATTTTACCAGGAATAATCCCATTGAGATAAAAATCTCTTCTACCAGGAAGTCCTGTGCTAGAAAGGAAGAACTGTGTTCATTACTGGGTAAATCTCCAGTTATGTCTTCAGCTAGTCAGATTGAGTCCATCTAAACTGGTTAAATCTCTTAAAGCAGTTTGATTTAATCATATTCATCCGCAGTGTAACAGCACAAAGCACATCCAAAACAATGTTCTTCTGCAAAATTCACGCAGTTTTGTTTTTTAACCTCTAGGGCGGGGGACAAAAGTTCCATAGTGTACCTTTAAGAAAATATATATTTTTGAAGTGTAGGTGAAAATCTTACCATTTGATTAGACAAAAATGTATAATTTACTATAACCACACTTTACATCCAAAATAGACTTACATACATAAAATATATTATCATTTACCTGGAGAAAATAGCATTTTGATTTAGTCTGACATTTAGTCAAAAAAAAAGAAAAAAAAGAAGAAGATTCTTGTTTAAAAATGTAAAGATTATTGCTCAAGGTCCATATCCTTTATGCGCTCTAGATTGGTTTACATTGTTGGAAACCAGCAAAATACTGATTAAAGAAAAAGGGCAGTGTCATTTGGCCCAGGTGTCGCTCTCACTACTGTCAGGAATGGTTGCTGAGGTGTTTTCATCCTTATCATGAAGGTTGTTGTTGTTGTTGTTGTTGGTGTTGCTGTAGGTGAATTGCATCTCATGCCTGTTATTCTGGATGGCTGATGTCTCTTGCAGTCTTAGTTCATCCAGCTTCCTCCAGAGTTCCTCACGTTCCTGCTCTTTCTTCTTCTCTCTAAGGACAGAAGTGATGGAAATCATGAGCAGAGTCTTTTTCATCGAACCCAAAAAGAGTACAGACGTATTCTTACCGCTGTCTGTCAGATTTGTATGAGGCGGTCAGTTCATCAAACAGTTTGCTGTTCATCTCCATCAGTGTTTTTAACACATTATACACCAGGGCCACAATCGTCCTGAGACAAAGAGTTAAAGGATAGAGACAAGGAGTTAGACATTTGTTTTCAAAGTCATACAGTAATTGTTATATAAAATGTAAGACTTTCATAGTAAATTGAGCAAATAAAATCTCAAAACAGAAAACTTTTTCTAACCATTATTTAAAAAAATGAGTTAATCATTTAAAAAAAAAGCATTTACAATGTTAAAACATAAATTCTATTATTTTGAACCCAAAAAATCAGTTTCCACAAAAATATGAAGCAGCACAACTGATTTCAACATTGATGATAATAAGAAATGTTTCTTGAGCATCAAATTATCATATTAGAATGATTTGTGAAGGATGTGACACTGAAGACTGGAGTAATGATGCTGAACGTTCAGATTTGATCACAGAAATACATTACATTTTTAAATATACATATATACACACACAGACAAAATTGTTGGTCCCCTTCGGTCAATGAAAGAAAAACACACAATGGTCACAGAAAAAAAACTTTAATCTGACAAAAGTAATAATAAATAAAAAATCTATGAACGTTAACCAATGAATATCAGACATTGCTCTTCAACCACGCTTCAACAGAATTATTAAAAAAATAAACTCATGGAACAGGCCTAGACAAAAATGATGGTACCCCTAGAAAATACTGTAAATAATGTGACCAAAGGGACATGTTAATTCAAGGTGTGTGCACTAATTAGCATCACAGGTGTGTACAATCTTGTAATCATGTGTGGTGACATGGTGTGTACCACACTCAACATGGACCAGAGGATCTCTCAGGAGATTAGAAAGGAAATTACGGTATAGACAAGCATGAAAAAGGTAAAGCTATAAGACCATATCCAAGCAGCTAGATGTTCCTGTGACTACAGTTGCACATATTATTCAGAAATGTAAGATCCATGGGACTGTAGCCAACCTCCCTAGACGTGGCCGCAGGAGGAAAATTGATCGAAATTGAAATTGAAAATCAAAGAGACGGATAATCCGAATGGTAAAAAAAAGAGCCCAGAAAGACTTCTAAAGAGATCCAAGGTGAACTCCATGCTCAAGGAACATCAGCATCAGATCGCACCATCCGTCGTTGTTTGAGCCAAAGTGGACTACATGGGAGATGACCAAGGAGGACACCATTGTTGAAAACTAATCATAAAAAAACTAGACTGGAATATGCCAAACTACATGTTGACAAGCCACAAAGCTTCTGGGAGAATGTCCCATGGATAGATGAGACAAAAATTTAACTTTTTGCCAAGGCACATCAGCTCTATGTTCACAGACAGAAAAAAAAAAAACACACTGTCCCTACGGTGAAACATGGAGGAGGCTCTGTTATGTTCTGGGGCTGCTTTGCTACATCTGGCAAAGGGTGTCTTGAATCTGTGCAGAGTACAATGAAATCTGAAGACTATCAAGGGATTCTAGAGAGAAACGGTCTTGCAACAGATCAATGACCCAAAACACACAGCTAGAAGTGGCCTTCTATGAGCCCTGACCTCAATCCTATTGAAGGAGCTGAAACATGCCGTCTGGAAAAGACAGCCTTCAAACCGGAAACAACTGGAGCAGTTTGCTCATGAGGAGTGGGCCAAAATACCTGCTGAGAGGTGCAGAAGTCTCATTGTCAGTTACAGGAATCATCTGATTGCAGTGACTGCCTCAAAAGGTTGTGCAACAAAATATAAAAGTATAAATATAAAAGTTAGAGGTACCATCAATTTTGTCTAGGCCTGTTCCATGAGTTCAATTTCTTTTATATACAGTGGAGTTCACTTATCTCGACTCACGGTTAACTCGCCAATCCTATTATGTCGACGTTTTTGAAGTGGAACCGCCAAACTCCCTATTTGTCTTAGTATTTTCTCATCGGTTACGTAGATTCTTTAATGTCGCCAAACACTAGTCTCTCGAGCACAAAAAGTCGCCACTTCACATGGTTATCTTGTGGCTAATGATGGTACCTAGCGATCCTTGTGTTTGCAATGTTGGAGACTATAATTAAAGGTTTGTATCGAGAATCTAAGGTGTTTTTTATTGTATACTGGTAAATCTCTGCTGTTAGTTGGTGCACATATGCCTTTTGTTGTTAGCAAACATATACAGTGTATGCACATTTTTATAGCATACCGATCGCTTCATCAAACAAATCGCCATATTGGCTGTTGGTTATCTCACTAAACGGTTATCTTGACGCCTTTTTGCACCCCTGAGGCCGTCGACATAACCGAACTCCACTGTAATTCTGTTGAAGCATGGTTAAAAAGCAATGTCTGACTTTCATTGGTTAACACTCATAGAATTTTTATTTATTATTCATTTAGTCAGATTGACGTTTTTTTGAGTTTTTCTTTCATTGAACGAAGGGTACCAAAAATTGTCCACGTGTAGAAAAATTATGGAAAATTGTTTGAAATCTGAAAAGTATTTCAGATATTGCAGTTTACTTGGCCTAGGTGAGTAGTTCTTTCAAAAACATAAAAAAAATAAATCAAACTTTTCAACAATTTCTGCTCAACAAGAAAGAAAAGATAGTCAGTTGGGTTTGGAATGACAATAGTTAACATTAATCATGAAAATAATTTCTAAAGCATCTATTAATCTTAGTTAATGTTGATAATATTTACTAATATGTTATTAAAAAGAAAAGTTGTATCTGTTCATATTTTTTAATAGGCCAGCAGACACTAAAACATTTTATTTTTATTAACTAACAAATATTAATAAATACAGTAACAAATGCATTGCTCTTTTTTTGTTAATGTTAGTTGATGCATTAATTAACATTATGCAATGAAATCTTCATCTGAATTTTTGGCCAAACTATTATTTTATATGAATTATATTTCCTTTATAAATTTGATCCCAATCTAGTATCTTGTACCAGTGTTCAAATGACAATAATATAAAAAAATCTAAAACATACGGGTTCCAGTGTTCTTTGGAGATCCGGTACAAGTTTCCAAACATGATTGGGAGGATTTTGGCATTATTCTCCTCGATTAGACTCAAAATGTATTCATTGTTCCAGTAGTACAGAGCTCGTTCTGCGACCTGCAAATACCAGACAGCCAGATTAATAACCAGAAAAATGTAAGTTCTGTGCTGAGAAGTGCTGCAAAGTACAGCAAAAGATTAGGGTCAGTAATTTTTTTAATGTAAAATTAAAATAAAAAAATGAATACTTTAATTCAGTTTAATTTAAAGTGGCAGTAAAGACTTTTATAATTATTAAAAAAAGATTAATATTTCAAATAAATGCTCTCTATTCATCAAAGATTCTGAAAACGGTTTCCACAATAAAAAAATTACTTTCAACATTGATAATAAATGTTCTTAGAATGATTTCTGAAGGATCAAGTGACCGAAAAAAAATACATGTTTAAAAAAGTTATTTTAATAGTTATTTAATTTTTTATAATATTTCAGAATATGACTGTTTTTAACTGTATTTTTAATTAAATAAATACAGCCTTTTTGAGCATAACAGACTTCCTTTAAAATCATCAGTAACTAAATAAATAAATCTTACCAATCCCTAATGCTTTTGAATGCTAATGTAACTGCAAAAAGCATTTGCAATCTGCCTTTTTTCCCCAACACAGTGTGATGAAATGGGACGCTGATCACAATCTTACACTGTACCTGAAAATGAGGGCTGGCTACACATTGAGAGATTTTCTTAAATAAAGGCTCCTGAATCTTCTTGAACTGAGTAGGTTCGATTACATCCAGGATTTCTTCGATTTCTCCAAGAAACATGACCTAAATAAGTCAGAGAGACAGAACCCAGGATCTCATCAGATTGTAATTCGGCAAAAAAAAGTAAGAGAATAGCCATTATATTGGCACTGTTATGCATTCATTCATGTCTGTAACTGTTGTTAATAGACGTCTCACCTCTTTCTGACTACATGTCTTGGGCCAAAACTTCAGAAGGCCACGAACCACCTAAGAGAAAACAGAAAAGACCTGATAAATTTAGCAACCCTAATGAATGTGAGTTAGAAACAAATATTTAAAATAAACACATTTTTTATTTTGTTTGTATATTCGTGCAGAAAAACAAGTGAGAAAAACCCCCAAATAACCACAAAAAAAAAGCCATTTTATACAAGTTTTTAAAGTTTATCTTTGATTTAAAAAGAAAAACACAATTAAATCTGGCATTACTTCATTAAAAGTGTCTTTTACAAAATCAAGCATATAGAAAAAAGTTTAATTTAAAATAAAATAACATACAATGTTCAAAACAATGAAGGGAACACTTAATTATCACAGTATAACACCAAGTAATTTAAATTTCAGGGATGGACCTATGTGCTCTCGCAAGGTTTGGTGTCTCCCAGCTCAGTTTCAAGAGCATGGAGGAATCAAGAGTAATTACCTCCAGCAGTGTAATTCTGTGTGCTTGTTTCTGACCAAACTGTCAGAATCATCATGAAGGCGGCACGAGGGCCCGGCATCCTCTAGTGCAGAGGTTTTCAAAGTTTTGACACAACCCACCCAATTGTCAGAACCATTGTCAGACCTTAAACTGGTGCAGTGGCCCTGGGTTCCTCCTGGTGCATGATGATAATGGCTCCTCATGTGGCTAGAGTGTGTAGGAAGCTTTTAGATTAAATGTTCCCTTAACTTGTTTGAGCAGTGTTATCAATTTTAATTATTTTGGTTTGCATTATTTTACTATTAATAATAATAATTAATGACTAATTTGATAGCTAGCTACTTGGCAAGTTAGAATATTAATAGTCTTATTTTAAATGTATCACAAGAAATATGTGCTAATTGTGGCATTCAGTAGTTTATTAGTGTTGACAATAATTGACTGCCTTGTACAACTGGTTAGTTAGCTTTCAACTACATAGCAGTACATTTGGCAACTTCCTGCCTTCTGACTGGCAGAATACGTTTCTCATTCTTTTTTGGGAAATCATGCTAACTAAATATGTAAATTTTGGTCATTTTGTCTACTTTAAGTACCCGATAGTACTACTCGATAGTACTACTATTTTTTATATATTTTTTAATATCAATACCTCCATTATTAGCTGTATTATTTTCCCTGCTCTTTACTTCTGGTTTCCAAACGAGAAACCCAGAAACCCAGAAATATGAAAATCATTCATCATACCATATCGTTTTCAGCTCTGCCTTCAACATCACCAAGTTGGGGGATTTGTGCTAGTGCAAAGTCATGGGTTCATTCCTGCTTACAGGCGAACACAAGTGGTAATGAGCTCTCATCTACACTGGGGCTTCCCTGCGGTCGGCACCACGTCCTCAGAATCAAGTCACTCTTCACGCATGACTGTTCAACCACACACAGCAGCAGCAGCCATATAATCACAATGGCTGGAAAACACACTCCACAAGAGCGCAGATGGCTTGAAAACCAAACACCAAACCAAACCTCTAGAAGCCCCTTCGCATCGTTGAACTCTATGGTGTCTGAAGAATCGTGGGATGAGAACCGGTTCCGAGACTGCCATAGCCTAGCGCTTTCACATTTGGCAAATGTATGTATATATATATAAAAATGTACTGTATATAAAATAAATGATTGAAGCATGTTAAATTGCATCATTAATCTATGTCACACAGTTAGATGACCTTGGAAGTTGGGAGTCTCTACGGTGGCGCAGCCTGGTAGGCATACATTTCTATTCTGACCTTTTAACCTGATTTTGCTTCTCTGCGTAGGAACTGAGAGCAAATGAGAAAGAAATGACTCCAAAACTTTGAAAAAAAGCCACATTCCAAACCAACACTCAGGATCCTGAATCAGCTGATCTGTCAATTGGATGCCATCCAGTCTGAGCAAACTAACTAATTCCTCTACATCTTTAAAATAAACGCTTGTAAGTTATGGTCACAACGAAATAACGAACGCCTAAGATGTCAAGACAGATTGTTTTGGAGATAGCACATCTGGAGTCTCACTATAAAACCATGGCTAAAGTTAATGCCAAGGATTGTTCGACCCCCAAAACAGACTGTATTTCCAAAGACATCTATTTGACATGAGCTCTTAAACACAGGACTGAAATCTCTTAAAGATCCAAAAAGACTGCATTTACATATCAAGATGCATCAGATCGTACCAAAACAATGCAATACACACACATACTGGTTTTGTTTTTCTTCATATTATGCACAATAAACCCTTCACTAACCCTACACTGGGTTAAAAGGTGTTGGTGGATAAAACAAATAAAGATGTGCTGAATGTGTGCGCTCTAGTGGGGTGGTGTGAGGGTGAAGGTGAAGGTGAAGGTAGGAGTGAGGTGAGCAGTACCACTTCAGTGAGGGTCGGGTCCTTTTCTAAGAACTGAACCACACAGTAGGCCAGCTGAAAAACAACAAGGTCAATAGTGAATGTGAATAGATACTAAAGAAGGGATGGTTTGTGCAAACAATCAACCAGCCAAAGATTTACATTTCAGCATAGTTAATGCTGAATAAAGGTGAATAAACTTTTTTCCCCTGCAACCATATCAACATATAAATTAATTGAAATCAAGATTATGAATTGAATTCATAAAGAATATCTTCAAAGAAATCACATTTTGGTACCCCGAAAGGTCGGTAGCTTTTAATGTAAATCCAATTAGATTTGTATGATAGTACAGTAGACTGCTTGCATGAAATGAAAAAAATGTTGACACTCTATATCTCACAATAATATGTCTTAGTAAAATGATATTTACAGGTGCAATAAGAAATTTCTGAGAAACATTGTTGATATTTGAATTCATACAAACAGCCCTCCATCCGCCTCCAAAATGCATGAACACGGACATTGGGAAAAAGTTAAAAAATCAGATGGAGAATTTCACCAGCGCATAAGCAAGTTCTTTCGACTAGACTGCTCAGACTCTCAATTTACTCCCATACACGTACAGCAGAGAAAATGTCAGAGACAGAGGCTGTTGTCTCTCATTTCTATCCCATGTCAAAAGTTACAAATTTTCAGTATGGGAAAATTAAGGATATATATATAAAAAAAAAAAAACCGAACGATAGATATCCAATTTGCAAAAAAAGTAGACATAAATTAGCTGCAAAAGGGAAATAAAACTAATCGAACATGTTCGCCTGTATTGGAGAACACCATCGCTCGGTGAAGACAAAGGTTTGTCTTGTTTATAACTTATGACTGTACGATTTCCTTGGTGTAGAGGAAATCCACATAAAATGTGCAAATTGATGGATAAATAAAATCGAAAGTAGAGTTGTACAATAAATCACATTGTGATATGGTCTGTGAATATTAGTGCAAAATGACTGCTTAATAAATCTGCTTGCTCTGTCTATGTGTGAATGAACTACATGGTCAAGTACACTTGTTTACAGCGTCTGCTGTTTCACAATATGACCGCATGAACGCTTGATGTTTTTTTCTCAAATAAAATGATGAAATGCTCCGTCAAATACAGTGAAATAAAACCCATTACAATGATAAAGATAAATTAATCTAATCCATAATCAATTACTACATTTAATTGATTGGATGTGTAAGTGAAATTTGAATAAAACAAACAAACAATTTCAAGTCTGTTATAATAAAGAATTTGTTCAATTTAATTGTATAATAATGTTAATTCATAGTTTAATACCATATACCGTGAAACCATGATATTTTCTGCAACGGTTATCTTATCACAGTTTCTCAATGTTTCAAGCATGTGATTGGCTCTTGGCCACTGATGTCACTTTCATGTGCACGCGCTCCATAAACTCGGAGTTGAAAGCCTGAGTTGAAAGAGAAAGTTAATTGATGATCTACATCATGGTACCTACATGGTACTACATTCCTGCTTAGGTCTTTTTCCAATGATATTCTTCTGACCTTTTCTCTGTGTTGTAAAGTCTCTCTTTCTACAGTCTTTCTTCAAATCTCCCTCTTGCTTACTCATTCTCCTCCCCATCACTGCTGACTAATGTGTTGTTTGTAGTGGTGCTCAGACCAATCCACTTTCAAAAGCGTTCTCAGACATCGCTTACTGCACCGTTAAATGGTTAGTTTTATGCTAAAAGCTCTTGATTATTTAAAGACCTTAGAAATTTGCTTTAGGCTTCATAGGGCTAAGCTGCAACTCTTGGTGTACCTGTGCATGGAACAGTGCTAGTCCTTTGGCAGTGTGCAGGGGAATGAGGATCTTCATGAGGAACTGCTTGTGTTCAGCCTTCAGTGGCAGGGCAAAGCCATTGATGATACTGTGATTACAAAGACAGTGACAAAACTGACGACATGGAGGCCTGAAAGGTTTAAAGTTAGATGACTGAACACATTTCTGTCAGGGTTCTGCCACATTCGATATAGTAATTTCTTGGTTTTGTGGCAGAGCTCTGACACTACCGTAATGTCTCGTGTTTGGTGTGTGCACAGATTCAACGGTTCTAGCTGCGCGCGCTCTTATCTGTGTAGCGTCTTGTGTACGAGTTATGGTGTCCGATCCCCAGACTGGTCTTGTTCAGTTTCGGTTTTGTGTCGGGGTTCGGACATTCATGACTCGTGTGTTCATCCTTGTTGTGAGCGTACGAGAACAAGTGTTTGCTTGTTCTTGCACACTCTATGTCTTGTGAGTGGGACACGACATAGTGAGTCATGTCGAGTGAGTCGAGCTCTCGGGTCTTTGTGCAGTGTTGCAAGCACTAGTGTTTACATCGGCCGCGTGCTTTCATGTTATGTTTTCGTGTCGCGCGTGGTTTGGTTTTCACCAGCAGCGCGCTGTCTTTGTGTTTTTTGTGAACATGCAGCGATGCGAGTTCGCATTGGCTGCGTGTTCATGTCTTGTCTGTTACCCCGCCCGTCTTGTTTTATTGCCATTAGTTTTATTTATCCCAGCTCTTTCTTGTTCAATTAATCCTCCCTTCTGTGTCTATTTAATCCCTTCGTATTTGCTGTCCTGTGTCACGTCGTGGTCGCCTCTTTGTCGGTTCCTGAGTCTAGTTGTGTCAAGTCAAGTCTAGTCAAGTTTTCCCCCCTTGGGGTGGGTTGTATTGATTGTTTTCTTTTTCTTTTTCTTTCTTTTTCTCTTTTGCAATCAAGTCCTCACTCTGCAAATCCCTGACAATCTGCTGCTGCCACAGGGTTCAGGCTGAACCTGGAGTCAAACAACCTTCTACCAAACATGCATTCTGACTGCACTTCCTCCATTAGATTAATAAAGACGCATTAGTGCAGACAAAAAATAAAACAAAAACTCACCTGCCCAGAATCTCGAGGAATTCAGCAACTCCATTAAAGTGCTCAGTTTCATAGAGGTATCTGAGGAAATTATTGGGGCATCCATGACCAATTTACATTTCAAATAAAATATGAAAATAAATGAGAATTATTTTTTTTCCTACATGCACAATACAAAATTCTTATTTCTCTGAACATTATTAGGAATTGTACAGAGTGACTGACACAGCTAACCCCAAAGCATTTCACAAACAACTATAATTTTTGGAAATTTAATTTAATCATTTGATTTTATCATTTAATAATGCATTAATGCTGGCAATAAGAAACATATACATTTTTAAACCTGGATACATTTCGTTTTGATAAAATGTATAAATTTGTATACAATTTTACATATATTTTAATATAAAAGCTACACAATCATTAATGTTGTGAATAAATATTACAATTTAAAATATTTCTATTTGTCCATGCTGACGCGTTCATACCTCAGAAAAATGTTGTTGATCTGTTTCCGAATAAAGGCACGCAAACCCAGAAATTTCCCATAGATGCGATGCAGAATTGTTTTTAGAAACTCTCTCTCACGAGGATCTTCGCTGTCAAACAGTTCTAAGAGCTGGAAAAAAATGCAAGGAGTTAATTTTTTCATAATACCATTTCTTTGTCATTTTCTCGTCTTTCTCTAAGGTGCCAATGTTTGTGCTAATATCTTTGATAACTTGTTACACATTTGTAATATGTCTGAATAGCGTGACATTTTATTTGTACTCAAGTGCCAGGAAGCAGGAGAAGAGACACGGAGGTAAACGTATCAGTTCTTTATTTACAGGTTGGTTGTGATCTAAAGGACTGTTAAACAGGTGAGTGAAGAGCATAAGCAGTTCAAATAGACAAAGTCTTTCCTTCATGTAAGAAGGATGAACACGATGAGGATATCAGGGCAGAAGGAACAAGTATCTTCAAGAGGACAATGAAGGTGCATAGTCGGGTAAGTTGACTCGTGTAGAGATTGACGAGACCGGACAATGAGCGAGTGTGTGCTTATAATGGGTGCTTGAGCATGTGACAGGTTAGTACTCCGGTAATTGGGAACGGGCCAGTGGAGCTGAAGGACCTGGTGCTTGACGGCATGGAATGAATATGTGACGTCAAGATACTTTGGTTATCTGGGTTTGTAAAGCATGGTGAAAGCATTTACATTTCTTATAACAGTATAAGGTTGAAATAATGATCAGTGTGCATTGCAAAATGTTTTGGATATACTGATTTGCGTGGTTTGTGTCAAGCAATAGTTGTGAAAATCACTTTAGAATCCAACTGTAGCAATTCACATACTATTTTCACACACCATATCGTCTGTAGTATGTTGAATGAGCCTTCCAACTTGAATACCAAAAATAGTCGATCATCCAGGTATCCTTAAAGATATTAAAATATTATAGAAATAGATACTATCGGGTATTCTACTAACGCATGTTTGGTTAGAATCCAAAGTACAGATCGGTGCACATTGTGAGTCGGATGTGGATTAGATTCAAATAAAAAGTATTCAAGTACAAACATGGCAGATGTTGTCCAAGTAGAGAGGTTTAGATAAAGAGGTTTGAGTGATAAATGTTCATTAACATGATGAAAATATATTTATTATTTAATGTTTTCACATTATTTCACCTGCAGCACCATTGTAAACTTTTATAAAGATAAATTTGGTTAAATCAAATTTTAAATTCATCAGTATACGAACATGATAATCTACACATGAAAGACAAAGTGACAGGGCAGTGGCATGTGTCAAAGCTCGCCTACTCTTCTGCAAAAGAGAACACCAAAACAATTTTCCCCATAAGAATGCATTAAAAATCACTCGATTCGTTCCACACGACCATAAATACCCATGTTAAATATTTTTTGGGTTTTGCCCTATTAATTACAGTTAAAATTATAACCATTAAGTTCACATAAATACTAATTAATAATTGACATTAAACTAAAAAAAAAAAAATACTTGACAATTTACTGTAACGGGCAGTCACTACACTAAAGGTTAGTACACTAACCAATAATATTATCATTTTATTTTTCATTTTCAAAACACTAAAGAAATTAAAACTAACGACAACCCAATAGAGTCTTTAATGCCATTCAAAGCAGTTTGTACCCATTTAAAACTCTTAGTGGAGCGTTTCATAGAATGGTTTTGATCTGGCAGCATCAACTGTTATGTCACTTTAGACTGTCTGCACAGGAATGTTATGTAATGCTACCTTTAGCCCCGAGACAATGAATCCCTGCCATGAGAGATGTATTTGACAACAGCCTTTATGCAACATGACATTATTAGTAAATGAGTCCAAACTCAATCACATTCATGAGGCCATTATTGTTGTCTAAAACATTAGTAAGTCTAAATCAAAATTCAAACAGGAATACAAATGTTCTTCCACATGCAAGGCTTATTTCAATAGTTCACTATGAATAAGCTGGAATAAAAGATCAGCTTAGTGTTATCCATAGCTAGTGTTTATCATAAAGCATTTTTTAACTGAATTCATCAATGAATATTGAAAAAAATGAATCATGGTTTTCACAAAAATAACTAGGATCAACATTCATATTAAACATCATGTTAGAATGAAGACTGGAGTAATGAAGTCTTGAACATTCAGCTTCATGAATAAACATTTTAAAATATATTAAATCAGAAAGCAGTTTTTTTTAATCATAATAATCTTTCCCAAAATTGCTGTTTTTATTGTATTTATTAAATAAAGGCAACTTTATATATTTGTTTTAATCTTACCAACCCCAAACTTTTAAATGCTAGTGTGTGTGTGTGATTTTCCCCTGTCTTTGTAATTTGTTCTTTTCTGTTTATGAAAGATTACATGAATTAAAAAAAGTTATACAATTAATAAATGTAACAAATAACATCCTACATTTTTTTATCTTGTTGAATGTCCCGTTCACAAATATACTTGTTAAACAGACTCAAATATACATAAATACTACACACACAGTTTCATTTTGACTTATCTTTAAGCAAAAATGTGTAATTTCAGTATCTCCAAACGGAAACAATGCATCAGGAAACACTATCCATCACTTCTCTGCTTGAATGGTTCTTTTTGTCTTGTGTCTGCTGTCTGTTAAACCCCCTCTCATTATGTTCTCCATCCCAGCCTGGACTGTAGTGCTGCCTCTTTCCTTCCTGTGGCGTAAACAGGGCGCTATTTAAAGCAGCCCAGGAAACGTTCACATCATGGAAACTCGCCTTTACCACCTTCCACACTCAATCTACATTCCAGAGCATTCAGTGCTCTCAGGGGGAACGACTGGGTCGATATGCACAGCTGATGACCCATCAGTTCACACAGGGAAAGGGACTGACTGTAGCAGTTCAGAGGACGAGCCAGGCCTGTCTCCCAAACATATTATTAATATTTTGAAATATGAAATAAGAAATTAAATATATTATATGGGCTTCTAGAAAAAGAAATGTCTTTGTTTTTTTCCCACTGTATCTGAAAATCCTAAAAACAGGATAAATTTACTTTAGGATCACAACTGACTAAACCAATGTGACTCATTTTAAGAGAATATACGTATGTTGAATGATGTTGCTTTTTTATTTCAATTGAAGGCAGAGAAACACCAAATTGTTGTGCTTCAAGAATAAATCTCTGTAAAAAGTAAAAAAAAAAAAAAAAAATAATAATAATAATAAAAGGAACTAGATTTAGAATCCCTTGTTTTTAGTGACTGTTGCCGTTAAGTGAACTGCAGCACTCAAGCACAACTTAACTTACAAGAGTTTTTTTTTTTGCTTAGAAGTAAAAAGTTGGAAATACTTCCGTAACAATATATTGTTAGCAAACATCCTAATGCCGTCCTCACTGCAGAGTTGCAAAATTTAGTTGAATATGTAAATATGTGCTGGACGGTTTCCTCTCAATAACAAAACAAGCAAACAACAAAAATGACAGTGGTGAGAAAACAGTAGTTAAGAAAGCATCTGATCATAGCGTTGTGAAAATGTTTGCACCAACTCTTACCAGCATCATGTCAACAGATGAGATCATTAAAATGACTGTTATGACAGTTTGATTATGAAGCATATTTGAGACTATAGATCTGGTTCTGTGAGACAGATTGTTTGAATGAACACCTTTTTGTTGGCACATTGGCTATGTTTACATGCAACATGGGAATATCTACCGTATTTTCCCGCATATATCCCGCGGATTATACCAGATTTTACAAACCACACGGGGGGGGGGGGGGGGGTGCGGGATATATAAGGGTGCGGACATTATATCCATTTTTTTACACGTAATAATATTTCAATATAAAAAAAAATTGCGGTATTTTCTTTCTGTTTTTCTTTCTTGCACGGGTTGTCTGGCCTCTGTACTGTCAGTCTTACAGCTGGCTCTGATAGTCTGACCTGTCAATCATGCAAGAAGACGTGATTGGCTGTCTATCAATCTGATAGCTGGATCTGATAGGCTTTCTGACCTGTCAATCATGCAAGACGACGTGATTAGCTGTGCTGCCATGATTGCGTGCTCTTCTCATCCGATCAACACGCTTTCAGGGGGACGAGCAAAGGGACGAGCACAGCGCAGAGAGGGAGAGGGAGAGACTATTTTGGAGAGAGGGAGAGACTGCTCTTTCTTTTTCTTCTGATTTTGACTTGTTTGTTTTCTTATTGTGTGAATTTCGCGCACAAGCACTGTGTACCGAGCCTGAACAGTTCGAAATTCGAATCGTGAACTTGCACACAAAAAAAATCATCATGGGTGCGGGATATCTGAGGGTGTGGATTATACCAACAATTATTTACACAAACCCCCAAAACCCGCGGGATATATGAGGGTGCGGATTATCTGCGTCTGCGGATTATATGCGGGAAAATACGGTAGTTACAAGCGCGCATATATATTATATATATATATATATATATATATATATATATATATATATATATATATATATACACATATACATATACACACACACACACACACGCATACGGGCCACTTTAACAAAAAAGAAAAAAAAACATAATATTTAATATTTTATGCAATATCGCTTCAGGTAAATTAATTTTGTTTTAAGAATCTTTTTATTTCTTTACTGCTCCTTTAAAAAAAGATTTTTAAGTTTGTGTATAATATTTGTAATTCATGAATTAATTTAAAGCATATATACCTGCAGCACAAACTTCTGGTCAATGTAACGTTTGGCAGTACTTGGCTGGAAGTCTGGATTTTCTAGGAATCGAAGCAGAAATTCATACACCAACTGAAAAAAAAAAGAAAATAAACAAAGACATAATTTAATGCTTCCAGAATGTAAAAACAAATATTGGAACATATTAGAGCTCGGCAATAAAACAGTAACAATAAATAATACGCAATATAATTTTCTTCAAAAAAAAAAAAAACTAACAAAAGTTTGATAGATTCTGAATATATAATGTTTGTTTCAAAAGTGGATCAAAAAAGCGCTACTCATTTGAACTAGAGAGGCATGATATATCAGCCACCATATCGTTATCAGCTGATATATAAATAATTACAGTAAAATTATAAATAATTGTTTGTTATTAAGCTACTGTACTTATACAGTGTACTTAGGTACCGTTTTTTATAATATAGAGTATAACACAAAAATATATGCGTTATATTTAAAAATGTATGACACAGTTTACCATGTAGTGAGGCGTTATATGCGTGCTTTGATTCTGGTTTTCACGATCTAATGATACTATGGATGAAAAAAGGTAAATCTGAATAAAAGTGGAGTCCTAACTCAAACATGTAAAACTTTTTAAATTTTAATATAATTTTAAATAAATCATCCCATCTCAAGCTACTGCTACCGTCACTCAACTCAAGCTACTGTCAAAAGCGAGACAAAACATGTAATATTATTAATACTGCAGCCTGCACTGGAAAATGTGACGATGACGTGTATCAACACACACAAACACAGGTTTCATGACTTGAAACAAGATCACCGGTTAGAACATGCAGAAAATAATAAATACACTTTTCGATACTTATTTTGGTAAGGGAAAAAAAATACAAAAAGTGTGAAAAATTAATAAATGCTTTCAATGTTCTATTGTAGTTCTGACAAAAAAAATAAAAATAAATAAAAATTCATTCAGGGGCAATAATCTACCTTTAGCCATAAAAAAAGAAAAAAGATTTGGCATTTATCGTGATAATAATCTATATTTACTGATGTGATATTTTTTATGGCTATATCGTCCCCAACCAAAGAACATACACCGGTAGCTTAAAAACAAACATTCAAACAAACAAAATGTATGTAATGAAAAGAACTAGTGTATGTATTTACATCTACAATTATACCCTCTGTAACCATAACAAATTTCTGGTTTTATAAGTTTTAGAGTTGACGTGTTTAAATATGCAAAAAATGAGTCATAAAACATGAGCATCAGGCAACAGCTGACCTGCATGTGAGGCCATGAGGCTTCCAGAGTAGGTTCATCTTCTTCTGGGTCAAAGTCTGGGTTTTCACTGGGTGGAAGCGTTCTGAAAATATTTGTGCTAACCTGTAAACAGAGACAATTTGGACTTTGCTTTGACTATAGATCACAAAGAAATCGACTGTTATTTTTTGCTAAAATAAATAAATTAGTTTTAAAGGTGAGTGGACGTCACACAAATGCTGACCATGTTGGTGATCTCAGGATAGACGGGCTCCACCAGAACACCTCTGTTAGTGGACACATAATCCACAAGTTCACTGAGAGTGGCCCGTTTGGTCTCTTTACTCTTTAGGTCCGTAACCGTGTCATAGAAGTCGAACATTATGCAGCACTGCTGTAGTTTCTGCATGAACAGCGCATGCTGCTCTGTGGAAGATGCATCTGAAATGATGAAGAAACCATTTATTTATTCTCCTGTACGGTCCAATTCAATGATCAATATTTTTATAGACCAATGAGAACGAGGTCAATAGATTTGATGAATTACATGAAAGGGGGAAAAAATAACAACAAAAAACAAAAAGCAAAGCGAACAAAACAAAAAACGCAAAGCATAAAGCAAAAAAAAGCATAAAAATAAAACACAAAAAGCAAAGCCAAACAAAACAAAAACAAAAGCCAATAAAAAAAACAAATCCAAAATAAACCAACAAAAACATCAAAGAGATGTTATGCTTTAAGATAAAGTCACACCATGCTGACCGCCAGGACTTTGTCGAAGTTTACCGGAGCTTGTTTTTGCCGATTTAATATGCTGAATCTGAATGCCTGAGAAATGACATTCTGCAATCTGGTGACAGTTCGCGTTGGTCTGCGTGGTGTAAATTTCAGTGAAGCATGCACGCATTGTCTTTGGTATCTTATAGTGCGATTATTTGAGTGTGTCGTGTACATGCACTGAGCTATCTGGATGCTTGAGTGAACAAGAATGTTGTAATCTACACTGTGTCTAATTCCAGTAATCAGGATGAACTCCCCTGGAGTAAGAATGGAGGCCATTCCACAGTTGGCGAGCTCAGAAACAAAATGCTTTTCCACCAGTTCATGCTTAGTCTCACCTTATAAATCTGCAATCAAAACTATTAGCTCCCCGGAGACTGTAATAATTTACAGATATAAGCATTTCTAAAGATAAAGTTTAAAAATTGCATCTATCACAGTTTAGTGGGAAATTAAAACTGATGTGAATATATAATGTATAAAGTAAAGCCTTTTGAGTTAAAGGATTTTTCTTGTAATATAGCTACACACACACTGATGAAAAAAAATGAAGGGAACACTTAATCACCTAATTATCACAGTTTAACACCAAGTAAATTAAACTTCAGGGATATAAATCTGTTAAATTAGGAAGAATAAGTGATTGTGATTTAGTTTCACCTCCTTTGGTTTAAATGAAAGTGACAAAAGATGCACTGGAGAAGCAACAGCAAGACCATAGACAATTGCTCACTCATTATTCTTCCTGACTGATTTTTCAAGTCAAGAAACCTTCATTTATATCGAGCTGTTTAAAATACAGATTGTTTCAAAGCAGCTTTACAGAAAGATAATGCAACAAAGTTTGTTTTGGCTGTACAGCTGCTCTAGAAGATCAACCAATAATATTGATGAATATTAAGTGGAGGGTTGCATAGACCTCCTTTTGTCTCTAGGGTCCCTGTCTGTATCATGACCTGCAACACACTCAGGTTCCACAGGCAGTCCTGCTTCTCCAGGATGGCACATCCATACGTGCCGTTGCAAAGAGGTTTGGTGTCTCCCAGCACAGTTTCAAGAGCATGGAGGAGACACCAGGAGACAGACCGTTATATGAGAGCTGGACAGAGATGTAGAAGGGCAACAACTCATCGGCAGGACTGTGATCTGCACCTTTGTGTGAGGAGGAACAGAGCCTTACAGAATTACCTCCAGCAGGAACTGGTGTGCTTGTTTCTGACCAAACTGTCAGAATCAGACTTCATGAGGGCGGCATGAGGGCCCGGCATCCTCTAGTAGTGGGACCTGTGCTCACAGATCATCTCGACTGGCACCAGAATTGGCAAGTGTGACATTGGCACCCTGTTCTCTTCATGGATAAGAGTAGGATCCCATTGAACACATGTGACAGACGTGAAAGAGTCTGAAGATGCCGCTACTAATCCATTTCAAGAGAATTAGTTAACTTACGCCATTTTTAGACTTTTCCAGCATGCTTTGCTTATGGCTGGAAAAGGAGTGTAAATATTGAAAATTAAGTGTTTTTGAGTGAAGGGGATCATCTGTTAATGTTTAAGGATTCATTTACGTTTGACATTTGAAAGACTTCCTGTTGTTTTGAAGTTGATCATTAGCATTGTGCAAAAGAGTAGAGATTATGTTTAGGTTGTAAATAACTGTATGCACTAATGATATGAGGCATGTTGCTTTGTTCAATGAGCAATAACTTTTATAATCCCAGTGCAGTAACACATTCTTTCTACAGCGTACATACTCGAATAGAGTCAAAAATAATCAGGTCATTTCCATTCACTTTAAATCACATCTTTAAAAGTCAACTTAAAATACAAAAACCCCAATTCAATAAAAATATCAAATTCAAGGTGTCATAGACTTCATAATATAGGAGATTGATTCAGGTATATTCCTTTAAAGAAATCAAGCAGTAAAAACTACTACTAATATTACAGCGATCCCTCGTTTATCGAGGTTAATGTGGACCGGAACCCCCGCGATAGGTGAAAATCCGTGAAGTAGGATCAGCCAATCAGCTCACGGGATACATCCACTCGAGCTCTCATTGGTTCCCGGCGCGAGATCGACCAATCACATGTCTTGTCTGAGTGTCGTGGGTGTGTACAAAGCCTCTGAGAGAGTTTCTCTCTTTGTCTGGCATCCTGGGAAACCGTTTCTCTCGCATCACGATGAAGCAATGCTGCTTTCTGCAATACGGCTGCCGATATGACGGTATTTTTGAATTTTTATTTTCCGATGAATATTTTTTTTTAATCTGTGATGCACTGAGGCCGCGAAACTTGAACCGCGAAGTGGCGAGGGATTACTGTATTACCATACTTTAAGTAAATAGCACAATTTTTTTTTACAGTGTATATAGACACACATATACTCAGCTCATATGTTACTTAATGTGCATTTCTAGAACTTATGAGCATCTTGCCATGTAATACATTTTTATGTGATACTCCAAACATGTCACAGCTTGCTTCTTGTAGAGAAACAGCACAGTAAATAAGCAACACAGAGAAAGAGTCCCACATGCGCAGCAAAGAGAAGATAAGAACAAATGATTAAAATTAAAAAGATTAAAGGTTCCACGTATAATTTTCATATTGACTATATCTATTATTCCTTTATGGTCCCCAATCCACATTCATTCTTTATATGGTTCACATTTTGCTCTATCCGATTGCCAGCAACCCCTGGGCCACCGAACTTCCAAGTACTTTGAAAGATCTTCTCTTACATAAGACACTATAATACCAGTGAGCTCAGCTGTGTTAGTGACACATGAAGAGGTCACTCATAAAACTGGTGGCACTGCAGCATTTATTAAGGGTTAAAGCTCATCATCCAGTCACTCATTCCATCAAAATCATTTACAACAATTTATAATATATCTCCCTTGAAATGTAAGTGGTACAGGTTCAGGAATTCATTTTAAGTTAAGTTTTGATGGTCTATTTTCACATGGACTATGACAGTCAGATAGACGGTAATAAACACGATGACGCATACACTCAGTTGCTCATGTCTATTACAAACACTGTGTACACCAATAATAAATCAACAGTGTTCTATAAATACCAGAAGAACATTTAGCTTAACCAAACTTTGACTGTGATCAGCATAAATAATTTGTAAGCCCTGACATTTGTGACTCTATGATGAGAATATTAGGCTCAAAATGCTTTACCAAAAATAATAAGCATTGTACAAACTACAGTACAGGACATAAGAGGTTGAGTTTTTTTTTTTTTTTTTTTTTGGACATGTACTGTTCAAAAGTGTTTTTCTAAAAATAAAATAAATACTTTATATTCAGTATGGATGCATTAAATCGATCAAGAGTAGCCGTAAGATTGTTACATAGTTTTAAAAGTACAGTGGTACCTCGAGATACGAAATTAATCCGTTCCGAGGCGGCCTTCGTATAATGAGTTTTTCGTATCTTGGAACACATTTTACATGTAAAATGGCTAATCCGTTCCAAGCCCTCCAAAAACACCCCATTAAATTTCATAATAAAGCTAAATTGACCTATAAACAATGAAATAACGTAAAATGTCGAAGCTTACCTTTCGAGTGAGGCTATCTCCGAAAGTGGCGGCAGAGGAGGAGGACAAACGGCAGATAACGTACGTACACTTAACTTTACGAAAACACATAAAAAATGTAAAGTTTGGGGTGCGGAGTGGCTGAGCTAAAGCACGCCAGCACGTACGTATAGAAGATGCATGATGGGAGAGATGCTGTCCAATTAGAGAGAAGGATCTCATGGCTTGGCTAGCATCAGGAACCAATGGGAGAGCAGGAGGATGGTGGCGAGTCTACTATAACTAAGATGGCGGCGTGCGGCGCAAGTTTCAAAATTATTATGTCGCGAATCTCGGACTTTCAGAAACCTTTCGTATCTTGAAAACTTTTCGTATGTAGAGCAGTAAAATTATTCGTCTTTGCTTTCGTAACTTGGATTTTTCGTAAGTTGAGCCTTTCGTATCTTGAGGTACTACTGTAATACCATTTCAAAATATTACCCCAAACATTTGAACAGTAGTGTACCACCATCATTACTGACAGTAGTTTTTTTGCAAGTAAATCAAATATTAGAAAATTAAAACTTTGATTTCTCTTATCGATTCCTTTGTGTGCGTTTAAATACGACTTTAAACCATTCAAGCGCTAGAAGACCCGCACAATATTTTCTGAGCTGCACACACACATCCAAAGAGCATGCACAGAAAACCGCATATATCAAAATATCCTTGTAAACACAGTCGGTTACATTTTAAGTGACACAGTCGACAAAGAAAAACCATGTGTAACAGTTTGCCGGATCTACGAAGCTCTTAAAGTGACAGCAGCCTAACATAAACCTGTTGTTGTCTTTATAATAACGTTAATAAAAATCAACAAAAGACAAAGAGCTACTTTACATTTGATTACAGTTCCTGTACCTGAAAATCTTAAATCACATTTGTTTCTCTGTTAAGTTTGATTTATTTTGTGTGATAGCTAATTTGTTTATTTGTTGTTGGGTTTTTTTAAATTACTGAATCTTTACTTGTCATTAATAAAGCATGAAATTTATATTAGTTATGCTAGTTGTTTTAGCAATGGTATTTTTAAACCATAGGAAAACGTTTCTTGTGTAAGTGTCCGTCAGCCTATTGACTTTTGCTCATGGTTTTCAGCTGCAATGAAACGTTTCACAATAAGACTTGGAATAAAATTTGTTTGTTAATTTTCCATTCCTTATTGGAATTAGGAATCGATAAGAATGGAAATTGGGATCCCTAACCCTAATAACAATACAGGCTAAAAAAAAGGCTCAATTTTTTAATGTTAATGTTTTTATACTCCATTTCTCCTGCTTCAGGCTTCTGTAAACTTCAGTTCATGCTTTTTTCCCCCTGCATTTGGAGTGGATTTAGCAGTGAAGAGCAGAGGAAGCCGCTCGCGCTCAGAGCTGGAGGGGTTCGAACAACACAGCCCCACTGCTGCTCTATTAATACACCTTATGCAACCCATCTGAATGCCAGCGGCCCTGTCTTTCCCAGACCACTCCTGCTTACAGTCACTGTATTCAACACAAAATGCTGCCAAGTGTCCATTTAAAATAGAGAACTTTTTCATTGATTGCCTTACTTTTACTTGTCCTCACGTGTGCATGTAAGAGCACTCATCGGATGAGAATTTGTGGAGGTTCCCATCAACACCCTGGGTGACGCATGGTTGCCATAGTTACATGGCCCGTCCCTGGACAGTCATAATGTCAGTATAACACAACTATAAATTTGTTTGTCGCAGTCATGAGTGCTCTTAATACGGCTCGTGACTGGCAAATGATTCATTCAGACAGGTTTTGAGAACCGGTTCGACAAAGAAAATGTGAAGTGTGCATAAAAACTGAAATGTTCTTAGTTGTGTTTTAGAGGATTGATCTTTGTAGAACCCGTAATAATAACCATCCATAATTAAAATGACAACTCAACGATAGGCTCTGATGAAACAGACACAACATTTAAATCATTAATTTTCCATAGTGAAACTGACTTTTTAATAAGTTTGTTAAACCGATTCCATGATATTCTTTAAGACATCAGCCTGCGTTACTTTATTACATTTTTATTTAAATAATCATGTTTAATTGTGAAATTCCTGGTGAAAAACTACATTACCCATGATTCTGCAAAAAAATCCACCAATCAGAAACAAAATCAATCATTTTGTATATCATTCCATGAAACGCTGCATATGACGCAACAATAAAATAATCAAGTAATCTCAATATTTCAGACTGCATAAAAACCATAATTCCGTTTACAAGTCTTAATAATAATTCTGAGTGTGAAGTTCACAATACCTCATGGGATTTCCCTCATTAAAGCTGTCAAGCGCATAGCGTTTTTGTAGGTTTTCCTGTGGCTTAAAAAGCGGACTGGTATGCTTGCAACGTGAAGGTCATAGGTTCGATTCCAAGAGAATGTGTCGATGTGTATCTTGAATGCAACGTAAAATAAAAGGATTAAAGCATCTGCCAAATGTTTTCATGTGAATGTTGAAATGAAAGTTTGCAGTGTTGTGACCTTGTGTCACAGACTAACAAAGACTTTCAATATCCCTATGGAAAAAAAGTAGAAGAAAATTTCTGGAACCAACAACACCGAAAAAGTGGGCGGGACCGATTTACAGAACTGCCAGACACGTGACTAACAGACACACACACACACACACACACACAGACAAGACATGGACAGGAAATGTTGGAAAACACAGGTTGTACCATGAAATAAAGATGCTTCCCCTGATAAGAAGAGGCTCTGAGACAGTGTTGACACCCAAACACACAGGACGAGTCTCCCAGACAGTCATGGCCTGCTGTAAATATTTCACTCACTACCAGGCACTTTAAAGCCTGCTTACATCCAGGTGTTGTGCGCCTGTGTGTTGTAGTGTAGGCCCCTGAGGGCCCTGCGCAGCGCCTGATCCGCTTACCTTTGAGCTGCGGGAGCGCCGGGATCTCCGGGGCCGAGGGCCTGATGCCGCTGCTCGACGCGAACTGAGACGAGCCCGGGCCGCCCCTCTGTCGCTGCGCTTTCCTCACTGACTTCCGCGTGAACCCGTCCACTTTCTCCGACGCGGATATCGCCGACATTTCAGGAGCAGGTCCGTCCGCCTCCGCGCTGCGCTCAGAGTGTGTGTGTGTGTGTGTCTGTGTCCTAAACGCTTCCTAATCTGACTGACATCCCATCAAACTCACGAGACCCCATCTAATAACACTCAGGAAGGCGGCATGCCCTTCTAAAATCCACAGAGATCCCGCGACGAGCATTTGGTGACGTGCGAACGGAAAGACGCAGTCAACGGTCGGTTTATATCATGCTGAAATATTTAAACAAGAGCGTCTCGATAAACCTGTTACTCCGCTAATCACTATTTAAACTCAGACGACATGCAGCCAAAACACTGAGTCATGACACTCGTCGTGTAGCGCTGACTCTATGTATTCCTGAAGCGAGGAAAGTTTAAAGTGAGTCCGCCCGGCCGTGAAATTCCTGGGATCCGCTGAACTTCATTCAGCGGCTGTTGCGCCTCTAAAAATAAAACCCCGTGGCGCACTTGACAGACAGAAAATCCAGCCAATGAATGTTCAAAAAGACGGTAGGTTCCTCCCCTTGACCAATCAGATTCTTGCTTTAATGGTATTTTGGGACATACAGGCATGAGGATGTTTTGAACTCTTTCACAAACATTAAACCACTCCAGCGAATAAATATACAACAAAACTGAAAGTAATACAAACTTTCAACAATAACAAGTGATTGTGAGAGTTGTAGCTTAATCAAACAAGTCAAAGGAACAGTTCATCCGAAAATGAGCTTGGAAAAAATTGGGTTATAGTTTTAAAAATGAACTTCAATCCAAAATGTGAACAGTTTTGATCAACCAGTCTGAAGCCTTCAGGCAAAAACAAGATAGAGCAAAAGTCATATTCCAGACAAACTTGAAAAAAAAAGAAAAAAAGGACTGTAATCTACAGTACAGTGTAAAAAAAAAAAAAAGTGTTTAAAATCACTTTGAAATGCACTGCATTATTGATATTCAATAACTAAAAGGCACTGAGCTAATTGGAAATGGATTAGTTATGTAAAGTGCTGCTTTACAATCAATAAAACTTTGAAAGCATGACCTACATTTAAGGGCAGACAAGCTCAAACAAGAGGCATTACACCTTTAGATAAAAAAGAAAAGACAAGTACAAACAGTCTTGTATTACCTAGAATTTGATATAAATCCATGTTAAATCAAGTATAGTCTACGCTCAACTATTTTCACAGACAGACATGGAAGTCTCAGAGAACTTGTTTAATTATGGGATCAAATAACTTCATCTAGTTCTGTAATGTTGACAGATGATTATCAATTTGATCCTTACTGTGAAAGTGAAACTTGTACACATTTAAAAACATAAAACTAGATAAAAAGGAAGATATAAACAATACATACATAAATACAAGTAGTATCTGCATATTGCTTGCTTTGTCTTTTAGCAACCATAGATGTGTCATTTGTTCGACACTTTAATCAGTCCTGGGTTCTTTTCATAAAGTAGCTAGAGATTTTTTTCATAGGTCTGGAGGGCGATTCTTTCTTGGTTGGTGGAGGAGACACAACTCTCATGGGACGTGGTGATACTGCCGTCTAAAAGACAAAATTAAGGATTGGATTAAGATGAATAATTTAAACACAGAAATTAGCAGTTCTCAAAAAAAAAAAACATTTGGTTGGTTAAAAAGAATTTGTGCAATTGCTCTGCTAGTGAGTTTCACGTTAATAAGTGTGAATGCCATCCAAACCCTGATGTGCACCACCATATTTCTCACTGGAAGCACCACATCTTGGCAGAGTCTGCAAACTTATGTTGCATATTTATTCATGTTGCAACATTTATGCAACAAATCACCTGGTTGGGAATGTGCCACTGCCTTTCAATGCAGATGTGCTAGACCAGGGGTGGGCAAACTACGGATTGCAGGCCATATATGCGGCCCGTTCGGCTTCTTAATCCGGCCCGCCGAATTTGTAGAAGTTATTTTATTAAATTAAGTTTTATTATAATTAAACATCCTTCATTTTCCTGTAATGTCAGTGTTTCCCCAACAGATGTCGCACTCCAAAGACATTGACCTTTGTTTGAGTGTGATGTTACTCTACTTCACTTTTTCACTTTGCACTTTGAGCTCTTCAGTAAAAATGAGCGGACCGAAGTAGATGAAATTTTTTTTGCGATCCACTCTATTAAACACTCGGTACAGTGAGTACCAAGTGTTTAATTAAGAGTGGACAGCAAAATATTTTTTCCCCCCACTGAAGTCCGATTAAGGGTTTATTGCATGTCTGATATGCCAATAAACTAGCGGTTTTTAAAGAATCCAACATCAGCCATAATTTTACCACAAAACATGCCAACTACGCTAGTAAATAGTCTCCAAAGAATCGCTCGGCTACGGCTCTGACAGCAAATGTACAGACTCAGCACAGAAGATGCTGACGTTGTTTGGCTCAACCTATGTGTGTGAACAGATATTCATCGTCATGAACATCTTCAAAGCCCGTCACAGAGCCGAGTTAACCCGGACAACACTCAGGCTTTCTGGTAAGCTTTTTGGTAGACTTCAGCGACTGATTTCATTGGATTCACTGCACCTATCAGCATTGAGCACACCTGGCGGCGTCGCCATTGGTTGAGCTGTGTGCCTCTTTGCTGTGATTGATGAATGATTCCCTGTGTTTTCAGGCTGATCTACTTCTCTTACGGCGGGATTGAACAGTTATCGAAAGGGAACATCTCCGATTACTATCATAACCTCTGTTCCCTGAGAGACGGGAACTAAACATTGAAATAACCGCAGTGTTCGCGCTTCACTTGCTGTGTAGTGTTCAGTCATGATTTTGCAATTGCTGCACTTATGCTACTTACAGTCTGTCAGTCAGCCAGAACACCATTGCGCGATAATTGGCCAGTTGTCAACTGCCGTTATCCTATAAAGTTTCAGAAGTTATGTGAAGGGGAGGAGTTCGGATCTGTCCTGAGAATCGCCACTACAAAACTAACTCCAGACTTTGATGCACTTGCAAAAAAGATCAACAACACTGTTCCCACTGAAACTGAATGAGAGTTTATCTACGGTGTCATTAAATTAATACATTTGTTAAACAATTTATCAATTAACCCTGATGTTTTGGTGCCTGTTAAAAGCCAAATCTTCTCATGTAATAGTTTTTACATTTAATTTCTATTAGTTCACACAAACACACCATCCTTCTATTCTGGCCCGGCCCCTTTGTCAAATTTTAGAAACCAATGTGGCCCGCGAGACAAAAAGTTCGCCCACCCTGTGCTAGACGGACGTTTTTAAGCGCTGGTCTTTTGGGGCATCTCAAGCATATTTGATGCTGTGCTCATGGTAAAAGTTAAACCTTTTTTAAAACTTCTCCAGATCCAAACCACAAAAACCTGTTCTGTGCGAATAAGCCTCCATTCTGTTTTACTGCAAAGTTCCACAGGTCTTACAAATTACCTGGCGCTACGATTCATCTCTCCTGTATTAAAAATAGTCCCAACCCACAGATGTTAGGGATGCTCCGACTGATCGGCCGCAGATTGGTCTCAGCCGATAATCACATTCCATGACTCTATTGGTAGGCACTAAATTTGGTCAATTTCATGAACCAATCACACTTGGATTGAATCGATTGCTCATTAACTGGTCTTGATTTACCATGTGCCACAGAATAGGAGCGCACATCTGAAACAGTGCTGGAAGATAATCACTCATTTACATTTATGCATTAGGCAGATGCTTTTTCAGGATCTGATTAGCCTACATGTTTATTATTCTAAGCAATTATAAATAATTGTATCCTTTGCGGTATTGACATATGAAAGTAGTTATGGTCAGAAAAAAAACCTTAGATCACCTTTTACTTGCTGAATAAATAAAATCTTTCAGAAAAAGGCTAGTGTATTCAAGTCAATAGGTTTTATAATTGTATCCTCATTAATGTCATTTGTAATGCATCATGGGTGATGTAGTTAATTGTCTTTCACAGTTATTCTTCAAATCAATGTTTGTAATGCTGCAATTCATAATTTCAGAGTTGGTTTGTTCGCTTCATGGCTCAGAATGCTATTGATTTGTCTAAATGGAAAAAATAAACAGGGGGGGAATTCAGGATCCAAGGGCACTGAAAAAAAAAAAAAAAAAAAAAAAAAAAAAAAAAAAAAAGAGTAGACAAATTATTGTCTGATTATATAAAGTGTGACAGCAGAGCTACTCACTGGCACGCTCGGCGTTCTCCCATCCTGCTGTTTGCTGCTGCTGCCGTTCGGGCTTTTGGGTCGAGTCGATCCTTTAAATCTTTGGCTGAACACAGACAACCAATCAGTCCTTCTCGGAGAGCTGTTCTCTTTCCCAGTGCCAGCTTGACCAGCCGAGCAGAGCCTCTCATCGGTTTGCAAGCGGAATAGGTCAACGTTCTCCTCACTCACCGAACTCCTGCTCCTCTTCACGTCGGGATACAACTCCAGCACCCTGTCACTCTCCTCTCCCAAACCAGAGCCATCACAATCACTCGTTTCCAGTCGTCGCTTTGCACGCCGTTCCAGTGTAGGGCCCTGGACGATAGAAGTGAGCACCTCACGAAGAGGAGATGTGGCATGTTGACCCGGGGAACTGCGCTGGCTGAACCATTGCTGGATAGATGAAGGGATTTTGGGGCTGCTGGGCTTGGCTGGAGGTGCAGGGGTGTTGGATGGGAGAGGTAAATCAGCACCCGTTGGGGCACAAGCAGCAGCCTGGGGTGAAGCCAGAGAGACAACCCTCTCTGAAGCAGGACTTTTAGCTGGAGTGAGCTCAACGGGGTTGTGAGGGCCTGGGAAGACAAATTAGACAAGTACACATTTAAACTCATCAAGAAAACCAATGGTGCCACTACCAGTCAAAAAGTCTATTACTACTTAAGAACAGTTTTCCATATTAAGGTTTTTAATTTATTCCTGTCAAAGCATTAACACCATTATTGTTAGTAATATAAATGTTGCTCACTCCAGAAACATGTACGATTATCATCCATGTTGCTGCTACTAAATATTTTATGAAAACCATGATAAATTACAATTTGAAGGTTTGGGGTTAGTTTTATATTTTATATTTTATTTTTTTTGTGTTAAACAACCCATCAAACATTTGGATCAATTCCACAAACACAGAGGCGTTTGATTTTAAACTACAGTAAAATGGTACTATTAATAATATTACCATTTTAAAAAGAACTGCTTTCTATTTTAATACATTTAAAAAACGTAATGTATTCTTGTGATAGTAAAGGGTTAGGTTGGGGTTAAAAGCTCAAATTTGTAATATGCTAATTTTAGTGAGTAATTATTATTGGTATTCCGTTATTAATAATGGTCAATTATTATAGTTATGTCAATGTTGCAATTTTTTTTTTTTGATGAACAGATGATTAAAAAAAAGGAATCTTAAGTAACATTATGAATCTCTATACTGTCAATTTAGTTAAATGTAATGTGCACATACCAGGAGTTCTGGTCGGTGACTGGACTTTACGAAGTGTCCATCCAACAACGTTTGCATCCTGGTTCGATGAGCTTTCTCCCTCTGGTCTGCGGTTCAGTCGCCAAATCCTGACAGTGTTGTCATCCGAACAGGAAGCGATCTGAAGAGAAAGCCGTGGATATTAAAACTTTAATAACTCCATTTATCTATCAGATATTTTTCTTTCTATAGTGCTAACCTTGGTGAAATCAGTGGGGCACCAGGCCAATGATGTGACCTCCTGGCTATGGCCCTGAAGCATCATGGGAGCTTGTTTTGAGTCCGAAATCTGAAACGAAAGCAAATTAAAAGATGTGCAGACAGGTGAGCATAGATGTTCTCAGGCAGACTTTTATTCACCTCAGTTTCTTATTATTCCTTACCTTCCATATGTAAGCATGATGGTCACTCGAACCACTGGCCAGGAACTGGTCATCTGGGCTGACACTGGACTTCACATAAAATGAGGAGTTACTGTGGCCACTGAATACAGCAACTGGGAGGGAGGGACAAAACCAAATGTAAAGTCAGTCTCACTGTATTAGGCTATAATGATCCGTTTTTACATGCCTAACAAAAAGAGGAAATTCAATAAAATTCAACTCTAGATTTACATTACCTGGAGTGGTTTTCAGACCACTGATATTGAACATGTAGATATTGTCATCTGTGCAGTTGGAGAAGAGTCTGGAGCCAGTCGAGTCCAGTGACAGACCCGAATAACCTGCAGAGGAAAACAGTGAAAACTCAAATGCTAATTCCTATGGGTCTGACGACACAATGGACATGAGATGTGTACCTAGTTTGCGTGTGCAGGAGCCCGGGTAAGGATAGGTCTGTAGAGGGAGGGGGTTTTGGTAGTACGCAGTGTAATTCTTCCGCAAATCCCACATTTTAATGATCCTATGACGAGATCAGAATGTCACTGGGAAATTTCATTTCAGCACAGAAATCATAGTTTGAAATTAAATTAAAAAGTGTGACATCCACAGACAAAAAAAAAAGTTCAGTATCATGTATAGAATAAGAAGAAATCTTTACAACACTCACCCGTCTACTGCTCCTGAGGAGATGAGCCTGTTCTCGTCACAGAACAAAACCACTGTCACACCCTGCTGGGAGTCCTAAAGGGAAAATTGCTCAGTTAGCAAAGATTTCACACACACACCACTCATAATATTTTATAGGATTTTGTTTAGAATGAGGACGATTATTGTGTTGGTAGGTTTAGCACTGCTGAAACCTGACAACTGACAATATTTGATATTCTTCATAATCCATTCGGTGGTTAGATCGTATCTGACCAATTCAATTTCCCTATAAGTTTAAATCTATTTTTACCTTTAAATGGGCAATTTCTTCTAACCCAATTAAATGTAGGCCAGGAATAATTTTCCCACAAAATGAAGGGTACAACAGATGGGCGGCCAAGCCAAACAAGGCAACATGATTCTTTATTTTTTAGAAAAATTGCCCATTGACACTTTTAAAAGCAAGTAAAAGTAACATTCATTCACCGCTCCTTGCTGGTGGAACAACCTCCCTGACAAAGAATCTGCATTCCAGATAAAGGCAAGGTTTAAAAGACTACCGAAACATCTCTTCCATGAGCACCTAACATGACACACACGTCACCCCCAAAAAATAAATAAAATAAAAGTGCACAGACACTCTTACTCCCTCTATTCTCCAAGCTTATACTCGTGTATGTACCGCTCAAAACTTTGTATTGTACGCACTTATATTTTCAGGACAAATCGCTTTCTGTATTCCTCAAATTATAAGTCGCTTTGGATAAAAGCGTCTGCTAAATGAATAAAAAGTAAAGGGTTTCAAAAAATCCAAATATCTAATGTTACACATGAGGGGGACAAACAACAACAAAGTGCGCTCTGCTCAGCGCCGCTGCGGGAACACTTATTTGTTACAGCTGAATTTGTAGAGAAAGCACATTAGACAGGCAGAACGCAAGAAAGTATGCAATCTAGTACAGCGTGATGACCTCACGAATATGTTATGACTATGCTGTACTTCAGAACAAAAGCAGGATGTGCTTGTGTTCGTTCGTCTAAGCCTCATACTCATTGGTCGCTCATACCGCTCGTTACTGACCAATGTCAAAATGAAAACCAATCAAATCAGAGAAGGCGGGCTTTATATGCACACAGAAGCGGATGCTTTGGAATGGGGCGGGACTCACGGCAGCACTCGCTGCTCATTGAGAAGCGCAAGAACGATGTGCTTTCACTTCACTGGCACTGTGAGAGAAGGGTCACGGAAAGAGCGACGTGCAACGCAAACTCAGCGCATGCGCAGTGAACTAAGTACGATCTTAGGTCATGAGATAACCATGTGAAGTGGCGTATTTGTCCCTCTTTTGTGCTCGAGATATCAGGGTTCGGCAACAAAAGAATCGACATAACCAATAAGAAAATGCTTAGACAAATAGGGAGTTTGGCGGTTCCACTTCAAAAACGTCAGAGTCGGCGAGTTAACCGGGGTCGAGATAAGTGAACTCCACTGTATAATATAAATCACATACCCCCGTACCCAAACACACAGCCGGCAAATCAATGTCAGGTTGTTTGACTCACCACAGGGGGCGCCATCCCACGTCTCTTCTTTATATGAGGTGTGCATCTTTCAGGTTTCATATGGGCACCGCTGATCTGTTTTACTTGCCTGTAGAAACCATCTGTGAGGGATGAAAACATTTTTGGTGAGCTTTAGAAATCATTTTGACAGGCCTGTTATTAAGCGTTGGTGGTCAAAATAATAAAGAACCTTTTTTACTGCATCTTGTATCCCAAATCATTATGTTCCCATCTCTGCCTCCAGTGCCAAACACAGCTGTAACGATAGAACAAGCCGTTTGCAAATAGATACATTTGAGAACGATATACATTAAAAAAAAACTAGCAGTAGCAAGTATGCAGAGCACATTCATTCAAGCAGTTATTTTGCAATATTCTGAATAAGTATTTATTCATATATTTATGAGATGATACGGTTCATTAATGAACTAACCACAAAGTATTTTTATTAACTAATGTTAATGAAGATAAAGAATGTAACTAAAGTACTGCTCAATGTTGAGTGATATTAATGCATTAACTAACCTTAACTAATGGAGTCTTATTGTAAAGTTACCAATATTTATATTGCTTTATTTTCTTTTTGTTTTGGTAATTTTAATACTTTTCAATCAGTTACCAAGGCAATATATCTGAAAGGTTTTCAGTGGAGTTTTCCCCCCTTCAATATTTATATATTAGTTTTAGTTCAATTAGTGAAAACTACTGTTTGGACTACAATATTGGATGAATCATCCTACAATTTTAAATCAGTTGTTGTTTTGTGAGGTTTAGCATTACCTCTCTCTTGTTTGGAGAAAGCCACCGATTTAAGACTACATTGATGTCCTTTAAAAGTTCCCAGCAGGTCAGCAGTGACGACATCCCACAGACGGGCAGTTTGGTCACCAGACGCTGTTACCTGTGAATGAATACTCAAATTTAAAGCAATACTTACCATCTATAAAATAAACCTTTGGTTCCACAGACATGGTTTAAGTTAGATTAATCTAATTAGACCAAGACTAAAATGCATGCTTGAGTCGATTTAACTGAAAGCAACTTGCATTAATACATCTTAAAATATGTTTCTCAAGACGCACAGCAGTAACGTTTATTCCTAAATCACGTTTATAAAAGCAACTTAAACATCCTAATTGAACTAAGACCTAATCTAAGCTCAATCTAAACCCTGTCTGTGAAACCAGACCAAAGAGGATTTAACATAGCCCAAAGCACTGAAATATAATTAAACAAAATAATTATGCAAAACTCACCAAGCTGTTTGCACCAGGAACCCAAGCAATATCAAACACAGCATTATCATGTGCCTGCCATTCTGCAAAACAAACGTTCAGCAAATATTGACACATTTTATGCTTCAAATAAGTAGTGAGTCCTGAACCTAGGCAACCAAACCGACCTTTCAGGACAGAGCTGTGTTTCCCTCCAGTGTTGAAGATGGTCACAAGCCCTTCTTCGTTCGCAACAGCAAGGCTGTTCTGTTGGCCCGGGGCTGAAAGTGTCGCAAAGGCCGGTCATTATACAGTGGTGGGGTTCTGGCTAAACTGTGAATGTTTAAAGAAGAGTGGCTGTGCGTACCTGAGGAAAACGAGCATCCGAACGGCGGGACAGCGGCGGTCGAGGCTCCGTATGAAATGTGCTCGTCCTGCCGCGCGCACTGATATCCGGCCAGTAGAGAGTCCAGGGGACAGCCGCGACGCTCACCTGCTGATTAAAGCCCGTCTAAGTGTCAAGAGCGCCACAACATAATCCCACTCACAGAAACAAACCACACTCACCATTTCGCCTTCCTTTTATAACTCCTCGATCAACAACATGGTGAAAAAGAGTCATCGCTCCAGCTGGAGAGACGGTTCATTCACTAGCGGTCAATTTCCCGCGAACAATGAAAACGCGCTGAAGACGAATTCCGCGCGGGATCGACGTTCGCTGTTCTGATTGGTCGACACGCCAGAATGTCGGAAGGGGTGAGCCGCAAAGAGAGGATTGGCTGCTGGTTTACACGAGCGAGCTGACGTCACATTTCCTTTCTTTCTTTCTTTCTTTCTTTCTTTCTTTCTTTCTTTCTTTCTTTCTTTCTTTCTTTCTTTCTTTCTTTCTTTCTTTCTTTCTTTCTTTCTTTCGTTCTTTCTTTCTTTCTTTCTTTCTTTCTTTATCAGCAAGAATTAATATTATTTCTGGATTCGATTTACAACGCAAAGATCAACATTCCTGCTATTTTTATTAATTAATGAATTTTTCACATATATTTAAATAATATTGAAGAAATTTTGTTTATATTTTAATTAAAATAAACTATGTATTGTATTGCCTGATTTAATATAAATAAGTATAAAATAAATACTGTAAATAGCTGTAGTATTTTACACACACACACACACACACACACACACATATATATATATATATATATATATATATATATATATATACGTGCACAGATAAACAGAGACTTCGGCCAATCAGAGTTTACGTCTAGCCGTAGGCCCCGCCCTCTTTGATAAACTATTGGTTGGTTTAAGTCTCCGCTCCTTCAATGCAACGGAAGCCCGACGCAACATCCTGATCACGTGACCAGCGCTGCAGCAGGGTTCCCCATGTCTAGCTAATCTAACGAATAAAGTATAGATTCATAAAGCAGTATATCGTTGGGCATTATTGTCATCTGGTAATGTCGCTGTCCGCAGCCCGCTCGTTTCTGTCGGAGGCCGCTTACGGCGAGCAGGAGCTGGACGCCAATTCCGCGCTGATGGAGCTCGATAAAGGTGCTTCACTATGTCATACACGCCTTATATCATCTCAGAGACTGAGTGAAATCTGTAGATATCTTACCAGTGCAGTGATAAGGGTCCTGTTGTTATTTGTGCTGAAGGTCTGAGGTCTTGTAAACTGGGCGAGCAATGCGAAGCTGTGGTCCTTTTCCCCAAACTCTTCCAGAAGTATCCCTTCCCCATCCTCATCAACTCCGCCTTCCTGAAGCTGGCTGACATCTTCAGACTCGGGTAATTGTGCACATGACGCACAACTCATCAGCTTTGAGGCTGTGTTTGTACTGTTATCACCTTGATGTGATTTGTCAGATATGTGTGAGTGACAGTTGTGTGACTGACCGCTCATCTTCACCCCTGTCCCATTAGGAACAACTTCCTGCGGCTCTGTGTGCTGAAGGTCACGCAGCTGAGCGAGAAACACCTGGAGAAGATCCTGAACGTGGATGAGTTTGTCAAAAGAGTGTTTTCCGTCATCCATAGCAATGATCCTGTGGCTAGAGCGATAACTCTCAGGTACTTTGTTTTATCTGTGATTTATCTTTGTTTTATCTTGTTATCCGCTTCCTGCTAATGTTTAATTCCAAGAAATGTCTGTATGTGTTTTTTTTTTTTTGTATTTTGACAGGATGTTGGGAAGCTTAGCCTCCATTATTCCGGAGAGAAAAAATGCCCACCACAGCATTCGGCAGAGTCTGGACTCTCATGATAATGTTGAAGTGGAGGCGGCTATTTTTGCAGCTGCTAGTTTCTCATCGCACTCCAAGTAAGTGACAACCGGCTTCACGACACGCGAACTGTCATGAAAATCCTACTTCTGTTCGGGTACAAGATCATTTTTGGCAAAAGATTGAAATCTTTACAAATGAACACGGAAATTTCTTTGAATTACAAATATTTATATGAATTGTATTTAGGTCATATATTATTTGATCAGTGGAACAATGAAGTTAAGATCATTCTTCATTCAGACGGAACCCATGCGATCAAAGACCGTTCCTTTAACAGTTAAGGAATTATTCCCCCTTGTTATATTATAATTTGCTATTGCAAATGGTTAAAAAGGGGGAAGATACAAAACATTTAGAAAAAAGGATTGATGGCCTTGTGTAACCCGGTTGTGTAACTATATTAATGTTTTAGATTTATCGTAGAGGTAATTATTGTTGATTTTGTAGCATTGCATTTGTAGCAAATACTATAATAGTTTTTATATGCTGTATATTTTTTGTATTTTCTGTTGTCATTTTAATTTTAAGAGTAAGCAAAGATTTGTCAAGGTTTTAATTTTGTTTTTAATTCATTTTTATTTCAGTTATTTTAGTTATATTTAATGAAAAAAAAGAAATGTAGCTGAAATTTTATATACTGTATATATATATTATATTTTGTATTTTAGTTTATTTCAGTTACCTATTATTTATTTTATGTATGGTTAACTATAATAAACTTGGAAATAATGCTTGTCTTTTTCTTTATACCAGAAAAAAAAACTATTATAAAAGAAAATTAATATTTAAAAAAGTATTTAATGTTAATTATGTTGTAACACATTACAACGGGCTCATAGCTATTTGGAGATTTGAAGATTTGAAATTGTTTCTTCTCTTATTTTCAGAGATTTCGCTGCAGGGATTTGCAACAAGATTAGTGAAATGATTCAAGGTATGTAAACTTCATGTGATCCTCTTCATTTGTGTAAGCGTTCTCCATGGATGGCTGATGGATTGTATGTGTTTGACTGAAGGATTGGACACTCCGGTGGAGCTGAAGCTGAAGTTAATTCCGATGCTGCAGCACATGCACCATGATGCCAGTCTGGCCTCGTGCAGCAGAGAGTTACTCCAGGAGCTGGTGTCCTCCTACCCGTCCACAGCCATGCTCATCGTCACTCTGCACACCTTCACCCAGCTGGCCACCTCCTCGCTCGTCGATATCCCTGAGCAGGTCAAGACCAGAGCTATTGTATTCTTATATTTGCCATAATGAGTTCACCTGCAAAAGAAAAATCTGTCATCAATTACTCACCCTAGAGCTGCACGATTAATCGTCAAATGATTATTATTTCAATTCAAATAACCACGCAATCTCATTCCTAAAAGACAGCAGTTTGGCAATGTCTATTAATCCTGAGAAAATCACACAGAAACATTCAAATTTAAATTGTTCGCAGTGCCAATGACCCAGAAAGAACAGTTGTCATGCATGGGTATGAAACGGCTTCACATAGTCTTTTTATAAAATCTCTATTTTACAAATATTCATATTATCACAGAAGAACTGGGATAAAAGATTATACTTTGGATACAAATACTGATGTCTATGGAACACTTACTTTTGAAGAAACATGGAGCTTCAAATAATAATTGAATCGATTACATTGTTGCTACGGGTGATTTTTAAACGAATGTATTTGTCATTGAGTCATTCACTCAAGTGATTAGTTTTGAAAAACTAATGAAGTAATCCAGTAAGTGAAGTGTTTGAGTGAGTCATTGAATCATTCATTCATTAAAAATGCTGCAACAATTAAGCCTCAAGTAAATTACGTGTTATTTTTGTTTAATTGTATGTTCAGAACCATGGGAGAATTGTGATCTCTGTTTGAAACAACTCAAACTCACCCTTATAATTCCAAACCCATAAAACTTCCATTCATCTTCGAAACAAGATATTTTTTATGAAATTGAATGATTTCTATCCCTCCAATGAGAGCTACACAAATATACCTCTGGTTCCACAGATAATTCAAGTTAGACTAATCTAGTTAGACCCAGACTAAAATATGATTGAGCTATTTTAACTGTAAGCAACTTGCACTGATTTCTCTTAAAATGTGTCAGTGCCATTGTTTTTTGACTCCAGATGCACACCAGTAATGTTTTTTCCTAAGGCACATTTATAAATGCTACTTAAATGTCCTAATTGAACTAAGACCTAATCCTGGCTTTCACTTCAAAAATTTCAAAAACCAATCCATTTGAATCAAGTGGTTTAGTCCAAATCAATTTGAAGAGATGTGACAGAAATTGCTCAGATTTCATTACAATATCTTCATTTTAAGTTCTGAAGATGAACGAAAATCGTATGGTATGTGGGTGAACAAACAATGACAGAATTTTCATTTTTGGGAGAACTACTCTTTACCACCTCCAAACTCTTGGCAGTGTATGTAATATAGTTATAGCAAATATATATTTTTACTGTGAAATAAAATGTGTAGGTCATTCCTCCTCATATAATTCTTTACAATTGTTTTCCTTCCAATTCACCCCCGGGACATTTTGTTTGGTCTTTTAGATTCGTCTTCTTCTCCAGTACTTGAAGGAGGACCCGAGAAAAGCAGTGAAAAGACTCTCCATTCAGGATCTCAAGCTGTTGGCCAAGAAAGCTCCTCACTTGTGGACCAGGAAGAACATACAGGTCGGAAAGTCATAGATGTTCATGGGACAGCTGGTTCATTTCTAAATATCTATAGATAATTTCCAAGTTATGTGTTTTGTAGGTGCTATGCGAGTGCGCTCTCAGCACCCCGTACAACAGTCTGAAGCTGGGAATGCTGTCTGTCCTCTCCACACTATCTGGTACCATCGCTATTAAACACTACTTCAGCCCTAATACAGGTACAAACTCAACCTATATCAAATATGCCAAAAATCATGTTAACTTTATCAAAAATGCATATATATATATATCTATATATATATATATATAGATCATGAGGTAAATAACTTAACCACCTGATCTCTCTGGATAACGCAGGCGAGGCGTCTCCAACACCCCGTCATACTGACCTGGTGAAGCTGGCACAGGAGTGCTGTTACCATAGTAACCTGGCAGTGGCAGCCCATGGAATCACTGTGTTGACCAGCATCGCTGTTTCATGTCCAGAGAAAGGTTGGTTTCTCCTCACCAATAATTTGATTTTGGTTCTATAGATAAAATAGCCTTCACTTTTCTATAGAGAATGTTTTAATCTAAATGTTTTGTCAGAGGTCATCCAGCTGGAACAAGAAACCGTGATGGGGATGGAGTCTCTCATTCTGCTTTGCAGTCAAGATGACAGTAAAATCGCACAGGCGACACTTAAAGTAAGTGTCCATCAAAGGTTTATTGAGCTTGGAATATGTGACTTGTGCCCAAATAGCTTCTTGAGCTCTTGCGGTGGTTTGAGTCCACCTTTCCACAATGCAACTTTTTCTATCCAAGAACAACACACATAAGAGTAGGTGGCTAGCAATAGCAGCAACACACATACGTGGCTAGCAATAGCATGATCTCACTCTCTTTTCAGTGCGTCTTCAAAGCCACGCCTCCTTTAAAACACATGAACGCACACAACACAGTCTGCAAAGTCTGCTCAATTACTTCATGTATCAAAGCACATGCAAATATTATTGAATGTAAACCTCTTTCAGAGCTCTTACTTCTACCTAACGGCTGCAGATCCTTTTCGGCATTAATAGTATTGACATAGAAATGCATAAGTCTGAGGACGTCTCTGAACAGCGCAGAGAAGAGTATCACGGCTTGCCATCGGCATGAAATGGAAGTTGCAATAAGTTGCATTTTTCTTATATCTGAGTGAAGCGGCTTTCCAAACAAGAACATTCTGTAATCTTCTGTAAGACTTCAGGCTAGGATTTTGTTTAAAGACCATTAATCCATACGATCCATATCCAGTTGATGAATCAATGTCTTCTGAAGTAAAACATTAGCAGAAAAATACTAATACGTTCAACGTTTTAAATTTGAAAGCATCTCTTCCGGCCAACTGTTTACTTTTGTTGGGCGAATTTTCTAGTAGTTTTAAAAAGTCCAATACTTTTGATATTCTTGTCAAATTCAAAGTTGGTTTCACAGATGCATCGTGTTGACCAACATAAAGTTACTTGGTTTGAAAGTATATGCATTGCGCAACCGATTCATTGTTATTATTAATACAATTCATTTAGTTAATCTAAAACAGTTACATAAACGTGTGTTTATTTAATTTCCTCTTCAATAATTATTGCTGCTTATTTTTTTTAAAGGATAAAAACAAGCAGCTTTTTCATAATTATAGCAAAAATACCTTTAATCTTTCCTTTAATGAGGGGCCTTTGAAAATTGTGATGGGCAACGGCGGGCTTTCAAGACAAAAACGTTTGAGAACCACAGCAATTTTTTCAAGTGTGCCATGTTTCTTCACTTCAGCTTAGGCGTAGTATTTTGAAGTTGTGAACTTTTGTTTGAACACAGACGGCGCTCACCTCTTTGGTGAAGATGTTGAAGAGCTGTCCTCATCTCAGTCAGAGCTCGGTCGATCTCCTGCTAGGGCAGCTGCACTGTGCATGTGACTCTGCACGGGTGCTCATGTGCCAGGCTCTGGCTGCTATTGCCACACAGCAGCCGGTGCTGGCAGAGGGAATGCTGGGAGACCTGCTGGATCTCTTCAGGGTGGCCAGTCACAGAACCTCAGAGAAACAGCAGGAGCTTCTGGTGAGCAAATACAGAAATTATGTCCAAATGTAGCTCTTATAGACTCAATTTCCCAAAACTGTCAAGGGCTGTTGTCTTGTTGCTTTTTTAGGTTTCTTTGGCAACAGTATTATTCGTGGCCAGTCAGGCCTCACTCTCGTCTGAAGTGAAGACAGTGATCAGGCAGCAGTTGGAGAATGTGGCCAATGGTTGGACTGTGTACCGCATTGCCAGACAGGCGTCCCGCATGGTGAGCTGGGCTGTGAGGGGGAAGGAAGCCCATTTCCACTTCATTGACTGATGTCATTTGTGAATCAATAATCTGAAATTATGTAATCAAATGTAAATGTTAAAGGCATAGTTCACAGAAAAAGTATTTTCATTTATATATCAGGCTTCTGATTTTTGGACTACTGCAGTGAAAAAGTGGAGTAATGCTCTCATTGTGTTTCTATATACAATAATACCTCGGTTTACGAGTGACTTTGTATAAGAGCAAATCAGTGTACGAGCATTGTATCGGAGTGTGAACAAATTTTTCCCTCGCCCACGTTAATTTTTTGGGTGGAAAAGTCCTAACGCTCAGCATCTTCGCATGCATTTTTACTGGAAATATCCTAATGACAGCCTCTCTCAAAGCCTATCACCCCTTCACTCGTTCATTCAGCGTCGCTCGGTTTGGCTGCATCATTCACCACAGTGATACTTTTATAAGTGATTTACAGCGGCTTCATCTCGTGTTGTTAACATTAATTGTGAACGCTATTGTTCACGTAGTGAAATATATACGTACAGTAAAGCATATAGACAATGACCTCAAGATGAGTAAGAAAGACGGTACAAAATTCTCCCTGTAAGCAGTAAAACCCTCCTCTCGTCTCCTTCACGCCAGCAGCGACGCTACTCAAAGCTAAAGTGCATTACAGTAAATTGTCAAGTATTTTTAGAGTTTAATTGTCAATTATTAATTAGTATTTATATGAGATATTAGAGGTTATAATTTTAACTGTAATTAATAGGGTAAAACCAAATATTTAAAATGGGCATTTATGGTCGTGTGGAACGAATCGAGTGATTTTTAGTGCATTCTTATGGGGAAAATTGTTTTGGTGTACGAGAGTTTTGAGTTACGAGCTCGCTCTTGGAACGAATTAAACTCGTAAACCGAGGTATTACTGTACATATATTTCTATTATTTTATTTTTTTGTGAGCTAGAGAGTTCTTGTCAGCTTTCATAACATTCACCCAGACATATTTGTCGATGTATTTTAGAATAACATGGTAATCGTTTTTTTTTTTTTTGGTCCACAGGGCTGCCATGATTTTTCCAGGGAGCTGTACCAGAGCCTTCGTACCCGCGTGGCCTCAGAACACTTCTACTTCTGGCTGAACAGTCTGATGGAGTTCTCTCAGGCCGAGCAGTGCTTTAGTGGGCTTTCAGATGGAGACTACAGTGCAGCCATGAGCGCCATCTCTGAAGCACTCAAATCCTACCAGAAGGGAATCGCATCTCTCATGGTTAGGATCTGCCAGTCATGCTCTCCTTTTTTTGTGTCCATTTTGCTTTTGAATTATTTTCATATTGAAGCACAGAACTTTTTTCTTCTTTTTTTGTGACTGCTTCTAATCCATTTCTGCCTTCAGGCTGCTAGTACACCACTGAGTCCACTGACGTTCCAGTGTGAGTTTGTGAAGCTGCGTATAGACACTCTTCAGGCACTGTCCCAGCTCATCTGCACCTGCAACAGTCTGAAGACCAGCCCACCTCCTGCCATCGCCACCACCATCGCTCTATCCTCAGGCAGCGACCTGCAGCGCTGCGGACGCATTTCAACACAGGTGCTGAGATACATACACCTCTATAGTTGCATGTTTTTTGTGCACTTTTGTTTGTACTAAAATAATGTCTAGGAGTTGTTTATGACGATGACGTGCTTATTGTATGGTTGTTGTTTTTTTGGATTTGATCAGATGAAATTATCTATGGATGAGTTTAGAAGTCTGGCGGCTCGCTATGCTGACCTGTATCAGTCTTCGTTTGATGCCGACTATGCCACCCTCCGTAATGTTGAACTGTATCCTTTTTCTTTCTTGGGGAACGATCTGCATAAAATGCTTAGATCTCTTCAACTCAGTCTCTTTTTTTACAAGTCTCTTTTTTTCTTTGATTTGTGAAATGTAATATTTTTATGTTAAAATAATTTTGTTTAAGTTTATTTTACATTGTCTACTATTAGTATGCCATTCATAGATTTATCTCCTCCTAATATGTATATGTTGAGCACCATCAAAACAATGAGAGCACTTAGATCTGAGCTCCTTCCAGCTCAACCTGTAGCGAGACACTGGGGTGAGGGTACTGTAGCAGGCAGAGCCAAAGGGTGGGACCTTGTCTGATACATTACTTGAGAAAAAACATTCAGCTTTGGGTGCAGAAGCTCTCATTCGTCGATCTCGTACCGGGAACCAATCACGTGCCTTTTCTGAGTGCCTGTGGGTGTGTACAAAGCCTTTGAGAGAGTTCAGACATGCTCTTTTGTCTGGCATCCTGGGAAACCGTTTCTCTCGCATCACGATGAAGCAACGCTGCTTTCCGCAATACGGCTGCCGATATGGCGGTATTTTTGAATTGTTATTTTTCTATTCATATTTTTGAAAAATCTGCAATGTACTAAGGCCGCGAAACTTGAATCGCAAAGTGGTGAGTGATTTACTGTATTTTTGTAATTCCAGCAGTGTCACAGAAACTACATACTTCTCCTTTAAGACTGGTCAAAATGTGGATTTTAGTCTAATTCAAATCTAAATAGAATCTTGGCTAACTGCTAGTTGACAAGATATATTCTTAAAGGAATAGTTGCTGTCATTCATCATGACCATGTCCAGCTACGTTAACTGACACTTTGACGCCTCAAAAAGATTGTAAATGATCCATTTGAATTGAGTGGCTTGATCGCTTTATATGATGAATAGATTTAATTTAATATTTTATTAAAATATAAACATTGATCAGAAGAACATAACACAGAAGTTCAACGAAACTTGATACGCAAGAACAAACCTCTTTAGAATAAACCTCAATGGTTCTTGCGTCACGTTTGAGCTTCAACAAGGATCAATGAGGTTCATTCTCATGAGCTTCAACATATGCTGAGTAGCATGAGAATGAATCTCATTGGTTCTTGCTGAAGCTCAAACATGTTGCATAAACGCAAGAATAAACCTCGTTATTTCTCGCATTTCAAGTAAACATGCTTGGACTTCTGTTTACCAAAACTGATGTATGAGACATACACTGTATCCCACATATTGTATAGTACACTACTTTTGGAACATTATAAAATTGATCTCTAAACAAATCACTAATGCAATCAAAAAATTAAAGTTTTTAAGCTATTGAAAGCATGCGCTTTCCAGTACCGCAATAAATCGATCCTAAGCTGCTCTGCCAAACATCTGTACTTTCCTTAAAACTTTTCTCAGACAACAGCAAAGCTGCTTGCTCGTATCTTATGTTATTGAGGCTTTAATAGTTGATCCCCAGACGGCCAGGTAAGACTACTCTAACCCATGAATCTTAACATAAAACAGATGATTCAAATGTTTAGTGTGAGATTTTGACCCAATGTTTAGGAGATTTTTAGACAATAGCAGTATGAAGACTTGTAATATAATGCTATAATTGATTTTAGTATTTCATTGGCTTATTATAATGGCATCTGGTTCAGTTTCCAGGAGTTCGGCACACATGGGTCAGTTCTGGCAGAGAGCGAGTATGAACTGAGAATGCTGGCTGTGTTCAATCACGTCCTGGAGGAAGTGGAAAACTTAAGCAGGAAGCACCCTCCTGTCTCTTACCTGGTAATGTTGAAGTGTTTCCATTGGACGACTTCCCTGCCTGCAAAATTATGTGGAGTCACAGTTTTCTGTTTCTTGCTCTCTTTTTTTAAATTTGTCTTTTTACTCTCTGTGTCAAGCACACTGGCTGTCTGTGTGATGCGGTCATAGCCATTTTGAAGGTACCGCTGTCATTCCAGAGATATTTCTTCCAGAAGCTTCAGTCCACCAGCATTAAAGTAAGTAGTCTATGCAATGCCTTTTAAAAATAAATGCATTTCAAAAATATTAATAATCTTTATTATTAAAGAGTAATATAAAAGTGATATAAAAAGTTATTTTAATGAACTGTTATGAGGGCACAGTCACCGACGTGCATGTTTGAGGATTAAGGACTCCTTAACTTGAAAATGTTTTTCAACCAGATTTAAAACAACTACGTCCCACATCAAAATTGAATTGCAAGGTGATCTGTTCAAAAACGTTTTCAGTTTTTTGCGTCCACGGATCCACGTTTGTAGTTGTGTGCACGCTGTTCTGGTGTGAGCGCGCACGGGGAGGAGAGTGTGTTTGAGTGAGGAGAGAGATGGTCGCTCTACCGCTGACTGTTATATAGCATAATCTACTGTTTCTATTTTCTTTCCTTCTTTTATTTGTGATGTTTGTCAGAGTGTTTTCCGATTTGTACTTACGCTCTTTACATGTTTGAGAAGAGTGTGAAACCCATCTATAAAGCTCGTCATCTGGGCAGTCGTCAACCAATGACAGCCAGTGCAAGATTTACCAGTATACGATAAAAACCACCTTCGATTCTCCATACTTTCCCTTTAATCATATTCTCCAACATTGCAAACACAATTTAGCTCACAGCGTAAACACAGTCACAACACACATAAACACATTCGCTCATAACACAGTCATTTCACTCAGACACAGTTCTGAGAAGTATTGCGCACGTGGTTACTATGGTTTCGCAGCTACACGGCACTGTGCCGCAAGAGTGAGTGAAGCGTCATTGGAGTGAGCGACCGTACAGACTTGGTACTATCATTAGTCACGAGGATCGAGATAACCGATTTAATGTGGCGACTTTGTCCCTCTTTTGGTCTTGAGATATCAGGGTTCGGCGACAAAAAATAATCGACATAACCATTAAGAAAATGCTAAGAAAAATAAGGAGTTTGGCGGTTCCACTTCAAAAACGTCGACACAACCGGGTTGGCGAGATATATATCCATGTCTATGTCTGTTACTATACATCACGTTAAATACCCTTTTGTGTTCAATTCATGACTTTTGAAATTTCATACTATCTGAAAGGTTAGGTCTTTATATAATTTTTAAATGATTTTTGTTTTAGCTTGCTCTCTCTCCATCTCCTCGTACACCCACCGAGCCAATCCCAGTGCAGAACAACCAGCAGTTAACTCTAAAGGTGGAGGGGGTGGTGCAGCATGGCTCCACTCCAGGACTGTTCCGGAAGATTCAGGCTGTCTGTCTTAAAGTCAGCTCTACTTTACAGACAAAACCAGGATCAGACTTCAAGGTGAGTTCAACCAAGAACTACTTTTGTTCTTTTCGATCACGTTGCTGATCATCTAAGGCAATTGTTCTCAGCTGGTGGGTAACATTTTTCTCAGTTGCATACTCATCTTCTCAACTTTTGATCTTAGATTCCTCTTGATTCCAAGACCAACGAGATTGAGCAGAAAGTGGAGCCCCATAATGATTACTTCAGCACACAGTTCCTGCTCAACTTCTCCATTGTGGGCACACACATTGTCTCTGTTGAAGCCTCAGTTGTTGACACCAGTGGGATCGAATGGAATACGGGACCAAAAACCACTGTGTCTGTAAAGTCTCTGGAAGACCCTTATTCCCAGCAGCTGCGACATCAGTTACAGCAGCAGCAGCAGCAGGCCGGGCCTCAGCCAGGACCCCAGAGGAACATCTGTGCCCGCTTCCAGTGACCTCCAACCTCATCCACTGCTTTCTTATTTATGTTCTCCAGTGTTTTTTATAAAAGAGAGTAAGTGAATCTGGATAATTTGTCTTTGTGTAATTATAAATAGACTCATGTTTTTCTTCTGTTGTATTTTTATATAAGTCTTAATAAAATAACTAAACTAAAGCACAATAACTTGGCTTCACTGTTACTTCCACTGTATGTGGGATGCTATATCTAGTTTTGTCAGGTACAATGTAATCCTTTGTTTGTGTGTGGTAGATATATTAAACACTTATGTAGTTGTAAACGGTCCTACTAACCTGGTCCGGTGTGGGAGGCAGGCACTCTAACAAAGATGCTATAGACCGTAGCCTTTAGCTTCGGTTGCTAGGGCGCCTCTTGAGATCGTGAATGAGGTTTACACACACCGCTCTTACTGTCCTACGACATGCACTCACCCCACTAAACCTCCCTCCCATCCAAGTCAATGGCACTAAATGCAACCGGGTCCTACTCGACCCACTCCGAGAGGGATATGTAATTTTATCTTACATGTTTTTTGTATTTTTATATGATTGTGTACTGATAAACAGTGCTGGGTAGTAACTGATTACATGTACTGGATTACACAATCAGATTAGGTGTTAAAATACTTATCAAGACTTAAGACTCAAGACTACTTTTTTTTATTATTGATTACATTACTCTAACAGTGGCAGTAAATTATTTGTAATTGATTCTCCCTACCACTTTTAATTATTTTCAATTTTCCTTTCTTAAAAAAAAAAAAGTCTAGTTATACATTTTCAGAAGGTCTTCCAGATTTGTGGAATTGCACACACAGTCCAGCCGCAAGGGTTGAGGACCTTTGATGTACACAAAGATGAAGATTTAGGTATATGTGCTTTAATAAGATTCAAAGATGCATCCAAATACAGTTAACTGAAGAAAAACCAAGCACTAATGTAAACGTAGACCAGGCAAATGATAACCGAATACAGAGCAACTTAAATACAGGACAAATGAGGGTAAAAAAAAACTTATTTTAATTAAGCAAACCCTGCAGTTCCATGATGAACTCCAGTTTGGGAAACCCTGAAATATTTTACATTTAATGTAGTTAATAAACAATGGAATATATTTTCTTTCTCTTTGTTATCTTGCAAGATTATCCTATTCAAATCAATGTGATAAACGAGTTACATCAAAAGTAATTAAAAGTACTCCGATTATATTACCTTGAATATGTAATGGATTATTTTACCAACTACAATTTTTGTCATGTCATTTGGAATCAGTAACCGACTCCAATTATCCCAATTAATTACCCAGCACTGCAGACAAACATTTATGGTAAACTGAAATGTACTTTAATGTACTTTAATAATTCTTTTGAAACTTGTATGGCATGTATTTAAAATATTTGTATTTACACATATATAATCAAGTTGCGTACGTTTAAGACACAGTTGTGGAAAGTGGAAATTGTGAGTATACGATTATCACATTGTAAGGAATGTTTTTAGTTTAGCTAGCACACAACAGGATCATATCCACTAGCCACAGCTAGTGCTGGGCCTAATGAAGCAATAGGAGAAAGAAATGAGGAGAAAATTAGATTTACACTCCAACACACATACCATTTTAAACTGCTTATTCAGTTTACAGCTCTCAATTACAAACATCCATGCAGAAACACACGCATGCACAAAGTCATTCACACATGAAAACTAGCAATAATGAATTAGCAATAAACTAAATTCTTTTTTCAGTGTTATAACAGTGTTAGACATTTCCTTTACACAGATGGCCAAATGTTCTTACTTTTTAATTCAGTTCACATTTATTTGTAATGAAATAACAATAAAATGCACTTGTACTCAAGATACAATCCCTGAAAACAAGCTAAAATGCTAACAACAAAAAGTAAAATGCTAACTTTCTTGTCTTTCTCCATAAAGTAAAGGTATATAATACCTTTTAATCCCTTAATTGCTCCTAGTGTGAATCCACCTTCTAATGAGTCACTGGACCTGCTGATTGAATTTAGAATTTATACACATAATTGGATTGTGATGTCGAAAATTAAATAGCAGCGCTGACTGCCACATGGTACAACATTTATCAGATATACTGATACTCCACATACTTTTTGTGGATATTTAACAGACATTCCCTTTGCAGCTTTTTAGACAGGAAAAACAAGCATTGCACCCAGAACACGAAACGACACCAGTCATTTTGTCAAGAGCTCTCTTGTTTATTATTGTATATATCAAAGGAGAGGAAGACAGTTTACTGGAGAGTTGGTTCTTCATGCCAGCTTTCTCCATTCCTCTGGGGCAACATACACAACTTGTCCTTTTATGTGCTACTGACCAAAGGAACTCACAATTTCCTTACAAGGAAGAAAAACATGTTGTTCATGTTTAAAATAGAATGTATATCTCATGCTTGCACAATTCTAATTCCTTATAAATAATACAGTCGCACGTCACTGAACATATGCCACATTGCACACACACACAAACTCCTGCATGGCCAAATATAGCTCATCCCATGTTACTCCTTTGCACATATGTACAGACACACTCTGACTCCACAAAATACCTGTAAATAAAAATAATTTGAACTACAATTTTAGTCTTCAGCTTGGAAGATAACTTTTGTGGATATGTAACTCAAACATTGACCAAATTCTGCAGCTTTCTGTGTTTTATAATGGCACTGTTTTAGGGAATTCAGTGTTTTGTGCACTGCATGCTTAGAAGGAAACAAACAGCAGTGGACATCGCTGGAATGGAGCCCAACAGAGGGCACAAGGGCAGAGGTCAGAAGACATTTTAATGTTAACACCACTGACCGGCTCAGTAGGACTTTCACAATAAATGTTGCACATGAGAATCACAAGCCAACTCTGCTGCTCCAATTCTTCTTGGACTCAAGACTGGGCACGAATACGAACTGCTAAGCCACTGAAGACTTGTGAATCACAATCACCATCACTGATAGTTTAACCAGGCTATATTTTACAAAACATATTTGACTCTGTGACAATTTCATTGAACACCCAATATGATTTAACGCGAAACGGTTTCCTTTGTTCTTTAAGGAGTATTCATTAACAAGGTATCCTTTACCTGATGCTTGATTATAAGTCCATCTAGCATTGTTTTGGAATTATCAGATCAATCCTGAGCCTAAAAAGGTCTGTCGCATCTCTCTTGTCTTGGGGGTCAAACATTCCATGGTGTTTTCTTCATGAGGCTCAAACTGTGCCATCACCAAACTAATCTGTCTTTTTAAAAACTGCTTAACATTGACATCTCAAGCGATTGGGACCATAATCTTACAAGTGTTTGTTGTATTAAAGCTGTGGAGTTTGTTAGTTTGCTCAGACTGGATGGCTCCCACTTTATTTAAAGTCTTAGATTGTTACGAATACAGACAAATAGGGCCTCATTTATCAATCTAATGTAGAGACTAACACAGATCCGAGCACAAATCATCTTATGACAGTGGTCGCGTGTGATTCATGAAAGAGAAATGGATCTTACACATTGAACTAAACATTCGTTAAACTCGTAATTGCAAACAATTGAATGAATTTAGGAGACCAAAGGCCGTTTTTTTTAATGGATGTCAATGGAGAATAGGGTTCACTACGCTGAATATACAGCTTTAGTGAAAAAAATGCTTATTTAATTAATCGACTCCGTGTCCGCTAATCTTCAAAATGTTTCACGTTAAACAATACTTAAGTTGGGAACGATATGTAGGTTTTGCCATGATAAAAAGGTTATTTTATAAGAGAAGAGAATGCCACGACAAGTAGGACTCATTGCACAGACAGATGATGAAGAGGAAGGTGAAGTTTCAAAACACAGAGCCCACAATGTAATTCACAACAGGATGAGAATTAAAGCATCTTTCACTCACAGATGCAAACGACTACGGCCACCAAACACAGGAAAAGGTGAGCAAAAGTATTGACACAAATATGGTAAATTAACAATACACAGCTGAAAACAACAAAATAATTATGTTGGTGACCATAGAGACAAAGGAGTGGCGGGAAATTCAAATAAGGGAATGCCTGTGAAAACAAAATAAAAGTTCATGAAATGAAACAAAGAACAAACTAACTGAATATTTGTAGCAACCATAGTATTTAATAGTAATATTGAGTGATAATGCATGTCATAAGACTTGAATTGTATAATGACTATTATAACTGCATGTATGCATACGTTATTACGTTTTTTAATGAATTATTTAATTGTAAATATTGTTGTATTTTATTGGATGTTGTTTAATGAAAGTAGAAGATGAAGTGTTCTTTCTATTGCTGCTAGGTTAGACTTGTATTGTAATGATTTTTTTGTATATTAAAATATGTATTTTTAAGGTAAATAAAAAGCACATCATTTATTTAAATAAATATGCATTAAATTACAATTAAGTTTTAGTGTAAACTAATGACCAGTGATTTGCAGCTAAAAGAGATATTCACTCTATTTTTACCACTCAAACAAACCTTTCAGCTGCTGCAATTGTAGATTACAGAAGAAAAAGGTTCACCAATAAAAAAATAAAATAAATTTGATTTTGCTTTTTGCTTATGGTTGAACTGAATCATCAAAGGTCAGCATCAAGACATTGGTCAACAAAGTTTAAGAGATTAAACTTAATCTTACATACAAATATTTGTTTCATTTAAGACATTTATTTAATGGAGGTTTGTGTAGTATTCTAATTTTGAATTACAATCATTTTATTCATTTTGAGGAAAACTGAATCTATTTTTGTGTGAGTGAGATTATTAAATACTTACATTTAGTCTAGAACTACAATAATCATCATGTTCACACACAAAGACTTTTTCTTAACAAGAGGACAAGAGGACATCAGTCAATACATGGGAACACAAAGTAACTTAGTAACTTGTAAAAAGTGACTAAATTTAAAAGTAAGGCGTTACTTTACTAGTTATTTAAAAAAAAGTAATCTGATAACGTAAGTTACTTGTAATGCGTTTCCCAAACACAGCTAGTGATATAACACCAAATTAGGAATGAGCAAGTACAGCATTATCTGTATCTGTGTCTGTATCTGTCAACCATATGTATCTGTACTCAGACTGGGCGAGGCCTAACCCGGAAGTGGGCGGGGTCTAACCCGGAAGTGGTCGGGTTGTCTTGAAATGGGCGGAGCTTTATGTTGGAGCGGTATGTTATTTTTAATCATGCTTTATCAGAAATTGTTATATGTATTGATGATTATAAAACTATTTACACTGCTGTAAATACTAAAAAAAAGACGAAGAAAAAATCTCTGACAGACAGAGACGCAACGCTAGTCGCATTCTACCAAGCACCACATCTGAACAAACCCCACATTTACCAGAACTCTACTGGTTAATAAGTAAGTAGTACTACAAACAAACCGGAATAAAAAACAAACCTGAAGCTGAAGAAACCCTAAACGGAAAAGACGAATCTGAGGTTTGAATCTGTGTGTAAGTGAGCAGAAGGGACACAGCAAATCTTTATGTGTAGGGGAGGGGCGCTGTGACTAGCCTATCACCGAACGCAGGCACAATCAGCTACCCAATGAGGATTCTTATTCGATCTGAGCACAGATATTGACTCGTATTACTCGTATGATACTCGTACTCGGCAAAAGTGCTTTATCCGTACCGGATACTCGTTTCAGCCAAGTATCCGGCTCAACTCTACACCAAATATATAACATTTAATCACAAGACCAACATGATAAATCCGCAAGAAACTGATTAACATAAACTGTAACTGACTGTCATAAAACTTTGAAGTTATCCGTTACGCTTTCTCCAATGGTAAGAGATAAAGACCCTCTCATCTTCCCAATAAGATAAAATCCCACCCTTCCTTCAAGGTCACGCCTTCTCCAAAACACAAGGAGTAAACAAAAGCTTTATGAAAGACGGTGTTAAACTACCTAATGTCCAGCACAGAATCACAATAACAATGAGCACAACTTAAAGAGCACAGGCCTGTACCACCTGACTGCTGCAGATTCATTTCATCGCTGATAGTGTTTCCATTGAAATGCATAAATTCGAGTCTCAAGGTTTCCATCTGTTCCAAACTACAGTAGTTATGGCGTGAACGCAGCATATGCTCATTGTTTTGGTCCATGAAGAAGTTGGACCTGTAAAAGGCGGCTGCTGTTTCGTTTGTGGTGCTCAATGACTGACGTCTGTTTAACTGCCCATAGCATGAAAGACGCTAATTACATGTGATGTCTGAAATGAAAGATATGAAAATACTTACGTTGACAGGCAAATAGAACATCCTATCATTGCATTCAGACCGAATGCCTTCCACAGACTATGTATGCATTTAAATACATTTAGACCACTTAAACAGGGTGTGAAAAGACCAGCATAACAAAAAAAAATTCTGGAAAAAATCCCCTACCCTGCCTTTAAGTTGCTTGTGGCTGTTTATTGCTTTTTGTACTCATGTTTAGAGGAATGACAGAGCTGTCTTACATCTACTACATTTTCCTTTAGGCTATAGCTACTATAGCCCAAGGACATACCTGTGATCCAGACAGATCAAAACCTTTTTGAAATATTCAATATGGAATTCAATACAACCCTGCTCTTGAAATCAAATCAGGAGTTACCAATACTGTCACTTCATTGCATTTATATTTTCCTATATTTTTTCTTAGTTTGAACTCTCAATAACTGTGGTGGTTATAGCCCAAAAAAAAAAAAAAAAATATATATATATATATATTATGTTGAAAAAGAGAGGAGAGGGAAATATTTTCTAAATGTGGAAGTGATTGTATTTGCTTTTGTTACAATTTGGAATATAGCATAAATGACAGCATACCTTTATAACAACTTTGATCATAACATTTAAAGCACGTAATGAGTGTCTGCACATTAGTTCTGCTGTAAATACTGACTATTTATGCAATTTATCAAATAAATAAGGCATGCAATTGCTGTATTGAAAAGTTGGAATATTTAATCTTAAAATCCTCTTCGGATTAAAAATAATAATAAATATGTCTCACAAGTAAAATAAATATAAAAAATAAAAAATAATTTTATTTATTTATACATTATGCATTTATATAATGCATAGCAAATATATATAGGTGCAGATCAATCAGAAAATAACACAAGATCAAAATGCATCAGAAATGTGTTATTAAAGTTATTTATAAGTGTAACTTATGTTACTTTTACACATTTGGCAGACACATTTATTGCATTCAAGATACACATTGACATTCTAATCAGTTCTTGCTTTTCATGGGAATTGAACTCATGACCTTGGCGTTGCAAGCTGTTTGAGCTACAGGAAAGTAAAAAATGTTTTTTTACATTTGGGAACTAAGATCTTCCACAATCTTAAGGGATTGTGTGTGTGTGTGTGTGTATTCATCCATTTTACTGAGAGCACAAACGTTTTAGTGTACAGTACTATGTTGGAATACAATATTTCTCAGGAAGTCACAATGCAGTATCTCAACATCATCCACCACTAGATGGAAGCATTTATCTCACAATACACCTGATCATGAGAGCTCAGTGGTCTCTGAAAGAACAGGGTCCCACAGGTCCAGTGATTCCTGTCTTGTCAAATTGCATCTCTCTCTCTCTCTCTCTCTCTCTCTCTCTCTCTCTCTCTCTCTCTCTCTCTCTCTCTCTCTCTCTAACACACACACACACACACACACACACACACACACACACACACACACACACACACACACACACACACACACACACACACACACACACACACGCACACACACACACACACACACACACATCCATTGTTTGGTCATAAGTTCCTTACTTATAACTGCTGAGAACTGCTTATTTTAGAGACATTTGTTCTTACATCTGTTGTGAATGATGGAATCTGTTTTTGTTGACTCTGATCAGAATTGGCGCATTCAGCTGATTAATTTGTGACTAAATGACAGCCAGATAGACTGACATCATCTAATAGTAGTTAATTATGTATATAGATGTATTATCTCTTTGCAAAGACCTTATTGCTATAAAAAAAACGTCATCATGTGTAAGTTATGCATCTTCTTTATTAAAATCATACACCATTGCATTAATAAAAACTCATAATAACATACTTTCAGGATGTGAAGTATTTTGAAGACAATGCTATCTTATCTAGTTACATTTAGATAAGGCTGATTTTATAGTCAACTCCGTTACCATGTTTTTTGGTTGTTGTTATTGTATCTTACACATTGGTACAGCTGAATATTCTTGAAAATTTTATATTTGTGAACACATATCAGCATCATATTCCCTTTCAATTTAAGAACTTGTGTGATGACCTTTAACCTATGGTTAGTAATGGCTAAATTAATTGGGAAACCGGTAACTTTTTACACTTTAAAAAATAAATGTTCCAAAAGTTTTTGTTGGTTTGTTTAATTGTTTGGTAGTGATTCCATTAGAAGAACCATCTGAGGTTCTCTAAAAAAATCTTTAAGTGAGCATTATCTATTAAACATGTTTTCCCTATAGTGTGAAGGATATTTAAAGAACAGCTTTCCTCTATAAAGAACCTTGTACATTGAAAAGGATCCATGGATGTTAAAGGTTCTGCATGGAACATTACGATTCCAAAATAGAACCTTTATTTTTAAGGATGCAAACAGCCTAATGCTTAATCATATTGTGTCCAACGGAACGTTTATCACCTCAAATAAACAGAACTCATTTCCATGAAGGAAAAGCATCAGAACAGGGTCTCGCGTGTGTCTGCGCATCTGTCTCTCCTTCTTCTTGACCGTCCCTTCTCTCGCAGAGCTTTCTCACAAGGACGGTGCGCGGATCCGCCAACTCTCTTCTCCAGAAGCTCGTGTTGGTCCTGCAGGAGAAACACTTGCGGGGATTGTTTACGGAGGCAGGCGTGCGAAGAGAGCTGTGCGTGTGTTCTCGGGCTCGTCCCGGTGAAGATGCGCTTGCACCCGGAGAGGCGTCGATGAAGATGGATGTCACGGGAGCGAATGTGTGGTTGGTCTGGAAGTCTGTGCACGTGGAGCCCCTGGATTGACTCCGGATCAGGCTGTGACTGACAGCTGGCGTCAAACCAAAGCACTGGAAGGACTTTCTGAGACCTGTGGTCCGATGCTGAGCCTCAAGGATGCTGTGAGACCACGAGTGGCGCGATGAGAAGTTTCGCCTTGGTTTTGGAGAGTTGGAAACGCAACTTGAGCGTCCAGGATGTCTCGGGAACTCCCCGATGGGGTTTGCTGTGAAACCTGCACGTTTATCCAGAGGGATAGGGGTTGACAATCCTCGCGATCAAAGAAGAGCATCTTTCTCGATTCTGGAGAACCTGTAGGGTGATCTCATGATGTATCGAGACTTGTGGATGGAATGCAATATAAAGAAGACTCAGATTGGATTTCCTGAAGTTGCACAGTGATCGCTACGACAAATGTGAAGATATTTATATCAAGCATGTAAAGATATAAATAGACAACGAACTACACGTTGCGTTATCAGGGTAATGGGTTCGGACAGCGTCTGTTTACTTGTAAGCGCATTATCATAAATACTATATTTGCTTTATGAATACAGAGATGGCGGGCAAATACTCCTACACAGCCCTTAATAATGCGCTGACTTGATAGTGCTTATATTTATTAGATAAAGTTATTAGAGCATCATTGAAGGTCTTCTACTCGTCAGTAGATGATTGACACTTCAACAGGTGACTGAGGTAAAACATCTCTCTCTCTCTCTCTCTCTCTCTCTCTCTCTCTCTCTCTCTCTCTCTCTCTCTCTCTCTCTTTTCTCTCTCTCTCTCTCTCTATGCATGAAAGTAGCTTCAGTTTGTTCAGCACGTGTTTAAGTTAAAAGAAGTCCGACACGTAGCTCATATTTTTTTAAATATTCCTTAAAAGGTTATGGAGTTTTCAAGTGAGGAGAAGAGTGCATAAAATGTTTTTGATACTATACCCTCACTGAATAAATTGATATTTTATTTGTGATATTTTTTTAAATAATATGGGATTTTTTGTATGTAGCCACTTTATTTAATTCTTCAATGTTTTTGCAGGGCTAGATTGGGGATAAAATCCAGCCCACTAGTTCCCAGTAAATGTTTTTACTAAGGTTAAGGCCTGGAGTAAATGAATAAATAGGACTGGAACAAATAAGGATAGATATTTACTGCAAATACACGTAACAAACATAATATCACATTTTTTGTCACATAGAAATGCGCTTGACAGTAAAGCACTTGTTTTGAGGTGTAGCGTAAGGTACATTTACTGCTGTTCAATTCTGTCATCAATTGCTCACCTTTATGTTGCTCCAAACCTGTATGACTTTTTCTCTTCTGTGACACAAAAAAGAAGATATTTTGAAGAATGCTGGTAACCAAACCATTTTGGTTAGGCAACCCTTATCTTATGTATGGGAGAAAAACCACAACAAAAACAGACTCAAATGATTTTTTACAATTTATGTTTTTCCAAACTCTACCAGAAGGTCGAGTTTATGGTAAATATTGCTTTACATTTACAGCACTATTTAATGGACTTTATTTTTTTCTATTTTTAATACAGTGGAATACGGTTATGTCGACGGCCTCGGGGGTTGCAAAAAACTTATTTTATGAAGCGATCAGCATGCTATAAAAATGTACATACATTGTATATGTTTTCTAACAACAACTAACAGCAGAGATTTACCAGTATACAATAAAAAACACCTTCGATTCTCGATACAAATCTTTAATTATATTCTCCAACATTGCAAACACAATTTTACTCACAGCGTAAACACAGTCACAACACACATAAACACATTCGCTCAAAACACAGTCATTTCGCTCTGACACAGTTCTGAATAGTATTGCACACACGGTTAATATGGTTTCTTTACAAAGTCTAAAATGCTTTGTTGCTTTTTGCCTTTAACGGCCTGCTTGAAAACAAATACTTCTATCAGTAACGACGTCTTTTTTATGTCAATGTAATCTGGGAATTCCTGGACAATGATGCTTCACTGAACACACACTCACTACAGAAGCGCTCGACTCACTGAACACACACTCACTGCAGAAGCGCTCGACTCACTGAACACACACTCACTACAGAAGCGCTCGACTCACTGAACACACACTCACTGCAGAAGCGCTCGACTCACTGAACACACACTCACTACAGAAGCGCTCGACTCACTGAACACACACTCACTGCAGAAGCGCTCAACTCACTGAACACACACTCACTGCAGACGCGCTCGACTCACTGAACACACACTCACTGCAGAAGCGCTCGACTCACTGAACACACACTCACTGCAGACACGCTCGACTCACTGAACACACACTCACTGCAGAATCGCTCAACTCACTGAACACACACTCACTGCAGAATCGCTCAACTCACTGAACACACACTCACTGCAGACGCGCTCGACTCACTGAACACACACTCACTGCAGACGCGCTCGACTCACTGAACACACACTCACTGCAGACGCGCTCAACTCACTGAACACACACTCACTGCAGACGCGCTCGACTCACTGAACACACACTCACTGCAGACGCGCTCAACTCACTGAACACACACTCACGGCAGACACGCTCGACTCACTGAACACACACTCACTGCAGAAGCGCTCGACTCACTGAACACACACTCACTGCAGAATCGCTTGACTCACTGAACACACACTCACTGCAGACGCGCTCGACTCACTGAACACACACTCACTGCAGACGCGCTCGACTCACTGAACACACACTCACTGCAGACGCGCTCGACTCACTGAACACACACTCACTGCAGACGCGCTCAACTCACTGAACACACACTCACTGCAGACGCGCTCAACTCACTGAACACACACTCACTGCAGACGCGCTCGACTCACTGAACACACACTCACTACAGAAGCGCTCGACTCACTGAACACACACTCACTACAGAAGCGCTCGACTCACTGAACACACACTCACTGCAGACGCGCTCGACTCACTGAACACACACTCACTACAGAAGCGCTCGACTCACTGAACACACACTCACTGCAGAAGCGCTCGACTCACTGAACACACACTCACTGCAGAAGCGCTCGACTCACTGAACACACACTCACTGCAGACGCGCTCGACTCACTGAACACACACTCACTGCAGACGCGCTCGACTCACTGAACACACACTCACGGCAGACACGCTCGACTCACTGAACACACACTCACTGCAGAAGCGCTCGACTCACTGAACACACACTCACGGCAGAAGCGCTCGACTCACTGAACACACACTCACTGCAGACGCACTCAACTCACTGAACACACACTCACTGCAGAAGCGCTCGACTCACTGAACACACACTCACTGCAGACGCGCTCGACTCACTGAACACACACTCACTGCAGAAGCGCTCGACTCACTGAACACACACTCACTGCAGACACGCTCGACTCACTGAACACACACTCACTGCAGACGCGCTCGACTCACTGAACACACACTCACTGCAGAAGCGCTCGACTCACTGAACACACACTCACTGCAGAAGCGCTCGACTCACTGAACACACACTCACTGCAGAAGCGCTCGACTCACTGAACACACACTCACTGCAGACGCGCTCGACTCACTGAACACACACTCACTGCAGACGCGCTCGACTCACTGAACACACACTCACGGCAGACACGCTCGACTCACTGAACACACACTCACTGCAGAAGCGCTCGACTCACTGAACACACACTCACGGCAGAAGCGCTCGACTCACTGAACACACACTCACTGCAGACGCGCTCGACTCACTGAACACACACTCACTGCAGAAGCGCTCGACTCACTGAACACACACTCACTGCAGACGCGCTCGACTCACTGAACACACACTCACTGCAGAAGCGCTCGACTCACTGAACACACACTCACTGCAGACGCGCTCGACTCACTGAACACACACTCACTGCAGACGCGCTCGACTCACTGAACACACACTCACTGCAGAAGCGCTCGACTCACTGAACACACACTCACTGCAGAAGCGCTCGACTCACTGAACACACACTCACTGCAGACGCGCTCGACTCACTGAACACACACTCACTGCAGAATCGCTCGACTCACTGAACACACACTCACTGCAGACGCGCTCGACTCACTGAACACACACTCACTGCAGACGCGCTCGACTCACTGAACACACACTCACTGCAGACGCGCTCGACTCACTGAACACACACTCACTGCAGACGCGCTCAACTCACTGAACACACACTCACTGCAGACACGCTCGACTCGGCTCAACTCCTGCGCCTCTTCTTCCAAGATAGCATCTAGAAGGCTTTAGACTTCCGCGAGTCTTAGACACCCGCCACTTCCGCAAGTTCTTCTGCGGCTGCTTCTTCTGTGAGTGAAGCAATCCATGTGCAACGCGAACTCAGCGCATGCGCAGTGAACTAGGTACCATCATTAGCCACAAGATAACCATGTGAAGTGGAAAATTGTCCCTCTTTTGTGCTCGAGATATAAAATTTCGGTGAAATAAAAGAATCGACATAACCCACAAGAAAATGCTAAGACAAAATAGGGAGTTTGGCCATTCCACTTCAAAAACGTTGACATAATAGGATTGGCGAGTTAACCGTGAGTTGAGATAAGTGACCTCCACTGTAATAATAAGAAATATTCATATTACAATGTTAGTAGGACTTGGATGCCTTTCATATTTATCAGGGTCCACATAAAACTTCTATGAATTGCTATTGCTGTAATAGTCTTTGTCTTTTTGTTTTAGTTTTCTCTTACCACTTGCAGAATCGCATGCTATCAAAGTTCTACTTTTGAAGAAGAACTTAGTTTGCGACCCTTTAAAAAAGTGTATGTTCTATGTGAATGTAATCCAGACATGCTGGCGCCGATATCTGATTGGTGGAACAATCTGCTAAATGCCAATAGTTTTTCCTTGTTGCGTGTGTTTCTGAAGCGGTTGAGAAGAGTTTGCTGTCATCCTACAGTACGAGAGCGGCCTCAGAGTAGGAGGCGGAGTCACTGATGCCTCGTGCTGTTTGTTTTGACATGTGAGGTTATGTGCTGCACAAATAGCTCTGACACTTCAGATGCATATTTTAAACACCAGCAGCGAAACAAACTGTTTGAATACACTACAGTACATGTGGTTATGTCATTATAAAGTAATTAATTTGTTGACTAGATGCTGCATTAGAAGAGAAAGATCAGCTGTATGTAGGCTATGAGGACATTAACTTTTATTGTAGTACCTCAAGTACTTAAAACAATGTGACAAAAACAGACATACATCTGAACCAAAAGTTTAATGTCCTAATTGTTTCAATTTATTTGCATTATTTTATATCCAGCTGGTCACTTTTATGCGTTCATTAGTCAACGATTTTGCATATTTAAAGCTAGTGACGTGAGAAAACAAACTGTATCTTAATGATAACAGAAACACATTCATTTTGTTTTTATCATCTCTGCTATACATATTTTGTTATGTTGATTAGAGAACCATCAAGTGTTCTAAAATATAAGCAAATAAAGTGCAAGACTATACAAATATGTCATTTTAATGCTTTGGCCTTTGTGTAGATATTTAAAGATCTTTAAGCATGACTGTTTGGATTTTTATGAAACAGTAAAAATTTACAATAAGAGTTCATCTGTGACATTATCAAAGGTTAAGTTTCGTTCATTGTTAGTTAATTTCAACATTTACTAATGCATTTTTAAATAGTTAAAAATGGTATTTTAACTATCAACTTGATTGCACTATGAACTAACATGAATGATCAAGGTAAAATTGTATTGCTAAACTATTAATCCTTATGTATATACATATACATACATAATGCATATACATCCCTGTTAACAAATGGGACTTTTGTTAAAAAAAAGTGTTGCCTGTAAAATGTACATACATGTTTCTAGGTTATACCTGAAGAAACACACATCTGACCTGTAATATTTTATTACATTTAATTTATTTTCTGTAGAAATTGCTATATATATATATATATAAACTCAGAGTAAAACAGTGCTGAACCATGAAAATGTGCTAAATGAAAAAAATATATAAATATATATATATATATTTATATATTTTTTTCATTTAGCACATTTTCATGGTTCAGCACTGTTTTACTCTGAGTTTTATGGTTGTTATTTTGATCAGTGATCAATTGCAAATTGGCAAGAGTATGGCCTAACCTAGTTATCGGTATCTGTAAAATCAATCTCTATATGTTACATCTGCCATTTTGGCATTGCAATGTAAATTGTGTTATTTCCACACAATTTACAAATCCTCTCACAAGGCCTCATGGGATAGTAAAGTGCCCTTTGTGTGCCTGTTGCAAAATGAAATAGGTCATCCAGGTACTTTTGTGTGAGTAACTTTGAGTTGTGTGAGTTAACTGTGAGTAAAATTGTATTTTAAATTAAATTATTAATTTTACTATGTCTGCTTGTCGAAAAAAAAAAAAAAATGAAATAACCCCTTAGACATCTTCATAATCCACTTTCAGGTCTCCCTAATGTCACACTTCAGTCTAAACAACCTTTCTGGCTAATTTCACCCTTTACAGACATTAACCTACTACAATCCCACATACTTTCTGAAAATTATGGCAAAAGGTGTTTCTTTATTTCTCTTATATTTTACCATATTTGTGTTGTTTAGACTCTTCTAACAGCCTATATTTGATAACCGATCAGCAACTTCATTCTTTTTTGTGACCAATTGAAGTGTGCAAGCTCACCTGAAAACTGAAAATTCCCACATCTATGCCAAAAACAGATGGGGTGGGGTGTGGGTCAGCAGACCTATATATGTTTTTTTTTTTGTCTCATCTCCTTCTTTTTACTGATTTTTTCACACTCAAATTAAGCTCTACCATACGGCTGGGAAATCAGTTAAAGCGTTTTTTATTAAGGATCTGCTGAATCATGTGATAATGTTGACAAAATAAAGCCTACTGTTATTACTTATGACTTTATTATAGATTTACACATCACAAATACATGGGACAATACGAACCTCTCAGGATTTACTTATAATATTTACTTGAAATATAGACCTCCCTGTAAGTCACTGAATAATTTACATACTGGTTACCATAAAGATAATTACTTCTAAAAAGATAATAATTATTAAACATGTACAGTAGGGTTTGAAAATCTGTTATCCAGTAGTTTACAATTTAAAAATGTATATTTTAGAATCAATTAGGCTAATCCTTGTGCAAAAGAGCTTATTTGATTTATAAATATTTATAAAACATTTGACTTCATAACATTTCTTTGTGTTCAGCATGTTCCAATTTATGCTTTTTTTCTTTTGATTTTTAATTCCAGATTTTGACTCACTGTATATTTTTACTAATACAGATTGTATTCAGATGTAGTTGCAATAATAGATCCTGCATTTTCATTCTGGTGAGTTAAGCTAATATGATCGTCTCTATCTCTGCTTACAGTGGTCTGTGCAATATCAGAATGCTCATACTGGTATGAGAGCTGATCCCGTGGGTTTACTGTCGACCCTCTTCGCTTCCTTCTTTTCCTGCTCTGCTTCTCACTGTCCACATGCAGGCGAAGAAGCGATACCTGCTGGTATCTGTGGGGGCCTGTAGCCTGCTACTAGCCTACCTGTGTGGCCTACAGATCGGTGAGTTCCAGAACCATGCAGAGCTTTATGGAGTCTCGCAGATCCCCGGTGTCCCACCTCGTCCGCCTCGCTGGCCAGAATGGGTTGATGCTCCACTGCAGACATACCTGGGTGAGGCAGAGCAGGAAGAGGATGGGCCTCTGCTTCTTCATCAACACACGTCTCCGCGTGAGAGACGAGAAATCCAGAAGAACATCTACAAGAGCCGACGATGTCGTATGGACACCTGTTTCGACTTCCAGCGCTGCGAACGGGGCTTTAAAATCTACGTGTACCCCCCTCAGAAAGGTGAAGCACCCTCGGAAAGCTACCAGAAGGTTCTGGCAGCCATTGAGGAATCGCGGTTCTACACAACAGACCCTAATGAGGCCTGTCTTTTTGTACTGAGTATAGACACTCTAGACAGGGACCAGCTGTCCGCTCAGTATGTACATAACGTCCGAGCTCGAATTCAAAGCTTCCCTCTGTGGTACGAGGGGAGGAACCATCTGATTTTTAACTTATACTCTGGAACATGGCCTGATTATACAGAGGAACTAGGCTTCGATATCGGCCAAGCCATGTTGGCCAAGGCCAGCACAGACATGGACAACTTTAGACCGCACTTTGATGTGTCCATCCCTCTGTTTTCAAAAGACCATCCTCAGAAAGGAGGGGAAAAAGGTTATCTGAATCTCAACAATGTCCCTCCTTTACGGAAATACTTGCTGGTCTTCAAAGGGAAGAGGTATCTAACTGGCATTGGTTCTGAAACCAGAAATGCTTTGTATCATATACATAATGGGGATGATATAATTTTATTGACTACATGCAAACATGGGAAAGACTGGGAGAAACATAAGGATGCAAGGTGCGACAGAGACAATGAAGAATACACAAAGTAAGTCAAACATTTTCCTGTTTTTATCACGCTGGCGTAAGGATTCAAACTTGAGTTTAAAGGAATAGTTCACCAAAACATGACAATTCTATCATCATGTTGTTCCAAACCTGTATGACTTTGTTTCTTCCTTACAATGAAAGTCAATAGTTGAAACATTCTTCCAAATATCTTCTTTTGTGTTCCACATATTCCAGGTTTGGAATGACTAATATCATTCACCGGATGAGTAAACAATGGTAGAATTTTCATTTTTTTGTGAACTATCCCTTTCATTTGTGTCTGTAGAATTTACACTTCGAGTCGAGCTAATGAGGTGCAGATTGTTGTTTGCTTGATTCATATGATTTTGTTTCAGTTTTGGCTTATGTTTGGTCATTTAAAGGCTAACTGAACAGTATTGAGGATAGAAAGCAAAATGGCAGTATTTAATGTCAGAGTGATTTAGACTGTTGCTTGTTTTGTACTCTAGACTGTAGTGTTCATGTAGTTATCATGGGAATACCGCTATAAATGGAAGTGGTGTTGCATTTGTCTAGCTCAGGAAAAAAGTGCTGTGGAAAAGGACTCTAGAGTACTCTTAGCCTGAAACAAAGCCAATCTTTTTGTGACAAATAAATAAGAGAGGTTTCTGTAAATGCACCGTTTTGGGGAGATTTATGTTATAGCATTTAATTCTCTGTGGTGCAATGATCAAAAAAGTGATTGCCTTACTTATAAGGATGTGTGTGCAATGCAAATTGTTTATTTCTTTTACTAAGATGCGAATATTAGACACTGATTGTCATGTGTAACAACAAGTGGCAGTAATACAGTATAAAGCCTTTTCTGTGGATCCAGTTTTATTTGTCAGATATATTTTATGTTGATCTGAGCAAATTAACAGACTTTTTATTTTATTATGTACTAAGACATATGCCTTGGGTGTCTCACTGATATTTATGATCTGCCTTTCAAAGAACATTTTATATTTATATTAAGAATAATCAGTATTATATTCTAATTTTATTGTGCTGCAGAAATGGTGTTGTTACACATTTATTACCATGTTTTTACAGTGTCATTACATAAACACAGTTGTATTTCCATTCTCTGAACATTACAAGAAAAGAAAACTCACAAGATATATACTGTGTGTGTGACAGGGATGACTGTTTTCAATTTTGGCAGAAGCAAAATGTCTGAGTCTTGTTTAAATTGTTAAAATTGGAAATGGTGAAAATAAAATCAGTGTCTAAGATCCTTAAAAGTTAACAAATTTGGAAAATAAAAGATGCAAAAAGATATGGAAATAAACATTTTACATCAAAGTAACCCTCATTGTCACAATTCACATCATTTATCCAATCAAAGCATTTTTGGACATTACAACAATTTTGATTTACTCACTGGTTTCGAAAGGAAATGCTCAACAAGCAAATGCTGTTTAGGTGTCAGCATAGTTTTGACCATTTAGTGTATTAAAGAATACTGAATTAACATATATATAATGTAGTGTATTAAAGAGTTGGCAAGATTTGACTTTTAAGTAATTGGAAAAGGTGGGATTAGAAGGTGACTAGCAGACTCTGATCTTTCAGATGAATTGAGAGGATTTCAGAGAGGCAGAACAGTCAATAATTGGCCCTCAATTGAATTAAGAAGTAGCTTAGAGTTACAAACACACACACACACACACACACACACACACACACACACACACACACACACACACACACACACACACACACACACACACACACACACACACACACATACGGGTTTTTGTGGTTTACAAGGACACTGAGCCCCAAACCAGTCTGTTGGTGGTTTACGGGGACACCCCTTTCCGCTTGCTCTACAGAGATGAGACAACTATCAAAAATTTTCTTTTGAGCCCCACATCACAAATCTCACTTCAGAATTGCTATACACACAACACAACCTATAATATGACAACCTGACAATTTACCTACTAACGAGGACTCTAATAATTAGACGCACAAGCTCCGCCCATGACACAAAACTATATTATAAGGACTAACTGGAATTATGAGGACAGTTGCTGTACAATACACACAAGTGTCACAAACGTGTATTAGAGGGACACAAATGAATTAAGAGGACACGGTACACACATACACAACTGAATACATTGTGTATTATAAGGACACACCTGATTATGAGGACAGTTGCTATACAATACACACAAGTGTCACAAACGTGTATTAGAGGGACACAAATGAATTAAGAGGACACGGTACACACATACACAACTGAATACATTGTGTATTATAAGGACACACCTGATTATGAGGACAGTTGCTATACAATACACACAAGTGTCACAAACGTGTATTAGAGGGACACAAATGAATTAAGAGGACACGGTACACACATACACAACTGAATACATTGTGTATTATAAGGACACACCTGATTATGAGGACAGTTGCTATACAATACACACAAGTGTCACTAACGTGTATTAGAGGGACACGGTAAACACATACACAACTGAATATATTGTGTATTATAAGGACACACCTGATTTATGAGGACATATGATTAGAGTCACCTGTGGGATCATACTCACACAGACACAACCATTTAAAAAGATGATATTGTTAAAAATTGTGTATGATTATGTAAATATGCAACTGTATTTTATAGGACCTACTATTTGTGTTCTGATATGCACATATGAGCATTTAACAGACATGAGAACATATAACAGAGAACAAAGTGCAAAGTGTAAAGTTTATTAATGTAGTTATTAATATTACAATTACATAAATCAAGTTACACATACATTTTTCTCAAACATTTTAAAAACATTTCATAAACAAATTGTAATAAAAATAGCTGAAAACAAACAAAAGGGATAGTTCACCCAAAAATGAAAATTGTCAAATTTCCTCACCGTTATGTTGTTCCAAACCTGTATGATTCTCTTGCATCTGTACAACACAAAAGATGATATTCTGAATAATATAAGTATCCAAACATTTGACATTATTTTAAAAACATTCACTTACAGTTTAAGACATTTTTTAACATAATTTCCAAAACAAGTCCTAAAAATTCTCATTACTGCAACAGCCTGAAAACGTCAATGTTGTTAGAAAAGCTAATACATTTTAACATTTTTAAAATTGGATTATTAAGAATCATGCACAGTAATTTGAAATTCTGAAATGTTTATTTTTAAATTAACAGGATTTTTATTTTGAATGCTTTTTCGCATCACCACAACACCTTCCACAATTTACAACCTATTTTTTTAGAATAATTAAATGAAACCTGACCATTTTTTTTAATTATGTGACAAATCTGAAGGAACATAATGTGTAGAGTCTGTACAAGTGTTGAAAAGTAAACTACAATTTTTCTTTTAATTAAATTAACATTTATAGAACTGTTTTGGTAATGATATATAGGTTTTGGAAATGAGGTTGATTATCTTGGTAATGATAATAAGTATCTAAGGTTTTGTTAAAATCATAAAATTTAATGTAGAACATAGCCATGGATTCTAGTTTAAATACGTTTAATTTTGTAGTGCAAAAATACATAAAATATTACATATTTAAACATAAGCAGAAGTAGTAAAAACAATAGAATAAAGATAAAATAAATAAAGAGTCCTTCATGTTTTTCAGGTAGATCTAACTGTAGTTTCAGGAAACGTGTTTATCATAGCAGGTTTATGCCAAAAGCAGGAGCAAACTAGACAGAAGATATAATAAACCTAAGGTTGTTTATTGTGATTAAGATGGAGTCATGGGTTGTGTAAGATGTCCTCATAATTACTCCTGGTGTCATATTGTGGGGGATGGGCAGAAGTTCAGTGTTAATCTTATACAGCAGTCAGATGGAGTCATGGGTTGTGTAAAATGTCCTCATAATTACTCCTGGTGTCATATTGTGGGGGATGGGCAGAGGTTCAGTGTTAATCTTATACAGCAGTCAGATGGAGTCATGGGTTGTGTAAAATGTCCTCATAATTACTCCTGGTGTCATATTGTGGGGGATGGGCAGAAGTTCAGTGTTAATCTTATACAGCAGTCAGATGGAGTCATGGGTTGTGTAAAATGTCCTCATAATTACTCCTGGTGTCATATTGTGGGGGATGGGCAGAAGTTCAGTCAGTGTTAATCTAATACAGCAGTCAGATGGAGTCATTGGTTGTGTAAAATGTCCTCATAATTACTCCTGGTGTCATATTGTGGGGGATGGGCAGAAGTTCAGTGGTAATCTTATACAGCAGTCAGATGGAGTCATGGGTTGTGTAAAATGTCCTCATAATTACTCCTGGTGTCATATTGTGGGGGATGGGCAGAAGTTCAGTGTTAATCTTATACAGCAGTCAGATGGAGTCATGGGTTGTGTAAAATGTCCTCATAATTACTCCTGGTGTCATATTGTGGGGGATGGGCAGAAGTTCAGTGTTAATCTAATACAGGACAGTCAGATGGAGTCATGGGTTGTGTAAGATGTCCTCATAATTACTCCTGGTGTCATATTGTGGGGGATGGGCAGGCGTTCAGTGTTAATCTAATACAGGACAGTCAGATGGAGTCATGGGTTGTGTAAGATGTCCTCATAATTACTCCTGGTGTCATATTGTGGGGGATGGGCAGAAGTTCAGTGATACTTAAATACAATAGTCAACACCTGTTATGCAAAAGTATTTATTTATAATATCTATCCCCTTAAGATTTCAACCAAGACTGGCCCTCAGCTGAGACTTGATGATAATGATCAACAGGTCATTAATTTACCTGTTACGTTTTGTCAAGATGATGCAGAATCTCCATGAGCTGCATATATTGTATTTTACAGAAAAGTAAAATTACTGTTCAATAAGTAAGCTTCTTTCTCTCTCTCTGACACTTTTTGAGAGCAGTAAACAGGTCATTTATTTAGCTTTGGAAAAATTTGGCATGAGCGTTTATTTCTAATATGTTCTGTAATGGGCTCTCATGTTTCTCATACAGCAGTACATATGATCTATTGCCGATCTGTGCTATCTACACTGAATTTGCCTATCAATTTCTTTCTCCTTTTTTTCCTTTTATTCTCACATTCTTCTGCACTTTTTATTATTTTTCTTATATCTGTAAAAGATTTCTTAATTCTTTAAATGCTATTAAAGAAAAATCTAGTACTGTATTAGATTAGCACTGAATGTCAGCCACACAACTAAAAGTCTGTAGTATTGTAGTATTTTAAGTCTGATTGGATTTAAAAATTTGTCAATTAAACAACATATTAGAAATAAATGCTCAGGCCTATGCCAAAATTTTCCAAAGGTAAATACATTACCTGTTTAATGCTCTCATGAAGCGTCAACTGTTGATCAGTATTTGAGATCTTGCGGGAGAGAGAAAGGAGTTTACTTATTGAACATTCATTTTTTTAAACATACGCAAAACACAACTTTACATTTCTGTATATACATAAAAAAAGATTCTGCATCATCTTGGAAAAATGTAACGGTAAATAAATGAGCTGTTGAGTATTCTCATCAAGTCTCAGCTGAGGATCTCTTTCTGCACAGCTGACCAAACCATTGCACTGTTTTGTGTCAAATTGGATTCAAAATGAAGTACTTTAATTTCTCCGCAAAGATCACATACTCAACATTAAAATGTGTGATTAGATAAGTACAGTGAGGAAAATAAGTATTTGAACACCCTGATATTTTGCAAGTTCTCCCACAAATCATGAAGGGTTTTGAAATTGTCATTGTAGGTGCATGTCCACTGTGAGAGACATAATCTATAAAGAAAAATCCATAAAACTCATTAACCCTAAACTGTTAGTTTGCCTTTAAATTGTCCACCTCCACTCCATGTATTATCCTATATTAGATGCACCTGTTTGAGGTCGTTAGCTGCATAAAGACACCTGTCCATCCCATACAATCAGTAAGAATCCAACTACTAACATGGCCAAGACCAAAGAGCTTTCCAAAGACACTTGAGAAAAAATTGTACACCTCCACATGGCTGGAAAGGGCTACGGGATTTCTGGATTTTTCTTTTTAGATTATGTCTCTCACAGTGGACATGCACCTACGATGACAATTTCAGAATCCTTCATGATTTCTAAGAGGGAGAACTTGCAAAATAGCAGGGTGTTCAAATACTTATTTTCCTCACTGTATAAATAGGTTACAGTATACAATGCAATTTATATGAGTTACAATAGGAATTTTCCAACTGTGAACAGATTAGCCAGGGAAAACATTAAAAAAATTCTTACCAGTAAACACAGCTGTATGTTACTCACCTTTAAATTAATTTATGTATTTTATTTCAAATCCATCTTCATCTTTTGGATTTAGTTTGGTCCTCTGGGATCTTGTTGCTGTCATCATCCCCTGCAAATCCCAGCGTAGATTAATGTTTTAAATCACTTTTACAGATCACTGGCCTAATCAAATGCTTTACACATTTATTTGTTATAGACATAGAGGGTTAAAATATTTGGAACATTACTGATTATTATAATTTACATGCTAGGAAGTGAAACTGTAAAACAATATATAGATTTTTCTCTCTCTTTCTCAAGCACACTGTGACTGTGTTATACGGACTTACATACACTTACATCAACATCACCAACTAAAAACAGCATTAAAAGTAATTATCTCAATTAAACAATGACGCAATCGGCCATTACCCAAAATAAGTGCACTACCAGCTATTATCTTTATTTGTATGACTTGTAGTGAGTAGCATCATACAGATATTACATTATTTACATTATAAATTAACAAATTAATTAATAATAAATTAATTCCTCACGCGTTGTTATGAGGAAATGTAATATATGTAGTCTGGTGCTATTTAATTTCACAATCGTCAAATTAGCTTTAGAATAACTCGAACTACAAACTATATAAACAGAAAACTTGACTTAATTACACATAAAACGGTTTATTTATCATTATTCTTACCTGATTGCTCTTCACGTCGGTGATTTCTGCGCATGCGCAGTCAGTCTCAGCAACAGAGCGCGTGCATCTCAGGTCGGAGAACAGGGTCATCAAAATATGGGTGATATTATCATTATTCCTTTTTGTTTTATTTAATTACTGTAGCTTTTTTAATGTTTTTGTTGTTATTTTGCAAGCAACGTCATTTTTTCCCCATAAACCTTTACACTGGTTTGACAAAAACCGTAATTATGAGGACATCAGGCGATCAGCCAATCAGAAGCTGCGATTCAGACACATGTGTGCATATGCATGAGATGGTGCATTACCGGGACCCGGCTACAGGGGCACTGTCTCATACACAGATTTTACACAAAATCAGGTTTTTGTGAACTATAAGGACTTGAGCAGAAATTTTGTTTTCCAGCTCTCCCAATGCTCAGAAACACGTTTACATTGTCCGAATTATGAGGACACCGACCCTGTCCTCATAATTCAAAATGTCCTCATAGTGTTGCGTGTATTCAGATGAAATGTCCTTGTAAACCACAACAACCAACACACACACACACACACACACACACACACACACACACACACACACACACACACACACACACACACACACACACACACACACACACACACACACACACACACACACACACACACACACACACACACTCAGTTGACAGATTTGGAATTCTTTGATATGCTGTTATTGTGAATCGGTTCACTTGTAGGTTCACTTGTAGGGTTGTGTCGGTAGTCTGCGTGTTCAAACAGGCATGTACTTTGATATCAATGCTGTTTCTGTTGTAGCCATGTGTGGTGCAGTTAACTGCTCTATAATGCATGGGTTTGTTATGCTTTTATGGTGAACAATAACAGGTGAGATGGATCATAAGTGGTGTATTCTACATCTTAAAACATTTGCCTAGCTCTGTAATTTAACAAGCGGAAGAAGCTCAATAAATCAAACATTACACACTACACAAATGAAAAATAGCATTAAATACACAAAGAAAAGGGATGGTATTACATATAAGGACCGAGATGCTCTTCAAGGCCAGTTTCACACATTTTGTGTGGGGTGTGAGCTTTCACACTGATAGTATTTATCAACTATCACAGACGTCTTTGAAGACTTTTATGTCTAAGGGGTTGATTTTTATTAAAACTAACACATTTAAAAGTCTTCTTTTTGATATATGAAGGCTACATTAAACTTTCTTTCATAAATGAAGGAATAATAAAAAGTCCTTCTTTTTAAACGCCTTATATTTTTATTGTTTTAGGCTTAGAATATGACAGTGGATGTGTTTAAACAAGGACACAAAAGTGTCAGTGAAGAACTTGAGATGAAATATGAGATGTGACTTCAGTGGAAACTAATTTGAATAGAATATTGTTTCAAATGACTCAAGTGTGAAAATATTAAATTTTATGTATTTAAGATGGGCATAAATGTTAAAAAAGGGATTTCTACCATCGCCATGTACATCATACTGCAATGATGTTATATGATGGAATATGGTCTTATATATACAATTGTGATCATAAGATTAAATATATTTTTCATGTAATTTGACTATGTTTATTATTTGTGAACAATTGTCATTTGAAGTAGCTTATTTAGGGAAGTATTAAATAATAGAAGAAACATGCAATTTTTATGATCCCCCTTATTTTGTTGAAATTGTTGGCAGATTCTGCAAGGTTTATTGTAAACTTATGGTTCCAACTGATGGTGGAGAAATTGAACTAGAGAAAGTGTGTAGCATTTTTTTACTGGAGTTAGTCAACAGACAAAACAAACTGCTTCTTTTGAACATGACATGTGAACTAGTAAGTACTCTCAGTTTCACTTCTGAATGCTTTTGTGGGTAGTGCAAACGCTGTAACCATTAATTTGTGTTGCAAATCTGCATCGCCGTATGAGATGCATTTTGGTCACTCGAATCACAAGTGGATGACTCTAAATACAGGTGTAAGCGGGGTCTAAATAGTTTTGAGCTTGTCCACTTTCGACACATTTGAACAGATTATTTTTGTAGTATAAATGCGCATGTGGTCAAATGCACTCGAACAGCCACAAAAGACCATCTACTCTCTGCCTACCGACTTGATGCGTAAATATTATGGGGAACATGGTTGCCAGACAGGATTTAAACTTTGGCTGGAGACCCAATTTGGGTTGAAGATGAAACCCTTAACAAACACAATGTATACTCTCAGCATTCCTGATTTCACCATGTTCACCGTGGTCGAGAGCAGAAACGAAAACTGCTGCTCTCCGTATGTTTTTACATTGTCTCCGGGTGTGTTCACATGTAAATTGCGCAAGTTTATTTTGTGCATTTGGACAGAAATACTTGAAAATGGACAAAAGAGATGGATTAAAACACCAGGTGTATGCATCTCCCTTGTCTACTTCTGATCCGATCGATTAAAAAGCATCTCAATACCAGGTGTAAACAGGGCCTAGGTCAACACCACATAACTCAATAAGGCAACAAGCACAGTACCACATTGAAGAACAAGAACCGTGTAATTCAAATGATTTATTAATGCTCTGCTGCATGCAGGGAACCAGAGTTCTGCTGTGTAAAATGTGCAAATCTTATGATGAAATTTGAGAGAAGCCACTGAGCGCTTCACCAACTTCCTCTCTTTGGTAGATTTCTGGTCTCACCACTGGACTCTTGATGGAAAGTTCACATCGACAAGTTTTCATTATCAAGTGAGCCCGAGTCAAAGAGAGCCTCGTTTTCGAGTCTGCATTTGTGCCTACAGTGAAAGATGCGAGACGAAGGAGGAATAAGGTAGAGAAACAAGGGAGAACGAGCCCCCACTGATAAGATGTATTGATAGACTCTAAATTAGAGCAGCTCACGACTGGGTGCTTCCTAGAAATCCATCACACTTGAGAAAGAGAGAGACAGCCTAAAGAGAGAAAGACAGACGTAGCGCAAGAGAGAGTGAGAGAGATAGACAGAGCGAGAAGCCTGTTGTTTTTTAATTAGGGTGTGTGATTAACGTGATGTGTTATTTTTTAGCCTCAAAATCACACAAAAGGGAAGTGATTACAAATCCCAGTTATACCTCCAAAATTAATCACCTTCTTCAATAAACACAGCTGCTCAAACTTTGAGAGCCCACCGCTGTGCAGAATTAAATCCTAAACTTTTATGACAGCCAAACTTGAGGAATCTATCCATCGTCAGGCATAGAGGAAGGGCAAATTGTTACGAATTGCATGAAAATGAACCAATTTGTTGCAGTGTTGTCATTCCCCACTTGAGCTGGGCAACTTGGACGACTATTTACGTTACTAATTTTATTAAAAAATGTGTTCAAATCGTAATTTTTGTCTTCGTTCTTTAAGTCTTCATGACATTTTCATTCCTTTTAGTTGGTTTTATATAAGGAAAAAATGCCATCTTATTTTTATGGAAGCCTGTTTCCGCCACAGTTGAGAAAAACAGTTATTTTGAGAAAGTTTCTCGTTATTTTGAGATACTAAGTTATTATTTCGAGAAAGTTTCTTGTTATTTAGAGATATTAAGTCATTATTTTGAGAAAGTTTCTTGTTATTTAGAGATATTAAGTCATTATTTTGAGAAAGTTTCTCGTTATTTCGAGAAAGTTTACGTTATTTCAAGAAAGTTTACGTTATTTCGAGATACTGAGTCATTATTTCGAGAAAGTTTCTCGTTATTTCAAGAAAGTTTCTCGTTATTTCGAGATACTAAGTCATTATTTCAAGAAAGTTTCTTGTTATCTCAAGAAAGTTTCTCATTATCTCAAGAAAGTTTCTCATTATCTCAAGAAAGTTTCTCGTTATTGAGAGATACTAAGTCATTATTGCGAGAAAGTTTTTTGTTAGTTCAAGAAAGTTTATGTTATTTCGAGATACTAATTCATTATTTCGAGAAAGTTTCTCATTATCTCAAGAAAGTTTCTCGTTATTTTGAGATACTAAGTCATTATTTCGAGAAAGTTTCTCATTATTTTGAGATACTAAGTCATTATTTCGAGAATGTTTCTTGTTATTTCGAGATTCTAAGTCATTATTTCGACTTAAATAATCTTTTTTTTCTCAACTGTGGTGGAAATGGGCTTCCGTATATTTTAGTCAACCAAAACATTCTAATTGACGGGTTATAATTTCTGTATGACTTCTGTTCAGGTCTATTTAATGTAATAGAGCTCACAGCTTTATGTACTGCACATATTACAAAAGTTCAAGTTAATTTTCTTTATTTTTGTAGTTGTGTATATGTCTAATTAATTCATCTCATATGTGTAGGATGCGTTTAGATGAGTAAATTAACATATTATTCAAGTAGCTCAAGCAGGTCAATCTCAGATATTATTGAATATGACAGGATTATTACAAGAGTTTACTCCTTCAGAACATTGTTAGTGCTTTTTTAACATCTTGTGGTGTTATTATACATTTTTTCCCATCTGATCCTGTATCTAAAAATGTGTTAATAATCTTTAGTTACAGTTACTGTTGACTGTCTGTTCAAGTTGTGCTTTGAACATGAAACACTGATAAACAGTGACCATCGGAAATATATGTGATGATATTTCAGACACAGAAAAAAACACTTCATCACAGCCCTATTTCTTCAGAAAAGTAACCACTGTGAATTAACTCATGTTGCTGAGCTCAAATTAAAATTACACACCATCATCACCTCTATTTCATCATATACAGGAACGGCTGACTAAATTAAATACATAATCAATATATAATACAGCTTTCTTCAGACATAAACATATAGAATTACAAGCGTGGATGCATTTTAGCCGGCAAAGTGATCAGGATGTTGTGAGATGATGTTTCATGATCCCTATTGTGTCCGTGAATATGACAAATGTTTCTCATTGGAAAACAATCGCTATAACATGGAAAGGGGTCCCTTTGTGATTTTAGTTATTTCCAATTCTTTTTAAAGTGAAAATCTGTTGGATAACAAATTAGCACAGCATACCAGCTTGACCTGCTGTTGGCTGAGAGATGGATCATGTTTCTAGTAGGAGATTTTCAGCTACCTAGAGACTTTCGCAGATTTCAATAGGCATTCTCAGCAGTTTGGGAGAACAGTGCACAGTGGGAGACAGGGGGAAAGAATGAGAGATATGAAGAGGCATTCGACAGAAGAAAGAAAGACAGTGTGAAATGTTCTGAAATGTCAGTAACAAACCCACCTACTGGGAAAGAGCTGATTTAGTTACTGTTTGTCCAGTAACTGAAAATCCATCCTCTCTTCTGCCTAATAAAACTTTCTCAGCTCGCGAGGACTAAAACTGTGTGGAGAACAGTCATATTTTATAGTTGTAGTTTTATTATAAATTCATTCTCAAAGAACTGTTGGATTCTTCCAGTCACAGTGGCCTCTGGAAGGGTTCTTTGTGCGCTACTGACTATTTTAAATGTGCATGCTACCTCATTTCCGAACTTTTGCATTCATCCATGCACAGTACATTCTAGAAATCCTTTCAAATATTAAACAAACTTATCCATCAAAAGGAATAATTCACAAACGAATGAAGTTTTTGAGAAAACTAACTGTATGTTTCCATCCTCATGTGATTAATTCATGGAAGGTCATAACTATTCTATGTTTTGACAAATTATTGGTTAATTCGTATGAATTCGTACAGTCTTATTTGTATGTTTTCGTATAATCTTCTTACGCTTCACTAACAGTTGGACCATCCCAGCTAACAGCTATCAGAACTTTCAGTAACGTTCTTGCAAGGTTCTAGAGACAACAACCCTCGCAAGAAAGAAAAACAGAAAGAAAATACTGCAAATAAAACCTTTTATAACAAATATATTGAAATATCATTATGTGCATTTTATATATAACGCGCGCCCTTATATAACCCGCACCCCTTGCGGGTTTTGTAAAATCTGGTATAACCCGCGGGTTATATGCGGAAAAATATGATAATTCCAGTAACAGAATTTTATTTCAAAATTATCTAGTCTATAATGTTAGCACAAAAACATTATTTATACATTGTTCATGGATTGTCTTTTTTATCCTAAAACGCTTTAGTTCATTTAATGTTTAAAAAAAAAATGGTATACTCTGAACATTCAAAATCTTTCCTACAATATTTTCAAATTGTTACCTTAACATTCCCTGTACTTTTTTTTTTAATTCAGAGAACATTCAAAAATAATGTTCATATAACTCAATTAGCAAGACCTTGTTAGAACATATGAATACATTTATTCCAGTATTTTCAGTAATATGTAGTTAAATTCAACACTTGGAAGTCAAAAAGAGTTACCTCACAAAATGACCAGGTTGCTTTTTTTCGGTTTTTGTTGCAAACAGCAGTTTGAGACTTTGCTAAACCTCTTGTTTTTTATTTTTTTATTTCCCTCATAAGTCATGTGGGTTGTGAATAAAATAAGGGTTAGTAAATGATGACAGAATGTTCATTTTTGGATGAACTATCCTGTAAGCTTTTCTGGAGAGCTACATTTTGCTGCACCTGCATGGTCTGTGGCTAAATTTTGCTTTGCTTGGATTTCAGAGTGATCTGTTTCTCCAGACTGTGGTGCCAGCACTCTTAAACATGATTTACTCTGTCACAGACAGCCCGTGTTCACACCTTCATTTCATTGAGTAGCCACCTGAGCCCATTCATTGTAGCACAGCCTGTATGACTACATGATTCTACCACATATCTGCATTATTACAACCATATCACATGCAATTTTTTATCATGCATGCACAGAACACACAAAATAAGTGTATTAAATGCAGGATAGAAAATATATTCTTGTTCCCTTTCTGTGTGAATTGTCTCTCTCTCTCTCTCTCTCTCTCTCTCTCTCTATATATATATATATATATATATATATATATATGTAGGGTAAGTGTACCCATTAACACATACCCATTAAGTGTACCCAACGTTGAAGTCAAATTTAAAAAAGGGAAAATCATATTTTATGCTGCTCATTATTTTACCATCCAGTGATTTGTTTCTTTCCTGACATTTTTTATTGCATACCAATCACATTTGGCAATGAACTCTCAGGTGACCTCACACAAAGACACCCAAAAACTTTCAATTAACACATTTCTGTGATTTTCAGACATGTCTATGATAAGTACATTGAGATTAGTCCTGAGCCCCTGGGACCTTCTGGTTCAAATATACCATCACTTCCTGTCCAGCTTTGACTGGGCACAACTTGGGGATGCAGACTCCAGGCATGGAGGGGTCATCGAATGGGACCTCTATACCAGGAGTATGGAGCCCCAACTCAGCTTTCTTTCAGAGAGATGGTTACTTCCTGTTAAACTTTGACCGGGCATAACTTGGGAACCGAGTCGACTCCATACTCCTGACATGAGATACACTTGGTCAGCTACAACTCCAGGCTCAAGCCAACTTTAGGCTCTAGACCACCAGCCACTAACACCTACCCATCCCACAAAAGGCTTTAATCAAACAGTAGTAAGGGGATTTTTTAAATACTTTCCTGTTACTGAATACTAAATACTTTTAATATTTTCTAAATCAATCATGATGTAGGCAACCTTCGCTTATGGCTGTCAGATTATGAGCAACGAGAACTATGGTGGCTTCCTGTAGCTCAATCACTGGTGCTCAAACGCTAAGGTTATGGGTTTGATCCCAGGGAAAGCAAGAACTGATTCTATGTGTTCCTTGAATGCGATGTAAGTCACTCTGGATAAAAACGTTTGCCAAATGAAAAACTAAATTAAAGTTTTATTTTCTGGAACAGTTCCCTGACTTCTTATTCTAACTCATTCCTAAAGGCGTTTATGAATTTTACCTAATAAAACAACATTATAATTTTTTAAAATAATTAAGATTTTTTTAATGAAGTCAGAGTTTGAATGCATTGTTGATCAAAATACAGTAAAAACTGCAATATTATGAAAGCAATATTAAAAAACTATTTTCTATATTAATAATCAGTTCTCCAGTCTTCAGTATCACATGATCTTTCATGTCAAAATCATTTAATCATACTGATTATGATTATTTATTACAACTATTACAAATATGATTATTTGGTACTCAATTTTTAATCTTTGAAAACAGTGTCAGTGCCTAATATTTTTGTGGAAACTGTGATACATTTTTTTTTAGGATTTTTTATAATAGTAATAGTAGAACATTTAAATTGTAGTAACATCAGGGCATTACATCAGGACCAAAGAAGCATGGCCAGAACCATAAGGATGATACACACACACACCCACACACACGTGTCGAAACATCCTGCATCTCCACCTCCGCTACAGAATTAAACGCTTTGTTGTTCACTGAGACAGAGAGTGTGTGTGCTGCCAACACTAGCACTCTTTTAAATGAGCTGGCCTTCTTGTCTGTGCTGAGAGGTCAATCATTTGTTCTGTGTAGTTTATGAAAAGTGACATCACCATTAATAAAATTTTACTCTGCTCAGCTGTGTCAATTCAAATTCATTCACCTGTCCAAAAACGAACAAACCTGCATTTTCAGCCATTCGTCACACGCCCAGACAGCCGATAAGTCAGACACTTATTTACATTTAAAAATATATATTTCTAACAGGTTTCAGCCCTCAAGGAAGATATACTAGCAGTGTTCTGATTCTGGTGATGCTTGTAAAAATGAAAGAACAATATGTTTGGATGGCTGGCCTCTGGGTTTTTTTGTCAGAATATTAAAACATCAATAGAGTCATTGCAGATTTGATGAGTGCTTTCTTTAGAGAAGAAAAGGATCACATCTTTATGCTTGTCCGTTAACTTTAATCAGTATTTTAGGATTTATTTCAGAAGCTATTAAAATTCACAATTCTTTTTTTCTTTTTTAAAACATTTTTTATAATTACTTTTTACTTGTATCGTTAAATATATTTATAAAACAATGCTTAAATGAGTTAAAGTACAAATAAACTATTTAATTAGTTTAAAACGCAATGCAAAATAATAAAACAAGAATTATTGAAAAATACTAATAATGTTATATTAAATATAATATGATTAAATATTACATTTTACTGTGTATCAGGAAATCAATTCAACCAGAAAGTATAGCATCAGTGAAAATCCATGTGGATTAAGATATATAAATTATATAAACATCCTTTAACTAGTGTATTATTAAACATTGTTTATAATTTTTGCTTATACGTGAAATTACATTAACACCTAATAAATAATGGCACTTTGGAGAAAGGTTAGTTAGTTTTGCAATTATTTGTTCATATTTTCAGTGACTATTCTCTTGTCTTCGACTGTCTGAATTTCCTCACATTATTCTTGAGAAAACGTGAACAGCCTTAACAAGTGTTGTTTCTGTATCTAAACAGCACACAAACACACACACAGCGACAAAATATGTTTTTTTTATATGTTGTTTTGGAATGTGACTATATTAAGGTGTGGAATATATAGATAACACTATGACAGTCAAAATACTTGAGTTCACAATGTGTTCACAATCAGAGTCTCAGTATTTATCTGCTTATACTATGGATTTATATTATACCCCCATGTGTTGTAAACACATTAACACATCAATATAACTTATTTTATATATTTATTATATTAATACTGACAAACTCTCTTTCTCCATCACTCTGCAGGAGTCCTATTGTTGGAGATAAAAAGAAAAACATAATAAAAAATCTTATTTACTTTGTCTTTGGGTCCTGATTAAAAAAACATTCCCAAGAGGTTTAGAAATGGATTTTGTTACTTAATAATTCAACTCAGTAATTGGTGAGAAAATTAAATAAAATATATTTGTGGAGCGAAATGTACATTCATGAGCAGTTATTTTGGAAACAGACTGGCAATGACCCTGGGACTTTCTCCTAATGTGCAGTGCGTAAACTGAAGCCCAGAGAGCAATTTGATGTTCGGTTCCCTTTAGGATTACACAAATTCATAACCATGTCTAAATAGATTTATTTCTTATAAGCCACTACTATGAAAATGTAATATATAACGAACCCACATTCAGCTCAGTAAGCATTTAGTGCAAATGTTAATTTTCATAAATATCCCTCACTCTTTCCCATGCCGAGTTTGAGTGCTGGCATTTATTTAACCACAACTTGATTTACAGGAACGTCAATGCGCCTTCACCCAGAATTCCCTCAGATGAAAATATGAACCAATCACCATCAGTGCTGCATTCATTACATCATCTCAGCTGTTATTTACCATGACATAGTTATCGATCTGTGCTTATTCTGAGTTTATTCCTCTCCAAAAATCTTTTCAACAGAAATCCTATAGCTGCATCACTGACCCAAACTCATCATTACAGGCTGCAGTTAGTGAAAAAGGTTGATAAATCAATGTAGCTGCCAAAAATAGTGTATAAAAGTTGGCATTTTCTTATAAACAATGACTCATAAACAATGTTTTTCCTGTAGGAAGAATAACTACAAATAAGCATTTGGCACACGCATTTATCCAAAGCGAGAAACATTCATTCAAGAAACACATTTACATTCTAATAAAGTTTTAATTATTATTATGTTTTATTTATTTATCTATTATAAATTCAATTTATTTATGATTTATAATTTTATTTCTAATATTTATAATTTAAAAAATATAAAGATAGCGATATAAAGATAATAAATATATAGTTCTTAAAATCGTCCAGACCTCAGCTATTGCGATAACAATACAGAGGAATGATATTGTTGGGATCACTTTCAAAATTATTTTTTTTCCGGCTGTTGAGCGATAAAACACTAACAGGCAGTCGAATTCAAGCGCTTGCGCATTTAAAATTGAACATGAAGTTAATCACCCCAGAAAAATCCACCACTATTTGACAAGTCAAACCTACTTTTCAAGGAAACTTTAAAGAAAATGGAATCATGGGAAACAATCGGTCATACCTTCGGAATAAATGGTGAGAAGCATTAATGGAGGTGAGATCATTATGCCGGGCTAGCAAACGTAAAATACCTCTGGTATCCAGCACTGGTTTCAACTGGACTGGTTGTCTTACTTCCTTTGAAGTTGCAGTGAAAAGACTAGGTGTTTATTCCACTATATTGACTACACAATTCACAAAGGTAGCGTGCTGAGAACATCTGCTGGTTAAAGAACAGCAAAAAAAATGGCATTGTACAGAAATGGAAACTGCAGTGTGCAAGCTTAGAATAAACAGACCGTTCGTGCGTGGAGATGCAAGTATAGTTATCATTCTTGGGGTGGGAATGCGTCTTTAGTCACTTTGCCAACTTAGAATGGTCAACGTGATTCTATTCATCACTCACACTAACAAATCAATGAATCTTCATTGAAAATGCCAGATAATTGGTAAAACATAAAACGTATTGTGTAGCCTATGGTTATAATAACCTTGTAATAAGCTAGAATTTCCAGAAGAAATGATAACCTTTCACATGTGAGAATGTTTGGGAATGAGATTTACAGAAGGTGTAAAATATTTTCAGATACACCATGTATTTTTTTCCACAATTAACTAAATTAAATTGTCTTACCCTATTCACTATGGTAAGCCAATTCTAAGTGTTTATATTTTAAACCTCTCTGGAAAATGTACTGGAGGTCTGCTACCCAACTGATAACTAGTAAGTACATCCTTGTTCTATTTGGCTCCTGAGGGGGCCACTGTCTTCACAAAACTGTGTTTGTTTACTGCAATAGATGCGGTAAAATGCACTTTTACTAGTCAGGTCAGGTTAAATGATCTCGGGTATGGGACGGGTTCAGAATTCAGTTTAAAGACCATGTTGACCGCTAGTACATGTTTGTGAGTACTAGTACAGCGCATGTTGGTGAGTGATATCATATCCTTAAATAGAGAAAAGTTGCCCCAGGTACTGTGTGTGGTGTGGGAGTGGCATAGGTTAGTTGTCACAATGAGCAAAAAATTTTGTCCTAAGGGTTGACTAGCATGCTAAACAAGGTTGTCGCTAGTGGGGTGAAAGATGGTGACGATTTCATCTAAGGGGAACCCACCATTTATACCCCAGCTATGGCCTTGACACTAATACAGTGGTACCTCGAGATAAGAAATTAATGAACGGCCTTTGTATAATGAGTTTTTCGTATCTTGGAACACATTTTACATGTAAAATGGCTAATCCGTTCCAAGCCCTCCAAAAACACCCCATTAAATTTCATAATAAAGCTAAATTGACCTATAAACAATGAAATAACGTAAAATGTCGAAGCTTATCTTTCGAGTGAGGCTATCTCCGAAAGTGGCGGCAGAGAAGGAGGAGGACAAACGGCAGATAACGTACGTACGTTCGTACACTTAACTTTACGAAAACACATAAAAAATGTAAAGTTTCGGGTGCGGAGTGGCTGAGCTAAAGCACGCCAGCACTTACGTATAGAAGATGCATGATGGGAGAGATGCTGTCCAATTAGAGAAAAGGATCTCATGGCTTGGCTAGCATCAGGAACCAATGGGAGAGCAGGAGGATGGTGGCGAGTCTACCATAACTAAGATGGCGGCGTGCAATCTTTCGTATCTTGAAAACTTTTCGTATGTAGAGCAGTAAAATTTTTCGTCTTTGCTTTCGTAATTTGGATTTTTCGTAAGTTGAGCCTTTCGTATCTTGAGGTACTACTGTACTTGAACCTCCAGGGAATCGGCCACTTTAAAAAACCTCAAAACAGAGGAGTGTGTATTGTCAGGATGAGAAAGTGACAGAGTTCATAATAAAATAAGAATCATTGGCTTGGATTTTCAGAGATCGCGAGAACTGAGGGATTTGAAATGTAAAAGCGACACAGAGATGCCGCTTTTATTGACTTGTGAGTAAGATATTTTATTGAACTGGTAAATTGTCATATGTACCTCTATCTGTTGTGAAGGCTCATTTCATTATGGATGTTGTAGATCTGTGCTGGAAAGAAAGAACTGTGTCCATTACATTATGTATTTCTGCATTTGGCAGATGTTTTTATCCAAAGCGACTTACATTGCATTCAAAATACACTGACATTCGAATCAGTTCTTGCTTTCCCTGGGAATCAAACCAATGACCTTTGTGTTGCAATCACCAATGCTCTGCTATTGGAGCTACAGGAAAATTTTATGTTTTTATGTTTTTATGAGCAGTTTGATTTAATCATATTCATCCGCAGTGTCACGCAGCGCCAAAGCACATCCAAAACAAAGTTCTTCTGCCAAAATGCATGCGGTTTTGTTTCTAAACTATAGAATATAAACATTAAGTTGAACAATCTGTCTGTGTATATTTGTTGCATATTTATATAATTATAGATTTTCACAACACAAAGGTTATTAAAAAACTGTCACACATGTTTAAAATGGTCAGTTGTTTTTTTAGGGTTGTAATGAGTTTGTATTGAAGTGAGGCTTAATGGATTTTAATTACTTTTTAATTATTTATATTTTTGGCACACTGCAATGCTGGAAGAAGGGAGAAGCATTGGATGCTAATGTTCTTTCTGTCAGCATTGTGTTTCAGTTTAGTCCACAGATTTAACATGCACACACACACACACACACACACACACACACACACTGTATAGATGATTAGAGAACAGAAAGAGAGACGAACATGTTTGAAACATTGTCTTTGGATTACATTGTACAGCATGACATTACATTTTCCGCTGAAAGAGGGGTGTCTGAAAGTCCATTGCTGTCTTCTACAAGTGATTCTTTTCTGGTGACCCAAACTCTCCTCTGTCAGTTCATTGTAACTGAGATGCCGTAAGTGATAGTTTGTCCCTGTCAGTGTTTTCTAGTTACCTGCATGTTTGCGACTTGAACTACACCAAAGTCCCTTCTAGTTGGTTCACTCAGTGGCCATCTTGAGCCATGTATATAAACCGTATATATATGTACAGTGGAGTTCGGTTATGTCGACAGCCTCGGGGGTTGCTAAAAAGCATTGAGATAACCGTATATCGAGATAACCCATATAACATATATTACCGATTTTCCCACATATAACCCGCAAGAGCAGATAATCCGCACGCTCATATAGCCAGCGGGTTTTGGGTTTTGTTTAAATGATCATTGGCATAACCCACACCTATAGATTGATGAACTTTTTTTTGTGTAAGATCACATTTCGAATTTCAAATGTTGCTCCCATGACGTCAATTATCCATAACTGTTCAAGCTCGGTGCACAGTGCTTGTGCGCAAAATTCACACAATAAGAAAACAAACACAAGTCAGAATCAGAAGAAAAAGAAAAAGCAGTCTCTCCCTCTCTCCTCTCTGCGCTGTGCAGCAGCAAGTCCATTTAAGAAACGTGTCGGATAAGATGAGAAGAGCCCTCCCTCATGGCAGCACAGCCAATAACGTCTTCTTGCATGATTGACAAGTCAGACAGCCTATCAGCGGCAGCTGTCAGAGTGATAGTTGAAGCGAAGCGCCAAAGACAACAACCCTCGCAACGAAAAATGAACATTTATTGATGTACATGATGTGAGTTATTAAATGAGAATGTACATGCTCGTGTCTTTGGTGTCTTTTTACACAACAGTGTTGCTGCGATTTTATGATGAAGCGATCGGCATTCATTCTAAAAAAAATTGACATACATTGTACTGTGTATATGTTTGCTAACAACAAAAGGCATATGTAAAACCACCACAATAAAAAACACCTCCGATTCTTGATACAAACCTTTAATTATATTGTCCAACAATGCAAACACAAAGATTGCTAACAAAATCACAAAAAAACGTTTGGGATGCTACAGCGTGTTATCCCCTCAGACGAGATCAGTGACAGGGAGTGAACCGTGGGTGGACCGCGATCCATGTGCAAGGCAAACTCAGCGCATGCGCAGTGAACTAGGTACGCAAATTAGTCACGAAATAACCATGTGAAGTGGCGATTTTGTCCCTATTTGTGCTTGAGATATTAGATTTTCGGCAATATAAATGAATCGACATAACCCACAAGAAAATGCTAAGACAAATAGGGAGTTTGCGGTTCCACTTCAAAAACGTCGACATAATAGAATTGGCGAGTTAACAGGGAGTCGAGATAACTGAACTCCACTATATATGCTGCTATGCCCATTTATTGGTGGTTACAGAAAGGTGATTGGCTATTTTAACTGAATGGCAGGACTTCTGTCATGACACAGATAAAGTGTTCTACTAATAGCCATAAGAGCTTCTTTTTTTCCCCAATTTCATCATCAATCACAATTGTGTCAGACTGTCATGTTTTTTTCTCACTTAATAATTTGAAGGTTCCAGGTGTTTCTTATGAAAGTGGCATTGTCATCTTCCAGGGCCATGGCATAAAACTGATTCAGAGGAAGTATTTCAAAACACTTGCTGTATAAACTGAGATCTCTTGCTCCCTCACTCTCTCTGCTCTGCAATTTGAAACTTGCTGTCATGGGCATTAGAGCAGACTTCAATCCATCCTGCACTGGCGCTCAAAGAGCCGGCCAGACTGGAGGAAATTGATCAGCACTGTAGTTAAGATTGGGAGGTAAATATAGCAGTGTGTTGGAATGCTACACCATGAGATAAGAGTCTGAGTGCTGTGTGATGCTACCTGATGTTACAAGCTTTATTTTGCAGTCACGAGGACACACACACATGCGCTGACAACTAATACATCGATCATGTAGGTGCAGTATACATGTATCTTTGCATGATTTAGCTGTCACTCAGGGGCATTGATAGACACAAATGGCATCCAGAGCCATTAGAGTCATATCAAAATGCAAAGATGGCAAAAAGTATAAATAATGCATACATTTTTTTTATTGGTTTGCAATATATATATATATACACACACACACACACACACACACACATATTCATGTTTCAATGGTTTGTGGTTCCTTTTAAAAATTTTTTTTGAAAGAAGCTTTTTTTCTCACCTCATTCACTTCTCCTTCACTGTTTTTGAGTGAGGAGAGAAATGGTTGCTCTACCGTGACTGTTATATAGCATAATCTACTGTTTCTATTTTCCTTCTTTTATTTGTGATGTTTGTCAGAGTGTTTTCTTTTTCCTGGTTTGTACTTACGCTCTTTACATGTTTGAGAAACCCATCTATAAAGCTCGTCATCTGGGCAATCTTCAACCACTCTGACAGCCAGTGCAAGATTTACCAGTATACGACAAAAACCACCTTCGATTCTCGATACAAACCTTTAATCATATTCTCCAACATTGCAAACACAATTTCGCTCACAGCATAAACAGTCACATAAACACATTCGTTCATAACAGTCATTTCGCTCGGACACAGTTCTGAATAGTATTGCACACGCAGTTACTATGGTTTCTTTAAAGTCTAATGCTTTGAGTTTTGCCTTTAACGGTCTGCTTGAAAACAAATGCTTCTAAGCTTCTATCAGTAACGATGTCTTTGTCGATGTCAATGTAATCTGCGTTGTGTAATTTTAGTAATCACTATTGAACACCAGCATTCGTCCCATGAAAATGTAATTTACTGGATCGCTGGACTAACTCAAATAAGTTTGAGGACTCTGAAGCAATGAAAACAGCGCGCGCAGCAATACACGACACGCTGTGAAAGAAAGAGAGTAAAGAAAATAATTTCAAAGAAGAAAAATAAAAAAACAAAACATTATGTATATTACAAAAGTGCTCGAGGTCACAATTATATAACATGAAATCATCAATTACACAACATACAGCCCTTATTACATGACATGACATGACAAACTAATGCGTCCTACCGTTGTAAAAATCATAATCTGACAAAATTACAAGCGGCTGGAAAGACCGGAAAGACCAAAAATGGTCATTGCATGCACGTGCAGCAAACTCGGCGCATGCACAGTGAACTAGGTACGATTGTGAGTCAAGAGTTAATAATTTGAAGTGACGAATTTGTCTCTCTTTCGTGCTCGAGATACCAGAATTCGGCTATGTAAAAGAATCGACATAACCGTTAAGAAAATACTAAGACAAATGGGGAGTTTGGCGGTTCCACTTCAAAAACGTTGGCATAATAATATTGGCAAGTTTACCGTGAGTTGAGATAAGTGAACTCCACTATATATATATATATATATATATATATACACACACACACACACACAGTAATACCTCGGTTTACGAGTTTAATTCGTTCCAAGAGCGAGCTCGTACACCAAAATTCTTGTACACCAAAATTCTCATACACCAAAACATTTTTCCCCATAAGAATGCACTAAAAATCAGTCAATTCCTTCCACATGACCATAAATGCTCATTTAAAAAATAATAATTGGGTTTTACCCTATTAATTACAGTTAAAATAACCATTAAGATCTCATATAAATTCTAATTGATAATTGACAATCAAACTCTAAAAATACTTGACAATTTACTGTAATGCGCAATTCAGCTTTGAATAGTGTTGCTGCTGGGGTGAAGGAGACGAGAGGAGGGGGAGGCGGGTGTTACTTTGAGCAAGGGAAAACACAAAACCCGGATTCAAGTACAAATGAGTGAATTTATTATAATAGTGTAGAAAACAAACAATGTCCGGTGGCTGGCGGTGGCGCAGGGATCCAATGGGCTGAAGTGCAGATGAGGTGAAGTGATAATCCAGAGAGGACAATAGCGATCACAATTAATGTGAACAACACGAGGTAAAAGCGCTGTAAATCACTTATAAAAGAATGCACTGAGGTAAATGATGCAACCAAACCGAGCGACGCTGAGAGAATGAACGAGTTAAGGGTTCGAACCGCGTGACTGTTTTATGAGAGGCTGTCGTTAGGATATTTACATAAAAAATGCGCCACGATGCTGAGCGTTATGACTTTCCACACAAAAATGCGCGTGGGCAAGGGAATATTTTTCTCGCACACCGATACAATGCTCGTACACCGATTTGACTTTCCTTGCTCGTACACCGATTTGCTCGTATACTAAGTCACTCGTAAACCGAGGTATTACTGTATATATATATAATTATATATAAACAATCAGTTTTTGATGTTTTTACATTTCAGTTATAAAACAAGAAAAAAAAATTAAAGTTTATTTAACAAAAATGTGAAATGTTCCTTGGTATCTAACTGGATTTTTTTCATCTAATGTTTCTATTTTATTTAAGCTTTATTTCAATTAAGTAAAATGTTTTGTTAATTGACACGAACATGTACAAGCTTTGTTTCAATTAAGTAAACCAAATAGTTTTGGTTTTAGTTAATGATAATAACCCTGCATATGCAGACTTATTACATATTTATTCCAAATATAGTGAAAGGTGAAAATTAATTGTGAGAATATGAAATCTGTAAAGAAAGAACATATTCCCATCCATTATGAGACACCCGTTTAGCTCGAAGTAGGCAGAATACTTTATTCTGGTTTATGAGGATCTGAAAGAAGTTTTGGCTTTTCACCAATGACGAAATGCATCAAATACAGTTTTAATAGCAGCTCATACATCCCTTGGTCAAGTAGACCTCGGCCTTGAGTGGTCTGACTTTGCTGAAGGGGTAAATAAAGTTTCATATATGAGATTCCACAGGCCTCAGGACAGGTCTACTGGTGGGAACTGGACTTTAACTGTATCTGCAGTGAAACTATTATACAGTAGGTCATTATGCCCTGAAAGAGCAAGATGACAGAATGTACTGCTAGCTCATCTAGTATAAATATATGTGTGTGTGTGTGTGTGTGTGTAGGGTGGGGGGTCTGTGTGTGATGTAACAGATGGTGAGCAATGTGTTTAGAGGCACTCTAAATTTCAGCAGTGGAAATAAAGCCCAGCTGCGGAACGCAAAGCAACACTGCAATCACAGAGCATTGTCTCATACTGTCTCATACACGAAAGCTTCCTCAGCTCTTAATCCCTTTTCACATGCAATTAAAATCTTTCTTTCTCTCTTTCACACACAGCTTGTGCTTTGAAATGCTATCACAGGGTGGCTTGTTGAACAGAGGTTTGTGTGAAAGTGTCGCTCAGAACAGCATGATCCACAAATTGTTTTCAATTTTGTTTGTCACACCCTAGCACCTTTGGAACGGAAAAAGACTTTTTTTATTCCCCGTGATCATAATCTGAGTGTCTGACGGTATTGTTGACAACCTAATAATATTGAGTAATAAAAATAAAAATTATATTTATTCATATAAGCAGACATGTTTGCCCAGAGCAACAAATAATAAAGAAACAGAGAGGTAGATAAGATATGTTTGCAAACATTTTTTTTTATAGAAACTGATGTGAAAAACAATATATACCTTTTTTTTTCAGCTTCATGCCACTTTTTCTGTGGAAACACAATGATAGTTCAGCAGTCAGGCCACTGATCAGGGAGTCATCAATGCTCACTGTGTTCCCGAATCGTTCTAAAGTGTGAAATTTAAATCACTTTTGGCAACTGACTCCACATAACGAGGTTTTTAAAAATACATACACATAAGTATTATTTTATACAATTTCAGCATAAATGTACATTGCTAGACAGGTAATGAACATAATCTAGCTAATATTTATAATTTATATACGGCTTAAATGTTTCATGCATATGTAACAAGCAAAGTATTTGTCATAATGCACTTTTGTTGTACATTGAGGGCGTTATCACGTCACCTGAAATTAGTCATCAGCATCCTTTCCTTTTCCTGTCCTTACCAGTACCCGAATTCGTGAACATTAGACTGATTCACGAGCTTGGGAGCTGATTGAGATAAACCACTGTTGTCATGGTTTTTCATTAGGTTTCTAATTAAAATGCACCTGTTTGTAATTGAGTTTGTCACTTTATGTATTTAAGTTCCTCTGTCTCGCACAGTCATTGTCCAGTATTGTTTTTTGCTATGCATTCTGTCAAGGTGTGTTTGTTACCTCAGATTGTCTGTTTTGCTTTATATAATAAAACTACTCTATTATTTTGATCCATCTCACTTATCTTCATCATCTGTGGACATTAATGACTCTCTTACCTCACTCTCATCCGGTCAGTGGAAGCAAATGAAATCGGTCCAACTTGACCCAAACCAGAAGAAAGATCAAAAGCCAACCAGAAGAAAGAACACAATGAGCTGACTCTGAAATGGGGCAGGGCTCCATGAGGTCTATAACCAAGAAAAAAACATTTCTAAAACATTTAAAAACACAATAATACAGTAATCCCTCACCACTTCACGGTTCAAGTTTCGCGGCCTCACTGAATCGCAGGCTTTTCAGAAATAATTATCGGAAATTATAATTTTTTTAAATACCGCCATATCGGAAGCCGTATTGTGGAAAGCAGCGTTGCTTCATTGTGATGCGCGAGAGAAACGGTTTCCCAGGATGCCAGACAAAGAGAGAAACTCTCTCAGAGGCTTTGTATACACCCACGGGCACTCAGACAAGACACGTGATTGGTTTCCGGTGCGAGATCGACGAATGAGAGTACGAGTGGATGTATCCCGTGAGCTGATTGGCTGATCGTACTTTGCGGCTTTTCACCTATCGCGGGGGGGGGGGGGGGGGGGGGGGGGGGGGTTACGGTCCCCATTAATCGCAATAAACGAGGGATTACTGTAAATGTCATATTTGTTTGCTGGGTAAATGTACAAATAAATGTTAAAAAGCAAATTAAATGTTATAAATGCTCAATAAAAGTTGAAAATAATTTTCATTTTTTAAATACACAAGTAATACTTAAGTATTTAAAGACAAATAATAGAAAGTGTGACCTTTAAAAAAACTAATTTATTTACATATTTATTTGAGCTTTATGTGTTATTTATTTTGTAAATTAAGTTTACATATTTCCACCATCAGAGTGTTAATAGGCATGTGATCTTTTAAGTTTAAGTAATTTAGTATGTAGCAAAGAGGTGTGATGCAGGCAGGAGCAGATGATTATATAACCATCACACTGATGGAGCATTGCCTGAAAATGCTCTTACTGAATTATTGACATATATTTGATTTGAATTTTGTTAAAATTACATTTTAGTCCTCTAGGAAGGGAAGTCTTGAATCAGAAGTGGTACACAACTGGTTCATATTTCTTGGTCTATCTATCATTCTGTCAGTTATCTGCCTCTCTCTCTCTCTTTCACTCCCTGGTCTATATATATATATATATATATATATATATATTACTGAAGCATTAGAAGCATCACTCATTTGGTGAGACTTCATTCTCAAACAAGAGAAAAAGGAAAAGAAAACAACAAAATCCATGTGAAATGAAAAGGATTAAGTTTAATTGTGAGGTGTATGTTGTGTTTTAAGGACTTTTAGGGGGTGTCATCATGACACCATTTTAAACTAAAATCAGAACACTTTATCTGTTTGTTTATACTACAATGGCATTTTAGGGGAAATGCTAACTGTCAAAAATGAGTTATAGATTGCAAGTTTTTGAAAACAATACCATTATCATCTCTTTTGAGACAATATTTGGGCAAGACCTGCAAACTTAGATAGGAAGAGTGTCAGTGTTCTGTCACATTCGGTCTAGTCATTTCTTGGTTTTGTGTAAGAGTCTTGTCGTTTGTTTGGAGCTCACTTGAGCCGTGTGCTTTCCTGTCCATGTGATGTGTCTTGTGTGCAGGGCATGGTGTTCCATCCCGATCCTAGTCCTGTTCCGTTTTGCTGTTTGGGATTCGGACATTCGTTTTCTGTGTGTCTTTGTCTTCTTTTGTGAGCGCAAAAGACAAGTGTTCACTCATGCTCGTGAGCTTTGTCATGTTTTGTGAGTGCGTGCAATTTCAAGTTCGCTCAAGCTGCACGCTTTCTTGTCTGCGTCGCGGTTCATGTTTATATCGGCTGTGTAATTTCATGTTGTCTTGTTTTGTGCTGTGCTGCGCTGAGCTTGTGTTTTCAGTGGCTGTGTGCTTTCATGGCTTTTGAGTGTTCAAGTTATGCTTCATGTTGTCATGCGTGCTCATGTCATGTTTTTCGTCCTGTAATTGTGTAACCACGCCTATCTTGTTTCCTCATTTTTGGTTTGATTTGCCCCACCTGTTCTCCCTCGTCACCTGCCCTGTTTGTTCACTATTTATTCTCTATGTTTGCTTTCCTATACTGCTTTGTTGATCATGCTTGATCATGTTGTTTGTCTCTCGTCTCCAGTCCTGTCCAGTCCAGTCAAATCTGTCAAGTAAAGTTATGTTTTCCCCCTTAGGGTAGTTTCTGTTTGTATTTTTGTTTTAATTTTCATTAAATATTTTTTTTTCTTGCGATTGAGTCCTAACCTCATCACTTCCTCCCACCTGACAAAGAGACCATTTGACAGACATGTAAAGAAACCAAGTATCTTCAGGAAGACCAAAAAGGATAGAGAGAGATTTAGTCGATGGGAATATCCCATCGTAGAAAAACAAATATGTTTGAGTTAGTATGTGAGTGTTTGTGTTGTAAAGTGAATATGCTTATATGACAGCAATTTCTGTGTTTAATGGACTCTGCTATAATAGTGTTTATACAGCATTGCTTAATGCCTCCAGCTGCTTTGTGTTCTGCATCTAGCAGCTGTGTCTGTGTGTGTTTATGGGTATGTGTGTGCTAGAATTGTACTATACAGCATGTTTATATGTGAAATGGTAATGTCCATGTGCATTTTATTAGCACAGATGTTGCGATTCAATTGAAGGGTTTGTGGTTCATTTTACAGCTTTTACTGATAGATGTTTTATTTCCAAAATTCAGGATGCTTTTGGTAAATGCAACCCTAAAACGAAAACCCCAAACAACAGACCGATTGAACAAATGCTTTTGGTGAACTGAATAAAAATATTGTAAAGATTAACTGGGATCATAATCTCCATTTCTGGTATATTATAAAGGTACAAAAAAGATTTCAGTACTTTGGTTCAGTTACAGTGAAGATGATGTTTTTGTCCCGTGAAAAGCTTTTTGAAGGCATTTTCTCAAGTGGATACATTTGAAAGCAGTTTTCACGTTGGAGTGGGACCTGTAAAAGCACACATATTAAATGTAATGTGAAGCTTACTGAACCCAAATATCTGTTTATACTGGTATGTGCCTTCAATGTGCTATTCACTCACACAGGTTGCTAAATGTACAAGCTTCATATTAGATTCGCAATACATAATTTACATGGAATGGCGATTAAGTGATATGTGTAAAGGATGAAGATTCAAATCCTGCTCAGAGCGGATTTGACTTGTATGTGAGTGAGGTTTAGGGGGGTAAGTGTGACAACTCCCCTGTGGCTCCTTTCAATTGCGCCCTTCTTAGTGGGGTGAGTTGGGCTGGTTTTGCATTGACACATCAGTAAGTAGTAAAATATTTTATTATTTTGAGAAATTTAATACTTATATATTCTATCTGTTTCATCTCAAGGAGCTTATGTTACGATATACGCGTTATTTAAACATTCTCTGACATTTCAGTGTAGACAAGCAATTTTGGAAAAAGCTTGAAAATGCTAATATAGGTGGAGAGGTTTTTGAAACAAAAATGCAGTTTTCAAATGTATCTGGATTTATTCAGACATTCTGAACACATAAATAAAATAAAAACATCAAATGAATGTCCTTTAATAGTTTAGGTTTTAAATACATATACGTGCATGTGTGTGTATGTATATAAAAAATATAAGCGTTATAATAATATAAAGTATTATAAAAAATAAAAATTCATTAAAAAAGTGCCTGTTGAATAATAGTCATACATGTTAAGAATTATTATAGTTTTTACAGTATATATTAGTACAGTTTAAAAATGATCATAGTGTAAGACAAATGATGATTAAAAGCCTGTGTAGAAGCCCAGGAGATACACCTGAAGACTTTTAGAAACGTTGCTAGTGTTGTGTGACAAATGTGATACATTCAGTAGAGAGAAAGTGATGATATGCTGTAGCGTGATAGACACTGAACTTCAGAGGACTGAGGTGAGGAGCGACAAGTCGATAATCGTACTTGAAGGCAGCGGAAAGAGATGGATAGATGGTAGCACCTCAGCCAGCTGGAAAGGACAGAAGAGTCATAGTGTGTAGTCTGTACCAGAATATGTGGTGAGGAACAACTGACAAAGGAAGTGAGATCTGGAACTGTCGCAGCTATTGCCCACAGATACTACCTCACGGTTGAGTTAGAGGCTCGCAAAAGGTCAGATAGAATGCGAAGAAGCAAAACATTAGAGACTAAAGGGAGGAAAGTGGGTAGAGAGTGACAGGTAGGACATCCCGCAGATGCAATGGAGGGCATCGAAGCTGCAGCAAAAAAAGACATGGAAAGGAAACAGAGCGGAAATAAGCCAAAGCAAATGCAGCCAAGCCATGGTGGTCAATTTCCCACCTAGTGAGAAAGGCAGGGTGTTAAAAGCGGCATGGCTATTGAGTCCCCAGCGGTTGTCGAGCTGGAAAAGGAAATGCGACTGGTGCCATGGTCACTGCTGGAGCAGAAACGGATGGAGACAGAAGGATAAAGAAATTGGCACCAGCAGTGGTAATTTTGATCCCATCAAATCTTTATAATTTTTTGATCCTGTCACCAAAAACATTTATTCCAGGTCATTACTGAAACGGCTTTTGTTCAGTTTCTGTCAGTCACCAACTATGCTTAGGAAACAGCAAGTTGAAGGAAACTTTCCAAAAATGTTTTAGTGTTTTATCAAACAAAATATCCTTTAGGGCATAAAAGCCATTTTAGAAGTTTCCCTAAATATCCAGGACGATGGTCCTCAAACAGCCTCTCTAATATTGGACAGACTGAGAAATCCTCTTTTCATTTGCAGTACTGCTCAATATATCAGTCAAACACTCAACCTTAATTATAATTCACAAAACCCACATTCCATCCTCCTGATTCATCTGTGGATGGCCAGGGAGGTTTTCAGATAAAGTATGTGTGTAAAAACTCGAAATGATTAATATATCTATGGGCGGGAAATTAAAAGTGACCCTAAATGCTTACAGTATACATCATATCAGCAAATGTGTTAGGAATCAATAATTCCTATTTCCAAAATTACTCTAAGGCTCCTCGTGTCTGCGTTTCCATTAAGTTGGTCGATAATGTTTCATCGGAGACGCAGGCATTAGTGTTGCAAGCTATGCTCTATGATGAATATCAGAGAAAAAATGACATGCTTCACCATTATTTGTGTATTTTGTTTTGTGCGTTTACTGCCATATTGTTCCATTGTGTTCAACCACAAACTTTTAATAACAGGCTTTTAACCTAAATTGAATTTTCAGTAGACTAGTTTTGGGTTTTTTAAATGCGTGCCTCTAAACATTAACATACAATTCACTTCTGAAATATTCAACTGAAATGCATATTAATGACCAGATAAATGCCAACAACTTGTATTCCTTTTCAAGCGGCTGTAGCTTTAGTACTGGACTTTAAAAAAAAAGTTATATTAAACTGTCTGGAAACAAAATAGGGTTAACAAACTGAATAAAACTGTTCAAAATGGTAAGTTTTTATAGAAAATAGACAGTAAAGTATATATAATCATAACATTTGAATCACTTTAAAGTTTTTTTTTAGTTTTTTTTTTTACATTTGTATCATTGGATGTTTGAGTCAGTTGAAACCCAATACTTACTTTTAAAAGGCAACTTTTTAACCTTTTTAACTTTTTAAACTGTGAAGGATCCAGCTGTTGTATACTTCATTTCACTGGAAATAAAGGATGCATTCGGAGGACATATTTGAAGGGATAGCCTGTGTTGGGCCGTGGTGATCGTCCAGCCTCTGAATTGGGATGTAGTAAATGCCTCTCTTTATGAATGTACTGCTGAATCATTGGCTCATCTGATTGATTTGTTCAAAACGCAGATTCATTCAGAAACAAAAAAGCTGTATGTTCATAAGAGACACAAAGAAAGCATTCTAAAGAAATCTGCTTTTGAAAATTGATAAAAAAAAGCAAACACTGTAATGTCTAAAGTAACATAGTAATAACATTTATTTAAGTGTTGAATAAAATCAATATCACATTTGCACTTGCACTTGTGCGAGATAAAAACAGCACTCCTGTGATACTGTATACTATATCATATGATCTAAATCTTAGACAAAAATTGGCATTCTTGCCCTGATTTCTTACAATTTAGGAGCACTCTAACTGTATTTTATAGGCTCCATAACACAAAAAAGTGAATTCTTGCCCTGCATCATGTTCATTACCAATGAACTGTATGAAATGAAAGTTGACCTACGTAGGTCTGGGGCGGAGCAGGCGCGTTAAATCATTTTAATGCATTATTTTTCCATAACTAATTCATTAAATTAATGCGTTAAATCGACAGGCCTACTTTTCACTCTAATTATGATCGCAAGGGCAGATTGCTAATGCAGACTCTTTTTAAGTATTACCACAAAACACTTTTTCCTTATGATTCGCAAACTAATACTAATTTTGATATTTACCTTGTATAACCAGCTCCACATGTTTTTCCTTTTTTAACATAGTAAAGTTGTCTGGCAATTACACTTGAGATGTGAGTTCTGTGAAACATGAATCATGATAAAACTAAAATGGCAGGGCTGCAGTTTTAAGTGTTTTAATGACAAGATCCTTGATGCCAATTTTGATATGCTGTCTTAACTAACAGTTCACACAAACATTTAATGAAAAATGACAACAAATAACAACAAATAAACTTCTTGAAAGCAGCATATTTCACAGACTTTTAAACTGTTGAAGTGATAATGTTGGCATTATAAAAAAGCAACAAAAAAAACTGCTTAAATGTGTTTCTCATTAGCAGAATACTGGCCTGTTAATTAATCGAATTGATTCATTCCTCTTGAAATGTTTCACCCTGGTGGCTCCAGCTGTGTGTGTGTGTGTGTGTGGACTGGACAGGGCGAATGGCCAGTTTCTGCGCTAAAAGATGGATATGTAATTAAGACTGCTATTCTGTTCACTCACAATCTAGTCTGCAGCTAACTATTTCTTCACAAAAAAAGGCCAACTTCTCTGCTTTTTTCTTCATATATTCATCATCACCAGCTATGTGCTCAACACAAATAGGTTATAACCCCTTTTTTGCTCAGTTGGTGATCTAAATGCATTATATGGGATTTTTACATTTATGTTCATGCATTTCACAGACTTTTTTTATCCACATCATTGCATTCAAGGTAAACTTTTCATAATTTCTGGAAATTTTTGGCTACAGGAACACTTGGTAGTATTTACTATATACTGTAGTATTTTAAGATAGTGTTTCCATCGGTTATCTCAATTAAAGTTTCTTGCTAACATGAGACCTCTGAAAGTACACTTTAAAATCTCACAGTTCCGTATACAGTTTTATTGTAAGCTACTCACCGGAGCTGTGAATGTCATGTGTTGAATCACTCCAGAGCAGCAGGAAATTATTACATTAAAGGTAGTTCACTTAGTAGTTCACTCAGAAATGAAAATTTGCTATTTGCTAGTTTTTTTTCTTTTTCAATTGAACAATAAAGATTACTTTTTCAGCTGAAACTGTGGTCCTTGGAGTTTCATATAATGCAATGGATACCATCGCTTTGAGACAAAAAAAAACCATACATGCTTGGCAAAATTAATACCCGTGGCTCCTGATAATACTTTGTAGCGAAGAAATCGGTCTGTGCAAGAAACCTATTTAGAACATTATAACTGTGAACTCACATGTGGGCTGACGCTGTGTTTGTTTATAACAGAGAGGGAGGGCATGTGTGTTGTATTTTTATTCTTCATCAAAATGGTACTTGTAAAAATTAGGATTATGTAAGGTTGTGTGATCTAAAACAGAAAGATTGACTTTTCATAAATTTCTAGCGTTTGAGGTCCCTCACTAACATCATATAACAGGAAGTTCTCACTCCAGATTGCCGTATACAGATAAAAAAATTCTCCTCATAATTTCCAAATACAGTGGAACCCACTTATCTCGAGCTCAGTAATCTCGCCAACACTGTTATATCAACGTTTTTGAAGTGGAACCGCCAAACTCCCTATTTCTCTTAGCATTTTCTTATCGGTTATGTTAATTATTTTATGTCGCCAAACCCTGATATCTCAAGCACAAAAGAGGGACAAAGTCGCCACTTAACATCAGTTATCCCGATCCCCGTGACTAATGCTAGTACCGAGTTCACTGCGCATGCGCTGAGTTCGCATTGCACGTGCATCAGTCCGTATAGTTGCTCACTCCAAAGACGCTTCACTCACTCTTGCGGCAGTGCCGTGCAGCCGCAGAAGAACTTGCGCAAGATGCTATCTTGGAAGAGGAGGCACAGGAGTTCGCCTTCACTGTCCAGGAATGACAAGTTTACATTGACATCGACAAAGATGTCGTTACTTAGGTTGAAGCTATGAGGTTGAAGGAAATGCAAAGTCACTCCTATGCTTCTGCACAAAGAATAAGTCACAGAAGAAAGTTTAACTTGCTTCACCAATACAATTTTTTTTTGCTTATGGTTGAACTGAATCAGGAAGAAGGTCAGCAGGAAGACATTGGTGTCACACATCACTGGACACCAGGGCTAAGCATCCCATGAGCCTTCCTGATCACCATCTGCACTCCATATCCCATTCATGCACACCTGCCGTCGCACACCCTCATCAGTCTCACCACATTATACCTGTTTCACACTTAAGGGCCAGTCAAACAGCCTATCATGCACAAATCACTCACAAATCACGCACAGATTGGGTTTGTGCGTGCTTGTGCGTCGAGAAATTGACCAAAGTATTCCACGAACATTCGACGCACGCCCGACGCATGAATCACTGACGGAGCGCGTCCAAACACGCACGCTTCGCGAACGTTCCACGTACAAGCACTTTCAGAATCCACATTGTCAGTGGAATGAACGTGATACGTGCGCGGTTCATGCGTGATATGAAGGTGGGGCGTCAGTGGACGGACGTGGACGTGTGCGGTTTCGAACCAGTTCCAACGCATAAGCACTGACGGCCGACGCATGTCCCGCGCATAGTCATGCATTCTCGACGCATAAACTACGCACGCCGACTCATGAATAACGCACACGGACGCACAGTCGTGCGTCGGAAAATTTTTTAACCGTTCAAAACTCCAAATCACGCACAAACCGCCTTCGACACACATCCACTTACACTTATGGTCCACGTTCGTTCCACCGACGAATGACGCATACGACTTATGCTCCGCGCAGAAACGAAAATCTGTGCGTAATTCATGCGTTTTCGCTGTGTGACTGGCCCTTAACATGCTTGTAGGTTATTGTTTGTGTTTGGACTATGTTTCATACTCTGTTGGATTACCGTCATTAGGAATAAACCTCTTTGTTTTATAGTACCTTTGGTACCCCTCCTCATCTTCTACCTCATCCACAGCTAACAATTAAAGTGAGATTAAATGCATAAAAATATGTCATGTTTTGGCTTGGTTGATCTCAGTTTTTCCATGTGTTTGTTTGTGTGTATGGATGGTATGTGATCCAGAACAGAAGCTTCTATATCCCACACATTCACAGAGAAAAGTGCTTCCTCTTATGATAAATGAGTCTGACCCTGTATCTCTCGGTTTGCCCAACAGGAGCACAGCATGCTGTCAGACTGGTGTGGCCAGGTTGTAGATTCAGCAGACGCACACAAAGCCACAAATGTAGACTCACACACCAACACAAGTGCACATTTCATCCATGAACAGCATCAACAAAACATCTAAAGCTTGTGTGCTTATTGTTTATGGTGTGTTATAAGGTGTTCCACTGTGGAATCTTAAGTTTCACAGATTTTTTATTGCATTGCCTGGAGACACCCAGAGATGCATTTTTCTCATTCACAGATTTTGTTACTGTCTGTCATAGGTTTCTCCCATCAGATCTAGAAGTAATTTATGTCTTGTTTTTTTAAAGGGGTCCTGTTATGCCCTTTTACAACATATCATTTTCCTTTGGGATGTTTTAGAATAGGTTTTCATGCTTTAATGCTTATCAACTGATTGTCCCGACAAAGTGGGAACTGCTCCATCTTTCAGGAGAAGCTTTTGTGCGCTGCTAGCATTGTACTCTTATTTTGTGGAACCTGTCCTCCTTAAAATGTGCAACACACAGATAAATTGGAGACATAATGTTCTGGAACAGTGTTAAATATACATTTTAACCACTGTTTTATGAAATGGCACAAACAAGCTATTAAAGCAGGTTTTCCTGTCTAGCACAGCTCAACTAGGCCTCACCCCTTTTTTTGCATATTCTGTGGGCATGGATTATTTAAATGAGTAACATTACGACTCCACAATATATGGAAAAAGGGCATAGTAGTCCAAACGAGTCAATAGTTTCATACTGTTTTCTGTTTAAGAAAATACCTCCATTTGGAGTGGTCTTTGTAAACCTAAAGATTGTTAAAGGCTACTGTATTTTCCCTCATATAACCCGCAGACGCAGATAACCCGCGTCCCCATATAGCCCGTGGGTTTTGTGTAAAAAATTGTTGGCACAACCCGCACCTTTATATAACCCGTACCCATAGATTGATGAACTTTTTTGTGTAAGTTCACATTTCGAATTTCGAATGTTGCTCGCATGACGTCAATTATCATAACTGTTCAAGCTCGGTGCACAGTGCTTGTGCACGAAATTCAAGCAATAAGAAAACAAACACAAGTCAGAATCAGAACAAAAATAGAAAGCAGTCTCTCCCGCTGTGCAGCAGCACATCCCTTAAGAAACGTATTCTACAGCTGTTGATCATCGGATGAGATGAGAAGAGCACACTCTCATGGCAGCACAGCCAATCACGTCTTCTTGCATGATTGACAGGTCAGACAGCGCCACCTCTCAGTGTGATAGTACAAGCGCCAGAGACAACAAACCTCGTAAGAAAGAAAAACGGAAAACAAATACGGCAACAAAAAAAAAACATACGTCCTTATAGACATAACAAATATATTGCAATATTTTTATGTGTAAAAAATGTGTGATATAGCCTGCACCCTCATATAAACCGCATGGGATGCACCAACTTTTCCCCCCCAGTTTTGGGGAAGAAAAAATGCGTCTTATGCTGCGAAAAATACGGTAGATTGTTCAGACAATTTATCAACAATCAGGGGTGCGGTAAGCCTTCACTGATAAGGACCCATTCTACTAGAAGCATGGCATCTTCTAGGGCTCTTTTTTTAGGGATTCCCTTTCAGGACAACTGTGATGCCTTTTACACCTAGTGCACAGGTACTCTCTTCCTAGCTGTGCCTTTTCAGCTTCACACTAGGACAGGTATTAAGTTAGTGTGGGCAAGGGGGCATATCGTTCCCCAAAAGCGTAATTTGAAACCCTTTCAGTGTGCAAGTGTCTGAAACATCTGTAAAACTAGTCCAATCTTGATTGGTGCTACGCGATGCCATAACATGTGACATGGCACATGCAGGCAGAGGCGGAAGCTATAAAGGGATGGCGGTAAACGAGTGGTAGCTTCTGATTCTCGAAGCAAAGCTTTCCAGGCATAGGAAGGTGTGACAAGAAAATTTATCTAGAAAGCCGAACCCTATCTAGGTGAACTCTCTCTAGAACCAAAGCATAACTATTTTATACTGGCCATAAAACTTTGCAAAAACATGCAGTCATGACACAAATTTTTTAGATGCAAGTAAAAATGCACAATTCACTATTCCAGTTTCGATACCATAGATAAAACTACAAGCCTAAATAATATACATTTAAAACATTAGGAACCCCTCTAGTGTTTGAGGTGTTTTCTGGGCCCTGGAGGTGTTTTGACATGCCCTGACATTTATACTTCTGTTACTTATAACATTTTCATGGCAAAAGTCAGATTACACTGTACTCAGCACAAACTCTGCTACAATAATATGTGATCAGCATGTATTTAACATTTTGTAACTTTGAGAAAACGCTGTTTATGCATGGTTTGTGAAGTTATTGATGTGTTTCACACCTGGGAAGAGAAAGATTAAACATCTGTAGGGGCAGATGTTTACAAGGAGCACAGTCTAACTTCCTCAAGAGCTGACTGTGCATGGTCCGCTCCTAAACAAACCACACAAAGATCATGTGTATCAGTAATGAAGGGCAAGCAAGGAGACACACACTATCTAAATTGCTGTTTGTTCATGATAACGTAGTTTTTTACTAGACAAACAAAGACAGAGTGAGACAGAGTGACACAGAGTGCTTACTGAAGAAACTGAAAGTGACAATGTTCGGTCCCGTTATTCCTTGTCATGTCACATGACTTTTGACCAACGAGTAATAACTCATGCTTCAAACGCAATCACCCAGAAGCATTTTCACAGCGTTCCTCGAAAGGGAAAAGCTTTTGATATTGTTGCATTTTTTTGCTAAAAAAATACAGCCGTCCAAAAAAGTTATTTCAATTTTTTTTGAATATTTAAAATATTGTTAAATGTTGTAGACATAAAACACAATTAAAGTTCAATATTTCAATAGTTATTGTGTGACAATATTATTATTATTTTTGTTTGTCATTTACACAAATGTGTTTACACCTGTGGTGCCATTTCCACCACAATTTTGCCCCATTTCTTCAAAGGTTTGTGTACTGTTTAATCAAAGAGACCACATTGTGTCAGATGTGTAGTGTGTAGAGTAAAGCGAGGACTCAATAGTGCAGAGGATCGGGTTTTTATTCTAATAAAAGAAAACAAAATACAAATGAAACCACCCTGAAGGGGAAAAAAAAAAAAACTCAGCAGACTTGGAACTGGACAAAATACAGGACAGGAAAAAGACAGCGACAGCAACACCACCAAAATACGACAATGAACCAGCACAAGACAGCAAACACAGAGGAAATAAATAGGGAACACATGGGGAAGGTAATGAGGGAAAACAGCTGGGATAAATAAAACTAATGACAAGGAAACAAGGAGGGAGGAGAAAACAGTGACAAGACATGAACATGCAGCCAATGCGGATGCGCATCACCACGTGTTTACATTAGACGAAGACAGCGCGCAGCTGGTGAAAATCAAATTGTGTGCAACGCGAAACACAAAACAAGAAAGCACACGGACCATGAAAACACAAGCCACGTGCTTACAACAATGCACACAGACAGGACAGAGGAGATATACGGCATCACTTCTTTACCCACTCACATAACAAAGCGCGCGAGAATGAGCAACCACTCGGCTTGCACACTCACGACAAGAACGAACAAACGAGTTATGAATGCCCGAATCCCGACACAAAACCAAAACAGAACCAGACCAGAGTATCGGGACCGGATATCATAACCTGCACACAAGACGTTACACAGACAAGAGTGCGTGCAACTTGAACACTCGAAGCCACGCGCACACACACACACACAACTCGAGACATTATGGTAGTGTCAGAGGTCTGCCACAACACCAAGAGATTGACTAGACAGAATGTGGCAGAACCCTGACACATTCTCAATGAAGAACTTTCAAAACGAATGTATGATATGAAAACCAAGGAAAATATAACTTGTAAACAAGTATTTTTGCAAAGTTTGCATTCTAAAAATCTACAGTAAAAAACAAAACAATACTATTTGATAACCTGTATAATTAGGCTGGTTTCCAGTTCACTTGGGCCCAATCATACGCAATATTATACTTATATTATACTTTTTTTGTTTGTGCATAGTTTAAATGAACAAGGTGCTTTTAACAGCTATACAAGTTCATACACACACAGACAAACTCACACTCCTTGCTAATCACAGCAGATGTGTCCTACAGCAGAAGGGTGAATGTAAAATTTCATCAAGGAGGGAATATTTCATACTTCTACATTTCATGCTTCCCCTCTTCATCCATAAATAAAGTAGGTGCTCACTGTACGATTTTTACCACCTTTTTGCTGTCTGAGACACATTTTGTGAATGGTTAAAAGATTTCTTCAGGGCGACGACAGACTCGAGACACCGTTTTATTCTTTTAAAATAAACCTTGCTAACATTAGTGCAAGTGCATGGTTGGGTTTGTGTGGTGCCATTTCAACATAGGCTTATTAAAAAAATGTGCCTCTTTTTACATTTTTGCAAAACTCCAAAAATTCCAGCTGAAATGAACACCAATGGCAGTAAATCACATTAATTCCTTATAATAAGATAATGAATAATTCACATAGATTTAACATGTAGGCCTACATTGGCAGATTGTCCATTAATAAACATTTATTTTATATGGTTCCTTTCACAATACTATTTTAAGACACGTTTATCATAGGGCATGACTTGTAAACTAATAAATGTTCGTATTTGCATCCCATAACCAGTTCCATTCGGTACGTATGGCTTTCCTACCATAGTAAACTTGCTTAGTAGCTCATCTGGTACAGTATTGTAATGACTTAGATGCTTCAGCAAATATTATTATTTTTAGCTTATGTTTACTTTTGTTAACATTATCGATTAGGTTTAGAATAGAGTTTAGTGTAGGTGGTACTTTATTTTCAAAAACCTTTTTATGCCACTCACTGGACATTTTAATTTTCAAACTGCCAACACAATTAAACAGTGCCAGATTCACATTCATTGGTTTTGGATAAAACTGAGCACGCTTTTAGCGCCACTCATTGGACATTTCACTTTTAAAGAGTTGCAAAAAGTGATGTTATGCAAAAAATGTTTCCATACGCATGTTTTTCCAATTAGCATAAGTGGCAATTTTGCCTGTCAATGTGAAATGTCAGAACAAGACATTATTGATTATGTAAAATCATCAGTCAACACTGTGGTTTAATAAGTCACACAATCTTATGCCCATTCATATCGTAAAGTCTTCTTTAATTTTCTTTATTTTTCTTTTTTTCTGCCCTTTTATATAGATTATGTCAGATTATATATTATGAGATTTAAGACATCAACTTGCTTTTATGTCAGATTATGTAATATACCAGCTTGTAACTAAGATTTTAGTCAAGATTGACAGCATTGCCTGGCCTTTGCACATAACGAATTGTATCACATACTGACATCCTCATTGATGCGTAAATACTGCAGAAACTGAAGTGAGAATTTGTGGAAGTGATGTCAATGTTTTGCCTGGAAATAAGAAAAAAAAGTCTTCATTCCATTCATAAAGGATAAAAAATCCCACCTGGTTTAAAGACTTGGAGGAGCAGCAATGGTGGCCAAATTGTCTAATTAAAACTCTAAACTCTGGCTGTTGCCTGTAATTTTGACAGATGTTGCTGAAAATGAGTAGGGCTGATTAGAAGAGATGAAACTGAATAAGCGCTAATGATTAACGTAAGAAAGGGAGTTCAGAGAAAAGCTAGAGAGTGGAATAAGACACAAATGAACACGCAGAGCTTGTGAAAACGCAGATCTTGTGCTTATGTACAAAAGAAACGTACGTTAAATGAGGTCAGGTGTTTATTTATTTAAAAACATTCGCTCCAGGAGAGCCCCACGTGGTGGTGCGGTTCAATCTCAGCTGCTGCTCTTGGGGATTGTCAGCGCATGTGAGATGATGGCCCAAATAGCAGCGGCACATTCTTTGAAACATACATGCTGTGACACCATCTTAAAAACCTGCATGATGTGACACCGTTTTTAAAACATGCTTGCGGCACGAAGTCTCATTTCGAGCTGGAGTGGGTCTATAGATTGCTTTCTAGCAGCAGTATTAAAATGTTCTTTAAGGTTCCAGAAATAATAGCAGTAGATCTCTGAAGAACTTGGTTAATCAAGACATCTTAAGGTGCATTGTGAAGTATGTGAAATTTATGTTTTTCAAAAGTAAAACATGGCTTAAAACTGTTGTGCCAGATGTGAACAGGAGGAGATTTTACAATGCAATCATTCATTGGCGTCCTGCCAAAGAAACCGCGGAAGACAAATTATGCTATGCAGTTCTAGCATTTGTTGACAGAAGGATAAGTATTTTTTACACAATTCAATCTGCAAATGTTAGATAAAGAGGCTTAATTTCCATGGCATGTGTGACTCATTTTTTGACTCATTTAATGTGTTTTCTTTGCTTAAAGGGATACTTCCACCAAAAAGGAAAATTCTGCAATAATTTACTCTTCCCCATGTTTTCCTAAACCTGTTTGAGTTTGATCTATCTGTTAAATACAAAAGAAGATATTTTGAAGAATGCCATCGACTAGTTTTTTTTTTTAATTTATTTCTACTATGGAAGTCAGTGTTCCACAAGAACCAATGAGTAGGTTCAGATTCATGTTTGAGCTTCAGCAAGAACCAATAAGGTTCATTCTCATGTTACGCAGCACGTTTGAACTTCCGCAAGAACCAATGAGGTTTGTTCTCGCTTGTCAAGCAGGTTCGGTGAAACACCAATTTTCGTGTTTGACAAGGTTTCTTGTCAAACACCAATGCTCTACTGATTGAGCTAGTGTTATGAATATGAGCTCTGCACTCCCCTTCCTGGCCACCATAGGGAGCTCACACATATACTGACAGCACACTTACACACTACATTTCCCAGAAACCCACACACTGGACTGATTGCACACACCAGCTGGACTCCATTATGACTGTTTTTCACACCAGCTGTATACTATCACCTGCACTATAAAAGACTGCTTTGTCACACATTGCGAAGTCTTGATTAGCCACGGTTATTACTCTGAGTGTTATTATTCCTGTCTGTTTATCCTGTTACCAATTCTGCCGGTTTGCCTGTGTTTGATCCTGTTCTGCCTGCCCCGACCTGTGCCTGAAATATTGCTTGTGATTGATATCTGCCTGTCTTGACAACTCGCCTGGATTATTATACCTGAAACTGTCTGCCTGCCTTTCTGACCCCTGCTTGGATTATCAATCACGTATGCTCTCTGTTTGCCCTGACCTTGTGCCCGTACGACCACTCTTAATAAAGACTAGCACTTGGATCCCTGCCTGTGAGTCACCTGTTACAGCTACAGGAAAGCTAAACCACTCAATTCAGATGGATTTCTCTTTATGAACTTTTATAGCTGTCTTTTTGAGGGACAGAATGATCTCAGATTTCATCAAAAGCTCTTCATGTGTTTTCCAAAGATGAACAACAGTCTTAAGGATTTGGAAGGACATGAGGGTGAGTAATTCTTAACAGAATTTTTGGGTGAACTAACCCTTTAATGGATAGTCTTCTCTAGGCATTAAAGAACTCTCTTTAGTTTGCACTATGTAAGTCCATGAAGCATACAAATGAATTGTTCCAGCCCTGCCCTCCATCTGGATGTTGTTTTTACAGTAAGTCATGCTCTTGGTGAGACAATAAACCGATTCATTAACACCATTGTTTGCTCAGTGTGTCTGACTGACAGCAGAAGAGAGTTCCTGTTCTCTCTTTCATTCCTTCACATCTCATGCCCCACTCGTTTAACCCTCCTCCAAGAGCTGCTTCAGCCTGGCAAGACTCTCACCTCTCTACAGCGTGAGAGTTAGACAGCGAGGTCGAGCAAACAGCTTGGGTCAAAATAACAAGCATGTTTCCTTGTGATGCGTTGTTCACCCTCAATTTCACACCTTCTCTCTTTCTTTCCTTCACGAGCAGCTCAGTTGAATGGTTGTCAAGGCTGTAAGGTGGAGGACTGTGGGTAATTATACTGAAAAAGCTGGACAACCTGAGAAAGTGAGTAAGGGATAAAAAGGCACAGGTGAAATTGCATACTTCCCTACTATGTAGAGTGTGAAAAAAACTGTATGTGAAAAGAATTCACAGTATTCATAAAAAAGTAGGCAAAAAGTATGTCTATTGCAATGCTATCAACACCAATATGAATCTGCACATCGGAAAAAGTGTGTTAGGTGGTGATTTTTAACCGTCACATAAACAAACACTTTGCCATGAGACTTTGCCAAGTCATATTTTTATTAAGTCATACTAAGTTAAATTAATTACCATGACTGCTTGATATCACAGGAGAATTATGCAGTGTTAAGTTAAAAAGCATTCCAATTAATTGCTTGGCTTGCGCTTTGAGAAGAGTGTGGGATGAGTGAAAATGTGGTGTCCTAAAGCAACGTCTAAGATACGACACATACAGATCTTTATTCTCATGCCTTTTTCCATCTTTCTCTCATTCTGCTTCATGCCTCTCATATCTGTATCGCTCCTCCATTATTTCTTGCTTTCTCGGAAAGCCTGAGGAAAACAACATCCAAGCAGTCTTCAAAACCACTAATGAGAGAACAAGCAAAGCTCAGGGCTTAGAGAAATAGACACCTGCTCTCCATCATTTTGGTGCTTCTGTCTTTGATTCTGCATGCGAAGCACTCTGATTTCTGTTGGGGATTTCACACATGTTTTTTGAATGTCAAATCCCTACAGAACTACAAAGTGAAATGTCTATTCAGATACCATTAAATAAAGATGCAGGACCACTTAAGGGCCTCTTCAAGGCTCAGGTAAGATGCATTCAAATAGCCAAAGTGACTACACTGTAAAATACACCCTACAAAAGAAAAGTATTTAGCTAAATTGCACAGCTTCTTAAAACTATTGACCACTTGAAGAATTTGTATCATGAGGAATTGCTTTTTTCTCTTGAACTCTTGAGATAAAAGGGTTTATTGTACTGTGAAGATGTACTGTAACTTCTAGAACTCAAAAAGAGATAAAACCAAGCTGCAGCAATGACTTGTTCAGCACTTCTGCAGCTTTATCCAGTTAGACAAAAGAATATTTCAACATTTCTATACATAAGAAGACTTATTTAACAGGTCAAAGACATGATGCCATCATTTTCCCTATTATTTATTCACAAATACATAAAACATCAGATAAAAAAATGCACCTAATCTATGATGATCATGTTATTATTATTTATTTTTATTTTTTTACTTAAAAGGGATCATGAACTGCATTGCTTTATAATGTGCACTTATAATCTGAGTATGATTTTAATATTACAAAATTTAGAAATAAAAGGCATTCTTCCCATCATTAGACTACTGATTTGAATGCTCTGTTTGAAGGACTGTGTCTGCTGTGAGACCTCTGTGAGATCTCCACCCACTGTTGTGATTGGCTAACATCTTTCCATATGAAATAAGTATTGCATGTGGGACTCTCTCGAAAACTTTTAGCACATTTTTACTATTACAGCTGTCAAGGTTAACTAATCATGAAAAGTGTTGATTATAGCATTATATTTAGATTATGGCATGAAAGTTTGGAGTGATACGTTTTGTAGCTGATCACAGACATGTTCAGCGCATGAATGCAGCAATCTCATTATTGCAACAAGATGTATGTACACTTACGAATGCTTTCATCATAACTAATGATAATGCAAACATGACTGTAAATAAGATAATTGTTTATTTATACCAGGAGTTTTGGCAAAAGTCCATAACTCAATTGTTTGAATGACAGCTCCAGCAATTGTAAATGGAGCATTCTTTGGCCACTTTCTATGTATAATTTAATCACAATTTAAATAACAGATTAGGTTCATTCTACCAAGAGAAATATTGTGAAGACCATTTAGTCCCTGGTTTGATTCGCTGACACAGAAAAAGAGAATCTCACGTATATCAATCTTTACATATCAGAAATCAATGGTCACAGATCAGCCATTAGAATGAACACTTATGTTCAGTTAGTTTAGTTTGTATTCATTATCCGCATGTTGTTTTGTTTGAGTTTCCCACCACTCGTCAGTTTCCATGGACACTAATCTTCATCACAGATGTTTATCATTTAGTTCAACATGTCTATTTAAGTTTCTCACTGTCACAGAATCACCAAGTTCCGTCCTCACCCAGATCACCACGGCCAGAATCTAATCATGACCAGGTGTCATCCATCACCTCATCACAAAGAGCTCTTGAAAAGGACTCACATGGGGGCACACACACACACACACGCATGCTGTCTGGTCTTGTCTACAGTCCATTTTCCTGAAGTTTACTTACCTCATTGATTCTGCAGTCATCCCAGTTCCCAATCACTAGTCTCCAGTTCCTTCTCCAGTCCTCAGATGTTTGATCTACAACAGATAAAGGAAAGGCTATTAATCCCATTCAGTGCCTGTAAAAAATGTGTGGGTATGGTAACTCACCTCTATATGTTTCTCTTACTGCCTTGCAATCCATTTGACTACTCTCTGCTATATCCAATTTTATAAAGAAATATTTTAATATTTGAGGAGGACATCCAGGAGATCTTTTTACAAGGGTATATTAGACCATCGACATTCAAGCTTCTTCTTTGTGGCCAAGAAGATTGGAGACTTGTGGCCTTGCATTGATTATCGAGCCCACAACAGAATTGCAGTGATGTTCTGGTACCCGCTTCCTCTCATCCCAGTGGCTTTGGAACACCTCAAAGGAGCCAAGATCTTTAACAAGCTGGATCTCTGCAGTGTGTACAACCTCATCTGGATATGAGAGGGGGATAAATGGAAAATGACCTTTGTGACTCCTATTGGCCACTTTGAGTATTGTATTTCCTAGTTTACATCGATGACATACTGATCTATTCCCAGGGCAAGGCTGAACATCGGCAACATGTTGCAGATGTCCTCCAGAGATTAACGTGAGTTCAATCTATTCCTCAAGGCTGAGAAATCCAACTTCTACCAGTCAGGGATCCAGTTCAACGAGAAGTGCATCTCTATGGACGGGAAGACAGGAAGATGGAAGCTTCACAACTGGTCCAATCCTAAATCTGTTAAATTCACGAATTGTAGCTTCGTCCGTAACTACAGTTCCATAACTGGCCTTAGAAGAGTTCCAGCATGGCTTGAGGGAGCTCAACATCCCTTCACAGTGTGGACAGATCACAAGCACCTTCAGTACCTCCGTAATGCCAGACCCTTGTCCAGCATGCTAATCAGATCCACTGATTCCACCTACCTAATTGGACACAAGGTATGGGTTTCGACTAGGAACATCAGGTTGTGTCTCCCATGCAAGAAGCTGAATCCCAGGTACATTGGTCCCTTTGAGACCTTTAAGGATATCAATCAAGTATGCTTTCAACTACCACTTCAGAACAGCAAGGCATTCACCCTGTATTCAATGTATCTCAACTCAAACCCTACCACTCAGCAGCTCCCCTTTCCACCAGTGGAAGAAGATGGAGAAGTGTTCAGAGATCTTAGACTCCTGGCACATAGCTGGCAAACGTAAACATATCTGGTGGGAGGGCTATGATCCTGAGGAAAATTCCTGAATCCCAAGAGGGGTCATAGTGGAGCTTGGTCGATTCCACTAGACACAACCAAGGAAACCTGCACCCTGCAGCAAAGGGGGTCGGCGTCAGGGTCACTGGACCTCTGAAGCGATCTGTGGAGAGGGATCTGCTGGCTCTGCCCTCACCCTTTCGCTCCAGCAGCAGCCATATCACCCTGTAGCCTAAGACTGGTTGCCCACTGAAGCTAAGCAGGGTTGAGCCTGGTTAGTACCTGGATGGGAGACCTCCTGGGAAAAACTAGGTTGCTGCTGGAAGTGGTGTTAGGAGGCCAGCAGGGGGTGCTCACCCTGCGGTCTGTGTGGGTCCTACCGCCCCAGTATAGTGATGGGGACACTGTACTGCAACAAGCACCGTCCTTCGGATGAGACGTTAAACCGAGGTCCCAACTCTCTGTGGTCGTTAAAAATCCCAGGATGTCCTTCGCAAGAGTAGGGGTTTAACCCCGGCATCCTGGCCAAATTTGCCCATTGGCCTTGGTCCATCATGGCCTACTAATCCCCCCCATACTCTAATTGGCTTCATCACGCTGTCTCCTCTCCACCAGTAAGCTGGTGTGTGGTGAGCGTTCTGGTGCAATATGGCTGCCGTCGCATCATCCAGGTGGATGCTACACATTGGTGGTGGTTGAGGAGATTCCCCCGTACTATGTAAAGCGTTTTGAGCTCTGGAAAAGCGCTATATAAATGTAACATTTCTTTCTTCTTCTTCTTCTTCAATTATCATCACCAGAAATCATCACCACTGGTCTCGTCTATAGCTTAGACTGCTCTTGCTTGCTTATTACCTACCTGAAATTGACTTACCTCGTTGATTCTCCAGTTCCTTCTCCTCCAGTCCTCCAATGTTTTTTTCAAATCCCCTCCAGGGATTTTTAATGACCACAGAGAGTCAGGACCTCGGTTTATCGTCTCATCCGAAAGACGGTTGGACAGACTGGTAAGTTTTCCAAAAAATTCAAATATTTATTTACAAAACTGGAAATACACATTGTTTCATTCTTTAATCTTCTAAATGTGAGAAAACATAAAGATTACATACAAATTAACTTCGTGATTTTCTGTAAAGCTGTTTTGAAACAATGTGTATTAAATGAATTGGTTACACTTTACAATGAGATTTATTTGTTAACTTAACTACATTAGTTAACATGAACTAACAATGAAAAATATTTAGCATTAATTAATCTGAGGTAGTGTCAATTTCAAAATGTACTACTCCATTACTAAAATCAAATTTGTGTTAATATTATTTAATGGACCTTAGCTAACATGAACTAACAATGACCAGTTGAAATTGTATTGCTCATCGTTAGTTAATATTTTTAAGTCATCAGGGACCTTGTTGTAAAGTGTTACCAAAACATTTTAATTGACTTGAGTACAGTGTTCCTTTTGTGGTGATAAACAATTAAAACATCAAACTTCATTATAACAGCTTCAATAAAAGTCTCTTCCAGAAAAGCTTTTCATAGTTAGTTCAACTTAGTATGTGCTATAAAAAACGCTATGGAACATGTATTAGACCAAAATGACCATTGGATTAAGTCAAACTGTTTACCATATCTGAAACAATAAATAGCTGTCAGACAGCATGATAGGTATGGATTCTGAGTGTGTTCCAGTGTATACATTGAATATAACCTATGGTATAGACTGCATGTGTGTGTGTGAGACACAGAGAGTGTGTGTGTGTGTTTATTGATTGCTTGGCCCAAGGGTGTATGGATAAAGGGTCTGGTCCATAATGAAAATGACTGGAATGGAATGAGTCACACAGTAAATAGTGCGAAGCTGATACATGACTCCCAGCCACTAATGGCACTGACATAAATCCATTGCCAAAGTTACCTATAGCTTATGCTCTGAAAGCACCTCACATTCAGCCTTTGCCTGTCCCAGAAATCCCAAGACATTTAGTGTGCATCGCATTATTTTAACTCGGAGGAAGTCCTTTCTTTCATTTGATTTTCATTATGCAGTAATGATATCATAGTTTTCCCATTAGATTTTTAATATAAAATGGCTGTGATAACAGAAATTTTAATTTTGAAGAAAGGAGAAAAGAATACATTTGCGAATTGTCTGTACCAAAAAAAGATTTTCTTTAATTATGATAAGTCCTCTTTTTATCCATTCATTGGTTCTTTTATGAATTCATTTTTATTCACATGGAATGTTACAAAGTAATTGTGTGTGAATTATTATAACTTATCTTTATTGTTGTTCTTGAAAGCATAACTGTTCATTATTAAATCATTATTTTGTTACAACTGAATTCAATAGAGTGATAATATAGGCCTACAAATCTTCGTCTATAACATTTTAAAAACATTACTGTAAACTTATTTTACACGGCTGCCATATGGCAACATTCATAGTTCCTAAATGTACTGTAAAACTGACAAAGTTGATCCACATAGGTAGGTAGGTATGTCGGTGGAAGGAAGGAATTATTGCAATTATTTGCCTTTTAATTAAAAGCAAGCAGGTGAAATACCAGCTCACCATACATTTTCTTCATAAACTGAAGCATTGAGAAATATTGCATCTGCTAAATATAACACATTAGTTTGATATTGGAAATGCGACATGCTATCTGATTTGCTTTATACACACATATGTTCTGCTAAAAGTGTCACTTTTTTACACAAATTGACAAAAGGTATTCTAAATCTTAATTTCCACTTTATCAAAGGCAAAATTATCTCCAGGAGCCAGACATACACACCTATGGTTGGGAATCACTGCATGTCATAGGTTTCCATGGTAATTCAGCACCTTCTGTGCTTTTCAAACCTTGACATACAGCTTAAAAGATGCCATCAAAACCAACTGACACTGATGTCTGCAAACAAAGAAAGAGGGAAGAAAAGACCATATAGGGGTAAAAATGTTAGCAAAACTTACAGAATTTGTTTTCTTATCATAGCAGTGTGTCATAAGGGATTGAGCAATATGCATTGAATGGAAGCAATTACTTAGCCAAATGTGTCTATTTTGTTGGAGACAATGCAGCACAAATCATGCTGGTAGATGAATGTGTCTCAAACCACTGGAATAGAAATATTTATGTTATGAGAGAGAGCTCTGTTTCTCAAATACAACTTCAGAATGAGAATTTCAGCATTCTTACTGGGAAATTAAATACTAAGCAGTGATTGGTTATCAACTGGTTTTCAAGGCCTTCCATGTACAAATAATGATTTGTTTGGGATGTTTAAAGATAAAGTGTGTCTTATAGGTAAACAATGACAGCCCTACTCCAAACTCTCGCTATTGGTTGAGACAATGCAGTGTTGGGCTGATAGGGATGTTCAAACAAACATCAGCTTCATCGGTGCATTCGACTTCATGCGGCGCTGTGTAGGCCGATAGAGAGTTGACGTTTGCAGTTAGGGTGGAATTAAAAGCAGAGCCTTCAAGACAGACACTTTCTGCTTCCTTTTAGTTGTGTTCTTTATCACGGATAAAGTGGATTACCTGCAATATTTGTCAAATACACCAAATTTTTCATGAAGCAACAGAAACTCTTTTTAGGACTAAAGTTCAACATAAGCATGTACTATGTAAATACCAAATACATAAGGTGGGTCTGTATATATTTTTTCTGTATTTTTGCTGAATATGACACAATATAACATCATGGTTAAATGAAAAAGGATTTTATCTTTATACATTAGCGGAATTGAAGGTGTCAAGTCACATTTACTTATATAGCGCTTTTTAAAATACAGATTGTTTCAAAGTAGCTTTACAGTGGTCACATGAAAACATTATAAACAAAGTTTGTTTGGCTGAACGGCAGCCTTAAAAGAGCAGGCGAATTAATACAATTGATGAATATTAAGTGTTAAGTTTTGATTTATTGATTGATTTGATTGATTGATAGTTGATTATTATATTGATAACAATTCAAGTCCAATATTAAGTCCAATTTGGTCCGATTGGAGATGGGTTCATGATTGTCACAGGGGAGGGTTTAGTAGAGTCACGGTCTCCGCAGACACTTCAGGGCAGTGCTGTGCTCATGTCCAGGTCCTTCATCTGATCTGGATACGGCCCGGATCCGGCTGACCATGGTAACCTCGGAATAAACAGAGAATAATATCTGCGTAGATGCCATTCTTCAGAAGAAACACGAAACGCACACGTCATTGTTGTCAACAGTGAATCCAGCCAATTGTGGAACAGCTGTGTCATCAACAGAGCTGTTCTCACTGTTCTGGAGAAACTGCACCGGTTGAGTCAGCCATCTGCTTTCGAATGGCTCTCACTGTACTTTGATACCATACGTCACAGTGATGTGGCATCAGTGCTATCTCAAGTGAGACAAAAAATTCTACAAAGTATGCACTTCTTCAAGTCAACGACCAGTTGACAAACACGCCACATAAAGACAAACACATCAGTAAGTAATTAAGGGAGAGACATTATCATAGAGAGCATTTGATTGGGCAGAAATCTGTGTTGTGCAGGATGACCTCAACTTTAACCATCATGGGCTAAAATCCACAAATTTTCCACAAACCAATTTTGATTTCATGGGTTGTTTAAAGACAGAAATATATTCATTGCTGCTGAAATCTGTGCATGACTGTAAAGCCTTAATCAATGTGTCTGTCATTTATAATTTAAACATCCATTCGGTGATTTTCTTTAGTAAACTTGTTTATATTTTGGACTGATCGCAAACTCCGCCCCTACCATCTCTTTTAGCTGCTGATATTTTAATCTGACTCAAACAATATCTTGTGTATGACAGATAAATAAATTACACTTTTCGCTGATCTAATGTATCATTCAGGAGCTCAAGGGAGAAATGTGAAGGGAAGCAACTGTCAAATGAAGGGAATATTGACGAGAGAACAAAAATCAAATTTTGCTCTAGTCTTTGTTGATTTTATGATTAAACAATGACTAGCATCTCACTTGTACCTCATCGCCCCCTTTTTTCCTCCCCTCCTTCTGTTTTTCTGCTTCATTCTCATCAGATTGATCATCATTTATATGAAGTTGGCTGGCTAACTGGATGTCACATTGTTGCTGTGGCAATACAGCGTGTCCAATCAAATCAGCTTGTATCATCAGGACATTGCACACAGCAGGATAAATAACACAAACGATTCCAAAAATAACATCTGAAGTCATAGTAAAAAAAAAAAAAACAGTCATCTTTTCATGGGCGCTTAGAAAAATTAAAGCGCACCATAACTAGCAGAATCAAATCTATATGCCACATCAACCCCACACTAGTTGTAGTAATATAAACAAAAGTATGAGAACTTAAAAACCGGGAAGCACAGACCACAAGAAAGAAAACCAAGGACATAAACAGAACATCCTTGACATGACAATGAGCACAGGAAACTCAAGGGCTCATAAATACAAGCTACACAGGTGTAAACAATCAGGCAATAACAGGGGCTACAAACTGGCACTGGAAACTCAGACAAAAACTAAAATATAAAAGTCCAAGCACAAGACAAAACCAGGAATCTGACAATTTTCCTGGTGAGAAGTGTGCACTTTAACAGACTTAAAAAAATAGTAAAAATAATAGCAAAAAAACAAATTGTAGGCGTATTGTTACAAAAAAGTAAAACGGAGAACTATAAGTAAAACATGCAATTGCATCTTAATTGCAATTAAGTTAAATTATATCATAATTTATATGTAAATTAAAAGTTTTTTTACCCATTTCAGTAGGACATTGTCACAGTTGGGCTAGATGTTGTTAGTGTTCTCATTATTAGTTCAGTTTTCCTCTGTCCTGATTCTATGGGGATTGATTGAGTTCTGTTCAGGTGTGTCTTGTTAAATAGTATTGTTTGTTCATCAGATGCTGTGTATTTATGCCCCTTATGTTTAGTCTAGTCTATTTGACTATCAATGTCACGTTATACGCGGTTGTCCTGTTCCTGCTTTGTTTTGAGTGTTTGGTAACCTTGGTTTGAAATAAAGTAACGCTGCACTTAGATCCTGCTTCGGCTTGTGTTCGACGGTGGGTGTGAAAGACATCTGAATCAATTACAGTAATACCTCGGTTTATGAGTTTAATTCGTTCCGCGAGCTCGTAAACCAAAATGCTCTTACACCAAAACAAATTTTCCCAATAGAATGCACTAAAAATCAATTAATTCACTCCACATGACCACAAATGCCCATTTTAAATATTTTGGTTTGGTTTTACCCTATTAATTGCATTTGAAATTGTAACCATTAAGATCTCATATAAATTTGACAAACTCTAAAAATACTTGACAATTTACTGTAATGCACTTCAGGTTGAGCAGAATGGAGGAGAGAGAGGAGGAAGGAGGGGGAGCGGGGAAAGCAAGGATGAGAGCAAATGAGTGAATTTACTATAATAGTGCAGAAAACAAATGAAGAGATAATCCATGGGAGCCGCGAAAGAACGAACCCGCGGGAGCCGCGAACGAACAAATTTGCGGGAACGAATACTCCGCGCGTCTTGTTTCATTGCCATTAGTTTGATTTGCCCCAGCTGCTTTCCCTCGTTACCTTCCTTTTGTGCTCCCTTCATAATCTCCTCGTGTTTGCAGCTGCTTCATTGTCTTCTGTCGTATATGTCTTGTCGAGTCCAAGTTTTAGTCTAGTCGAGTCCTCGTTGAATCCTAGTCGCATTCTAGTGAATCCTAGTCTAGTTCTTGTCTGAGGTGGTTTTGTTTGAGTCTTGTTTTTATTTTCATTTCTGTCAATAAATTATCTTCACCCTTGCAATTGGGTCCTCGCATCCTTCCCGAACCCTGACAGGATCATCAACTTCCTGACAGACAGGCAGCAGTAGTTAGTAAGTTAAAATTCTCATCCAGCAGTGTATGTTCTCCACACCGCTCTTTTTCCTCTACACCAACAGCAAAAGACCCCTGTCTGGATCTAATTAGTACAATTCTACAAAAACTATTTAATTATAATCAAGTTCTGTTTGTTTAAAATTGTTTTATGACTAGTATCTTTTAGCCTTAACCACATTCCAAGATTGTTTTTGAATCAGAATTAATTGTTTGGTGTAACTTAGCTACAGCTTTCGAACAGGAGACAGATAGTTAGCAGACATCAATGCACAAGCCATTATGCTGATCTATAGATAGGGAAGATGCGGAAAATCTATGAGCTTGAGGAAATGTGTGTCTGTGTGATGAACTACAGTATTTTGTGTGTGTGTGTTGCTCTCCTTGGATTACAAAAATGGGGAAGTAAGGGCTGATGCAAATATTATAGAATATTGGAGGAAAGTAGGCCTATATAGAATATAAGGGAAAAAAGTTTACGTGATTTAAAATATTGGAGCTTAACAAGACGCTGCTGCTGAAGCCCTATTGTTTTAATTTACACAGTATGAAGACAAAAACATCAAACAAATTATGAACAGCAATTGGGAGTTAATTGTCTATGACTGTTAAAAACCCATAAACTCTAAGGGAGATATTTTTCTCCCCTCAGCTATTGCTGTTAGATCCAACTGTAAGTTTTTGTTCCCGCTATCGTAGCATTTTATAGATGTATGCACCTGTTGTAGTCATACTGTATAACAGATGAACAGATTTCACCCTCACTGATGTAAAATTATGAAATGTAAATAGCAACTGAGCTTGCTGAACAAAATGTGTAATAAGGAAGAGACCATCTGTTGGAAAAAGTGACAAAACTCTTTTTATGTGGTATTTACCAGGGTAAATAGAAAATAAGTAAATTAAGGCAGTCTTGTTGGTGTATTTGTTTTGTGTGAGTTCACTGGCACTGTATTTTGTAACGTGATTTTGAAGCTTTGGGTATTGTAGCCAATCACAGGGATTTCTGTGAAAAATACTGACCACTCAGAGGTGTTTAAGTTACCGATAGTGAGAATGTTCTCAGTATCTCAAAACACTGATTAGTTTACAAAGTTCCGCACCCTCACAAGTCCTGATATTATAAGAAACAAAGCAGAAATATGATGTAAATCAAATATTCTTTGTGCAGATTTGACATATTCATTGATTCATTGAGTTTTCACTCTCAATGAGTTTCCGCTGAAATGACTGACAGCTTCAGTGATTAGGAAGCGCTCTTTACTCGCTGTCTAATTTCATTTCATTTGCAGTTTGAAGAATTGTTTTTGTTTTACATGAGACTTTGTGACATACATTTTCCTACATAAGTACAATAAAATTACAAAAATAGATTTTTTAAATATTCAAATAGTGTTTGCTGGTTACTATTCTGCAAGCTATAATGGTAATTGTATGTCTTTTTAGATTTTAAAATAGAAGTTCTTGTTAATAAAAGAGGGACTGCCACGTATGTGAGTGAGTAAGAACGGATGGCATCATCAGAGTTTGCCATACTTTGCCATCACTACTATTTGATGAGTTTATTCAAAATATATGAGATGAAAATAACAGGCTGATGCTAGAATTATTTTCTTATTTGGTGGGGTTGAATGACCTTACATTCATCCTTCCCACCCCTCTCCTCACTGCCTGTTAAAAAAACCGCAATACTTTATTATATTTATTGAAAATCGCTTTTCTTAACCAGCTAGGTCTATGCTAACCTAACCAGTTTGCGCAATATGCTAATCTAGAATGCTAAAGGTGTAACGCTAACTATAGCATCCAACAATATTGTTCTATGTCATTATCATTACAGTTGTGAGTGTGTTTCTTTTTACTTAATGTTTGTAGCTATCATCGTAGTTTTCCCTTGTTGCAAACTGGCCTTAAGCTGTTAGTTACTAACAGAAAAGCAACATCAGCCATTTTTAGCTGTGTTCATATAATGTTACATGTAATGTGCATTTTCATGACTAAGACTAAAAACACTGTAAAGAGTGACTTATTTCATTTATATTGACTGTCTTTGCAGTTTTGCTTTGCAGAAGATGCTGCTCATCTTCATGAAGTTATTTAACAGACATAGATGATGTTGTATGATATTAATGAGACAGATGTATGAATAATGAAGAATTGCGTGTAGTAGTTGTTGCGGTTATGCCCTGATTCTGTCTGATCCCTACTCTTGAACTCTGAGCAAGAGAGCTTTGCTGGGATATTAACCACTCAGGAACATGATGAGGTTATCCCTCTGGACAGAGCCCTCAGGGCCAATCACCTGATTGGTTCTGACAGCCCCCTGGCCCACTGGGAAAGGACTCGTGTCCTCCGGTCCTGAAACAAGAGCTATGAAGTCTGAAGATGATGAAGAGTTTGCATTTTGACCTTGACTGAACTTGTCAGATGAATGATTTCTGAACGTTTAAACGAGATTTAAAGCTGTTTGAATTATTATTCTACCCCCCCCCCCCGCCTAATTTTCTAAAACAGAGTTTTGTGATAAAACTTTAAAACATACATTTCTAAATCTAAACACTGTACGTTTTTTTTATAGTGAAATGAATAAATAAATAAAAAGAAATTAAAGGAAACTATTAAAGTTAAACCTTTATAGTGTAAGTTAATAAAGTTTTAGTATGTCACATGCAAAACGTTGTATTAGCTTAAAATGTTTCTTTTTAGAACAAACTAAACTAATAAAACATTTTATCTTCACAACATTTTATCTTCAAGGTGGCTGAGGGTTTATAGATATGACTTGTGGTCTCCTCTGTGATGTTTTGCAGATGTTGCTTCATTTTAAAGGTGGAAAGATATAACATCTCCTATCTATTTTATTTTTCAGACCTTGTAGGGTACAGTTTTAAAAGGCAATTTGAGGAATGTCGTGTTTCTCTGCGAGACGTCTTTAGTGCCTCCCATTTACATGTGTGATGTTGCAACTGCATTTTCAGAGCTGTGATTCAATTCAAACCTTGATTGAGGGAGATTTCCTTATAAATCTTTCTGATTGTTTTTTTAAATAAACAGTGGAAACAAGGGAACTGTACAGTTTACTTACATTGTTGATCAATTTAATTCATATTTGTTGAATGAAAAATAACTTTTAGCAACCCCAAACTTCTGAACAGTATTTACAGTGGTGTAAAAATGTTTGCCCCCTTCCTGAGTTCTTTTTTTTTTTTTGCATGTTTGTCACACATAAATGTTTCAGATCATCAAACAAGTGAAAATATTAGACAAAGATAACACAAGAAAACACAAAATGCAGTTTTAAGTATTAAGGGAAAACATCCAAACTTACATGTGTGAAGAAGTGCTTGCCCCCTAAATCTAATAACTGGTTGGGCCACCTTTAGCAGCAACAACTGCATTTGTGTTAACTATGAGCAATGAGTCTTTTGGCCGACTCATCTTTGTGGAATTGTTATAATTCAGCCCCATTGAAGGGTTTTCAAGCATGAACTGCCTTTTTAAGGTCATGCCACAGCATATTAATAGGATTCAGGTCTCTAAATTGCAAGCTCTTTATTTTGTTTTTCTTCAGCCATTCAGAGGTGGACTTGTTGGTATGTTCTGGATCACTCTCCTGCTGCAGAATCCAAGTTTGCTTCAGCTTGAGGTCACAAACAGATGGTCGGACATTCTCCTTCAAGGTTTTTGGCAGACAGCAGAATTCATGGTTCCATTTACCACAGAAAGTCTTAAAGGTCCTGAAGCAGCAAAACAGCTCCAGACCATCACACTACCACCACCATATTTTACTGTTGGTATGATGTTCTTTTTATGAAATGTAGTGTTACTTTTACACCAGATGTAATGGGACACACACCTTCCAAAAAGTTCAACTTTTGCCTCGTCCGACCATAGAGTATTTTCAAAAAAGACGATCATCAAGATGTTTTCTGGCAAAAATTAGATGAACACTGACCTTAACTGAGACAAGTGAGGGTTGCAGTTCTTTGGATGTTGTTGTGGGTCTTTTGTGACCTCTTGGATGAATCGTCGCCGCATTCTTGCCGTAAATTTGGGCGGCTGGCCACTCTGAGGATGTTCACCACTAATCCATGTTTTTGCCACTTGTGGATAATGGCTCTCACTGTGGTTTGCTGGAGTTCCAAAACTTTAAGGCCCCGTCCACACGGAGACACGGATCACTGCATCCGCATACATTTCTTATCGGATTGGCGTTTCGTCCACACGGATCCGGCGATTTGGGAGACTGAATCCGCTCACTTTTTATACCGGGTCCTAAAGTGGATAGATCTGAATCCGACACCCTTGCGGACTCGTGTGGACGGCCAATCCGTATATTTTTTGTTTACCGATGATGTCATCACATCACGTGTCGGCTGCGTCACAGTAACAGCAACAGTGTTGCCAGATTGGACTGAAGATTCCAGCGCAGCTACAGCTTAAAACCCTCCAATTTAAAAAAATACCAGCCCAAAGTGCGTACTCTTATAAATAATGAAAAATGTTGAGCGATTTTATGCATCAAAAACCATCCCAAATTTTATCAACCAGCTAAAAGGCATGTTTCCCGGTCAGACGTGACAAAAGGGTAAATAGCAATCTGGCAACACAGAACAGCAACAACACTGCGCATGCTCAAAGTCTTCTTCTCTGTGTATAGTGTATTATCTGTGGCACAATTACAGCGCCCCATACTGGTCTGGCATATAAACTACACCGGATTCAGTCGGTTTCAGTGGTATCGTGTGGACGCAGATTTTTTTTTTTGAACGAGGAAAAAAAAGATCGGATAAGGAACGCGCCGGCATCGTGTGGACATGGCCTAAAAATTGTGTTATAACCTTTTCCAGATTAATAGATCAGTTACTTTCTCGTTTGTTCTTGAATTTCTCAAGCAAGCTCTTTTTCACACCACTGTATGTCCTAGAACCCCCCCCCCCACACACACACACACACACACACATTCAATAACACACAGATTTTTGTCCAATAAAATGCTCTCTAAAATGAGAATGTCCGTTCCACTACAACTTATAAAGTGACGAAAATTATGACATCAAGCGTCTTACAGAATCTCTAGATCAAAACACAAATGAAGAAGAAACAGAAACATTAAACAGCATATAAATCAAAACTGTCTAATGCTACAGTATCAAATGTCGACCCAGGACGAGCTTTATGCCTGAGACTTTTGAGGCATTGATGGACTCCATCTCTGTTTTAATAATCGTTCTGAATCTTATTTGAATGAAGTCTTAGACAAAAACCCATTTTTTGCTCAAAATGTTGCTTTTTTTTTTTTACTTTCCGACATTCAAGTGTTGATAAAATGGAATGTATGCGTCACGGGTAAGATAGCGAGGACTCATATGCACTCACCTAAAGGATTATTAGGAACACCATACTAATACTGTGTTTGACCCCCTTTCACCTTTTTAAGAATTAAGAACTACCTTAATTATACGTGGCATTGATTCAACAATGTGCTGAAAGTATTCTTTAGAAATGTTGGCTCATTTTGATAGCATCTTGCAGTTGATGGAGATTTGTGGGATGCACATCCAGGGCACAAAGCTCCCGTTCCACCACATCCCAAAGATGCTCCTAGATAGAGAAACTAGACTAGAGAAACTAAACAGGATAGACAAGATGGAAATCAGCATAGAGTGACACAAAACAGAGACAACGATATGACACAGGAGAGCAAACACAAAGGGATTAAATAGACAAAGGAGGAAGGATAATTGAAGGAGAACAGCTGGAAAAAAATCAAAGATAATAAGGGAACAAGATGGGTGGGGTTACACCATGACAAGACACGAACACGCAGCCAATGCAAACGCGCATCACCGCGTGTTCATAAGAAACATGACGAGACAGCACGCAGCTAGTGCGTGTGACACAAAACACATGAAAGCACACAGACAAGAGAGCACATGTGATTCGAGACACTCGAAGCTACGCGCTCCCGCATAGACACGACGATGGTGCAGTGTCAGAGCTCTGTCACCAAAAAACTAGAAACAAGACTGAAGTGACAGAACCCTGACAGTATGAAGCTAGAATAAAACAGTTTTTTTTTTTTTTTTAAAGCAGAGCGTCTGATCTTTCGTTTGATATATTGCATGTTCAGATATTCATGCAGCAAAATATTCTGGGGGCAAATAATAATCAAAATAATAAAAAATGCTGGTGGTGTCTGACAACTTTTTTTTTTAATTGCTGGTGGGGACAGACTTAATTACAACTTTTCTGTCATGAAGTGTGACAGCTGAATTTCCGTGGGCTACTTGTGTAAGCTATTTATCCTGTTTATTTCATTTTTTCTGTATCTGCCACAGTCAGTACTTTATCTGGAGCATTTAAGAGCCCTCACTCCATTAACTTTAATTGGGGCTTCATGGCTAAATGAGCCAAAAAGGTCTGAACAGATAGTAAAGAGAAGTCATCTATGTTAGAGCCACCTGCTAAAGAAGGATACGGCTCTTGATTTCCTTAGGAGTTCCAGAATAGCATACTGCAATACAAGTATTTTTATGTGTGCAATATGTAATTTCTCTGTAACCTTAAAACCTAGATAGCTGTACAATTAATATTACATTTATTCAACCAGCATCCTGCTGTGCTTAAAAAAATTAATTGAAACACCATTTAAAATGAACTAGTGAAAAAAACAATTGTGATCAGGACAAAATATCTACAAATGTACCTTATACATGAAGCAACCCCATGTGAAAAGAATCATACTTTCATATTACGGAAATAATATATTTCAAAAGAATATATTGATGTGCATATTTTTTTCAGACACTTAATTGCACATTACTTGCAATTAAATTAAAATGTATAAATTGATAATATATTCAGTTAGCTGAACTTTGGAGTATTTTTTGACTCACTTAAGTAAGATGTAAGAATTTTCATAGTTGCTTCTATTGTCATTGAAATATGGTTAGTGTACTGCCAAATGCTGAAAAGCATTTATGGTAAACTAAAAAATACTTTAATGTCACTCACTCAGACAGCACTGCTTTCAGTTACATCCGAATCAAAATAAATCAGAAATTATGATCTGTGAGTAAAAAAACTTGAATTTGAAGAGGGCCTTTCCATTTCAGAATCCGATTGCTAGATAATATCATCTGCCATCCCCAGACCTCTGGCAACTCTGTGAGGAGATGAGAGTGAATAGATGATTGAAGCTTGAACTGTAATATTAAGGTGTCAGTTTGAGGTCTTGCGCTCATGTCTGTAGTTATGGTAAAAGCTCAGAGTACGAGTCTGTCTGGGGCTGAACTGGAGTAATTGGGCTCATCAGCAGATTGCAGTTGGTAGAGTCTGTTAGGGCAGGAGTGTGATTGAGGAAGGACTGGAGCTGTAATACCAGCTAATTAGAAGCTGTGTAAAACAGTTTCTCAAACATCGTCAGTCCTTTACTGTAAGTTCTAGAGCTTCATCTAACAGGCCCTCCAGACTCTTCATTAGCTCCTCTCACCCTGACAGCAAGATAAAGCAGCATCCTGCCTTTGTAAAGCAATGACTGTAAAGATGCCAGTATCAAAGTTAGAAAAGTGTGAATATGTGTGGATGCTCTCTCAACATGTTTAATTCATTTTTGCATATTTAACTCATTATAATTACAGAAGAATACATGGAATGGACTATAGCTTAATCTCACATTTTAGGTGCAGCTCGGTATGTAATTTTTACCGCAGAAGAAGAACCTCCACATTTTACCAGTATGTAATTTCCTCCCTAAAAAGTGAAACATTCAAATTGTGACACCAGGAGATTGCAACAATTTGGGCCTTTTTGATAGTATGGTTAAAAAGATGCAGAAAATAAGTAAATGTTGTAATTAGATTCAACACTGTTTTTACATTAACATGATATATGGACTGCATTTGCATCCCAAACATGCAACCTTTTTATACATTTTACTGAAAAAATAAATAATATATAGATTTTTCTTTGATTTATGGACACATAGTATACTGTTAAAACATTTGGGGTCAGTATGATCTTTTTACTTAATAAAATTAGTTATCAGTATATAAAATATATATTTTTTTGACAAAATGAAAATCAACATGTTATGGTTTCTGACGGATCATGCAACACTGAAGACTGGAGTAATGGTAGATAATGTCAATTCATGTTTTTACCATATTAAACACTTTGATGACCATAAGAGACTTAAAAACATTTTGAATGGAAGGGTTTTTGCTAATGTCATACAACAGGGGGTGCTGGCATGCGATGCGGAGAGAGACGAGTAGACACGGGGAGAAACGACTGCAGCAAACTCAGAAACAGAAACACTTTAACTATGAACATAAAAGGCACACGATGGTGCAAAACTCAGAACACGGAGAACATCCACACATTAACACTGACAATTACCAACAAAGACAAAGGAACACAGGAGGGTATTTATGGACAAACACTGAAGTATCAACAGCTGACGAGACTAACGATCAGTGATTAGACACAGACAGGTGCAGGACGGACATGACAGATACACAGAAAGGGACCCGGATGTGAACAGACGGAAAGATGAAATCAACAGTTTAAAATGGACTGTTCTAATGAAGTAAAATTTTAGAATGGGTTGTAAGCTGAAAATAAACAGAATGACCACAATGATGAAAAATATGAAATTGGTGCTTGAACTTTATTTTGATAGTAGAGATTCTACTATTGGTAAGTACCTTTGCACCTACATGTCAATTAACTCTCAGAAGAATATTCTAAGGTTGAAATTTGGGTTAGTAGAATAAGTTGACATGTTGTTGCAATGTTACTTATAGTAAGTAGATTGTCTGTTGGGGAGCATCCAAATTGTTATCAATTCATCTGTAAAGCTTTATTGAAAAAGGTATACTAGCTGTGCCAACTGCACACTGCCCTTTCACAAGACTGTCTGTAAAAGCCTGTTCATGCAGTTCTGTCCTGTGCTTTAATACTGCCTCCCTGCAGAAATCCCAAGTGCCCTTTTTCCATTCAACACGTTATGAATGAAATCAGTTTCTCTTTGCCAAATCTATTTGTGAATAGTTTCGATTAAATCCCCACTCCCATACAGCTTAAAGCTGAGAGCTTTTCAGAAGGACAATAGCCAAGAGTCTCCAAAAACCGTGCGTTTTTTCACAAATCATGTTAAATATTACATGAAGGCTGAACGTCTCTCTGGCAGCCTGAGTGGTTCAGTTTCAGTGAATCCTGCTCGTTCTGGTTACATTGGGATGCTGTCTCGGTTAAACACCACTAAACAGAGTTAGAAGAGATCCAGGTTAATTGCACTGCATACTGTCAGAGGGATTTATCTGGATTCAAGCCAATGGTGAGGGTTGTTACACTCCAATAACCTGAAGCTTCTGGTTTCATATTAGTCCAGATATTACATAATGAAGACCAAGCTTGATTTCCCTTGAAAGGGAACGTGTCCGGTTACGTATGTAACCATAGTTCCCTGAGAGGGAACGAGACGCTGCGTCACAAAGCGCTAAGGGAATACCTTAGCGTTTTGTGACGCAGCTTGATCTCCCTTGAAAGGGAACGTGTCCGGTTACGTATGTAACCATAGTTCCCTGAGAGGGAACGAGACGCTGCGTCACAAAGCGCTAAGGGAATACCTTAGCGTTTTGTGACGCAGCTTGATCTCCCTTGAAAGGGAACATCTCAGGTTACGTATGTAACCATAGTTCCCTGAGAGGGAACGAGACGCTACGAGATGAGAGGCTACAACATCACAACATAATATAGACATCAATAGGTGTGCAACTGTGCATATTTTGTCTTTTTTACAAATTGCTCATCCAGTAAAAAATGCAAAGTTTACTTTCAAAAGTGTTGTTTTTTTTAAATACAGTGTTACATAATGTATCTTTTTTTATACTGATGCAAAACATTAATTTAATTAATAAATATGTTTTCAACATGTCTAGTGAAAATAATTATATCACATTTTATAACGTTACTGTGATACCAAATTAGTTATATGTGATTTTTGGTCATTCTGTCCACCTCTCCAGACTTTAAACCCTCAAAGCTTCAGTTACCAGGCCTTTACCACTACACCTCATTACCTGTTGAGCACAGGTTTTACTACAGGTTGAATGTTGTACACAAGTATAGGGATTAAGGCTTGAGGGCATTGACCAAAGCATTCTAAAGATAAGCAAGAACAGGTGGACGAATCATTTATAAAGCTTCTTCAGCAAGGTTCTCAGGGGCACCTGGCTGCCTGTATGGAGCCTGAGTACAGCCACCCACACCCACAGAGCACATTCTAAAAAAAGCCTGGAATTTATCTTTATTTTCGATTTATTTATTTTTTTCATCATAATACTTGCATGCAATTCTTTAGAAAGTTAACCCCACTATCTCTGAAGTAGATTAACATTAGCAAGGACGCTCTTTAATTTAAAAGAGAATTTTAATTAAGAATTAAGAATTTTAATTTTAATTAAGAATTAAGAATTTTAATTCTTAAGAAAAAAGAGAATCAAAGCAGAATTTTACATTTTGGGAGTATTACACTGAATTTTATCATGCGATGTCTTTCAGTTCTTACTGAGAAACCAGGTTGTGTGTGATTATCTGCAAATGACCCAGTGCACAGTCATTTAAAAGACTTACATCACAACATATAATTCCAATGCTTTCACGGCCGCCTTCGTTTGATTGTCCCTTATTAAAAAATATAGTACACTTTAGCATAATTTTTAAAAGAGTAATAATTATAGTCGCTTAACTGCATGTTATTAACAATTAGGCCTAAAAGAAAATTATTTACATTTATATCAAATGCAATTAGTTTGCCAAAAATTTTAACCCTCTTAATATGGACTTAAATGCACATTTATATGTAATTTCATAATTCTGTTGTCTTTGAAATATGGTTAAAGTGTATTGCACTCTACGATTGCAATTATAATCGTGTACTTTGCATGTGTTTTAGTTTATTAGTCAATAAATAAAGTAAAACTTTTACATTTATATTATTAAGAAGTTAACTTTTTGAAAGAGCGCATAAGTGTGTTAAGAAACAAGTGTCATCATTGGCAAGTACAGTTGTACAAAAATACACTTTTTTACAAGTGCACATTCAATGCACATAAGTGCACTTCTTTTTCACAAGGTCTGTACATGCCATTCCAGACCAGAGCATGTGAGCGGTGTGGAGTGGAATAAAAGCAAGGATTGCCTGGAGCGAGGAAAAACTTTTTAAAGTCTTTTTTCACTCTCTCCATGATTGCTCGGAGCAGGTCTCACTAGTTTTTGTTGTATGGGAAAATGGAAAATCCACGTGGAGCTGGAGCAATCAATACCTTACAATGTCTCAATGTAAATTTTAACAATTTATAAAAAAAACCATTTGTAATCCTTCTGAGAGATAACAGTCTTTCGTTGAAGCAGTATATACTGTATCAAGACTTTTCATTATTATTCCACAGATATGTGGTAGTGTGATATTGGGGCTACAAAGGGCACTATAGCACAATAGTCTTTTATTTTCTCTTTAAAGTGAACTTCTCATTTTGGAGCAAAAGTTTGAAGAGAATCTTGTTGAATCCTGTCGCATAAAACACAAGTGGTTAATGGCACATATGTTTGAAGGAAAGTCTATGTTATTTCCAAAGTGTGCATGTATGCCTGTATGTGTATGTATATATATATATATATATATATATATATATATATATATATATATATATATATATGCATGTCAAATGGGACTGTCCATTATTAGGCAGAGCTGTGTAAGGTATGTTTATGGCCTTAGATTTCATCCCTCGGGTGCTGGGTTTGTAATGTATGACATGATTTTTTGGCCTCAGTGAAAGCATCACTTGGTGTCTGTCATTTTTATAACCTTATAAAACATGGCGGATACAGGTGAGTTTATCTTATTTTCTCTCAGCCATGTGACACAGTGAGACCTGAGTGTGACAGAAAGAGATATCTTAAGAACTTTACGCTGACAGGTTTAGAAAAAAATATGCTATTTTTGAGAATATTAAAATGCCTCTGTTATGGTTTTTCGAATATTCTTTGTCATGCAGTGTGGAATATAGCTGTCTGTAAATGTAGAAGTTCTACAAAGTTGTGAATATTCTTTGTCATGCAGTGTGGAATATAGCTGTCTGTAAATGTAGAAGTTCTACAAAGTTGTGAATATTCTTTGTCATGCAGTGTGGAATATAGCTGTCTGTAAATGTAGAAGTTCTACAAAGTTGTAAAGTGAAAAAAGCACGATAAATAAAGTTATTGTCTCCCAAAATGAAAAAATGGACTCTGTACCACCTAAACGATTCATCTGTAAGATGCAGGTTATTATTACTGTCTTACTGAAATTGTTCTGCTAATCATCTATTTTTATTACCTAAAACTGTGTCAAACAATGCAGATTGTCTGTCCTTCCTGCTACACTGAGTAATGATATAGCAAGATTTGTTTAATGTTTCATTGTTTAACTTTAATGTTACATCAGTCATTCATGTTAGTGCTCGGCTAACGTATGCACTTATTGATATAGTACTCGCATATGCGCCTCAATAAATTAGAAATACACACATCGGCTTGTTAATGGACATGCATTTGTTAATGCTGACGGTGAGGAATTATAGTATGAACATCTGAGTGTATGTCAGACTGATTAGTGCGTTACTGAGAAACGTCCAACTCAAGTCATCCTTGTGATAGAAGTTCTTCCAATGTTTCATCATCAGACTCGCGCTCAGATGGATGTGGTAAAATCAATATCACCCTAACTGTCATTACAGTGTGTACAATGGCTTTGAACTGGGAAAGCCTCTGGAGCTGAAGTTCAGTTATGGTAATGGGCGTTTAGTTTCTGACATGCACTGTAAGTGGTAGACCAATCACAACAGACTGGGTCATCTAACCAATCAGAGCAGAGCCCTGCTGAAAAACTCCAAAAAAAACAAACAGGTGGCTTTCCAGAAAGCAAGGTTATCTTACCGTGAATTCTTGGCTGATTAACCCAATCCTTGCTTACTCAAGGTATCTTGGTTCCAAAAATGCATTCAGGAGTCAGTTCATCAAACCCAGAGTATGTTCACGGTTCACACACAAGGCAACCTCAACAGAGCGACGAATCACCATGGAAACGTTAGCTAAGAAAAAAAGTGTGCCATACTAATTTTTTTGTTTAGTAATTTTGCTTCCATATGGCTTGAAAGGCAAGCTATATTATAAAAAATACATTATAGCATAGAAAACATTCTGGTCCAAAAACAAAAAATGTCTGAATGCAGATCAACAATACGTGAGATAATTTCTTTCTTTCTTTCATCCATTCATCCATTCATCCATCCATCCACCCACCCACCCGCTTTGGCTACTTACATGTCCTGAAAGTTACCTCCATTTTGGACCGAAAGTTGAGTCATCTGCTTACCCATGAACAAAAGTCACATAACCTGCTGTCTGTCTATAATTAGTTCAGATTTCCACTGTCCTCTGCCAATCTATCTCTATGGTTACTAATTGAGTTAGTTCTATTCAGGTGCGTGTCTTGTTTGTTCCTCTGTTTGGTGTAATTTAAAGGGCCAGTCACACAGCCCATCACGCACGAATCACTCACAAATCACGCACAGATTGGGTTTGTGTGTGCTTGTGCGTCAAGAAATTGACCAAAGTATTCCATGAACATTCAACGCACGCCCGACGCATGAATCACTGACGGAGCGCGTCCAAACACGCACGCTTCGTGAACGCTCCACGTACAAGCACTTCCATTCAGTGGAATGAAGGTGATACGTGCGCGGTTCATGCGTGATATGAAGGTGGGGCGTCAGTGGACGGACGTGTGCGTCCGCGGTTTCGAACCAGTTCTGACGCATTAGCACTGACGGCCGACGCGTGTCCCTCGCATAGTCATGCATACTCAACGCATAAACTACACACGACTCATGAATAACGCACACAGACGCACAGCCGCGCGTCGGAAAATTTTTGAACCGTTCAAAACTCAAAATCACGCACAAACCGTCTTCGACGCACATCCACTTACAATCACTGACGGTCCACGTTCGTTCCACCGACAAATTACGCATACGACGCACACTCCGCGCAGAAACAAAAATCTGTGCGTAATTCGTGCGTGATTCATGCGTTTTCGCTGTGTGACTGGCCCTTAAGCCTTGTGTTTAAGCCTTTCTATTTGTCTGTTGCTGTCGTGTTCCACCAGGTTGATCAGTTCTCATTTTGAAGTTCGTGTACCAGATTGTTTTGTTTGTTAAGCTTGGGGTTAATAAACGTATGCTGAACTTAGATCCTGTTTCACTCCTGACTGTAACCTGCTGTGTGAAACATTTAGGTTTTACAACTGAGCAAGGCAATAATCACAAGCATGATTTGAGTGATATACAAAATAATATTAGGCACATAATATTTAGAAAATTATTCAATATTTGATTCTGTTCATTACCATTTATTGACTTTGCCCATCAGTGACGGTCAGTAAAGATTTAATGCCATGATGCTTATTTTTTTAACAAAAAAGTAAATCAACACAAATCCATAGGACTAAACAATATAATATGGCAGATATTCCAAAATCAAGGTAAGACACATCAATGGGAAAGGACTCACAATTGCAGTCCAGGCAAACTTTGCAATTAACAAAGAGAAACATGCTGCTTAAATAGAAGAGGAAACCAGGGTTGTATCGAAAAGCTTAAAAATGCTGCCTTCAGAGGCTGCTTTCCAAGGTAGGAAGACATCAAGGCAAATCCAGTGTTAGCATAGATGTATCCTTCGCTGCCTCTGATATCCCACAATCCCGTGCTTTCCATTCTGTGAAATGGAAAATATAAATAAATAAAGTTGGCATCTGAAGGTTGCGGTTAGAGGTCAGTTTGTGTGTAAAAGTGTATTTTGACCAATGTTTTCCACTTTTTGTTTTCCACTTTTTCTAGTCATAAATTACTATTTGTAGTAATTTAATATTTGCTTAGTTATCACCAAAGCTCTCTCTATTTTTGGAGTAGATCATTAAATCATGACACTGCATAAGAAGTCTGTTTCATGAGGTGCCCTTTCCCACAAACACTGCCTACAAACTCATTGTCTATAAGGTAGTGAGGCAAAAAGTCAGTAGTCTAAACTTAGAGAGCAGCCCATGTGACAGGAATAGAGGATAGAGTTAAGTATTTAAGAGAGGGCCCTCTGGTGGTTAGGAGGGGGACCTCATGTACATTATTTACTGTACGTTACTTTTAAAAATTCACATTAGTGCTCCCCATGGTTGGTACCTGTTTCACACAGCGCTGTGCTGAAACTATGCGCGCCTCTTTCATTTAAGTCTGTTTATTGCTTAAATTGTTTTTGTTTTTCTCTCTGTGCCTAATGTAAACAATCAGGCTTCACACCACATTTCAATATTGCTTCCATTATCTCATCTCATCTCAGACGCTCCACGTATCTTCTTCGGTTACCGTGGTGATCCGGCCTTCGTGAGGTTGTCATCACAACGGTTGTTGGTATTCTACCTGTGGTTCTATTCCTGACTAATGGCCGCCCCCCTGATGGAGCCTCAAACAATTATACACCTCAAGCACGGTTGCTTGCCTTCAGCAACTGGATATAGAAGAGAGCTGACTGCAGAGGACTGTGTGTCACTGTGTGAGGCTGTGCTGATTCTTGCCACCAAGGAAGTCTATTACACGTGAAGAAAGCTACCCGTCAGCATTCCCATTCATCCCAATGGCAGCTTATTGGCTGACATAGATAATATAATATTAATAAAATAAAAGGCCACTTAAGTGTACTTAAAGAGAGTTTAAGCTTTAAAAATATTTTGTTGTATATTAATACAAATTTGATGTTTTGACTAACATAATGAAGCACACATAAAGTACCAACGACGGCTTCTGAGGAGCGGGTGAAGGATCACTGGGCGTTCGGTTTTTTCAGTCGTGGCAAATTCCCATTCGTGTCTTATCTGACTTCATGTTTAAATATGACCGCAAATTTAGTTTGGAAAGCCAATTGGTCATAGGTCATTTGTATAATAATTTGGCAAATAGACATTTGATTATTCTATCGAACTCATTACTCTTTCTGCACTCATTCATTCCGGATCTCAATGTCACTCAGAGTCGCACGCTGGTTAGTCCACATGGATCTAGGGGAACGATATGCTAAAGGCAACTGAGTGACGCCGGCTGCAGGTGTGTCACAGCTCACTTTGAGAGCACCCTCGTTCTCAGAGCAGAGTAGAGGTCAAGCTGGTAGACTCTCTGGAATCTGTATGGGAGGACCAGCCAGCTGCAGCACAAACATAAACAGGGGAGTTTCCTACAAGAAAGCCATAGAAGCAGTCACACTCCTAGTGGAGTGGGTACAGACCTTCATGGAGAAGGAAATCCGACCGACTCCTATCTCAGCTATCTATCTGCGCAAAGTAGTTTAGATGCCGGGGCCCACTCGAGGGTCCCGAACAGAAGAACGGCTGGTGGGTCCTATGCATTAAGCCCCCTCGGAGGCCAAGCACAGAGATAAACACTCTCTCCAGAACTCCCGGGAGCAGGGCAATCGGGAAAGGTACGGACACAGAGTGACACAGCGTGCAGCCAGCACCCTGCCGCTTCTGGATTCTGGCACCCTTTTATGATCCTAGATCATGACGTTACAGAGCCACAATGATTATTCTGCAATCGCTCGATCAATTTCACAATGCTTCAGGAGACTACATGCCAAGGCATTCCCCTAGCGTTTTCGACGCAGCTCGAGTTCCTATTAAAGGAAACAAAAGTCAAATCAGTCAGGAGGTTATAAGGAGAGCCCAAAATGTCTATTGCATTTTGGGTGGTTTTCTAGCTGTTGTCTCTCCACTGCACATGCTGTCGCTTTCATTTGCTCCAAATCAGGTGAAACTGATTCACAATCACTTAAGGTTTACAACTGGACAGATTGATATGCCTGCAGTTTAACTGAGTTGGTGTTATACTGTGATGATTGAGCAGTGTGTAGGTGTGTATATATATTTATATATAAAATCATCAAATATACATTACAAAAAGTAGCTTCAGAAAGAAATATATTTGGGTGAACTATATCTTTAATATATTTTTTATTAATATGTAAATTATTCTAAATTCAATAAGAAACAAAAAATGGCAGTAGGTTGCAGTAAATGTCTTAATAATGAAGTCGTTCATTTGCTCAACTTGCTGATTCATTCAGGAGTTATTGGTATAAGTAAGTGGTTCTCTTATTAATGACCCATTGAAACATTTGTTCACAGAATTCGTTCAAAACGCAGATTCTAAAATGAAATGCGACCATGCGTTGCTTGGAAGCGAACAGTTCTACTTTGTCTTTGTATTTTCGTTTGCAACACTGAGCAAACAGAATATATTGTGTCTAAAATTAAGCTCTTTTATTATTCTTACTTAAAATCAGTGTCGTTTTTGCATATTTTGCACATATATCACTCATTATATATACATCGTTGGTGGTTTCAAATAAACCCTTCTTTTGAGGATTTTACTCAGACCTAATCTTGTAAGTCTCATCCTCTACTCCATCTTTTCATGACATTAAATATTCAATATGTTTTTTCCCCTTTTCAAAAGATTGTAAGTCTAACCTTCTCAAATGATCGTATCGATTGAACTGTTCCCTGGAAACTCATTTTTAAATTTCTTCCGACCAGAGAGAACCTTTTCCGTACCTGAGCATCAGAACATGAGCTGTCTACAGATCTGTGCTCATGACGGAAATAAATAAAGACCAAGAACACAGAGGGTCAATGTCACACAGAATGTCTCTCCAGATTATTGTGAAGTGCCGCTAAATGTTCTGCTGTCTTAAGAAACAAGCTTTAGTTGGTTTAAAATGCAACAATTCCACCGTTATCACCCAGGGGTCAAAATGCACTTAACACACACACATGTTTTTTGTGACAGTTTGCCCCAATAGCAGGTGTATGTTGTCACACTATATAAAGGTAAGCTGTCACATGGGAACCTACACAATAAAATGTTGGGTTTCGATTGAATGTCTGTTTGGCTTTGAAAACTGAGCTAGTGTGAAAAAAATTGTATTATTATCAAGATACATAAACAACAAAATTACATAAGACAGAAAATAAACTTAATTAAGTGCCTTTACACTTAAAATGTAAAAAAACTAAAATATTGTGCGAAAAAAAAGATTTTCCTTAAAATTAAGTGTATATTGTTCTTACCCCTTTGGAAGATATTTTTTCTTGTTTTAAGTATAATGGCAGCTAATTTTGATTTGTTTTTCAGAAAACAAGAATTGATATATTGGGGGGGGGGGGGATACTCGAATACTCACCATTCTTAATCTTTATTAATCTTCCTCACTGCATTACTGCTTGACAAATCCCTCAAATGCGATTTTGACCTTTGTGTAATTAAAGCGTTTTGGATTCTTTTGAAAACTTACCGGTCTGTCAAGTGTGCTTCCTGCCAGACTCATTTCGACTCAAGTATACTTTCAGCCTAATTTTTCATTGCTAATTTTCTTTCTTGTTTGATTTTATGACTTTCTCCCATGAGCCTATTAATTAGTGTACTGTTTAGTAAATCGTGTGCTAGTTGTTTTGCCCAACATGCCAATAAGTGGACTCATAGAGAAGCCATAGAATTCACATTAGATTATTATTATATCACATGCTAAGAATAGGCCAGAGAGATGGAATCTAGTGAATCACCTGTTCCTTTTCACAGTCAGGTAATGAAAAGAGAATTTTTTTGTCTGAACATAATTTCCGCTTATTAGCAATGTACCTGAGGGTCTGGGTGTTACAGTGTTTTGCCATGTCTAATGAGTGTTCTTCAAAACAATATACAGTGGAGAGACAAAAATCTTGCTTGTTTTCTAAATGTTGGAAATAGGGATACACATTGCAGATGTATGCAGACAGTTTCCTTCCATTAGTTTGCTTAGCCTTCTGATCTACAGGGAAAGAGGGTATGCTTGTTTATGTATTTACATTTAAATTTAAACGTACATTTATTAATTTAGCAGACACTTTTATGCAAATCGACTTACAATTTGAGGAATACAGAAAGCGATTTTTCCTGAAGATACAAAAGTACATAAGAGTGCTTACAATACGAAGTTTCGAACATTACATACACAAGTAGTACAAGCATGGAGAATAGAGGGAGTAAAAGAGTTGAGGAGAGATGAGGTGGCGTGTCATGTTAGGTGCTCATAGACGAGATGAGTTTTCAGTAGTCTTTTAAACCTTGACAAGGAATCTGCATTCTGGATGAAGGAGATGGTTCCACCAGGGAATGAAAATGTTCTTGCGCGTGATCTTTTGCCTCTCTGTGATAGAACCACGAGTTCATTGATTGATCAAAGGTTTCTGGTAGGTGTGTAGATTTGTAGTAGTGAGTGGAAGTATGAAGGTGAAGCTTGTGTAAGTTCTGTATGCAATAGTCATTGCTTTGAATTTGATACATGCTGCAAGTGGGAGCCAGTGTAGTGAGATGAAGAGTGCTGTGGCATGAGTCCTTTTGGGTTCATTGAAGACCAGACGAGCTGTGGCGTTCTGAATCAGTTGCAGGGGTTTGATTGCACTGGCAGGAAGTCCGACCAAAAGAGCATTGCAATAATCATTCCTGGAAATGACCATGGTCTGCACCAGAAGTTAAGTAGCTTGCTCAATTAGGAACGGCCTGATCCTTCTAATGTTGTGAAGTGCAAATCTGCATAATCGAGCGATGTGATATTTGTAGGTCAGCTGGTCCTCTGAGATTACTCCAAGATTTCTGGCAGACCTTGATGGGGTAATCGTGGTGGTGCCGATCTGGAAGGTGGAGTCGTACTGTAGAGTTGGATTGTCAGGAAAGACTAGAAGCTCCGTCTTTGCCAGGTTGAGCGGCAGATAATGCTCTTTCATCCATGCCGAGATGTCCGCTAGGCTAACACAGCTACTGTGGGATCATCTGGTTGAAATGATAGGTAGAGCTGTATGTCATCGGCATAGCATTGATAGGAGTGTGCCTCTATGATGGGATCCAGTGATGTGGTGTACATGGAGAAGAGTAGGGGTCCAAGGACTGAGCCCTGTGGAACACCGGTGATCAGTTAACATTCTTTGGAGACCTCCCCGCACCATGCAACCCTGAAGGACCTATCCGTGAGATAGGTTAGGTTTGTGGCACACTTTAGTGTAGGTGGAACATTTCTCAAATGCAATAGAGCATTAATGTTTTAGTGTCACTATGAAATGTACATCAATCAACATAATAAAATGTTGCCACAGCTACGTTTAACTGAAAATTTGGAGAAAGTTTAACATGCTATTTAGAGCCAGTTAATGGACATTTTGCTTTGAAAGTGCTGTGAAACGCCACAAGCAACAGCAGTTATAACTGCATGTGATTCTCAACTCCAAATTACAATTTTTGCCACATGTGTTATGTACAGTGCTATTGTTTCCTCACAAATTAGTATCATCAGGATGTTCAGTGAGGCCGTGCTGTGAAAATATTCATTAACTCCATGTGTGTTAAATGTTTTTGCATTGGTATGCAAATAGCTTAATTTAGGAAGCGGCCCCATGGGACTTTGAGGTGTGATGTTTGTTCTTTGGGTTTGCTTATGTTTTCATAAGATAAACAATGACTCACAAACAATATTACATTACATAGTAACATTTCTGTGTATCTATAAATGCTAAGAGCTCAGCTGACTAATTTTCATCACAGTTGTCCAAGTGGTGTACAATATTCACCTAAAGCAGTTCCTGGGAGCTACACAATCAATATATATATACACACACTCTAAAACAATGCCCAGATTTCAACAAAAGTTTTTTTTTTGTTCGTCTAGACCAGGGGTCTCCAAACTACGGCCCGCGGGCCGCATGCGGCCCGCGAAGCCCTCTCATGCGGCCCGCGGAGACCTTTTTGTCTACGAAAAAAAATCCATAATTTTACGTGTATCCTGCCAAGATCAGCCACCGCTTACGTGGACGTTATGTTTTTACCGAATTAAAACAGAGGCGCGCAAAAAGCGCGTTCCCTTTCGAGAGCGGGAACTCCTCCCCTTCAGGTAATCTCTGAAACCTTATAGGATAACGCCAGTTGACAACTGGCCAATCGTAGCGCGATGCGGATCTGACAGACAGACAGTATAAACAGCATAAGCACGACACGTCAGAATATTTCCTTCACGCTTCTCTAAACGGAATATGGAAAAATAACCGAGGTTACGATAGTAAACGGAGACGTTTTCCAACCGATAACTACATTGCAAAACCTTATTCGCTGCTTAATTGTTCTTGGTCACCGTCAATGAGATGATATACCATTTTATCTCGGATATAATCCGCAGATGCATAAACTTTGCACTTTCATATGTCCCACGGGTGTGATATTTAAAATGAATAAAAATGTTACCGGTATGTATAAACATATAAAATGTGTGATTTAGCCCGCAGGACTGGTGTTTTTTTTCTCCCGTTTTTGCGTAAGGAAGACATTCCTAATGTCAAAACTTTTGCATCAATGTGTGAACAAACATTTTCAAGAATAAAATACGTGAAGAACAATTTGAGAACAAACTTGTCCGATGATAATCTCAGGTCACTGTTGATGTTAGGGAAACCAAATCTAAAGCCAGAAATGTCTGATATTTTGGCATCCAGGAAACAATTTCACCATTCCCACTAATACAGGTGTCCATGTGTAGTGTATCAATGTGTTATTAAGTAGGCCTAATAACTGAATAAAATAATATTAAATAAATAATTAAAAACAACATCATGTTTTGATTCTTTTTTATTTGGACCTCGAGTGTGTAGTCGGCCCCCGAACTGCTGTTTGACAGTTAATGCGGCCCTCGGGCTGAAAAGTTTGGAGACCCCTGGTCTAGACCATTGGTTCCCAAACTGGGGTACCCCTGGGGGTATGAGAGGTGACAGAGGGGGTACGTGAACAAAATGTTGAACAAAAAGTTTTTCCATTCATTTAATTTGACTTCACCTTAAAATAACATTAAACTTGTATTTCTAGCAGGTAAAATGCCGTAAATATATGACATAAATACACTCAAATGACCTCATCTTTGTGGTCAAGACTCAAGACTCTGCCGCGTTAGAAAATCACACTAGATTACTCCCGCTCTAGACAATGTACCTTTGTAAAAGTGGGAATTTAGCACTTGTTTGAATGAAGAATAAATATAGACACAACTTGTGCATAGAGATCGATTTAAGGGTCAAACTCTTTTCGATTTAAAATCATACCCTTTGGGAGTTCTTGTTTTTAATGTTGATCATCTATTATATAAGGAACAATGCAATGTTTCCCAAGTATTCACACAATTGCAAATGTGACATTGATTTTATACAACAGTTCAATAAATGAAATAGTACTATTAAGTTGTCACAATTTTTTGCTCATTTTCCAACAAAAGCCACAGAAAGAACTGCAGAACACAGCAGCGTTTTGTGAATTAATCTACTTCTTTGAAAAAATCAATGACCCATTCATAAATACAGCCAATTGATTTGTTAATGAATGAATGAATGACTCAGTAACTCATTCATAAAGACATTGACTTAATTGATTTTATAAAATATTTAGAAGTATCACTTTGTTTTTTTGTTTAAAGCACTATTTATTTTATGAAGGTATTCAAAGGGTAAAGAAATGTGCTGGGAAAAAGTGGAAGAGAGCAACCACTCTAGATATTTTAGAAGCAAAGTCAACAATTATCATTGCAACATATTTTCATCATCTCTTGAGTTTTCTATGGTAGCTTGTTTCCATCACTGAATAAAAAAATGAAAAAGGTAATTGCATCTTTTTATCTCACAATTCTGACTTTTCTCAGAATTGAGAGAAATAAACGTGAAATTCTGACTTTTATAAAAGAGAAAATGATATAATATAATATATTATATTGAGGAAAAAAGTCAGAATTGTGAGAATAAATTATTCTTTTATTATTCTCCTATTCTCCTTTTTTATTTTTTATTCTGGGACAGAAACAAGCTTTCATCGTTTTCTGCAAATTTCTCAGCTGACACTTTATTCTGGCTCTGAGATTCAAATGGCGCCTATTCCACTTAAATGACAAAACAGCCCTACTTTTCAGCATAACTGTTCCACGTGCTGTAATAATGAGGCTGAGCAGAGATATTGCATAGATAACAGACAATTGAGGATAGATACAGATAATGCATCACCTTATTAAATATGCACATTTAATAGGAGATGCTCCCAGAAAACGCTCCATTAATCCAGGTTTTGGTTACAGTTGATCCGGCCGAGCTTTTCTGCGTTGCTCAAACTCCCTGTTTATCAATCATTGAGGAGCTCTGTGGCGTAGATTAATGCAGGACTCAATAGAGCTCTACTGTAAAAGCATCTGTGTAAATCAAACCAATGACTGATATCCTGAGCCCCACACACACTCTGTCAAACACACCATGCATTTTATGTCGATATCACATCTAAACCAGATGGCACCCTGATGTTGAGTTGCTATTCTTAAAGGTTCCACTTCGAAATAAACCAAAAAATAAAAATAAAATAAAAAATCACAGAATTTGTATTCTGTAGTTCTTTATAGTACCAAATATATGTTACACATTTTGTGTGCGATGCGAAAGGATGAGGATCGAGCAGGTTTCAACAGAAACTCTTTATTCAGAACAAACAAAACACTTTAAATACAAAACAAAAGAAGCACGCTTTGTGCAAAAACCTGGGATAACTTGGAAACAAGGATCACATGGAAGGGACATGGAAACGTGGGTATTTAAACAGCAGGAGATAGGGAACAGGTGACGAGACCAACAAGGAAGTGATTGACACGACAGGTGAAGTAAACGGCACGCTAAGTACAAGGAAGAAAACAGGAAGCGAAGAGACTCTACAAAACTGTGAAATATTAAATTAAATTACATTTAAATATCAGATAGAAATATTGACAAGACTGTGAATATTATAATCTAGGGTTTTCAGATTATCTCAAGCCAGGGGCAATTTGGTGGACAGACAGATGGAGCAAGGATGCCATTACATTTTGTATGAAATTAAGTTTTATTTGCATGCAAAAATGTTACAATAATGTTGCATTTCAAGGCCTATATTAACATGTGCAGAGTTACATATTGTGTTTACATGCTTTGTTATGATGCCTTGCATGTGAACTGCAAATCCATTAAAATATCAACTTTGAGCTGCAGAGTCATTTTAACATTTCAAATCTAAATTTAGTAGATATTTTATAAAACAAAACAGCAATATCCAAAATCAGAAGAAAACGAAATGGTGTGCAAAGCACAGACAACACCAGACAATAAACTGAGGGAAATATATAGACAGCTAAGAAGTGAACTAAACAAGAATAAGGTGTATCAAATCAAGGAAACAATGAGTGACCATGACGGCAAATGAAAATATGCTTACCAAATCAAGTCAACGAAAATGCGACCAAAAAGTATGTTATGATTATGGTAAATTAAAATTCTAGAACTACATCCGTAATTTTTATGTCATGTGACATTCAGTCGCTTCACATAAACTCATAAATCCTGTCCCGTGGCCTCATGGGATAGTTAAGGTTTCCATCAAACACACACTTCAGAATCTAGTAATAGGTCATCCAAGTACTTTTCACCTACTATGTATTTAGACACACTACTCTCTTGGTGTAAAGTAGGGAAGTATTCGATTTCGGATGCAGCATAAAATTCTATGAAAATGAAACGGAAACTAAAACTTGTTTGTCATTATGCAATTTTTTAAGCATGCAATTTTATACTATATTTTTATAAAAAAGTAAAAATATAGGTTTTATATATTATATATATATATATATATATATATATATATATATTTATATAATTCTTTTTCTTTCTTTTTTTCGCTTTGTTGTTTTGCTGAAATTAAATTTGATGGGTGTTTTACAGTACAACAACTGGAAATGAAGTTGCGGTAAACACTTATTTTTCTGTGTATCTTTAGTTTAACTGTAGTATCGAGAACTGACTTCCACACAGGTCAGCAAAAGGAGCAGTGTGTATCAGGTTGATAAACACTTGAATCTTGGATAAGTCAATGTACAGCAGTCTTCCAGAGTCAAAGTGTGCAGACCTCTCGACAAACACTGCTGACTGGCTCTATTCACTGAACTGCCAGAGCGGAACACTGAGAGAGTATCACCACATGTACACAATACAGAAAGAGGAAGCACTTCAGAACACTTCTCATTCTTGCGCTCTTTGTCATTGTGAGTGCTCTAGAGTACCTCTGTCTGAGTACACTAAATAGTGCTTATCATGACAGTATTATGAAGCACCCCCCCCCCCCCCCCCCCCGCCCATATGGCAGGTGCTTCATAATACATTTACTGGTGCTTTAATTAGTGAGAACTTTCATTAAATACTTTTTCTATTTATGTATCTTTGGTGTGCCATATCCCCCCCCCCCCTTTTGTGACTGGTGCTTTAATTAAACAGAAATGTGGCCAGACAGATGGAGCAAGCACACCCTGTTACATATTGTATAAAAATGAGTTTTGCATTTCCAGCTTGGCTTATGATAACATGTGTATTGTTAAATTTGAATGCGTTTACATGCTTTGTTATGATGCTTTCCTTGCACACTGCAAGAAAACTAAACAAGTTGAGCTACAGATTCATAAACTTGTATTTTATTTACATTTTAATGTGGAAGGGGACTAACAATATCTTGAATTTATTATTTGAAGTTACTTGATTTTGTTGTGTTATGTTTGATATTGGAGGGACAATGAAGCATTTAGCTTATTTTGTTTAGTTTATTTTCATTTTTATTCATCCATCACCCATTATACCACTTACCCTAGAGCTGCGGATTTTCAGCAAAAATTTGGAAGGGACCATGAAGCATTTATCTGAATTTAGGTTTGGTTTGTTGTATTCTTTGAAGTTACTTTTTGAAGTTATTAATGTTTTTCCTTATAGCAGGTGTTTTAGAGTTGGGTCTAGGTCTGTATCTAGTCCACTCTCAATGTCCTTCATGTGCATAAACTACTAATAGAGATGAGATTGAGGGTAATTGAACAGTCACGCAGACAGATGTGGTTTTAACTAGGCAGGTGATGTTGATGGCCGCAAGTAAAACAAGATGAAAATTTGGCTATCATATGGGGAGCTGAAACTTTATTCTTGCATGTTATGTTATATTTATGCATTTGTGAGGGCTTCATCCCTGCCGCCTTATTAATGGTGATCAGTTCCTCAAGGGAAGGAGTTTGAATTTAAAGGCATTTAAAACGCTTGAATTTTACTACCCAGAATCTCTCATATATTTTACCTGTAGTTTAGACTGAATCTATTCAACAGAGCAGAAAATCACTAGTAATAATACCCCCTGCTATTCTTAAGTCCACAATTATTTACAACGGATTGCATTAAAAAAAGAAATCAATATATTTTCCATTTTTATTACATGAAGCACAGTTTAAATCTTAGAACCCACAGCGAGATGTCAGCAGCAATGTCACAGTCAGTTAATTATAAAATGGAAATGATATGATCACATAACAACTTTGTAATTTGCCTTGAGTTCGTGAATATGATTTCTCCTCTGTCCGTAAAGCAGATATTACTCACATTCATCCATAAAGCTATGTTTCTCAAATGAATTGGTGAATATGTTTGGAATGGAATACTAATGCACTTTGTGTGTGCAGTCATACATATTTCATATGTTTGTTTGAAATTAATATGTTTTTCTACTTGGATGCAATTTGATCAAAGTAAATACTTTTGAACTTTCAATTAATCTAAAAATCCTGAAAAAAAGTTTCCAAAAACAGTTAAGAAGCAATGTTCTTCAACATTGAGAAGAAATGATTAATAAGAAATGATTTTCTAGCACCAAATCATCATTTCAGAAGGAAATCTGAAGTATCATGTAATGTAATAAATTATATTTTAAATTAAATTGTAATTGCTTAAATAAATGTAGCCTTTCGGGAGCATAAAAGTCTTATTTCAAAAACATAAAAAAAAACAATCTTCTGTACATTAGTTTAAATATCTTGTTCAGTCATTAACCTCTAGATGATGCAGACGGACGGGTCCTTTACATACAGTCTGCAAGCAATCACATTATTACCACATGGCATAAGGTGATTGGCTTCTACTGTTCCTTCAGCCAATGAGCTTGCTTGTTCGAAATTTAAATAGTCTGGTTCGTTGTTTGTTGCTTTCTTGTCCTACATTGCGCTAACAAAGTTCCTCAGAAACCCTCCACCTCCCTCAGCTCCACCTGCCTCGATATGCGATGGGATTTATATATGTATATTTATGCAGCAGCAGCAGCATATCTTACAGACTAACAGCACTGTGTCTGTGAATCTAATAGCAGGAGCAAGTCATACCTGCTCTGCAACATTAGCAGCATAGCGTATTTGTCTACTGAGACCAAATATTTCAACATTGGTGTATTTAATAACATTTTTCGAGAGTTGATTGAAAGATATATTAATTCATATACATTACCTCAGGTGTTTGTGTGGAAACACTTTCATATAGATCGACCCTACAAGTAGCATCCTGTTACGATCCTCGTTATTTGTGAATGGTTCGATGACTCTGTTTTCCTGTTTCTCTAGTTCTGCCTTTCTCATAGGTGAATCCTCTGAGGTTTGTCATTGGTCAGGTGGAAGGCGGGGACTATTTAAGGAGGCCACTGGCATTCATCGGGGAGCTCATTTCTGATCTGTCCGTGTTCGCGTGAAGAAGCTCCTGGATCTCTCCTCCGGTCGATGTTGTTAGAACATTAGTTTTGCTATTACTTGTTTCTCAGAGCAGAGAAAGTAAAAGTTGGCCATTGTTAATTTTCTGTTCAACGTTTAGTTTTGTGTTAACATTATAGAGCGTAGGGGTGTCCTGCCCATTTCTTTGAAACCTGTTTGTCATTGTTTTTCCACTAGGGAGTTGGTGAATGTCTTTTGGTTTTCTAAATGGTGAGGTAATTTACTTTATTCTTTTTGTTTGTACTTGTTTTGTTTGTTGTTTTGGCCTTGGGACACCCTGAAGAGATGCTCTTTGTTCACTTGTTCATTTAAAAAATGTAATCTTACTTTCAGTTGTGTTTATTTGGATTGATTATCGGCCGGAGTGAGTTTTTTATGTGGTCCATCTTCACTAATTACGCCCTTTATTATTATTCGTTTACCGAACCCTAGACTCGAGGCGCAATAATCCCATTCACAGGTTATGTCCAGTGCAGTGCATTATGGGATGCTCAGTAATCCCTCCCAATTAATACAATATACATCAATTTTTATTTAAATACTTTAAAGATGCTGCATGCTATTAATTTGTCCTCATAACAAATCTAATATAACTTTTTTTTTTTGTAAGTGTATGTGTTCTGTCTATGTGAAGCACCAACGTAATCATAACCAATTGCCACGAAAGGGAATAATAAAGCTAAACCAATTAAGTACTAAATAGTATACAGTACATACTGTGTATGTCTGTCTACAGGAGTTGAACCACATTGTCCCATTAAATGCATTTAACCTAGGCCTATTCCTTCAGAGTGGTGCAGCGTGCGGCCTAATAACCAGACAGCATCCGCTGCTCCTTGTGCCCGCAACCCTGTGGTCGCTGTCTTACATCAAGAGGTTTAGAGAAAGGCAGATCCCAATTAGTGTGTGAAAGAGAACAAGCTAACTCAGGTCCCTCCTCATTAACCTTTGTCTGTAGCTTCCTTATTACTAGGCCAGACCTGCTCTCTGAATCCTCATTACAACAGAGCGAGACCCGGCAAAAGTTCAGCTGTCGGGATATGACGTTGTAGTTTGCCGTTCTCTCTTTCTTGTCCTCCGCTTCCACCTCTCAAGCATCCCTCCGTACCTTTCCATGGTTTTCTCTCTCTTTCAGAGGCAGTCTAATAAAATCCTCTCCGAGAATTTTAATGTTTCTCTGCGAGTGTATATGTGACATTTAAAGGCTGTAATCATGGTGGGAGAGAGGTGGAATGGGTTTAATAGGGGAGCGAGTTGAGGGCAGGCGATAGATTAGATTAGGTTAGGTTGGGTTAGGCTGCCGTGTTCACATTAAAGGAGACATTGTCTATGACATTGTCAATGAGATGTTCTTTTTCTTCTGCTGATCCTTTTATGAAATTTTAAAGTAGTAGCTCCCTCATAAATGAATCTTTTCTTTTCTCATTATTCACTCACCCTCATCTCGCTTCAAACCCACTAGGGGGCCATTCACACAGAACGGCATATGTGGAATAATAAGAAAGTACTGCACACAACAAGTTTAATTGAACAACTATAGTTTGGATCTATAAGCATGATATGCAGAAAATGTTGTGGCCTTGAATGAAAAATTTGTTTACACTGGTTATTAATTTGTGGCCATGTTTTATTCATATTTTTGCCTTGATTTAGTGGCCACAATTTTCCAAAAAACGGGGGAGCTAATATCTTGTTTTGTTCTGTTGTGTCATGTCATGATTGGTGGATTTTTGAAGAAGACATTTGTGAGCTGTGTGTCAGCTGTTAAACTTCTTTTAAACTGTTCCGTTATCTTAAAAATCCATGAAAAGCTGCGAAACCTAAGATTATTTTCCACAGTAAAAATGCGACAGTTTTTCGAATGACATGGAAGTGAGATAATTTCATTTTTAGGGGGAGCTATTCCTTTAAATTCTGCTCAATTTCCATTTTTTCCCTTAGGCACACAACCAGTGAGAAGCTTTTCAGTGTATCGGAATAAACAGCTTGATTTTATCATAGTGGATATTGATTGATGTTAGTCTAATAGTCAGAAGCGTTTTCCTCTTCACTTCTCTTCACTTCTCTTCACAGATCCAAATATATTCAGATATGTATCTACATACAAAACATCTACTATATGTGTCAGAAAAAATATTAGTGTGTATCAGAAAAAATCTGTCTATACAGAGTGTCTAAGACGAACATCTTGTCACTGAATTTGATATTTTAAAAATAATGCATGCATTTGCTATCCTTTTTATCCAAAGTGACTTTAACACATGGTTTCACGGACATGGCTTAAGCCTAGACTCAGCAACTTGCATTGACGTCTCTTAAAATATATCAGTGCCAATGTTTTGTCTCAAGACTTTTTATTTTATTTTATTTATTTATTAATCTAAGGTCTAATTGTAGTCTGTGCAACCAGGCCAAATTGCTATAAAGGTAACCCTTTTGGTTACATTTTGGGTGTGTTTACAGCTGTATCTCAGTTTGCTTGGTTTGTGTGGTCCAGACCAAAAACAAAACAAAAAACACTTAATCCTAGCCTGCTTTGCATTTAAACTGCCAAGCATTTTAACATCAAACTAAAAAAAACTTAAACTAATGGCATAGTGATATGTTCAAAACCTAATTGGTCGGCTTTTATGTGTATTTCGAATCGGGACTTACCGCACATCCAAAACAATGCTGTGTTCTGGGTTAATTTCATTGTATATGTGTAGCTACATATGATGATATTTTGACTAGTTGAGAACTTCTGAAGAGCTTATAAATTGTCTAAAGGACTCAAAACAGCGATGAGTATCCCTCCATCACACACACAAAAGAAGATCTGATGTGAGGAAATGCAGTTCTAAGGCTTGAACCAAACTGGGATGGAATATGATGAGAAAAAAAGAGGTATGCTGAAGCATTATGTCCTTTTTAGGATCACATCTTGTGACATCATGTCCTGTTTTTGGTTGGTTTGGTCTTTTTGATCCATGTTGCATTCATAATTCATTCAAACCACACCAGAGTTTGACTGAGATCGGAGGGAAAACTACTCCTAAAGATCCCCAGAACCCGCCTAAAGACAAGGGGAAATCGAGCTTTTGAAGTGGCTGGCCCCACGCTATTGAACAATCTTCCAGACCCCGTTAGAATGGCTTCCAGTTTATCTAAGTTTAAATCATGCCTTAAAACTCATCTTTTCTCTCTCGCATTTGGTGTATAATATGTCGTTATTTGAGGTATTTATGTATGTGCAGTTATTTATGCATGTATGTATATATATATGTATATATATATACATATATGTAGATGTGTATATGGTGACTCTTTGCCTCTGCTTCTCAGTTTTTTTTTCTATTTATTTTCCATTTTTATTTCTTATTTCATTGTTTCTTTCATACTTTATGTACAATTTTCTTCAACCTGTTGTACAGCACTTTGGTTGGCCTTTGGCCATTTTTAAATGTGCTCTATAAATAAACCGAACTTGAACTTGAACTTGAGTTTGGTTGTTTGGTGCGCACCAGGGTTTGGGTTAGTGATAAGCCGGATACTCGGCTGAAATGAGTATCCAGTACGGATAAAGCACTTTTGCCGAGTACGAGTATTATATGAGTATTACGAGTCAATATCTGTGTTCGGATTGAATAAAAATCCTCATTGGGTAACTGACTGTGTCTGTGTTCTGTGATAGGCTTGTCACAGTGCCCCTCCCCTACACATACAGATTTGCTGTGTCCCGCTCTGCTCATTCACACACAGAACACTGAGAAGAGAACGGCTCTCTTTCTCTCTCTGTCTCTCCCTCAATCACTCAGGTTCACGGGTCTTTTCCGTTAACATTTAGGATTTCTTCAGCTTCAGGTTTGTTTTTTATTTCGGTTTGTTTGTAGTACTTATTAACCAGTAGAGTTCTGGTAAACTTGGTGTTTGTTCAGACATGTTGCTTGGTAGAATGCGATTAGGTTTGCGTCTCTGCCTGTTGGAGATTTTCTATTTCTTTTTTTACCATCTTCTGGCTCTAACCAGTTTTTTGACATTTTGACGTTGTGTTTATGTTTTGATGAAAACTCTTGTTCATTACATTTTTCTTCATAAATGCAACCGCATATGTTGTATTCATTGTTGCAAAACTTGCTCTGTATATAGTTTGTTTGATATCGTGATCAACCCCTTTGATCTGAAGCTCAATGCTGATACTGTCATGTAAATAGTTTTCTAATCAGAAATAAATATAACAATTTCGGATCAACCCAAATATATTGCATGATTGAAAATAGCATTCAAGACAACCTGACCACTTCCGGCTTAAATCCCACCCACTTCCGGGTTAGGCCACACCCAGTTCCGAGTACAGATTAAAGATAATTCATATGGTTAACAGATACAGATACAGATAATGCTGTACTTGCTCATCCCTAGTTTGGGTTTTGTTTACTCTTCGCTTCCATTCTCTCACATTACGTCATTACACAGCACTTTTTTTTCTTTTCAAAACAGCAGTCCACAACATTTTCACCCTTTTTAAATAACAGCATTTTTCTGAAGATCATAATTAGCTGGTTCAGTTGCGTTTGATCTGGGTTGGAGCTGAACTTTGAAAAAATACATCAGTCATACACCACTTGTAAAAAACTTTTACTTTGTTTGTAACAGGTGGCTAAAGGCTAAATGGGACTACAGAGGTTGTGAAAGAAATTAAACTAACGCCGAACAGGCAAGCTCATCTACTCAGTAGTCCGCTTTCACAGCTTTGTCATATTTATAGAGAAAAAGATTCAGAAGCTTAGTGATAGTGCTTATTTATAACCTATATTTAGCTTTTCACTTCTACTGATTGTATTTAAGCTAAAAAATTCATGAAATTTGTGTGGGAAAGTTGTGTAAAAATACATTTGTGAAGATTATCCTGATGAATGTGTAAGAACCATAAACTTTTGTTGGTCACGGAGCTTATTTCCTGCAATATTCAAAAGACAATGGGGAAATAATATAGGGTTTTTGATCTTCCAGGTTGGCCTAGAAAAATATATCATCATTGCAGCACTCAAACTAGATATCCATAAAAATATCTTTATTTTGGTTTTGTGAAATAACATGCTGCACCATTACTTGCTTTTTCAAAGTTGTTTCATATTTAACCAATCCTAAATGTCTAAATGTATACCTAAAACAGACTTGTTTCAGATGATCTGATGCTTTGTGGGTGACTTAGGGAGAATAGCAAGTCTTTTAGTTTAGTGTGTAAAAGATAAGAGTTTTTTTCAATCTCTCATTTTTGTAAGCAAATTTGGGACAAGGTAATGGTGTATAGCATTTTATTTTCTGCACTACTTGCGCAAGTAGATCTTCATAAAACACATTTGAATTAATATTTGAAGAAAAGTTTGGAGAGAGAGACACTTCTTGCTAAATGGGTGACTTTTTATATAATGCTTGTGTCCTTAACCAAGAAAAACATGCATGTTTTATGTGAAGATCAAAAGTGCATCAAGCGACAAAAAGTCAAGAGACAAAACTTTGCACATGTTAGTTTCTTAAGAAGACAACTAAAAAGATAGCAAACACACAATTCAAAACTGAAATGAGCCATGATGAAGCTCAAGTCTCTACTGTGGAGGAGTGTGATATTTCAGTATGCCTGTCTTAGTGTTGTGTTACACAGCCCATGAGAACAGTGTTTTTCTCAGTAATGAGCGTCTGCGTTGAGACGAGAACCCCTGCTGTGGAAATATTTACCGGTGCATTAAAGCTCCCCCCACACACTCCTTTTACTTTCTCATTTGTGCTCGCTCTCCCAAATGCACTTACAAACAGTTAGAGCGATAGCAAGTGGAGTTCTGTGGTCAGGTGGTCACCGGTAAAACCATGCTTGGAGTCTCCGGCTTTTTTATTGATTAAAGCTGCACAGAGTAAAAAAGGTGAGTTCAACCCCTCAGAGATAGATCTGTTCAATCTGCCGTCCAGGAAATGCTTACGGCACAAAACGCTACATTAAAAAGAAAACTGTGACTACCATGTTCTTTTCTCGTGAGACTTTCTTCTCTGGCTCCACTTGTCAAAAAGTGAGAAAGTCTAAAAACTAAAAAGGTACATTTTAAGACCACTTGTTAAATCTGAAGCATGTAATATCTGCACCAATGGAACCAATAAGTCCTCTCTGAAGACCATAGCACAATGTTGTAGTGGATTACATCACATCTGCTAGTCAAATAAATATAAAGCAGATTGTGATGCTAATGTTCCATCCACTGGCTGGAGTGCTATGGATCCTTGGTATGTCACCAGATTTCACTGCAGTGGATAAAGTCTGGATTGCGTGAATTGCATTGAGACATTTCTTCAAGTTTATTGAATACTCCCTCTATCTTGCATGGTTTGGACAAATGGTCCCTTTTGTATTATGGTTTCTGACTTTCAGAGTTTTAAAATTGAGCTGTGGATCTTCTGTAATGGATATTTCTGCACATCTGTCTGTACTTTTGCTCTCTTGTGAATGTGGTGGTGTGATTGGGTGTTGCTTTTTGCAGACAATCTAACGTTGTCTCTACCTCACAGCTTTTTGTTTGTGATCTTTCGCTTTGTCGCTGTCTTTTTCTCTCCCTTCTCTTTCTGCACACTTGCTCTTGTGATATTCTTTTTTTTCTCTCCTGCTTTTAAGTCATTCTCTCTCAGCAGGGTTTTGGGGTTGTATCAGGTTGAGCTGGCAAAATGGAATGTGTTCTATTTTTTATTATTGTTTGTCTGTGATTCCACCCTGTTTTCACATTCCCAAACTCAAACTCGAAAGTACAGCCGTTCTGTGCTTTGTTAAATCTATTTGCTTACTACAAAATGCAGAAGTAATTTCACAAATTTGGAATTTTTGAATATGAACTTTATTTGCATTTTTTGAGCAATCAAGATGCAGAATTTAAATTCAAAATTGGAATTAGATCATTTTTTTTTTGGCTATGTGTGTTAAATCTATATGTTAGTGTACCAAAATTGATTTGTGCTGATTTTCCAACTCTGCCTGGAAAGTCTAACTCTATCCTTGCTCAGACAATTTACCCCTAATATTTACATTTATGCATTTGGCAGACGCTTTTATCCAAAGCGACATACATTGCATTCAAGGAAAAGATTGAATCAGTTCTTGCTTTCCCTGGGATCAAACCCATGACCTTGGTGTTATGAGCGCCAATGATCTACTAATTGACCTACAAGAAAGCTAATAAAATTTGTATATAAATTTTATTGATACTTTGCAAAATAAGGAAGATCAAACATGTTTCAAAGACATCTTTTCACTTTACACTTCTTTTCACTTTTCATTTTTCAATATTTAGCTTCTGACATCAAAGTCAATGCATTGGCGTTGTAAAAACATAATACAGTAATCCCTCGATTATTGCGGTTAATGTGGACCGGAACCTCCCACGAAGTAGGATCAGCCAACCAGCTCACGGGATACATCCACTCGTGCTCTCATTGGTCGATCTCGCACCGGGAACCAATCACATGTGTCTGAGTGCCCGTGGGTGTGTACAAAGCCTCTGAGAGAGTTTCTCTCTTTGTCTGGTATCCTAGGAAACCGTTTCTCTCGCATCATGATGAAGCAACGCTTTTTTTTGGGGTAAATATTTTTGAAAAAGGCCATGAAACTTGAACCGCGAAGTGGCGAGGGATTACTGTATACAGTAATTGCTGAGAAACATACCATTAATACAAATTACATTTCAAAGATGTCAGTGAATCTGATATTTTTTGCAGTTATTATGAACAAGAAGCTATTTGTTGATATTTAAGTGCTTTAGGTTGCTGATGTGCTTTCCAATTACTTACAAGTCCAATTACTTAAGTGTCCTTTCCACCTCTGCTGTGGATCTGTAGAAGGGTGCATTACATTGTGCATTTATCTCTCTGTGCCCTATTACCAGATCAGTGACCCATAGTGAAAATTACTTACCTGTCCATTGACTTGGATGGAGTTCCGCAGATGCTCTGTGTTGCTGCAAAAAACTGCTCGCTTCCTGTTTGTCCACACACTGTTGTCACTGTGCCACTTAACTTCCCAGCATGTAGCGCAGGAAGGATACATTTCAGTTGTGCTTTAAGGATTTTTTTGGCTTTTATTGGCACTTTTCGTTTTGTTGTAATGGCCAGCGTTTGTCTAAAATAATTGTTTCTATGTCATCTCGTTTAAGCTCATAGTGCTGTGTTGATACATATTTTCCTGATTGACTGCTCATTTAAAAAAAAAAAAATTCAGAGACAATGGCCATTTAGCTCAGCACAATGTTACAAACTCCAAGGGCTTATGGGGCAAAAAATAAGGGCCATGCAATTAAAATTACTTAGTTTGTTTAAGCTACACACAGGTGACATTGATGTCTTATTTTTCTGTATAGCGCTGCTGGAAAACACTGTCTATGTTAAAGCTCAGAGTGCATGTGATTTTTCAGTAACAGTAATATACTGTAGGCTGTGTGTGTCATAGTTTACCGTGTCTCTGTGTGATCCTTTGGTGTTTCCGTTGGTCACTCCCCCTTGTTAGCCTTATGTCAGGTGTTCCTTTTGTTTTCGTGTATTTAAGCCCTCGTGTAATGCCTTGTGATTGTCGATTGTAACATGTTTCTGACCCCACGTCTATCTCTTCAAGTGTGTTAGTTCCGAGTTCAAGGGTATTCTGCGTTTCTGTTTGGTTTTGCACAAGTGTGCTGTTTCAGTTCATATTTAAAGTGTTCATATTTAAAGAGTTTCGAGATGATCTCTACCTTTTATGTCTTCCGTGTTCGTTGCTCACACACATCCAGCATCCCCCGTTACGGTGTGAAACATCAAACTAGTCACATGATGCCTTACATCTCCATGCTCCATTGTTGGATGTCACCTTAAAACTGAGGATTTACTGGAAGGTCACCTATATTCTTACCTGTATTCACAGCTCTGAGTTACACCTGTGTTCCTCTAGACCTCTAAACCCTTTGAGACATCTTAATGATGTTTTATTAACAAAGTTCGGGAGGAGCACGTTCAAATGATTAACACAATCAACACGTCATCAGCAATTACTCCTCATCCTATCAGCGGGAGAGGAAGTACGTATATATAGACATGTTTGACTCACCCACAGCTCTTCGACATTTTTCGGCATCTCGACAGTTTACGGCATTGCGGCTCAGCCTTCTGGTCGCTATACACCCGAAATCGAGCTCCACTCGTCAGATGGATTCTCCACGAAAATCTCCGGACCCAGTAGCGATCCCCATCCGCTCAACACTATGCTAACTATATTATATCACCCTCAGCAATACATCACGGGTGCCAGACCAAACAATCGGGTCCTAAGCAACAACAAGCAACGCACAGTAAGACTTGAGGCCTGCTCTCGCCTCCAAGCAAACATCCGTATCCAGCAGCTCTACATCGGCTTTAATCGCTCCTGCCATTGAGAAAGGACGATAAAGCTGGTCGAGCTACAAGCTCGACTCCCAGGCAATGCCGCTTTCTTCCTGCTAGCCAGGCCGCCGCCGCTGCCGCGAGCCTCAGCAGACCGCGCTGCAGCTTCAGCTCACACTCTCTCTGTCCGTCAGCTCACACAAACAAGAGCAGCTGTAATCCTTCCCGGCGCTTTATTTCTGCATCGCTAAATCACGAGCAGTTGTGCCTCTCAATACTACTGTTCCGGGGAACCCACGCCTGAGATGTGATTGTTCTAAAGTAGCGCGCTGCTTCCTCGCAACTCAAGCAGTAGCGCGCACCGAAGCCAGACCGCGCACAGTACAGTCCGATCGCACGCGCCGCTTCATATCGCGCTCATTACAGTCGATTGCGCGCTCAGCCGCCCACACAAGAATCAAGTACTTATTGCCAACGCTGCCTTGTTGTTTCAACTTAATCGGCTATTAAGTGGACTCGCCGGAAAGAAACCATACGCACTTCCTATTTTCAAAGTAATTCTTTGCCTTCACTGTTTCAATCCTTTAAGTCCATGATAAGCTTTATAAGTCGATAGACGTCCGTAACCAAAATAATTCAAGAGATTGAAACACTGAACAGCAACAAGCTTCGAGCGCTTTCTCTGGCTCAGCGCCAGCCAATGTGTTCAAATCTAGCAGGCGATCATGTGATTCCCCGCCTTGCGCCACATTGTCCAAGAGCAGGGGCAGCCAACCCGCACGCGGCTCTTTGACTGCTTTCGCGGCTCTCATCCGGCCCGCTGAGACCTTTTTGTCTACATAAACATAAATTTACATGTATCCTGCCAAGATCAGCCGCCGCTCACGTGGACATGATGTTTTCCGAATTCAAATAGAGGCGCGCAGAAGCGCGTTCCCTTTCGAGAGTAGGAACGAGTTGTTTAATGAAATGCATTCGGGAACTCCTCCCCTTCACGTCATTTCTGAAACTTCACGGATAACAGCAGTGGACAACTGGCCAATCGTAGCGCGATGCAGATCTGGCTGCCAGACGGTATAAATATCTTAAATAGCATTGCCTTCATACTTCTCTAAACGAAATATGATAAAATTACAGAGGTTACGATAGTAACCGGAGACGTTTCCAACCGATCACTACATTACCAAGCCGCTGCTTACTTTTATACTTCCCGTCACCGTCAATGAGATGATATACCGTTTTTCCCGCATATATAATGCACAGACGCATTGGCTCTGCATGCTTGCATAGCTCGTGGGTCGCCATATGTTAAAAGTATTAAAGAATTTATTTATAAACATATTAAATGTGTGATATATGTGCGAGACCTTGCTAATGTCAAAAACCCCATCAACAAATGCGAATTTAACAGTCTTTCATGCGGCTCCGCAGCCACGAGCTTATTTCGAGGCTCATTATGCTGAGCAGGTTGGCCACCCCTGCCCAAGATTGAGATGTACCAGTTTCACGATAAACTCTTCCTCCCAAGTCCCTTCATTGTATCCCACTGTCGAAAGGAGCTCTTGCACTCAACAAACACTGCAACCGAGCCTCCAACAACACCACGCGGTCGCCAGCTCTTCCGCTCCGTTGTCGCACCCTATGACGCCGAGGCTTGCCTTCACCTCCACCATCAAGACATCCACCTTCTTGCCCAACTTCCTACGACACCTCAGCACTCGTATCAATAGTAAAGGAGGACGATCAAAGCAAATTAACTAGAATAGGTCTCGCTTCAGTCAGCCGTACCATCTCCAAATCAACTCTACCTTCAAATGCCTCAGACGTACGTTCCTTAAATCTTCATATCTCTCCCTTGCAAACCAGATTTCCAAGCGTTAAGACGCAGCAGCACACTGCAGTTTTCCAGCACTGCACCTCACATGCCAGCATCTAGCGACAAACGCCGCCCTTTAAGCGCGAGCTTGCCTCCGCCAGCGGGGAGGATTACATGTGGAGTGGAAAAGTTCATGACTTTCCACTCCACACGTGGTCTGCTCCACATGGTCTCTACCGTAGTGATGCACCTCCTCACTCCCGCATGAGCTCAGTTCAAATAGAAATGATTCCACCGCTGCCCCCATTGCCGCAGCAATGATGTTCCCCCACACTCCCGCAGGAGTCAGCCAAGGGGGAATTTTCCCACTGCCGCAGCAGTGAAGCCATGTTCACACTGGCTTGGTTACCTCAGATGCTCATAACCCACCATCACATCCACTCAGCCTACTTTCATTCAGAAACTCGCAGGCTAAACTCCCATCCGTCCCTCTCTCTATAGACGATTCCACCCCATTACAAGTTCCGGTTCCAAACTTCCTAAAGCTACGCTACCCCAAACCGGATTCCCAACAGACCATTCATCCAGCCATTCATTTCGCACAGGTGCAGCAACCACGGCGGTGCAAGGCCTTTTCCCAACAGTAATACAAGCATTGCGCCGCCGGTCTCCAGAAGCTTTCAAGAGCCACATCAGACCAAACAGATCGCACATTCAAACAAGGTCTTCCGTTAAGCATCAGCTCCTCCCCACTTACAACTTCATGGCCATTGCTTCCATTGCCGCAGCACTGACACTCCCGCAGGAGCAAGCTATCTCTAACTTCAACTGCCGCAGCAGTGATGCTCCCGCAGGAGCAAGCTATCTCTAACTATCACTGCCGCAGCAGTGACGCTCCCGCAGGAGCAAGCTATCTCTAACTTCCACTGCCGCAGCAGTGACGCTCCCGCAGGAGCAAGCTATCTCTAACTTCCACTGCCGCAGCAGTGACGCTCCCTCAGGAGCCAGCTTCTAATTGCATCTGATATAAATTCAACTGTCAATTTATAATTGAAAGGTTTTACTCATGCTTTTACAAACCATACCGATTTTGTTATTTCTTGAGCGTATTTAGACGTCTGTAACCAAAGTAATTTCAAGACTCCCTTTAAGTCTATGATAAGCTTTATAAGTCCATGATATTTGGATGAACCCCTGCTCAGGGTTTATTCAAAGCCAATAAGTTTGTGAACTTTCATAAACCTTGACATTCCGATCTCCAACAGGTAAGTTTGTTTTGAAATTAAATATGCAACATGCATCTGATATAAATTCAACTGTCAATTTATAATTGAAAGGTTTTACTTATGCTTTTACAAACCATACTGATTTTGTGATTTCTTGAGTGTATTTAGACGTCTGTAACCAGAGTGATTTCAAGACCCCTGAAATTGAAACTGAAAACTGAAACACTGCACAGAACTCCCTCTGCCGCAGCAGTATCGCTCCCGCAAGAGCAAGCTCTCTCTAACTTCCACTGCCGCAGCAGTGACGCTCCCGCAGGAGCTAGCTCTCTCCAACTTCCACCGCCGCAGCAGTGACGCTCCCCCAGGAGCCAGCTTCTAATTGCAACTGATAGAAATTCAACTGTCAATTTATAATTGAAAGGTTTTACTTATGCTTTGTACAAACCATACTGATTTTGTTATTTCTTGAGTGTATTTAGACGTCTGTAACCAAAGTAATTTCAAGACTCCCTTTAAGTCTATGATATGCTTTATAAGTCTATGATATTTGGATGAACCCCTGCTCAGGGCTTATTCAAAGCCAATAAGGTTGTGATCTTTCATAAACTTTGATATTCCGATCTCCAACAGGTAAGTTTGTTTCGACAGGTAAGTTCGTTTTGAAATTAAATATGCAACATGCATCTGTCATAAATTCAACTGTCAATTTATAATTGAAAGGTTTTACTCATGCTTTTTACAAACCATATCGATTTTGTTATTTCTTGAGTGTATTTAGACGTCTGTAACCAAAAGACTACAACACTGAACAGAACCCCCAATGCCGCAGCAGTGACGCTCCCGCAGGAGCAAGCTCTCTCTATCTTCCAGCTCTCTCTAACTTTCACTGCCGCAGCAGTGACGCTCCCGCAGGAGCAAGCTCTCTCTATCTTCCAGCTCTCTTTAACTTCCACTGCCGCAGCAGTGACGCTCCCGCAGGAGCAAGCTCTCTCTATCTTCCAGCTCTCTCTAACTTCCACTGCCGCAGCAGTGACGCTCCCGCAGGAGCAAGCTCTCTCTATCTTCCAGCTCTCTCTAACTGCCACTGCCGCAGCAGTGACGCTCCCGCAGGAGCAAGCTCTCTCTATCTTCCAGCTCTCTCTAACTTCCACTGCCGCAGCAGTGACGCTCCCGCAGGAGCAAGCTATCTCTATCTTCCAGCTCTCTCTAACTTCCACTGCCGCAGCAGTGACGCTCCCGCAGGAGCAAGCTATCTCTATCTTCCAGCTCTCTCTAACTGCCACTGCCGCAGCAGTGAAGCTCCCGCAGGAGCAAGCTATCTCTATCTTCCAGCTCTCTCTAACTTCCACTGCCGCAGCAGTGACGCTCCCGCAGGAGCAAGCTATCTCTATCTTCCAGCTCTCTCTAACTTCCACTGCCGCAGCAGTGAAGCTCCCGCAGGAGCAAGCTATCTCTATCTTCCAGCTCTCTCTAACTTCCACTGCCGCAGCAGTGACGCTCCCGCAGGAGCAAGCTATCTCTATCTTCCAGCTCTCTCTAACTTCCACTGCCGCAGCAGTGACGCTCCCGCAGGAGCAAGCTCTCTCTATCTTCCAGCTCTCTCTAACTTCCACTGCCGCAGCAGTGACGCTCCCGCAGGAGCAAGCTATCTCTATCTTCCAGTTCTCTCTAACTGCCACTGCCGCAGCAGTGAAGCTCCCGCAGGAGCAAGCTATCTCTATCTTCCAGCTCTCTCTAACTTCCACTGCCGCAGCAGCGACGCTCCCGCAGGAGCAAGCTCTCTCTATCTTCCAGCTCTCTCTAACTTCCACTGCCGCAGCAGTGACGCTCCCGCAGGAGCAAGCTATCTCTATCTTCCAGCTCTCTCTAACTGCCACTGCCGCAGCAGTGAAGCTCCCGCAGGAGCAAGCTATCTCTATCTTCCAGCTCTCTCTAACTTCCACTGCCGCAGCAGGGAAGCTCCCGCAGGAGCAAGCTATCTCTATCTTCCAGCTCTCTCTAACTGCCACTGCCGCAGCAGTGAAGCTCCCGCAGGAGCAAGCTCTCCCTATCTTCCAGCTCTCTCTAACTGCCACTGCCGCAGCAGTGACGCTCCCGCAGGAGCAAGCTTCTAAATTCCACTGCCGCAGCAGTGACGCTCCCGCAGGAGCAAGCTTCTAAATTCATTCATCTGCCCTCCCGAACTCACATTTTCCCCCCCCTCAGCCATAACTTCGCAATTCTTTGGGGGGTCATCAAAATCTTTAGCGGCTGTCCGAATAGATTGCAATTTTTGGGGGAGTGCTCCAGGTTCGGGCTGAATACCGAGCTCGGAGCCCTCTCCTCGGACAGCACGCCAAATATGCTTACCATTTATTGCTCCTGAATCATTCGTAAGTGTGAACTCGTGAAATGATGTTTTATTAACAAAGTTCGGGAGGAGCACGTTCAAATGATTAACACAATCAACACGTCATCAGCAATTACTCCTCATCCTATCAGCGGGAGAGGAAGTACGTATATATAGACATGTTTGACTCACCCACAGCTCTTCGACATTTTTCGGCATCCCTCCACCACCCCAACTCCTCACACTTAATTGTTCCTATCAAAAGTCAGGATACGGGGGGAGTGCTCCAGGTTCGGGCTGAATACCGAGCTCGGAGCCCTCTCCTCGGACAGCACGCCAAATATGCTTACCATTTATTGCTCCTGAATCATTCGTAAGTGTGAACTCGTGAAACTGCTAATAGTGTCTAGAGAGTGTGTGCACGTTTGTGTCTGCATGTGTGTGTAACAGAGATAGTTACTGTAGCTTAAAGTATGCCAGTAACAGTGCCATGGTTGTGGATTTGATTCCCTGGGAAAACACATAGTGATTAAATGTAAAATTTCATTGTAAATCTCCTTTAGCATACTTTTAAAAAGAGCAGTTAACTACTGAGAATTTGTTATTACTGAAATAATATACTTTAAAAGACTGTACTTAAGTGCAAATGGAATGAAATGTTTTGAACACAACTAAAATTGTAAATGTAAAATTAAATAAAAATGTTATTTTAAATGTATTTTAATTGCAATTGCTAAACTTCTGTTTTTTCTCCACTTAAACAGGACTTCTACATCTGTATATGCGATTTTCAAAATTACTTTAAATATAGTCAAAGTAAAAGAGGGTAAACTATGCTTTTACGATTTGTAATATACTTTTAGTGCACATTCAATCTGATTAAGTGTACTTTTTTTCACAAGATCCAAATCAGCTAAAAACAAAAATGCTTGTGTTATCTTTAATTATAATAAATAGCACTTGGTTCAATGCTTTGTATACAATACAGTGACATTGTCAAAGAGTATTGGCATTATACTGTATAGACATCTGCATGCCATGTCTATAGATATAGGCAATGGCATCGACAACTGGAAAAGGCATTTTGGTCAACCAGGAAGAATTGATCAGACTCCTGTTGAGGCCAGAAAGGGCACAAACAAACAAACATTATGACATCAGTTCCTCTTGTTTGGGGAATACAGACAAAACAATATAAAATTAATTTATGTTCCTCATGAGAGGGAGGAATTGAAAAGCTAGACAAAGTGATACAAAACAGGAAGTGTTATAATAAAGTCTGTGTTTTAATCTTAGGTAGTAGAATTTATTTCAAGGTCAATTCACTTTTGTGAAATAGAGTAGTGGAAACTTTCTACTTGGTATAACATCACTCAAAACTATTCATATATGTTCCAGTGTGGCATTTTTCAAACTGCAGTACAATGTGCAATCAGAATGTTGTTGTTTTTTACCTCTAAGTAGTGCTTTTGAAATATGTTTTAAATTACATGTTTTAAATGTAATGAATATTCCAATCATCTGTAGCCAAATGAAAGCTGTTTGATTGTACATGGAGTGGGTTTCCCCGTGCTGAAATCACATGACCAGCCAAATACTGCTTTCCTGTTATTATTGGACACTTACATAAAGTGTTGGGGTAGTTACTTTTAAAATTAATGTATTGCTATATTGCGTTTATCCCTACAAAAAAGCAACTACTACAAGCTACGTAATTACTTTATAGGGAAAATAATGCGTTGCGATAATCTTGCAATACTTTTTTCTCACCTGGGCTCGGCTTGCTTGTTTGATTGTTAGCAAAAGTAAAGGGCCTTTCATGTCAAAAGTGCAAATGCAAATTCTCACCTGTACAGTAGAAGGTGCATCTTAGACAATATATATACATTTATAAAAATATTATATAAAGTCATTATTGCTGATTGGTATGGTTGAATTGGATCATTGAAAGTCAGCAGCAAAACATTGGTTGAAAAAGTGAGATTGAATACATAAAGTATATTTGTGTTCTTTAACATATTTAAATAGTGCAAGTTTGTTTAATATTCTGACTTTGCATTTCACTGTTTTTACTTAATACTTTTTTTTTTGTGCAACTCAGATGAGTAAATGCCATTATACTAGAACCACAATACTCATCATGTTCACAGTCCCCACAATAACTGGCCTTCTCAGGAGCCTGATAATCAACTTGTGTTTCCCCATCTACTGCATCGTGGTGTGCCGCGATAGTGGCAACACACACTTTTGGGGTGGAGGAAGATAGCCTTGCTCCAACCCATCTTTTTTGAAAGAAAGCACAGCATTGACAGAGCACCTATGGTCAATGAAGTGGTACCACTTCAAAGCGTAAGCGTACCTCGTAGAGTTAGGTCACTTAAGTCATCTGCGTACCGTCCAGAGACCACATGTAGAAGCTTCAGAGGTCTGGACAGCGCCAGATGGTATGGGCTCTAAAATCCTACCTTCATGTTATGTCCTTTGAAAATATAACTGTGTCACACGCAGGACAGGAGCTTGGAGGTACTGAGGTAAACCGGATGCTGTTGAACCTGGGGGTGAGCTGAATCACATAGAATCTGATTGTCTGAAAAACCCAGAGAGACATCCTGCAAGAGGGGGCAATTTGGTCAACAGATATGCCCACAGTGGGGGCAGTGCTATGGAGCAGGTGGTCCCGATGAGTATGGTTGCACACTTACCTAGCTTCACAGTTCCCGTGAGCGAATGACTGTAGGCTTTTGAGAAGGTGTTGCTACCTCGAACCGCATACTCTTGCCTGTTGGTGAAAAAAGAGGTGGATGAGAGGGGAAAGGCATTACATTTCTCACTGTCAGTCTTCACCCCTTGTATCCCAGAGAGATTTTGGGTAGACCAGCCACAGAAAATATAAAACTCTTTAAAAAAAGTTCTCTGTCCGGCACTCCACCGGGGAAAGGAGCATTGCGACCACTGTCTCTGAAAGCAGACCTTGATGACTTCCTTGATGGTGTTCCTGGACAACTAATGTGGACATTCTCTGCCCCAGGAACCGGACAAGGTCAAGATCATTGGAGGGCAAGGTCAGTCCCTGTAGTTTATCTACTATTGGATAGATCAACTGTCCTTGGCCTGGTATGCTTGTAGGAGGGTGGATGCAGCTTACAGTGGCACTGTAAGACTTGTCCACAAGTGCAGACAAGAACTTACGGGCATTGGATGGGAGACGGGTACAACCCCAGGTCTTGAAATTCGCTGCGAAAAGGGCACTGCCAAGTTGCCTTAGAAATTATAGAAATTTAAAGGGCACCAAGGCATTTTTTGTTGTCTAATAAGGGCACAAAAGCAATATTGAAAACGTCACAAGGGCATTGAGGCAATTTACGTTTTATGTACATTAGCATAATGTTTGCTACTTTTTATGTTGTCCGTTTCATACTCTTAAATTAATTTTCTGTGATATTGATGTTACACCCTATAGAATGCCAAACATAATTATCTATGATGATTTAACACTTTTCTTGTGATTGGTACAGAGTTGAATAGTTAACATACTAGGATTAATAGCTCTTTTTAAAGGAAGATTTATTGTTAAAAGTAACTTTTCTGAACATAACTTCATATCATAACTGAACATAACTTTCAGCAGTAACAATACAACATAACACGGACCTAGTGTTACCGTGTAGGCATGATCTAGGTTACCTGTTATTGTTCTGCAGATCGTACGTAGTTCATGACGTCATTTTGGAGTACCGTATTTTCCTGCATATATCCCGCGGGTTATATGAGATTTTACAAACCCCGCAGGGGGGTGCGGGATATATAAGGGTGTAGACTATATCACCAATTTATTACACGTAATAATATTTCAATATAAAAAATTGCGGTATTTTCTTTCTGTTTTTGTTTCTTGCACGTGTTGTCTGGCCTCTGTACTGTCAGTCTTACAGCTGGTGCTGATAGGCTGTCTGACCTGTCCATCATGCAAGAAGACGTGATTGGCTGTCTATCAATCTGATAGCTGGTGCTGATAGGCTGTCTGACCTGTCAATCATGCAAGAAGACGTCATTGGTTGTGCTGCCATGATAGCGTGCTCTTCTCATCCGATCAACACGCTTCTAGGGGGAGAGACTGCTCTTTCTTTTTCTTCTGATTTTGACTTGTGTTTGTTTGTAAACAATCCCTTTCACTTGTAAGGGATAGGGGCAAAAGGCATTTCTGAAAAAGGGCACGGCATGTTGCCGTCGATTTCATAAAAATGATAGGGGCAGTTCGGCAAACATGAAAGGCACGACGGCATTTGCCGTCGATGCCTTCGTGAATTTCAAGGCCTGCAACCCTGCCAGGAGAAAGCATTTTTATGATTTTAACTACAACACAACTGCACGCTTTACCTGTGGGATCTCCACCTACTCTTCGACCACTCCGCCATTGAGGGTAGTGAGAGTGTAGGAGGCAGTAGAGCGGTTTCTGGCAAAGGGTGCCTTTAACGATTTTGTGAACTCATCGTGCACTTCAAGGAAGAAAGGCACTAGAGCGAGATGCTTCTGTTTAACACGCCCCATCCCGAGATACCAGCCATGAATGTTCAGGACATGGTGGAAAGTTCCATTCGAGCTCAACACTTGTGGTAGCCTGGAAAAACATGGGAGTCAGCTACTCTCCCCGAAGGGGGCAGCGACCCAATTTGTCAGTCACTGATTTTATAGTTGACTGTGACTGTAGTTCCAAGCATCCTTTGCATTAAGGGAGTGCATTAAATTATTATTTTATTACATTTAAAAACTGGGTTTTATTATATATGTTTTTCAGTAAAGGGAAAGACATGTTAGTGTTTAATGTTCAGTTATGTTGGACACTTTCTGTAATCTGTTTGAATAGGTAGTTACTGTTGTGCTGAAGTGTGGCACTTAGGCTGTGATTAACTATGCTAATGTCAGTACTGATAGCAGTCTTTTCTTATTTGTATATGAAAGTAAATTAGATTTTGTGTTAACTTCAGTTATGAATACATTTCTCATCTTTAAAAATGAAGTTTATTCATTTGAATGTGTTGTTATCTAAAGTTGGGTTTGTCCATATTTGAGCCAGACAGGGGTTGATACAGCACATTATTATTTTACTCTATGCACAGCAGTTATTCAGATTTAATTTTATTCAAATCTGAAGTACAATTCAATTTTGTGGTTTCAATTTATGTTCATTTTCTTGGGAAAATGTTTTGTTTTTTTTCCTTTAAGTAATGAATGTAGCACTAATCTGAAGGGCTTCTTCATTCTTAAAATGGCGATTCATTCAGATGCTCCTTGATAATTGAATTCACCCAGAATAGCATACCTGAGCATCTTCATAGATTAAATGACATGTAAACGCACTCAAATCCTTTCAGTTGCCACACACACACTCACACACACAGCTCAGAGGCCCTCAATTGAATTGTCATTGTGACTGAAGCTCCTCTGTGGATTCTCTGTGTGTGGTGATCCCTGTGTGGCCCTCAGAAGAGCTTGCAGCATTATGTGTGTGACAAAAGCAGTTAGTAGAGCCGCTCAGCCCTCGGTGAAACAGGGAAAAGCTGTGGGATAAACTGCACTCTGACAGAATGTATCTGCTTTGTTAATAGGACAAGCAGGATCACAGGATGGAGAATGAAAGTGCCTCTATCTGTCTGTCATGGGCATTCAGCCTGGACACGTACACACAGACTGATTTCCTCTGAGAGGAAAGCCTAGAGAGATAATATGCATTGAGGATTAGCTCAGTTACTGTATGTGACGAACGTGATTTGGGTTATCTGTCTGCCTCTTTGGAGTGAATAGTGACTAGGAATGTTACTATAATATCAAAAATATCATAAAATATCATCACTTTGATGATATTTAATATACTTATTTTGCTCTGTAATGGCTTAAAGGAACAATAGAAGAAGTATAATATCAGCTAAATAGCACTGGAGCCATGAATAATCAAAATGTGAAACGAATCAAAAAAAAAATACACTAAATGTTTTATCAAGTTTTTAAATTTTGCATTGAACACAATATTGAAGAATAATTAATTCTTTTCATAAATATGCTCTAACAAGACATTAAAAACCTACTAGAACAAAAGGTACTCACAGGCAGAGATCCAATAGTGTGTCTTTAATACGAATGGTCGTACAGGCGGCATACAGTCAGGACAGGCAGCATACATAAACGATAATCCAGCCAAAGGTCAGGGCGGGCAGACAGAATCAATGACGGGTAGGCAGCAGAATCGGTAACAGAACAACAGGAAGAATAATAAACGCTCAGAATTGTGCACAATAGCAAAACAAGACTTTGCGATGACAGTTTGTGTGTGCGAGTCTTTTATAGTTCATGTAATGGTGTCCAGCTGGTGCAGTAATCAGTCCAATGAAAGGCATCATGGGAAATGTAGTGTGTGTGTGTCCGTATACGTGTGAGAGCTTCCTCCGGTGGCCAGAGAGGGGAAGCGCGTAGCTCGTAATCTTAACACCTACATACATTTGTACTAAGACATTTTAAATGTGTCAAATTTGCTACTGTCTTTCCTGTAGCTTAAACTGTAGAGTGTGGCACTTGCAATGTCAAAGGTCATGGTTTCAATTCTCAGGGGATGCAAGAACTGATTAGAATGTCAATGTGTATCTTGAATGCAATGTATCGGTAAGTCGCTTTGGATAAAAGCGTCTACCAATTGCATAAATGTAAATGTAAAATGTGAATATCTTGCCACAGTTATCTCTCTTTAAAAGACACTCAATATTTAGTGTAAATGATTTAAGTTAACAGACACAGATGAGATGAGAATACGATTCAAAATTAAATGAGAAAAATAATTTTAAAAAACTAGGCAAAATGAGAAAAAAAAATTGAACTGAATTGAGCTAAATCGAGCTTGAACACTATTATCTCCTGTAGAACTGCTTTAAAGATTAATTTTACTTGTTTTACAAATGATGAGCTTTGCGACACAGTTATTGAATTGAATTGAACAACTTCAAACTTATCTTCCATTGTGTTGCTTCTCTGCTATATAACCTCCACCTTCCCTTGCTTCACCTGTATAGATCTGCGATAGGGGTTCACTCATAAAGTATTCAGCATCAGCAGCATGTCTTACATGCTCACAGCAATGTCTGTGAATGTATTGGCAGTAGTAAGTCTCTGTATTTCTTCTGCAGCAGCAGCATAGCAGATCTATTCTGCCAAGACCAAATATCAATTATCATACTGATCTTTCTCAGAATTATCATGACAGATATGTTATATATTGTGTTATATATTATACATACAATTGTATATATATAGAAAAAGTGTTTTCTAATTGCACACATTAAACAATTTTATATTACTTTTGTTTGTTTGTGGATTCTGTTCCACATCGTATTACAATTTCATTCGGGATGCATAAGGGACCTGATTTGTAATCTGACTCTATTGCTTTTGCTCTATGGCTGGTCCATGACCTGACTCAAGATGCCAGTAGGAGGGGTGTGATGATAACAACACTGCTGGAAGTGCATATATATATTGAGCCACATCAGGCACTGCCATAAATCCAGCATTGACATAAACCCATCGAGTCATCCAACATTCAGATTTCACCAGTGCTGTGGAAAGTTACTTTTAAAAGTAATTAATTAAACTAACTAATTGCATTACGTAGTTTTTTTTTTTTTTTTTTTTTTTACAAAACATTAAAATAATAATGTACAATTTAGCAATTTATTTACAAAGACAGGTAATGAAAAAAATTGTCTTGTGTGTGCATCTATCTATCTATCTATCTATCTATCTATCTATCTATCTATCTATTTTACATTTTCAATTATGCATTTGGCGACATTGTTATTGACAAAATACACATTGACATTCTAATCAGTTCTTGCTTGTCTGGGGATCAAACCCATGACCTTGGTGTTATCATGAGAACAAGAGTTCCAGCAACACTTTTAGATTTGTGACCTGTTTGGTCAAACATGATGGAAAGATTCAGAGAAAGAAAAGGATGAAAAGATAAAGAAGACTCCCTGGTCTGCCACTCTGGGTTTGAACTGGCCAGATGATGGGATTATCAAGACACCCGGCTGCCAAAAGAGCCTCTCTCTCCTCCACTCTGTCTTGCTTTCTCTCTCTCTCTGATGCAGCTGTATTGGGTACATCAATGCCAGAAGATCCATTCCCCTACCAGACTGGACCGGGACACACAGCCAACACATACAGACAATAAGCGAGAGGCATTCCTGAGAGGCTGTTTAGCTAAAAAGCTTGTTTCATTGAATCATCAGTGAAGACTTGCCAGCAAATAACACTGACTTAGCAATAACAAAGCCAATTTTGCCTTCATCTGCTTCAGTAATTATTAATTTACTGAATGGAAAGAATGTGTATATATGTGTGTGTGTGTGTGTGTGTGAGAGAGTGAAAGAGAGAGAGAGAGAGAGAGAGAGAGAGAAATTGCTGAGAGAAGTTGAGGAAAGCAGGAAATGATTGGTGCTGCATTTTTTGGTCATACCTCACTTTGACAAGTGCACAAATGTTGGTAAATATTGTGTATGCTTGACCGTATTAAATTTGATACATCAAATTGTGTAAGTCTCAAATAATCATCAGTTCATTCACTAAGTTATCTTTGTCTGTTTCTAGTCTCTAAGGATTTGTGTTTGGGATTGACAACTACATTTACTTAAAAGTGTAGGTCTCAAAATGTCCCGGTCACACAGCAAGTTCCATTTACATTTATTTATTTGGCAGAAACTTTTATCCAAAGCAACTTACATTACATTCAAGGTACACATTGACATCAGTTCTTCCTTTCCCTAGTAATCGAACCCATGACCTTGATGTTGCAAGTGCCACACTCTACTTTTTGAACTACAGGAAAGCAGAAGTGCAAGTAGTACTGTAGTGTCTCGAATACTGTCTGAAGTTCATCCATCAAATCTTCATTAACCGACAACAGCTTTTGGAGATCAGCTCTGGTCGAGATCAGTGACATGATCTAAAATTTTCAGATGACACATAGCTCATAGTCCACTGCTTTAAGTTACAGAAAGAAAACCCCCACACCAAACCCCAAAACACACAACAGACGTATTTGTGTATCACAGACACATTGTCTGTGTAATGTGACAGACAACTAGTTGTCCAGTCCAGTTCCGTTCACATAACGTGGGTTTTCTGAATATGTAGTTGTGAGTCCTGAAAATGTATGGGTGTGTTGTGAATCACAACCTAATTATTATCTCTCTCTCTCTCTCTCTCTCTCTCTCTCTCTCTCTCTCTCTCTCTCTCTCTCTCTATATATATATATATATATATATATATATATATATATATATATATTCTACTGAGTGTTCAAAATCCATAGTTTTATTTTTTATATCAGGCACACCCAGTGCAGTTGTAGATTTCTGTCTAACCGGATAAATCACACCATTAATGTCTTACTGAATTAGTTTTGCTAATCAGCTATGAGCCACTATTGCTTGAAATTGTTGATTAATACATATGTTGTCATCCCGTTTTACTTTGAGTAGTAATAAACGATGATTTACAAACTTGTATCAGGCATTCACGTTTGTGCTCTAAAGATCACTTTCCATGATTGAGGTCTTCACAGTTCCACTTGGATCCAAGAACCCAAAGTCAAAAACCAAAATTTTTGAGAAATGCACGTAGAAAAGGAATAAACGTCCGTAACCTCACAGACAGAACTTCATCTTATAGCTTTGAGATTCATAAGGAAATGCCAATCGCTTCATTACGCTGTGTTCATGCAGGTCTTTTCATTGGTTTTTTTTGTGCAGAAGCCCTATGCTGAAGAGGTAAATAGTGTTACAGACAACACTATCAAATCCAAATCCACTGATCACAATTGAAGCCACAGATTTGTAACCATCACGCAGTCAATAATATTAAGTAATAAAAATTAATGAAAGGTGGAGTAGTGGCCAAATTAATTCAGCAGAACACCAGGAATTATCTTGACCGACTACGGGGCTGCAGGTCATGCACACGTCAATGGTGTTTACGCTCATGTCCAGGTCCAGGTTCGAAAATAAATGGCATCCGGTTGTGTTAAACTCAAGTCTAATTTGATTATGTTTGTCTTGGGTCAGGTTTTTCTCTAAAAAAAATTATGTATGCACATCGCATAAGAAGTGATTCAGTTTGATTTTTGTCGAGTCCAGATTTTAGGACCCAACAATCCATGGTACTCTTCAGTAACATCAAATATTCTCTCTGTAAACACCCCCACTAATGTCAAAAAGCGATATAGTTCCTAAACATGCACCTCAATACATTAGCAATAGAAGGAAAATGCTATCACATATCATAATGTACCACAAACTAAGTAGAAACTTACCCATGAGAAACCTCCTGCTCAAGTCATGCTTGTGAGATTTTGATTGATCGACTAGTTCTTACAATGTTTCATTATTGACTTGGGCTCGAATTGGTACGGTAAAATAGATGGCATATTTTCTGTCCTTAGTGTGTACAATCTCTGAGGATTTGAGAAACCTTCCGGAGCTGAAATTCTTTCATGGTAATGGAGCTGTAAGCAGTAGACCAATCACAACAGACTGGGCCATTTGGCTAAGCAGAACAGAGCAGAGCAGGCTTGTGGAATGGAGGGGTTTAGACAAAAAAATCTTTGAAATTAATCTCATTAAATGTACTTTATATTATGAGAAAAGGTCTTTTTACCACAGATGCATGTAAACATAAGAGACCACCAAAACCAAATCAGGAATCTTTAAAATAGCATAATTGGGGCACTTTAACATTCGTTATAATAAAAAAACTCAACACTAACAGTTTTTTACAGGATTTTTTGGTGTATATTTTCTCCTCATATTTCTTCCATTTCTGCTATACTTTTTCCAGACCTGGAAGTATGCAAAGTAAGCCATTCCTTGGTGAATCGTTGTATCACATATGTGAGAGATGTCTGGAAGGTCTCCAGGAGCAGTCCTGGCCGAAGTTGAAGGTGCAGATGGAAGCTGACTGTAACAAGCCAAGCAGTAAATTAGCCTGCTAACATTAGCCCACATCTTAATGATTCACTCCAGCACTTAACCTCAGGGTTGAAACTTTAGCAAAGACATTGCCAAAATCAGTGTTCTTATGTTCTTTTAGTTTTCTTATATGGCTTCGGTGAGTACTAAGTGTATCTGTGTTAATTGTTGTGAATGTGTGTTTCAGAACCCATTATCAGCCAAACAAATAAGAAGTCAATATATGTTATTCTAAAAAATAAGAAATCAATATATGTTGCATGGCTGTGAAATTACACTAAGAAGGTGCATTTCAGGTAAATTCATTGTATATTTTCAGTTTTGCACCCATAATAACTTTAATAAAGGAAGAAATAACAAATAATTCAGTTCCATTCAACTTTATATGTACATTGCTTTTTAAAATGTCAGTCATTCCAAAAATTATACCTCCTTAAGGCGTAGGCCTACAGCAGGTTTGCGCTGCGCCAGTACTTTAAAAGGAATAAGTTTACCTTATCTACCCTTAAAAGGTGCCATTCATTTACCTGACAGCAGCATTTTGGTGACCTGAAAATGTTTCATTTTGAAAACGTGATTCAAAGTGCAAGTATGTCTCCATGTAAACTACGTCATGTACCTTACGTGTTCGGTCTATAGGTGCATAGTGTTTCTTTACAAAGTAACATTGCGAACTACTGGCCTAGCATGAAACACAATGCTTTTAGTAGGGATGAGCGAGTACAGCATTATCTGTATCTGTATCTGTGTCTGTTAACCATATGAATTATCTGTATCTGTATCTGTACTCGGACTGGGTGGGGCCTCGATAACAAACAAACTATATACAGAACAAGTTTTGCAACAATGAATACAACACATGCGGTTGCAATTATGAAGAAATCATAATTTTTAAACATTATTTTTTGTGTGAAGTCAAAAAAATGGTTAGAGCCAGTATGGTTAGAGCATACGTAAAAAAAAAAAAAAAAAAAAAAATAATTTCTCACTCACTAGTCGCATTCTACCAAACACCACGTTTACCAGTACTCTACTGGTTAATAAGTACTACAAACAAACCGAAATAAAAAACGTTAAACGTTAATGGAAAAGACCTGCAAACCTGAGTGATTGAGGGAGAGACAGAGAGAGAAAGAGATCTGTTCTCTTCTCAGTGTTCTGTGTATGAGTGAGCAGGACAGGACACAGCAAATCTGTATGTGCAGGGGAGGGGTGCTGTGACAAGCCTATCACAGAACGCAGACACAGTCAGCTACCCAATGAGGATTTTTATTCAGTTCGAGCACAGATATTGACTCGTATTACTCTTATAATACTCGTACTCGGCTAAAAGTGCTTTATCCCTACCGGATACTCATTTCAGCCGAGTATCCGGATCAACTCTACCTTTTAGTAATTTTCACTGATCCATGTAAACAGGGATTGTTTTGACAGCATCATCGCCTGTATGCAAAAATTTCAAAGGAAAATCGTTTCCATTTTTAGTACCCGTTACATCCACCAGCTGTAATGCTCACGATCCAGAGGGCCCTACTCCTGACTCCCGTACTTTCCCGAGATGAATGTCATTTCCCATAACCCATTGCCTGGACTCATTATTGTTGAACACCTATGTGTAATTTGCTGGTAAATATTAGCCTAAAAAAACTCTGTTTTGTAAAGTATTACACTGCCATTCTGAGCACTTATTTCAGTTCCCTTTCAAGGGAACTCGCGCTGCGTCGAACGCTTGGGGTGTTTGTCTTCGCAAGCACAGTGTGAGAGTGTGTTGAGTGTGCTGGTTATTTTGAGAGAAAAACCCAGATCTAGTTTAAAAATCAGGGATCTCCCATATATATTTATATACAATATCTATGTTTATGGCGAACCAGGCATTTAAACAGTGCGCATCTCCTTGCCCTCGTTTCCTCTCGGGGGGAGATGAGCACTTGTTATGTGTAATGTGTCTGGGAGCGGAGCATGCTAGGTCAGCGCTCGTGAGTGCTGACTGTGATCACTGCAGCCAACTACCGCTGCGGGTGCTCCGCTCACGCCTGGCGGTTTTTGATTCTGAGACCGGCCAGGCTCGCGTTCCCCAGGGCTCGGGTCCCGCAGCAGCTGAGGCTCTGCGGCGATCTAGGTCATGGGGTTCGCAAATGGACCTGACGGCGGGGTCTGAGACGGGCGCTCCCCTATCTCAGCCCTTACCCGGTGGATCCAGTGCTTCATGCATGGTTTCGGAAGCACGCTCGAGGGCGGTTACTTCCGACCAAGCTGAAGCACCGGCACTGCAATTGTCTAGCTCCGAGGAGTTAGACGTTGCTAGTGTCGACGCGGAGAGTGAGGATTCGCCAACCTCCTCCCCAGCTTATGAGGAATTGCTCGAGGTGGTGACTCGCGCTGTGGCCACGTTAAGTATTGAGTGGCCAGCGGAAAGCACTGTCGTTCGTCCAAAGAGAAGCAAGTTGGATGAACGATTTCTGCCAGTGCGGGTCCCTCCCCCTCGCCGGGACCTGCCTTTTTTCCCGGATCTGCACACTGAGGTGTCTAGATCCTGGAAGAGGCCAGCCACCTCCAGAGTGTTTACGCCACAAAATAATATGTATGCCACTCTGGTTGGTGCGCGAGAGTATGGTTATGGCGCGATGCCGAAGGTGGAGGAGGCGCTTGCGAGCCACCTCTCTCCGCCCTCGGTGTCATCGCTTAAAGTCCCGGTGCTGCCCACTAAACCTATGCGGGTTACATCAGCTCATGTGGGCAGAGCATATTCTGCAGCTAGCCAGGCAGCGGCGTGTCTTCACACCACCGCCCTGCTTCAGGCTTACCAAGCAGAATTGTTGGGGGACCTCGATGAGGGCGGAGGCATTGGTCCACAGGCTGTGGCTGAGCTACGTAAAGCCACAGATCTGTCCCTACGGGCCACCAGGGAGACGGCTGCCTCTATTGGTCGTTCCATGGCAGCCTGTGTGGCCACGGAGAGGCACCTGTGGTTAAATTTGACGTCTCTAAAGGACAAGGAGAAAAATTTTATGTTGGACGCCCCTCTGTCGCCTTTTGGGCTTTTCGGCGATTCGGTGAAAACGGTCGTCGAGAAGTTCCAGGAGGCGGCAAAGCAGCAGGTGGCGTTCAATGTACTCCTGCCTCGCCGCCCTCAGCCTGGGGCTGTGAGCCAGCCACAGCCCCAGGCCTCCTCATATGTGCAGCGGGCCGCTCAAAGGCAGAGCGTCTCAACCCGCCAACCTCCCCAGAAAACCGGGGGGTCGGGCAGGCGCTCCCAGCCTCAGCCTTCGGGCAGGAGGACGGATCTGAGGACCGTCATCCTCGCCAAGAAGGCTACCTCGAAGAGGTCCTGACGCCAGACGCGCCGGGCCTCTTGGAGGCGACCCTCCTCAGTTGCCGCCCGTTACACCGGTTGCACTGAGGAGGTCGCCCCCTCCAAGGAGGGTCCTAGAGCATTCACTCCAGGTGTTCCCCAGAAAACCGGGCCCTGGCGGGTGTGCTACACAGACACCAGAGGCCAGCCTCGAGAGGCTGGTTCCCCTAGTAGAATTTCTGCCGGCATGGACATGTCTTCCAGAGGTTTCTCAGTGGGTCCTGCGAATTATAAAGAAAGGGTATTCGATCCAGTTTGGGTCTCGCCCGCCCAGGTTCAATGGGGTTCTACCCACGGTGGTGGACCCCGAGCAGGCTCTGGTAATGGAGCAGGAGGTAGATTCTCTACTGAGGAAAGGGGCCATAGAACATGTACCCCTCTCAAACAGGGAGTCAGGCTTTTACAGCCGCTACTTCCTCGTTCCAAAGAAGGATGGAGGACTGCGGCCCATCCTGGATTTGCGCCTTCTGAATCGCTCGGTCATGAAGCTAAAATTCAAGATGCTGACTTTGAAACAAATAGTGGCACAGATCAGGTCCGAGGACTGGTTCGTCACTATCGATCTGAAGGACGCATATTTTCATATTTCCATCCTTCCACAGCACAGGAAGTACCTCAGGTTCGCCTTTGGGGGGAAGGCGTACCAATATCAAGTACTTCCATTCGGCCTGGCTTTATCACCCCGCACTTTCACGAAATGCATGGACGCAGCGCTAACCCCGTTGCGCCTCCAAGGCATAAGAGTTTTGAATTACATCGACGACTGGCTGATTCTTGCCCAGTCGCCGCAGTTAGCGGTTCAGCATCGAGATGTTGTTCTCGCACACATGAGAGTGCTGGGGTTGAGGTTGAACGCAAAGAAGAGTGTGCTTTCTCCTCTTCAGAGAACCACCTTCCTAGGCGTGATATGGGACTCGGTTTCGATGAGGGCGCGGCTATCCCCCGCCCGCATCGATTCGATTCTGTCAACCGTGAAGAAAGTCAAAATAGGCCAGTCCATCACTGTAAAACACTTTCAGCGAGTGCTGGGCCTCATGGCAGCAGCTTCCAGCGTCATCCCGTTCGGGCTGCTACACATGAGGCCATTACAGTGGTGGCTCAGAACCAGAGGGTTTTCCCCGAGGGGCAACCCTTTCCGCACTATCAAGGTCACGCGGCGATGCCTACGTGCCTTGGATATGTGGAAGAAACCCTGGTTTCTGTCTCAAGGACCTGCGTTGGGAGCTCCTTGTCGACGCGTCATGCTATCGACGGATGCTTCCCTCACAGGTTGGGGAGCGGTCCTGAGGGATCGCTCTGCCCAGGGTCTGTGGCACAAACACCAGTTGTCCTGGCACATAAACCTGCTGGAGATGATGGCTGTTTGGAGGGCGCTTCAAGCGTTCCTCCCAGACCTCAGGGGCCATTATGTGGTTGTTCAGACCGACAGCACCACTGTGGTCTCCTATATAAATCGTCAGGGGGGTCTACGTTCGCGACCACTATACAAACTGGCGCGGCAGATCCTCCTCTGGTCCCAAGGGAGACTGCTCCATCTACGGGCAGTTCACATCCCTGGGACCCAGAATGTGGGAGCAGACGTCCTGTCGAGACAGGGGCCGAGGCCCGGGGAATGGAGGCTCCACCCAGAGGTGGTGGAGCAGATTTGGTTCAGATTCGGCCGGGCACAAGTAGATCTGTTCGCGTCCGAAGAATCAACGCATTGCCCTCTGTGGTATTCACTCCTGCATCCAGCCCCACTCGGGCTGGATGCCATGGTCCAGACATGGCCGAGGCTATGTCTGTACGCATTTCCCCCGATTGCTCTGCTCCCGGGAGTTCTGGAGAGAGTTCGCCGGGACAAGGTCCGTCTCACACTGGTTGCTCCGCGTTGGCCGGGCAGAGTGTGGTTTGCGGATCTTGTTTCCCTGCTGGACGGGGTCCCCTGGGAGATCCCAGTTCGAGTGGACCTCCTGTCTCAGGCAGCGGGCTCGATTCTTCACCCCTGCCCAGAACTTTGGAAACTGTGGGCTTGGCCTCTGAGGGGGCCCAGCTCATAGATTCTGGTCTCTCGACCGAGGTTGTTGAGACCATCCTCCACTCCAGAGCTCCCTCCACGAGGAAGCTGTACGCCCTGAAGTGGAGACTTTTCACTTCTTGGTGTAGCGAGAAGCAGGTGAACCCAGTTACCTGTCACATTGGCAAAGTGCTAGAGTTCCTGCAAGATAGATTCGCTGCAGGGTTGTCCCCGTCCACCCTGAAGGTTTACGTGGCTGCCATTGCGGCTTACCACGTACCTCTGGGTGGCGTGTCCATTGGCCGGGACCCCCTCGTCACACGCTTCCTCCGTGGTACCATTAGGCTGAGGCCTGCAGTCCAGACCAAGGTTCCTGCCTGGGACTTATCCCTGGTACTCCAGGGGTTGTCCCAGGCACCCTTTGAACCGTTGGATGAGGTTCCACTAAAGTTCCTCACTTTAAAAACCTTATTCTTGTTAGCTATAACATCGCTAAAGAGAATTGGGGATCTACAGGCGCTTTCTGTAGCTCCCTCTTGCCTTGAGTTTGCGCCTGGGATGGTGAAAGCCTTCCTCCATCCCAGGCCAGGCTATGTGCCCAAAGTGCCCACTCATGTGGCCAGGTCTATAGTACTGCAGGCCTTCTGCCCTCCCCCCTTCGGTGACCAGGACCAGGAATTTAAAAACAAGGTCTGTCCAGTGCGAGCACTGGACACTTATGTCTATAGGTCTGCCCCTTGGCGTAAGTCTGACCAGTTGTTTGTTTGCTTTGGGACCCCCAAGGGGGCCCCTGCATCCAAATCTACTTTAAGCAGGTGGATAGTTGAGGCTATCACCCTGGCTTACGAGTCGGCCGGATCCTCCTCGCCTCTGAGGGTCCGGGCCCACTCTACTAGGAGCGTGGCTGCCTCTAAGGCCCTTATATCTGGTGTGTCGTTATCTGATGTTTGTGATGCGGCAGGGTGGTCTTCCCCGCATACTTTTCTGAGGTTTTACCAGCTTGACCTCAACTCCGCTCCGGGAACACGGGTCCTCTCGTAGTGAGCTACGAGACACTCGTCGGCCTTCGTCACTGAGGTGGCGTTGGTATATCGTTCCCCAAGCGTTCGACGCAGCGCGAGTTCCCTTGAAAGGGAACGTCTCAGGTTACGTATGTAACCATAGTTCCCTGAAGAGGGAACGAGACGCTGCGTCTTTGGCCTCAGCTCCTCGCGCCTTCCGGGCTTGCTTCAGACAAACTCTAAGCTGCCGCTTCCGGGTTCCGGCGCTCTTTTATCAACTGGTTCGTGACGTCACCGATCTGCGCCTGTCACTCACGCACGCGCACGCGCGCGCGCGCCGGAAGTTTACATATTGTGCTTCGCGCGGACATCATCCAAGGATTCCCCAAGCGTTCGACGCAGCGTCTCGTTCCCTCTTCAGGGAACTATGGTTACATACGTAACCTGAGACGTTTTTTTATGTATTATGGTTTTACTCTTCTTTACTCTTCTTTCTTGGATTTTCTTGTTGTAACACTTAAAACCTTTTGTAAAACGTAAAAAAGCAATAGATTATCAAAAACATTTGCAAAGTTTTTATAAACATACTCTTTGAATGCATATTGATTTCATTTTGTTTTCATATTGATTTCATTTTCATGAACATTTTATTTTTAATTTCATGTAATGGCTTAAACAATGTTTTCTTGCTTTTTCAATTATTGCCAGATCACCAATGTGAACATGCCATAGTCCTGCTGCAGATGAGGACTGCAGATGAAGGCAGAGCAATGTCTGTAATTTAAGATGTGCAAGACAGTGCTTCAGGGAAGACAGCTGATTGTTCTGTAGTACCAAACCATGTGTAATCATATGTCCCCCCTCCCGCCCAAATTGCAAGGTCCTTTGTGGAAGAATGAAGTATCATCATACAGCAAGAACTGCGCAGTACAGCTGGCGGACGCACTACATACTGACTGCTACTTTTGATATTAGCCCCCCTAAATTTAAAATTATAAAAAAATAAATACTCATCTACAAAACGAAGAAAAAAAGAAGGAAATAACAAATCTCCTACATGACCCTGAAGGGGACGCTGCAATTAACTACTCATGTTGAGCTGCATTATGGTCTCTCTATAGGGCTTTAATTGTGGTGATCACTTATTTTGTTACACTTAATACAAGTTTCATGTTAAGAGCCACACAACCTTGTACTGACACAAAGTCTAAGTTAAGAATCATTTACACACTGAAGTGAAAATAGCCTTTAATGCGTGTAGTAATACAGAAACCGTGAAACTTAAGTTTGAACACTTTGAGAAGATTGAGCTGTACAGAGAGCAGGAACTGTATTTGAGGAAGGATAAGGTGTGTGCGCGTTCACATCTGTTCTTCGGAAATTGTCGTGAACAGGTGAGAGACCTGTGCTGTACCCCACTGTTCGCTGCAGTTGGTTCGTAAAGCTCTGCAGTGCAGGTGTGTTCTATTCTGGGATGCTGCATGACTCTGGCTCCAGGCCCACTGTCAGATTTGGCTCTGCTGTCAGGAATATATCTTATGGGAGGGTCTGTGACATTTACAATAGTGTCAGAGAAAAGAAACAGGTGTGCAATGCCAGCTGTACAGGTAAAGATAGAGACAAAGACATAAAAAAGAAGGATACAGAGAAAAATGAAGAAAAGTATGTACTTGTTTCGAAGTCTATAAAGTGCACCAGTACCCGCCTCCGTTTTCCAACTATGCTGATTCCGAAATAATTGTTTTCATAAATTTTTCATTAAACCAGTATTTACACTTGTCATTGTGCAGTTTACTACAGTTGACCGAGTGGATCTGGTGGTCCAGATGGTATCATTGACCTGACTCAATGGACTTATTTGCATATTCATTCATCAGTGAATACTAAATGACAAGGATGTAGAGTTACATTCAAAAATTCAAAGTGGAAGATTATCAGTACATAACTTATACAAGACATAAAGTTTAGTACATGAGTCATTTAAACCATTTCATGAAACCCTCCCAACCTTCACCCCTACCCCTCCATTCATTCATTGCAATTATATGAAAAAGTTTCAAAGTTTCTCCTGTATTCTATTCTATGAGTTGATTAAATGAGGAAAGAATGTACATTTTCGTGTGACCTTTCCCTTTAGCCTCCAGGCAAGTAAAGTTGCTTAAGGCTCGACCACTCTCTTGACTGAAATGTTTTAGAAACAACTGGTGTACAAGTAGATGATCTCAAGATGAACATGATCTGAACACTTATTCTGATGACGTTAGTTATTCATGGTGCCATTGCTGTGTTTAATTATGACACCTTAAAGGGCCAGTCACACAGCAAAAACGCATGAATCACACACGAATTACGCACAGATGTTCGTTTCTGCGCGGAGCGTGCGTCGTATGCGTAATTCGTCGGTGATTGTAAGTGGATGTGCATCGAAGGCGGTTTGTGCGTGATTTTGGGTTTTGAACGGTTCAAAATTTTTCCGTTATTTTTCGTTATTCATGAGTCGGCATGAGTAGTTTATGCGTGACTATGTGCGGGACATGCGTCGGCCGTCAGTGCTTATGTGTCGGAACTGGTTCGAAACCGTGCACGTCCACGTCCGTCCACTGACGCCCCACCTTCATATCGCACATGAACCGCGCACGTATCACTTTCATTCCACTGACATCCACTTACAATGTGGATTCTGAAAGTGCTTGTACGTGGAACGTACGCGCAGCGTGTGTGTTTGGACGCGCTCCGTCAGTGATTCATGCGTCGGGTGTGCCTCGAATGTTCGTGGAATACTTTGCTCAATTTCTCGACGCACAAGCACACACAAACCCAATCTGTGTGTGATTTGTGAGTGATTTGTGTGTGATCGGCTGTGTGACTGGCCCTTAAGTAAGTGGTGGCAATAACCCAGTGCATAGGTTCCTATGGGAGTTACAAGAGAATGATCCAACAAGTTACTAAATTTGATATATTTAAATCCTCTTATATTGAAAAATGGAAGAATTATACACCAAGCAAGACAAGAAATCTACTTCTTTGGGTATAAATCCGTCAATGGGTTAAGCATGCTGGAAACCCAATGAAAAAAAATCATAAAAATCAATTAACAAAAGCGTCCTGATTAAAGACCTGTTATTTTTTCCCACCCAAAACCCTGTAACACTCGTTCTTCAGGATTCTAGCTGCTGTTGGGCAAATCTGTTGTAAATGTGCTGCTTGTTTGTAATTTGTCCCTGGTAAATGATGCTATGAACAGGGAAGGAAAAACTGCAGGCTGTGTTGTGGTATTCATGAGCTTCCTGTGCTTCAGGCTAGCTCATATCATAACCCCAGCTCACACAGCCAGAGATCTGTTCTGCTCTGTTCAGTAGTTCTGGTACAATCTTTCACTCCAAAGGAGGAGGGAAAAGAAAGAGTATGTAGAGAGAGTACCAGAACTAAAATATAAAACTGGGGGAACTGACAGCCTGAATTAGATTTACCTGGGCCATCACAGCTTAAAAGTTTACTAAAATTTACTAAAATTAACGGTATGTCATTGAAACTCATATGATAATCTCAATTTATGGTGTGTTGTCCAGAATGGCATGATTGTGAGTAAATGAAGGCAGCATTTAAATCTTTGTTTGAACGAATCCTTTAACACAGCAGAGTATGAAAGAACAATAGGCTGTAGAAAAAAAAAAAAGATAAATCTGGCATGAGTGGGTGAGAGCGAGTGTGTTTTGGGATTGCTGAAACCAAGTTGGACAGAAAAAGGTACATGTGACCTTTAATTTCCATGGCAGCGGTGCGGTCACTGGTTTAAGCGAGTCATTATGGCAGTGATTAACTGCTGACAAACTTTCCAGAGAATAGCAGCATATGCAAATCACAATAACTATCACCACAGAGACCAATTACACACCAAGACGATTTTGAAGCAAATTATTTAGGTGCCTGCTGGGAGATTCCCTGCTGGGAGAAAGAAAAAAAAATAGTAAAAAATGTAAAAAAATAACCTGCACCGTAAAAAGTCACATTTCGTACAAGGTGACTGAAAAGCTTGTAACTCTGATGCATTTGTTTGAATTAACATAATAAGCCTAATCAGTATTTTATTTTAAACAATCATAAATAATTAAATAATTTTATTTTAAACAATTTAAAATAATTCCAGATCGTAGTTTGTTTGTTTGTTTGTTTGTTTAAGGTACACATTTTATTAGTGTGAGTTTTCCTTGGGAATGAAACATTTGTGACAAATTGAAAACTGGTTTCCTTGTTACAGTGTAACTGTACATTTAAGTGCTGAGTTATATTAACTACATGTAGTGGTTTAGGGTTGGTTGATGTAATTATGCTTGATTTATAGTTATTGGTTATTATTAAAATAAAGTGTTACCAAAAACTATTTATATATATAGTATTATAAGTATTATATATATATATTATTCTTATTGGTAACACTTTGGTATCTCTCTCTCTCTCTCTCTCTCTCTCTATATATATATATATATATATATATATATATATATAATATCTCTGTTATAATATAAATTATTTCTGTTTGTTTACATGAATTTAATAAAGTAATTAAATGAAAAATAACATTTCATATATGACTGAATAAATTAAAGCTTAATCCATATTGAAGTTAAAAAATCTTTTCAATCAAGAGCAGAGTGATTTTCTTGTCTTTTGTTATTTGATCAACATTAAGAACATGTGAATATTAGGGAATATTAGGCTGCTTTCACTTTAAGACAATGCATTGATTAGGACACTGATACTTATACACATATGTTGTTTATGTTCACTTAAGTTGTAACTGACTATGTATGCTTGGATACTCACCAAGGCAGGCATGTTGGCATATACTTTGTCTGAATTTGTCCGTTCCAGTGCTAGACTTGAAAGAGAACTCAATATCTGAGATGCAGCTTTCCACATGCACTTTGGATGAGTGCACACACAAATCTTCTCACAGCCAGTTCTCTTTCGAGTCTTGCTCTTGAATTTTTAAATGGGCAAGGCTTAACGTGCTGTTCTGGCAGAAATTAAGAAAAGAAATGCATACAGGTGGTGTTAATTTAATAAGCTTGTGTCATATTTATTGCATTGAGGTTTAGCAAAATAGCCATATTTCAGATGGTTAAATTACCTCTCAAAGAAGGCCACAAAATGCATTAGGAAAACAAACCTGGACTATTGCATTTCAGTGTGTGCAAAAGATGAAGAAAATATTTTATTGGTAGCATGATAAATCTGTGAGACTATTAGAAATGAAATAGTGACTATGCATCATTTTTCAACATAGCTTTGCTTTTTCCATCTGCTGTTTTGGCTCTGAATAAATTCCGTATATTAAAGTAGCAATAAATGAAACAGATGGCTGAATAACACACCTTGTGCATTCATAATAAAAAAGAATCAAAGTGAAAAAATCATGAACTTGTTGATCTTTTCCTAAGCCATGCTGGAAGTTTACATTATGAACCAGTAATTTGTGTATAAATAAACATTTTTAAGTTTAATCTGTTATGTTTATTACAGTTGATTCTAAACTAAACTGTGCAGTTAATTTCATTTCCTTGTCTACTCCTTTTTGTTTTAGTTTGGAAGTATACTTTTGGGTGAAGTTGAGTCAGAATAAGGATAAAGATCTATTCTGAATTGGATCTGGTTTTTACAACATCACTAATGCACAGCTCCAATTCTAAAATGTCACTGAAATTAGCATATAAATTGCATATTTTGGAATGAGAAAGGGCATTTTGTTGACTATATTTAAGGTGTGAATCTGTCCTTTACCCAGAATCACACACACCACTGCACAAAGGGCATCTCTGACGGAAGGTGAAGTCCGTTGTTTCCTTCTAAATGTTCCTAATAACCACCAATAATGTTTCAAATCCACCTCCAGCCCCAGGGCCAAACATTGGCCACAAGAAATTTGCTGAACATAGAATTTATTTTTCTCTGAATGACACACACTCTCTCTCAGTAACCTTCTGCCCAGTCCTAATCAAATTCAAACATGTAACAATATATTGTTTTATGGGCCTTTTTTTCTAACTATGGACCCTTTTGACACTGTGGACTTTTAGACATTTTAACACTTTGACTAGTTAATTTAATTTATTTTATATTAATGCTTATGGTGTATGTTCACCAAAATATTTCCATTACATCTGATATATTTAGCTTGATAACTGTTCTCTTTAAAACAAAATATAGAAGTGTGCTTAATTGTATTGAATGTGTGCTTATAGTGCACGCCAACTTACCAAGAATGAAGTGTCATCGCAGGGATTTTAATTGCCCACGGTGCCAGAGAGTGGAACTGTAAGGCCGGCACGATCACTCCAGACTGACCACAGACAAATGTTCTTGAAGTGCACCCCACTGATTTGCAAACACATCCTCATAATTAAATAATTATAGGACCTTCCACAGGCAAAACATGCTGAGCTGCTAACACCTCACTCTTACATTTGCATCTCTCCCTGTTCACGCCCTCTCCCCCATCTCTTCTCTCCAAATGGTGAAATGATCTCAAACTCACCCAACAGTCCATATGATTTATTGTGAAAAATGACCATATACATGTTTGGTATCATTTGAAATGTCTAAGTGTGACTGGTACAAAGGTCTTGTTCCCATAAGAAGCAAAACAAAAGTGTTAAAGAGTTTAGACATGTCTGGCTTGCCCCTCCCAAAGTCTTCCATGCTAATTACCGTTTGTCCTCAATAACCAAAAGGCCCATTGTTAAATCTGGTTTAGGGCCCGTCCACAAGGAGACGCGTATCACTGTATCCGTATACATTTCTTATCGGATTGGCGTTTTGTCCACACGGATCCGGCGTTTTGGGAGACTGAATCCGCTCTCTTTTGAGGCTGGTTCCTAAAGTGGATACATCTGGTAACGACACCCTTGCGGTCTCATGTGGACGGCCAATCCGTATATTTTTTATGAACCGATGATGTTATCACATCACGTGTCGGCTGCGTCACACGTAACAGCAACAGTGTTGCCAGATTGGACTGAAGATTTCCAGCCCAACTACAGCTTAAAACCCGCCCATTTAAAAAAAAATACCAGCCCAAAGTGCGTACTCTTATAAATAATGAAAAATGTTGCGCGATTTTATGCATCAAAAACCGGTAACCCGCCCAATCTGGCAACACTGAACAGCAACAACAATGTGCATGCTCAAAGTCTTCTTCTCTGTGTATAGTGTATTATCTGTGGCAGAATTACAGTGCCCCATACTGGTCTGGGATATGTATATACTACATCGTTTTCAGTCGGTTTTAGTGGTCTCGTGTGGATGCTGATATTTCCTGCGCCAAAGTCATGTTTATGATCGGATAGGGAATGCACCGGCTTCGTGTGGACGTGGCCTTAGATGTCAAAGAGGTGACTGGTATCAGAATGCTCATGGCATTGTGAATTCGTCTAGGCGTTTTATAACCAGGGTCAGCCCGTAATGTTGAGTGCCTTCAAATACTTATTATTTACAATGTATCTTTTACTCTATTTCTGAGCATTTGATGTTTGTATTGATTATCTTTGAATTTGATTATGTAATTGGCACGATATATTTGCCTAAATTGTAATACATTTTTACGTTTGATTTGATTTTGTTTTACTCTGAAATTATTCACTTTAGTAGATTGCGTTGCATCCTTTGTTAAGTACATACTAGTTTAGTTCATACTAAATCTCAGATTGGGTGCAGCATTGAGCATATCAGGTGAGATTCTAGATTCCTGACTAACTGCTCGGATGGGAGAGTTTGTGAATGAGATCCGTGTGGATTAGCCAACGTGAGACTCTGAGCAACACTGTGAACTGAAGGAACTAGGGCAATAAGAGTAACGAGTTAAGAGTAAAGAATAATCAAATGTCTATTTACCAAATTAATATACAGATGACCAATTAGCGTTCTAAACTAAATTCGCAGACATACTTAAGCATGGAGTCATATAAGAAACAAAGTAGAATTCGCCACGACTGAAAAGACCGAACGCGCAGTAATCCTTCACCCGCTCCTCGGAAGCCGTTATTGGGTCGAGTTGAGAGGGCCCTTACAGAAGAATATATTAAACATTAAATAAAAGGTCAGTTATGTATTTAGAGTACACTTTCATGGCTTTTAAAATTGAATTTTGAATGTCAAATTAATGTTTTACTTTAAAATTGTTTTAATTATAATTATTTAAAATGTGTAAAACTAAATTAGACATTGTTATAAATTAGTTTTTTTAAGTTTTTAAAAGGGCTCTTATATTAAAAATATTTCATTAAATTATATTTTCTTTAAGCACACTTAAGTGGCCTTTAATTTTAATTATTATCTGCAAGTGCACTTTTTTAAAAGTTTACTTTTAAGATTTGAAGTACATAAAAAGTACACTTTCAATTAAACCAAACCCACTTTTTTTCACAGAGTAGTGCTTTAACCATATTTAAAAGACAATAGAAGCAATTATGAAATTACACATCAGCCTGGTTTCACAGACAAGATTTAGATTACGCCAGTATTAGTAGGATATAGATTTGCTTAAATCCTACTGAAGTGCCAACTGCTTTTATTACTTATTTGAACTATAATATATGCACTCTTAAATAGATTCATCCCAAACAAGTTATTGATCATTTATTTTTTACCTATAATTTGAGACAAAATAATAATGGGCTACAGATGCCAGTTTGTTCGTAAGTATCATTTGGTGTGCGCAAGTATCATTTGACATGAATTTACACATCTGCTGTTTCATGTTTCTCACTTTCTTAAGTGCACAAGGCTGAAGTCTCCAGCATATAATCTGAGAATGCAATCTGTTATTTACATCTCACCTCTATGAGTTCTTCACAGCAGATGGTATAGAGACAGTCTCTCTCTACAGAGAAAAGTCAGGTAAACAACTGATGCTGTTATTGTGAGTACTTATGCATAACATTGTTATTATGTTAATAACTTTAATGAGTTTTATACTGTAATTGCCACAGTACAAGGAAGGTCCGAAGATGAGTCAAAAGGTTCCAATGTTAATTAATTTAATAATAAAACAAACTCAGGTAATCCACAGAAGCATCACAGTGTGTATTGAACAAACAATAACCGACAAGTGAAGAGTTGCACACACAAACGTAGATGAAATTTCCCATCTGAATCTAACCATGTCATGTCTACAAATTAGTCAGCTGTTTATTATCATGTTAATTATTATGCAACAACAGGGACGCTTTTTACCCCAAACACCATAGTTTTACATATTCTTCCGTTATTGAAAAAAATTGTTGCTACCTTGAACAAAACTGAAAATCCTCAAGAAGACCTTTGTCTCAAAATATATTTAATAATTTTAGCTATTCTCATTTCCAATTTGAATCTACATTTTAAAGAACATCAAATATTAGATGAAATTAGTACAGAATCAACTTTTATGTGAAAGCAAATCTTTTGCATGCAATTGTAAAGGATGCGGACTCGTTCTAAAATTAATTAAGTAAAATCGACACTATCATTACTGTTTCTATTACTATGAATCAAGCACTGATTTCAGATATGCTAATGGTTGCTTCATTTCCAGTCAACTAATCACAATCAACTAGGCCAGGGGTGTCAAACGTACGGCCCGCGGGCCGGAAAATAATTTCTATATTTTGATATTTGATTTTTTAAGATGCAGAACAGTGTTTTTAAGTTCCACAAAACTGTGACCAAATTCTTTGAGTCATTGTACAATAACTGACAATTTTTTTATGCATAATGCACTTAAATAAGTGTTAAACTGAGTAATCGTGTTTTTGAAATTGCAAATACTACTTAGGTCGTTCATATTCATAATATATTTTGAAAAAAAAGGACAATTCATTTACTTTAAAGATTTGTATAATTCAATATAATTTATAATATAATGCACTAATACACAGAAAAAACGTAATGTAATTTTTTTATTTATTTTGCTATGAGTTCACTGGTCTGGCCCCCTTGAAATCAGTTTAAGCTGTATGCGGCCCCCCGACCAAAATGAGTTTGACACCCCTGATTTAGAGATATGAGCAAGCCTTCAAGCACATTTTTCCTCACCCTCAAACATTAAGATATTTTGAAGCATGTTGGTTGTCAGGATCCTGCCCAGACTATCTTGTCTGTCTTGTCTTTGTTTAATGTTTGCCTGTTTGTGTTGTGTTTGAGCACATGGCTTTGTCTTTGTTCATGCTTGCCATTTGGTCCCCTTGTCCCTCCTCCTCATTTCCAGTTACCACGCCCCCTTGTCTAGTCTTCGTTTGCTGAGTGTTTTCACCTGTCCCTCATGTGCTCTGCTCCCTTTATATTGTGCTCCTTTCCCTCATGTCCTTGCTGGTTCGTTTTGTGTACGTTGTGGTATACGGTCCTGTTTCGTCCTAGAACCTGTACGGTATCTTTGTCTCTTGTTCTAGTTGTGAATAGTTACAGCTCTTTGTTCTAGCTTATTCTTTATTGTTGTTTAGATGTTTTTTCAAGTCTTGTTCTAGTTAGTTCTTGCCCTTTTGTTTTCTCTTGAGTTTAGTTAACTTCTACTTGCATCTTCTCCCTGCAAAGTTGTCCTTTATAATTTTGTCCTGTTTTCATAGTCATAGTTTATTTCTCTAGTTCTGTTTTCTTTTTCATTAGTTGTGCTCATCTCATTTTGTTGCTTTGTTTCATTTAATAATTTCTCTTGTCTTGCATTTTTGTCTTGTCTGTTGTGAGTTGTGTCCGTTCCGGCGCCCTGAGAGTTCCTGACCACTGTCTCTCCCAGCTGGCAGCTAGTCTGGGGCCTACTCTGAGATCTTCTAGAAGTTTGTGGACTGGCGTGCTCCTGCTTGGTCTCTCTGTTGGTGCTGCCTCTCCTAAACTCCTCAGTCTGTAGTTATTCTGGACTAGTCTTAGTGGTCATCATCCCTTGCCTGTCTCCGTCTACCCTGCCCTGCTTGTTGGACTCTCACACCTCTCTACCCCTACTGTGCCTTGTCTTCAGTTGTCAATAAAACCCCTTCACTTGCCATTTCTGCGTTTGGGTCCTCTCTCTTGCAAAACCCTGACATTACGAACCAGCCTTAACTGGACCCAGCAGAATGAGTTTTGTTATTTTGCCACCTGCTAATGCACAGGAGAGACTGGCCCGTCAGCAAGGACTGGCAGCACTTCGCCAACAGGGGCTGGATGTGGGGGCTTTTGCACAAATGTTCTGGACCATGGCCAGGGGTCTAGATTATCAGGATGAGGTTCTCAAAGACATCTTCAACCTCTGTCTGGATGATCCTCTGCCCCAATGGGAGATGGAGCAACTAAGGATCTTGGACTTCTGGAAATTCTCCAATTACCTGCATCACCGCAAAGACTGGCAGATCTTGAACCCACCAGAGCCTGTCTGCGGTGACCACCTCAACCTTCCTCAGACTCAAGCTGCCGATCACTTGTTGACTCCAACAGAAAGACGGAGGGCAAGAAGGAAGAGGGCAGCTCTAACTGCCGTGTCAGTCTTCAAGTCCGTCCCAGAGCCTGTCAAGTCCGTCCCAGAGCCTGTCAAGTCCGTCCCAGAGCCTGTCAAGTCCGTCCCAGAGCCTGTCAAGTCCGTCCCAGAGCCTGTCAAGTCCGTCCCAGAGCCTGTCAAGTCCGTCCCAGAGCCTGTCAAGTCCGTCCCAGAGCCTGTCGAGCAGAGGGTAGGTCCTAAGAAGCGGAAGAAAAGGAGGGCTAATGCTGACAAATCGAACGCCCCTCTCTTAGAGGTTCAGAACCCATTGGTCCAGAACAGCCCAAGTCAAGGGGCCCCTAGCTCTCAGATTGAGGAGGATCTTATTCCGAAGGCTCAGACTCCAGCGCTTCCAGAGCCAGTCAAGCCCGCTCCAGCGCTTCCAGAGCCAGTCAAGCCCGCTCCAGCGCTTCCAGAGCCAGTCAAGCCCGCTCCAGCGCTTCCAGAGGCAGTCAAGCCCGCTCCAGCCAGGTTAGCAGAAGTCACCCCCAAGGTTGACAAACTTAATGCAGTCACTTCTGAGGCAGCTACGCCCACTGTAGTCACCCAATCAGTGGCCGATCACACAATGTTGTGCCCCAAGAAAAGGAAGCAGAGGAGGACCCGTGATGTGCAATTCAACACGCCTCATCTGAAGGACCCAAGTCCAGTGATCCAGGAGGTCCCAAGTTCTGTGGTATCGGAGTACCAGAGTCACGAGGTCACAAGTCCAGTGGTCCTGGCACATCCGTCTCCTATGGTCCCACTTCCTGTGGTTCCAGATACCTGCAGTCTGATGGAACTACATACAAGGCTGTCCTCATCACCAGCAAGCTGTACAATAGAGAAGGAATGCATGACTGCTAATGCAAACTTACCAGAACTGCCTCTTAACCCTGTCACGCCCAAAGAGGGCAAACTTGATTGTCATGTGTCTTTAGAGGCTTTTCCTGTTCTGCCCACTGAAGCCGTTCCCGAGCATTCCGTTTTGGCCATGGAGGCCAACCCAGAGGTTCTTATAAGCCACGCTAACATCAAAGGGGCAAGTCTTATCAGTCTCGGTGTGTTGCCTGAGCCAGTTCCTACCATGGAGGCCTGCCCAGAGCACCTTAATCTGCCTGCTATGGCCACAGAGGTAATGTCTGAGCCCTTGACCAGTGAGGACATGTCCACAGAAAATTATCCTGTCATTTGCATCACTGTTTCTGAAACTGTTCCTGAAGAGATCACTCCTGTTCTGGCCACAAAGGAGGACTTTGTCAGCCATGTCCTGCCCACGGAGACTGTCCCTGAAGCCCTGGAGGTCGCTTCAACAGCCCCAGAGGTTACCTCAGAGGCAAGTCCTATGTCTGTCCCTGAAGACTCTGAGGGCATTTCTGCAGTCCCTGAGGATACCCCATATTCAAGTCCAGCGTCTCTTCCTGCAACCACGGAGAAGGTTTCTGAGCCTGTGTCTGAGGCTGTTCATGCTTCTCCTGAACCCGTTCCCCTGACTCGAACCCTCCCTGCTAGTTTGGTCATGGCTCCAGAGTTTGTTACCAAATCCTTACCCTATCAAAAATTTGTTCCCAAGACTGTTCCTAGTTTCAAGCCCCAACCATTGCCGCAAAACCACCTTCCCAGGAAGGCCAATAGCCATGGCCCGACCCCTTTTACCCCACCCTCTGTGTTTCCCAATCCTCTCAATTACCCTAAGCCGGCACCTCCCTGGTCAGCCTTGAATGTTTTGCCTGGTCCTGTCCCCACCACCCCTGTACCCCTGTTTGTCTTTGTTCATGCTTGCCATTTGGTCCCCTTGTCCCTCCTCCTCATTTCCAGTTACCACGCCCCCTTGTCTAGTCTTCGTTTGCTGAGTGTTTTCACCTGTCCCTCATGTGCTCTGCTCCCTTTATATTGTGCTCCTTTCCCTCATGTCCTTGCTGGTTCGTTTTGTGTACGTTGTGGTATACGGTCCTGTTTCGTCCTAGAACCTGTACGGTATCTTTGTCTCTTGTTCTAGTTGTGAATAGTTACAGCTCTTTGTTCTAGCTTATTCTTTATTGTTGTTTAGATGTTTTTTCAAGTCTTGTTCTAGTTAGTTCTTGCCCTTTTGTTTTCTCTTGAGTTTAGTTAACTTCTACTTGCATCTTCTCCCTGCAAAGTTGTCCTTTATAATTTTGTCCTGTTTTCATAGTCATAGTTTATTTCTCTAGTTCTGTTTTCTTTTTCATTAGTTGTGCTCATCTCATTTTGTTGCTTTGTTTCATTTAATAATTTCTCTTGTCTTGCATTTTTGTCTTGTCTGTTGTGAGTTGTGTCCGTTCCGGCGCCCTGAGAGTTCCTGACCACTGTCTCTCCCAGCTGGCAGCTAGTCTGGGGCCTACTCTGAGATCTTCTAGAAGTTTGTGGACTGGCGTGCTCCTGCTTGGTCTCTCTGTTGGTGCTGCCTCTCCTAAACTCCTCAGTCTGTAGTTATTCTGGACTAGTCTTAGTGGTCATCATCCCTTGCCTGTCTCCATCTACCCTGCCCTGCTTGTTGGACTCTCACACCTCTCTACCCCTACTGTGCCTTGTCTTCAGTTGTCAATAAAACCCCTTCACTTGCCATTTCTGCGTTTGGGTTCTCTCTCTTGCAAAACCCTGACAGTTGGTAGTATGCAAAAAGTAAAATAAAACATACTATGGAAGTTGATGGGGTCCATCAACTGTTTGGTTATCAATGTTCTTCAAAATATCTTAGTCTTTGTTTTACAGATCAAAGAAACTCATTCAGGATTGGAACATGAGAGACAAAAAAAAATCTATTTTTGGGTGTTTCCCTGCCTTCAGATGCCATGGGAAAGACTCCAGGATCCCTGTGATCCTATAAAGGACAAAAGGTTTACAAATGAATGGATGGCTGAATAGATCACATGAATGAGTATGTAAATGTCACTCAAATTATATCTTTGTTTATCAGAAGTATTCACATTTGGTGGGAGATCTTGACATATCCACTACAGCTCCCTGCAGGCCTTAGTTCACATGATTTTCCATCAAAGTTTTTTTTTTTCTATTCTGTGCTGCTCTATCAATATACAATATAAAGAATTGCATTTGATTTTTACACTTATTTCATACACTTTGAGACCAGGATGAAGGTCACAAATTTTCTAATGATTCCAGTAGTGTTATCATGGTAACTGAATTGAATAAATCAGCAGTCTCTTTTCATTCTTTTTCTCTGTGTTTCTCTATCTCTCTTTCTCTGTCACTTAGAAAATAAATCATTGCCTGGCTATGTCCTAATTCCCTCTTCAAAGCCCCATCGCTCTGATTGGAACACACCTACTCTGACCTAATAATAGCCCTCAATGACAGAACGGCTTGCGCGTTTGTTGAGGTAATTGTTTTAAAAGTGGAGGTGTCACTGCATGAATAGACTGTTTGATATATGACAGTGTAGATGCCAGTTTTGTCATCATGTAATGTGGGTGTCAAGCTTGCGAGTGTGTGGAGGCAGATTGAGACAGACTCAGTGAATCTGAGTCAATCAATTCAAGCATTTAGACTCATTCATTTGGAGCATTGTATGTTTCACAAACCCTCTTGTGGACTTTCTTGCTTTCTGAGACACTGATGATTAGAACATAATTTTTTGTGTCTCGCAAAAATCTAAAGAAGACAAATTAACATTTGAATAAATTCATTCATACAAATAGTGATAGATATGAATGAATAATTTTGGAATTAACATATTTTTCCAAATAAATTAATTGAGCTAACCTAACTTTACCTAACTTGGTAACATTTTATTTCTAACTTTGCAACTTTGCAACTACAAGTCAACTTACTCTCATTGGTCGACTGTCTGCTTAACTCTTTCCCGGCATTGATGGATTTTTCTGGAATTTATGACACAACACTTCCCAATGCCATTGACATAATCTTCTGTCAATCACTGTTATGCGGTAGGTGGCGCTATTGCATATCTTCTGAAAAAGTACTGAAACTCTGGATGAAAACAAAGGCGAAAGAGAAGCAGAAACAAGCAATTGCTTATGCACAGAGTTCAAGTAAATAAGTGACAAGCAATTAGACACAAATCTGAGTTGAGCTGAAACAAAACAAAGAGAAGAGAACAAAATAATGGAATTTAGTTGATTTCAAAGACAAGAGAAGAGATAAAATGAGTTAAAATCGATGAACGAGAATAGAAAAAAAGCTGAGCTAATTTGAATTGAACGGAACAGGTGATAAAAGAAGAGTTAAGGTTAGTTGAGTTTAACTGTACTGAAGACAATAGATGACACCATTAAAAAAAGGAGTTAATCAAAACTAAGAGATGAGAACTGAAGAGATGAACACAACTGAGTTAAGTTGAATTGAGACAACAGAACAGAAATGAGTTGAACTGAGTTGAGTAAAATCAAAGACAAAAGAAGAGATTAACAAAACTGAGGTGAGTTGAATTGAATCAAAGACAAAAGAAAAGTTGAACAGAACTGAGCTGAGATTAATTAAACTGAAGACAGGAGATGAGATTAACAAAACAGTTGAGTTTAACTGAATCAAAGACAAAAGAAGAGTTAAACAGAACTGTATTAGGTTGAACTAGACTGAAGACAAGAGATGAGATGAGATGAACAAAACAGCTGAGATGAGTTGAGTTTAGTTGAGTTGAGTTTAATTGAATTAAAGACAAAAGAAAAGTTGAATCAAATGATCAGATGTTACTCTGTCTTGGGGATGTTACTCAGCCTCCAGACCTTCTGGCATGTGGCTGTAATGGTTCTGCAATAAACTCTAAGTTTTTTTCTTATCTGATTATTCTTGGCCATAGCAAGCACACAGGCCGTGGCATGTTTGTTTGTGTGTGTGTGTGTGTGTGTGTTAATTAAAGCCGTCTGGCCCCAGAATGCACTGTCCATGTTTGTGTGTGCATGTACTAATTAGAGCAGTCTGCTCCCAGTGTGCAATTGTGTTCACTGTTTTATGGTTAAACAACAGATCTGATGTTATTCAAGGACACATGAAAGACAAAAAAGAGAGAGGATGGGAGGAGAGAGAAAAATAGATACAGATAGAAAATGCCTCTCGAGCAGATGCGTGGCATGGTGAGCATTTCTGACATGTTATTATGAGAGATCATCAACAAATGACAGATTTGATGGAAAAATGTGAAGGTCTTGTGTTTTTGAATCGTTAAAGGGACAGTTTTGGTGCTTTGATTCTGATTGGTTGAGCCATGCTGGATTGGATGGGATGTGTAAGGAATTCAACATTTATAATATGATTTCTCAATAATTTTTCATTTCTATGTAAACCTTATTACAAAAGGTTTACACATACATATTAATGACTTTTCACAGTCTTATTAGAGGTGGAATAATTGCAATCCATTTGTCTTTAGTATATATTGCATAACAATACTAAACCAACAAAAATAACATATTAATAGCTTCATCATCTATGTGGAATACAAGGGAAGGGAAGGGAAGGGAAGGGAAGGGAAGGGAAGGGAAGGGAAGGGAAGGGAAGGGAAGGGAAGGGAAGGGAAGGGAAGGGAAGGGAAGGGAAGGGAAGGGAAGGGAAGGGAAGGGAAGGGAAGGGATCCCCACCCAACATCCCACCACTGAGAGAAAGTTTGGACAGGTTAATTTGAATATTCAACACACTTAATTTTGTTGATAACAAAATAATTTACTTTCTTTCTCTTTATATTTTTATATCAGTATTGTACAATATTATCCTCAAAAGTAATCAAAAATAATCCAAATGCATTCAAAAAGTAGTCAGATTACATCACATTAAATGTGTAATGTAATGGATCTTTGTAATTTAACTTTTGCCATGTAATTCGGAATCAGTAACCAACTACAATTTGTAAGTAATCAAATTGTTTCCTCCATCCTACAACTATTCCATCTGTTGCCGTCATTAATCTGTTTAAATTGTTTTTTAATATAAATTTAGCAAATCTTTCAAGAAAGCTTCTCTGCGTGATCCTATAGTTGGTGTAGTCAGACAAAAGCCTTTGAATTTGAATTTCATGGTTTACCTCAATCAGATACACAGGACAAGAAGACAGCATGTGGATTTTATATTTCAACACCTTGCAATGATTGCTGTTACAAACCATATTACAATTCACTGAGGTTTGTCATTATGACTTGTTTTAAGGTTTGACAGCGTGGCAGAGAGGTCACACAGTGTGCATTACGCTAAATGATTTTCTGCCAAGCTGTGGAAGTCGAACCTTAACTTTTCTCTTTTTTCAGTGTCATATTTCTGTATCAGTGGGATGGATGGCAATCATGAGTTGTGGTAAACAATTTCAGGCTGATCGTGTAAAAATGCAATTTCTTTTTCTTCTGCCTCTCCATTTCTCATGCTGGTGGATGCCATTGTGTTAAATGTTCAGCACATAAATGATTTCTGCATAGTCTGTCAGCAGTCTTGTTCAGGGGTGTTGATTGTTGGGTTCTGATTCAGGCAGATCAGACAAACATCACCTCACAGCTTCATTGTTCTGACAAAACACACATGCAGAGCACTGGCTATTGTGTCTCAGATTGCAAGCCGCCATGCAAAATGCATTCCAGGATCCATTATAAGCAAAAAAAACAAAAAAAAATTTCTAATATATGTTAAGTGCTCAGGAGGTGATGGATGATAGAGCTAAAAGTGTTATATCTTAATATTTTTCAAAATAAAACGATATATTACTTAACTTCCTCAAAGCATTGATCAAAATTAGATTAGAAGTGCATCAAGCTGGCACATTCATATGCAGTGATCCCTCGTTTATCGCGGGTAATGTGGACCGGAACCCCCCGCGATAGGTGAAAATTCACAAAGTAGGATCAGCCAATCAGCTCATGGGATACATCCACTCGTGCTCTCATTCGTCGATCTTGCGCCGGGAACCAATCACATGTCTTGACTGAGTGCCCGTTGGTGTGTACAAAGCCTCTGAGAGTTCTCTCTTTGTCTGGTATCCTGGGAAACCGTTTTTCTCGCATCACGATAAAACAATGCTGCTTTCTGCAATATGGCTGCCGATATGGCGGTATTTTTGAATTTGAATTTTTTGATAAATATTTTTTAAAACTCTGCGATGCACTGAAGCCGCGAAAACACAGGTACTATATGGCACCTCATAATGGTTCTTTGTAGCACCATTTGGCGCTATATAGCACTAAAAATGGTTCTCCTATGATTACGAGCCAAAGAACCACTTTTAGCGCTATATAGCACCATTTTTTTTTAGATTGTAGCTTGTTTTTGAATCCTGAGATTCTGTGCTATTTCAGAAGATCCATAACAGCACCCCCTACCATATAACAGTGAAACATGAGAAAAACTCGGCAATAGCGGGGCAGTGTTGTGTCATAAATTATGGAAAATGTTGTCAATATATCGCCTAGCCTTGGTGCTTACCACCCACTGAATACACACACAACTGCAAAAGTGCACTCACATGCATGCTTACATCCACCTGTGCCTGTAAATTATCGAGCTCTCATAAGCATTTCTCAAGTCAGTGGACCAAAGGGATTCAGACACAAATGGATAATAAACACACTTGCATACTCACTACCGAACCCATCCACTTTAAAATGCTTACACAGGTGTATCTCTTAAACAGCCATCTGTGTAATGAGACATATCCCTCTCTCTCACACACATACACAATATAAACCAGATGAGGACAGACAACCATCTTTCTTCCCAGCTGTTCCTTCCTTTGCTGCAGTTTGCCAATGTTTTTATCCTGACCTTAAGAACTGAATTAAGTCATACACTTGCGTTCATAGAGTATGTGGTTGTTTTATAATAAACATGTCAGTGTATTTTTTGTAAATGTACATGTTCGTGTGTATGTAGAAGATTCACACAGTCCCTGACACTTAAGAATGAAATAATAATAATGGTCCATGGAAATTCAACTTTGCATCACAAGAATGAATAGCTTTTTAAAATATATTCAAATAGAAAACAGCTGCATTAATTATAATACAAGTATGGTAATATCTTACCAAATTACCTTTTACAAATAATGTACAAATAGAAGAGACCTCTTTTAAAAAAACAACCTTACCAACCAATTAGTAAACATTAAATGACGTTAAAATTAAAACAAAAACAAAAAAATACAAAAAATTAAATCTAAGTTAAAATATTAACAGACACAGCATAGGGCTAGGAAAATGTTAAAGCCAAATATCTTTATGATTTGTAATAATATTGTTATGTGCAGGCCAGGCTAGGAAGAGGGAATCCAAATGGCAGCCAAAACAAAGTTTATTGTACAAAAAAAAAATGATTCAAAAAAAGTTTCATAAGATAAATAACAGGATCAAACTAATGGAACAGCTCAGAAAACATCAAAGGTCAAATGACTATCTGAGGGCTTAAATATACAGAGCTAGAAACTAAATGGGATACAGGTGAAATAACGAGGGAAACAAACAAGAAGGGCTAATGATGTCAGTTTTTACCTTGGTAAGCAAGAGTTTACAGATAATATGAGATGTCAATAGTGAGCATGTTATGGAGATATAAGATATTTCTTTCAATGTTATAAATAACTTGCGTTAACTTTGCGCAAAGTAGCATGTTTGGCCAGCTACAAAGAAACTGGTAGCCAGGCAACAAACAAGTTACCAATCCTGAGTGGCAATGTCACAAGAATTCCGGGCAGAGAGCGGTTTACAATGTGCCATGCCAAACCAATAACGTATAACTGGAACCATTTCTTACCGTTTTTAGAACCGTTCAGCCCAACAGTGGAAGTGTATTACGACATCTTAAAATAAAGTGTAACCTAACGGTCACACCTTGTGCACTTTGAATTCACAAACTACTGTGTTGAAAGCCTGAAGTGATTTATCGATGTGCACCCGTTTCATGTGGCATTTGCAGTGCCCTTTTAACTGAACTTGTACGCTCCCTATACAATTTGGAATCTCACAGATGGTCCACTACACAGTGATAGGAAGGAAGGTACCTTACAGTGCATGTGGAACTGCACATGTCTACACATTCACAACACATAAAGAAAAACAATTAAAGCACATACACCCTCCTTTTTAGTGATAAAAAAATTGTAATTCTTTCCAGTCCCAGATGTGGGTGGTGATACTCAGACTTAATGAGGTTTGGACGTCTTTTTCTTTTCCTCTTTTCCACAGCTGTGCTACTCTCAAGGACGTCCTTTCAGCCTCGTCCCTCTCCGTTCCTCAGCAAGACCCCCAGGGGCCGAAACACTCTGCCTGCTGATGCTGGATGTTATAATCTGAGAAAGGAAAAAAACAGCAGGGATGTGTATGCCACTTCACTTAATAAAACTGACAAGCTTTTTTCTTTCCGTTTTATTGGGGTAATATTTTCATATAGTGACTCTCTGCAATATTTTTCCGTGATAAACATAATTTTCAGTATTTAGCTTTACCCAAGCTGGCACCTCAACAAGAGTAATTTGGAATAATTGGAAATTTCTGGATACCATTAGAAAACCTTATCCTTATCTTATCTAAACCTTAAGATAACCTGTTTCTTAACAAATAAATATAATTTAAATCAGTTTAGACTGTTAATAAAAAGAGTGATATCATCATCCAGCTCAGTTCAGTTCTCATCTAATGGTGTCAGTGCAATGTGATTTTTACTGGCAATAAATCTTTTGATTAATCTTCTGCCTTGTTTTTTATATATTCAATCCAATTTTGATGAATAAATACAATGTTTTTGTTATTAATTTTTTATATGTAGTCAACAAACCTAGTCAACTATGAGATATGAATATATTAATGACATGGGTCATAATAGGCAATGAGTTTGGAGGGTATCAGATTGATTCATGGAGTAATATTTTCAGAGTAATTATTCCTAAAGGTGCATTATGGCCTTAAGCCTTGTTAACAGTAGCTATGTGTGTTCTGGCCTGATTAGCATACAGATCTAAAGGTTATTCCTTCACTGAGTGCAGGTCACGCAATTCCTTTGGGGTATAAGGGAAATTAATTTCTGATATCCTGCATTCACTAATTTGCTGCCATAGGTTCATAAAAAAATGAGTGAGAGGAGGATGCCAAAGAGAAATATGTTTTGTCATGTGAGATATAATATGCATTGTTTGATAGGCCCTAAAGAGTATGAGACAAATGGAAAGGTCTATGACACATTTAACATGTTTAAATGTCTGAATGGCATAAGGTAGTAAAATATAAGTGGCAGCTGCAAACCATAAACATAACTAAAACTATAACCTCACATTTCTGAGCCTTTTTGCAGTCAGTTTCCCCTAAAATCCAAAATGGTGTAGTTATTAACATTAATATTTTGCCATTTCTTTCTAATTTTTTGCTAATTCTTTTTTCTTTGTATTTTGAACTGAGATCTCAGCAATGTCTAATCGAGGTGATTCTTTCCAAATAAACTTTTGAATTGGTTCACAAATCACTCTGATCAATTGATTCAGGAATCAGATCTGAATGCAACTGTTCTTGAGTCAACAACTCGCTGATTCAATGATGAGGTCAAAATGAGCCAAGAACCAGGAAATTGCGGGAGCTTAAATGTTTGTGCAAATGATGGAACCGTGAAATTACTAATCTTGAATTTCATTATCAATTGTAGTAAATGAAAATCATATTTAGGTCATGACTGTCAGTTGTTTGTGGACTAAATCTGCTGCAAAAGAACAAGCTGTTTAAGCCAACGTTTGATGTGAAAATGTCCACGTTTGTCTCACCGTTTGTACAAGGAAGGCTATTTCAGTTATAATAGCACAAATAATGCTCATGCATCTTCCCTGCTGCTGTAGCAATTTCAAATGATATAAACTAGTATGTTTGCGAACAGTTTATTTTAAAATGATAATGCATTTTCCCCATGTGACTGTAGGTTGTATTTTTATACAAATTGTTGCCTCATTTACTCAAATTTAGTTTTTCCTCACTTGTTAGCATGTTATCTGGTATATTTTTTTAACTCGTTTGCACATTTGAATTATCAGTTGTTCTAATGAAATTCCAGTATATTGAATGCTGTTTTTACACTATTGCATGTTTTGGTAATTAAGTAAAAAGTAAAGTAAACTTTATTTTGCAGTGTCCTTGTTACACTCTAACCCTATAGTAAGTACATGCTGTTAATTCATATTAAATCAGTACTTAAATGTACAATTACACTGAAACAAGTGCAAGCTTTACATATTCCGGAATCAGTACATTAAATGTCTGCACTAATCTGACTAATAACTAGCCTGACATGTGTTGCTTGAAATAAATAATGAACATAGTTCCCTTTCAAGGGAACTTGTGCTGCGTCAAAGTGCTATGGGAACGCCTCTGTGTGAATGCGTCATGAAGCACGTATGCAATCTAACCAATCGCGGGAGAGAACGTCAGAACGGGTGACGCCACAAACCAGGAATCTTTAAATGCATGCCATGTCAAACAGCTGGCAGCTTCTATGTCTTCAGTAGCACTGTATGTGATCTGTCTGTCATATTTATTGTTGTTCTAACACTTAATATTCATCAATTGTATTGATTTGCTTGCTGTTTTAAGACTGCTGTTGAACCAAAATAAAAAGTTTGTTTATATTGTTTTCCTGTGACCACTGTAAAGCTGCTTCGAAACAATCTGTTTTGTAAAAAGCACTATATAAATAAAGGTGACTTGACTTGTTTGTCTACCAACTAAAAGTGAGAGTATAATGGCGAGCGAGAGAAATGTGTCATCCCTGCCCTCAGGGGCAACCCGTCTCACATGATTAAGGTCGCGTGGCAGTGCCTTCTGTCCCAAGGTCCCGTGTTGGGAGCTCCTTGTCGTCGCCGAGTGATAACGACGGATGCCTCCCTCACCGATGGGGAGTGATCCTAGATGGTCGTTCAGCACAAGGTAAGTGGAGGAGACACCGTCCCTCCTGGCACATCATTTGTCTGGTAATGATGGCTGTCTATATGGCTCCTGTGGTCCCAAGGGAAGTTGTTGTAACTAAGAGCAGTTCACATCCCTGGAAAATAATCTGGGAGTAGAGATCCTGTCGAGGCAGGGTCTGAGGCCCAGGGAATGGAGGCTCCATCCCGAGGTGGTGGAGCAGATATGGGAGATATTTGGCCAGGCACAAAGTGGATCTTTTTTTATCTTAAGAGACCTTGCACTCTACACTCTGGTTCTCCCTGTCTCGTCCAGCTCCTCGTGGACTGGATGCTATGCCGAGGCTACCCCTTTATGCTTTCCCCCAATCGCTCTGCTTCCGGGAGTTCTGGAGGTTTACCCGGGATGAGGTAGCCCACCTAGACAGCTCTCCCTTGGAGATTCTGATCAGGAGGGACTTTCTGTCCCAAACATCGACATCTTGTCGAGGCAGGGACCGTGGCCCAGGGAATAGCATTCCACCTCAGGTGGATGAACAATGTTTTCAGACAGGTGGATTTGTCTGAAATGACGTCTCTCTGTCCACTCTGTCTCTATCACATCCAACTCTTCTGGAATGGATGCTTGGGCTCAGACTTGGCCGAGGCTTCGTCTGTACTTCAGAAAAGTCCCCCGTTCTCTCTGCTCCCAGGAGTTCTGGCAATTGTTTGCATGTGGCTTGGCCTCTGAGGGGGGCCCAGCTCATAACTCTGGTCCTTCAACTGAGGTTGTTGAGACCATTATCTTCTCTAGAGCTCCCGCCATAAGGAGACTATGCCCTGAAATAAGCTACTTTATGTGGTATTTGGCTGCGGGACACAGTTAACTGCTCAAATTGTGTATGGCAGCATTCATTGCTTTCCACATCCCTTTGGGTGGACGGTTTGGGGATAAACCAACTGGTATCCTGTCTCCTCTGTGGCACACAGTAGCCCGGGACTATTCTGCTTGCCTTTCAGGCATTAGTCGCTTATACAAAAATATAAAAAACTGTTTGTATGTTTAGGCCCCCTAACAAGAAAGGGGTTCCCTGGTGTCCAAGCAGAGATTGAGCAAGTGGTTAACCGAGGCTATTTCACTAGCTTATGAGTCGGCCGGGTTGACTGCATCTTTGTCAATTTGAGCCCTCTCCACTTTGAGCCCTCTCCACCCTTCTGTCAGGACCTGTCTGTCATGCAGCAGGCTTTTTCTCTCTGCTCACTTCTTTAGACTCTACAGCTTAGACCTAGACTTCTCTCCTGGGACCCAGGTGTCTTCATCTGAGGGTGATCACATCTGACATGCACTTGTCGCTATGGTAGTGCTGGTATGGTGTTCCCACAGCGCTTTGACGCAGCGTGAGTTCCCTTGAAAGGGAACATCTCGGTTACGTATGTAACCTTAGTTCCCTAAGGGAAAGAGACGCTGCGTCAGCATCCAACAGCCAGCATCCAATTCAGACACTTTTAGCTGCCGGCTGTTTGACATGGCATGCATTTATAGATTCCTGGTTCGTGACCTCACCCACTCTGACATCCTCTATGTAACTAAGGTTACATATGTAACCGAGGCGTTCACCAATCAGTACTTTTTACTTTTAATAGTCCATAAAAATGTACTTTTACAATTGTTTTACTTTGTCAACCTGTTTTTATACATCATTTATTCTTGCTTTTAAACTTGATGCAATGTAATTTGTGATTCATATTTCATGATTTATTCAAATAGATATTAATATAAACTTGTTCTCACTGGGTAAAAAATGATTGACTACAAAAACAGTTGGTGATTTTAAAATGACAACTTGGTGTAATTTATATATTATCCAAGTATGTCTAGTAACAAGTCTATTAATAAAATAACCTCTCTTGGTAGAAAATATAAACTGAATCAGTTAATCTGTTTAATAAACAATGTTTTGGTACCCTAGATATGGATATTATAGATTATTTATTTGTATTTACTTTTTTAAGACTAATATGAGGAAATTGTCACACTGTGCAGTAAGAACTATAAACAAATATATAACTGCTTTGCTGATAATTCTCATGCCTTCCTCATCTCTTGCCACCCTATAAATCATTTTCTATGTACATCCCTGTTTGTTTTCTATGATTCTAATCTATTTTTATTTTTGTTTACAAACAAACATGTTTTCATTTAGATAGTTACATTTATCCTTTATTTTCACTCGCACAATGACCCTGTTTGGAATTAGCATAAAGCTGTGACTTAAGGGGCGATTTACACAACACCGGTTCCGCTTCAAGGGAAATCACCCAGCATCCAAAAAGCTATGGGAATACTTTGCGTGGCAATGTCGTGAAGCACATGTGAAATCGAACCAATGGTGTGAATGTACGGAAAAACAGAAAATAAATAAAATATATTCCCTAATTAATTTAAAAAGACCAGGGAAAACCAAAAGCAATGGCGAGTGAAGAATTTAGACTCAGTCTTTGTGCTGTTTGTTTGGGAGTGGTCCTTGTTCTAAAGAAGGATGTGGGGTTGCGTCCCATTCTGAACTTCAGCTCCATTCTGGATGCTAGCTAAACCAGACAGTTATGCAGCTCAAGTTAAAAATGTTAACCTTGAGGCAGATAGTGTCACAGATCAGGTGTGAGAAATGGTTTGTCACCATAGACTTCAAAGATACTACTTCAAAGATTTACTTCCATATCTCCAACCTTCAGGAAGACAGGAATTTCTTGAGGTTCACCTTTGGGGGCAAGGCTTACTAGTATTAGGCCCTTCCATTCAGTCTAGCTTTATTACCCTGCACCTTCAGAAAATGCGTGAACACATGCTCTCTGAACTACATCGGCGACTGGTTTATTTTAGCATTGTCTGAAGTTAGCAGTTTGGCATTGAAGTGTTGTTCATGCTCACATGAAGGAGCTGGGGTTGAGGCTGAACGCAAAGAAGAGTGTGCTTTATATCATCTTTCTAAGCGTTGTTTGGGAATTGGTGGCACTGTCTGCACGTCTCTCATGTGTGCATCGATACCATCCTATCAACAGTAAAACGAGTAAAGCTAGACCAGTCACTCATAGTAAACCAGTTCTAGAGTCTGCTGAGCCTCATGGTATCTGCTTTCAATGTTATTCCATTTAGTCTTCTCAACTTTAAAAGTGCTGTTCCTCCTCGCCATTACATCTGGAGATCTTCAAGCTGTCGGTAGCACCCTCGTGCTTGGAATTTTCCTCCAGCATGTTGAAGGCAATCACCCTTGACCAGGCTATATGCCTGTGGCGATCAGGGTAGGGTCAAGGGACCGTGAGAGCGATCCACCGGTCTCGTATCTCACGGAGGAGCGGAGGCATAAAAGGAGGAGTGCCGACAGTGAAGGACCAGACCTGGATTTTTGTTGTGTTTTGTGTTTGTGTGGGCGGCTGTCGTCCATGAAGGGCTGCTGCCATTATGTTTATTTTGTATTTATGTTTTATTTTGCACATTAAAGTTTGTTGAACGTTTGCCGGTTCCGCCTCCATCCTCCCTGAACATTGAACATTGTTACAAGTACCAGCTTTAAGTACCAACTAACATCATACTGCTGGTCTTCTGTCCTCCCCCCTTTCATGACCAGGAACAAAGAAATTTGCTGTGTCCAGTGCAAGCAATGGACACTTATGTCCACAGATCTGCCCTGTGGTGTAAGTCAAATCAACAGTTTGTCCCTTGCGAGCCCCACCCTCAAAAAAGAGAATGAGCAAGTGGATAGTTGAGGTTATCTCTCCTGCTAATGAGTCGGCCGGGTTGTGTGACCACTTCTCGCTCAGAAGTTTATCAGGCTGGTCTTTCCCGCACATCTTTGACCTCAACTCCGCTCTGGGAACCTGAGTGCTGAGACGTTTTTTTTAATACATATAGGTCTTTCATTTACAAAAGAAAAAAAAAAAACGAAAACACTTTTGAAAAAACAGGTCTCAAACTGCCAGTTTTTGGCAATTATGCAAATTTTTATAAACAGAGACATCATTCACGTGTATTATGTGTTCAGTCTATAGGAATGTTAGTGTTTATTTACAAAGTGATGTCGCTACTGGCTTGATATAATAATGCAGCATTTTAGTTGTTTCCATGGTTCTATGTCAACGGGGATCATTTTGACAATGTTGTCATCTTTATGTGAAAACGCAAATCAATTTTATTTTTCATTTTTAGCACATTGTTGTCATGTAAACGTACCCTCAGATTGAAGTGAAAGTGTAGTGGAAAGAGTGAAATTGGCTGTCTGTAACTCCAAGAGGTTTAATTTTGATCATCTGGTCAGAGATTTGAGAGTTTTTTTTATTATCACTGCCTCCCTCTCTGTTTTTCCCCTTCTTCATTTCTCCCTGGTTTTTGTCTGTGTTTCAGTGATAACAAGGCAGTATTTTTGTGATGAGTAATATTCTGGCTTCAGTCCACTTGATCAATACAAGCTGACATTCACAAACAATGGAAAGCACTGCGGTCATTAAAACCATATGGATTATGTTTAAAGCACATACACAGAGTAAAAATGGGAAGGTGGAGATGTGAAATATTTCCACAGTGCTCAATTTGTCACCAAGGAGATTAGTGTTTGGCCTGAAAACAAAAGCTCATGAGAAACTTTTGACCTGTTACATTTTCTGTCAGTCTTTCCCTCTCTTGTTTGTTGCTGAATTAAAGCCAAGCAATCAAGAATGAGCAGATCCGACTCATTGAATTGCTGTCATACCCACTTCAGTTATTTAGAACGTGATGGCAGAGTAACGGTCCCTTCGCTTTTCATCTATTGGCAGTAGCAACTCCTATAAGACAGCTTAAAATGCTCTCAAAATCGAAACAAAAAACAAGTCAACATTTAAAAAATGCTTCTTGATTTCTACTAGCTTTGTGCAGAGGTCTCAGTTCTGATTTCTTGAGTTGTAAGTACCATGTGACTGATCATTATGCAGCCACACATGATCTGTCTCCGGTGAGATGTAGTCAGTGTTACTTGTAATGTTTTAACTCTTCCATATTATTTATCTTTGTCCACATGCAGGGAAGCAATTTACAAATGATCAGTTAGAAAACTGTATCAGAAATCGGAAGCATTTAGAGGGAGATTGATTCATGCATTGATACATTTGTTTGCATTGCTGATGTTGTCCATGATATGATGTGTTATGCACTCCTGCAGTTTGGAAAATCAAACACTATCCCCTCCTAAATGATGTTTTATTAACAAAGTTCGGGAGGAGCACGTTCAAATGATTAATACAATCAATACGTCATCAGCAATTACTCCTCATCCTATCAGCAGGAGAGGAAGTACGTATATATAGACACGTTTGACTCACCTACAGCTCTTTGACATTTTTCGGCAGCTCGACAGTTTACGGCATTGTGGCTCCGCCTTCTGGTCGCCATACACCCGAAATCGAGCTCCACTCGTTAGATGGATTCTCCACGAAAACCTCCGGACCCAGTAGCGATCCTCATCCGCTCAACACCATGCTAACTATATTATATCACCCTCAGCAATACATCCCGGGTGCCAGACCAAACAAACGGGTCCTAAGCAACAACAAGCAACGCACAGTAAGACTTGAGGCCGTTCTCGCCACCAAGTAAACATCCGTATCCAGCAGCTCTACATCGGCTTTTAATCGCTCCTGCCATTGAGAAAGGACGATAAAGCTGGTCGAGCTACAAGCTCGACTCTCAGGCAATGCCGCTTTCTTCCTGCTAGCCAGGCCGCCGCCGCTGCCGCGAGCCTCAGCAGACCGCGCTGCAGCTTCAGCTCACACTCTCTCTGTCCGTCAGCTCACACAAACAAGAGCAGCTGTAATCCTTCCCGGCGCTTTTATTTCTGCATCGCTAAATCACGAGCAGTTGTGCCCTCTCAATACTACTGTTCCGGGGAACCCACGTCTGAGATGTGATTGTTCTAAAGTAACGCGCTGCTTCCTCGCAACTCAAGCAGTAGCGCGCACCGAAGCCAGATCGCGCGCAGTACAGTCCGATCGCACGCGCCACTTCACATCGCGCGCTCAGCCGCCCACACAAGAATCAAGCACTTATTGCCAACGCTGCCTTGTTGTTTCAACTTAATCGGCTATTAAGTGGACTCGCTGAAAAGAAACCATATGCACTTTCTTTTTCAAAGTAATTCTTTGCCTTCACTGTTTCAATCCTTTAAGTCCATGATAAGCTTTATATAAGTCTATGATATTTGGATGAACCCCTGCTCAGGGTTTATTCAAAACCAATAAGTTTGTGAACTTTCATAAACTTTGATATTTCGATTTCCAACAGGTAAGTTTGTTTTGAAATTAAATATGCAACATGCATCTGACATAAATTCAACTGTCAATTTTTTAATCGAAAGGTTTTACTTACGGAAATCAATGTTTTTACAAACCATATTGATTGTTTTTTGTTGTTGTTTCTCGCGTGTATTTAGACGTCTGTAACCAAAATAATTCAAGAGATTGAAACACTGAACAGCAACAAGCTTTGAGCGCTTTCTCTGGCTCAGCGCCAGCCAATGTGTTCAAATTTAGCAGGCGATCATGTGATGCCCCGCCTTTCGCCACATTGTCCAAGACCAGGGGCGGCCAACCCGCATGCGGCTCTTTGACTGCCCTTTCGCGGCTCTCATCCGGCCCGCTGAGACCTTTTTGTCTACAAAAACATAAATTTACATGTATCCTGCCAAGATCAGCCGCCGCTCACGTGGACACGATGTTTTTACCGAATTCAAATAGAGGCGCGCAGAAGCGCGTTCCCTTTCGAGAGTAGGAACGAGATGTTTAATGAAATGCATTTGGGAACTCCTCCCCTTCACGTCATTTCTGAAAATTTATGGATAACAGCAGTTGACAACTGGCCAATCGTACCGCGATGCAGATCCGGCTGCCAGACGGTATAAATATCTTAAATAGCATTTCCTTCATACTTCTTTAAACGGAATATGTTTAAATTCAGAGGTTACGATAGTAACCGGAGACGTTTTCCAACCGATCACTACATTACCAAGGCTGCTTCCTTTTATACTTCCTGTCACCGTCAATGAGATGATATATCGTTTTTTCACGCATATATAATTCACAGACGCATTGTCTCTGCATGCTTGTATAGCTCGTGGGGTGCCATATGTAAAAAAAAAAAAAAAAAAAAAAGGCGCGATATATGTGCGAGACCTTTCTACTGTCAAAAACCCCATCAACAAATGCGAATTTAACAGTCTGTCATGCGGCTCTCCGCAGCCATGAGCTTATTTCGAGGCTCATGCTGAACAGGTTGGCCACCCCTGTCCAAGATTGAGATGTACCAGTTTCACGATAAACTCTTCCTCTCAAGTTCCTTCACTGTATCCCACTGTCGAAAGGAGCTCACGCACTCAACAAGCACTGCAACCGAGCCTCCAACAACACCACGCGGTCGCCAGCTCTTCCGCTCCGTTGTCGCACCCTATAACGCCGAGGCTTGCCTTCACCTCCACCATCAAGACATCCACCTTCTTCTTGCCCAACTTCCTACGACACCTCAGCACTCGTATCAATAGTAAAGGAGGACGACCAAAGCAAATTAACTAGAATAGGTCTCGCTCCAGTCAGCTGTACCATCTCCAAATCAACTCTACCTTCAAAGTGTCTCAAACATACGTTCCTTAAATCTTCATATCTCTCCCTTGCAAAACCAGATTTCCAAGCGTTAAGACGCAGCAGCACTGCAGTTTTCCAGCACTGCACCTCACATGCCAGCACCTAGCGACAAACGCCGCCCTTTAAGTGCGAGCTTGCCTCCGCCAGCGGTGCAGGGTTAGCAACGGCAGCACGTACCTAACCTTTCCCCTACGTTAGGCCTGCCGCCCGGCCTTCCGATCCTAGCGTGAGGCTGCCTCCGCAAGTGGCTTCGCCCCTGGCCTTTCCCACCTAATTCTCTCCACCATGCTAATTCTCCTTTCATCCCGTTCTCTGCTATGCCATTCCACAAACACTGCTGCTTAGAACCACCTCTGTCGCCAACAACAGTTGAACGCAAATCCCAACTGAAGTTAAGGCTGCTGCCACCAGAGGTGGACCTATTCCCAACCAGTACATCAATACTCAGAGTTGATATTTATCGACGCTAAACGTTCATTCTTCAAGCTTTCGCTTCAAACCACTCCCTCGGAGGATTACATGTGGAGTGGAAAAGTTCAAGACTTTCCACTCCACATGTGGTCTGCTCCTCACGGTCTCTACCCACTACCACCGACTCGTATTGCATTCCAATAACACCAAGAACTTCCAAGCCAGCTTCACCATGGGTTACCTAGGCGAAACCTACTTCTCACTACCGAAACCTAATCCTCTGCTCATCAAAGTATATCAAGAACGCAACCCACCAGCTCAGACACCAGACAATCAATCATGTTGGAAATCCGTACCCCTACTCTCCGCCAAGGATTCTACCCAAATGTCGTCCGACCACTCAACGCCATGGTCGAGCCATATAGATTCCAGTTCCTCTGATTCTATCACATCCAACCTTAATCCAAATCCGTCCATATTCTGACTCGTCAGCGCCGCACAACGAAAGTAAGAGAGACCAAACTGTAAGGCTTTTACTCCAACAGCAACAATCCTTCGTTGCCAACCTTCATTTAAGAGATCAGGCCAAACTCCCATCCGACCCACTCTTCACAGAAGACTTAAATCACCCCACCACATGCCGCGTCCCAAAACCTGCAGATCCAAGCACTGGGCCGCAGGTCATCGGAAGCTTCAGGAGTTACATTCGATCAAATCAGTCTCTCCAGAAATGGCTTTCACCGCCACAAGAGACAACAGAAGTCGAGGAAATGGACAATCTCCATCATCCAACTCGTGATTAGTTCAGAGGAAGTTCTCCTTTTCAGCAGTAGTGATGCACCTCCACACTCCCGCATGAGCTCAGTTCAAATGGAAATTATTCCACTGCCGCCTCCATTGCCGCAGCAATGATGTTCCCCCACACTCCCGCAGGAGTCAGCAAAGGGGGAAGTTTCCCACTGCCGCAGCAGTGAAGCCACGTTCACACTAGCTTGGTTACCTCAGATGCTAATGACTCACCATCACATCCACCCAGCCTACTTTCATTTCAGAAACTCGCAGGCTAAACTCCCATCCGTCCCACTCTCTATAGACGATTCCACCCCATTACAAATTCCGGTTCCAAACTTCTTAAAGCTACGCTACCCCAAACCGGATTCCCAACAGACCATTCATCCAGCCATCCTTTTCGCATAGGTGCAGCAACCACGGCCGTGCAAAGGCCTTTCCCAACAGTAAATACAAGCATGGCGCCGCTGGTCTCCAGAAGCTTTCAAGAGCCACATCAGACCAAACAGACCGCACATTCAAACAAGGTCTTCTGTTAAGCATCAGCTCCTCCCCACTTACAACTTCATGGCCACTGCTTTCCATTGCCGCAGCAGTGACGCTCCCGCAGGAGCAAGCTCTCTCTAACTCTCACTGCCGCAGCAGTGACGCTCCCGCAGGAGCAAGCACTCGCTAACTTCCACTGCCGCAGCAGTGACGCTCCCCCAGGAGCCAGCTTCTAATTGCATATGATATAAATTCAACTGTCAATTCATAATTGAAAGGTTTCTTATGCTTTTACAAACCATACTGATTTTGTTATTTCTTGAGTGTATTTAGACGTCTGTAACCAAAGTAATTTCAAGACTCCCTTTAAATCTGTGATAAGCGTTAGAAGTCTATAATACTTGGATGAACCCCTGCTCAGGGTTTATTCAAAGCCAATAAGCTTGTGAACTTTCACAAACTTTGATATTCCGATCTCCAACAAGTAAGCTTGTTTCGACAGGTAAGTTCGTTTTGTAATTAGATATGCAGCATCCATCCGATATAAATTCAACTGTCAATTTATAATTGAAAGGTTTTACCCATGCTTTTCCAAACCATATTGATTTTGTTATTTCTTGAGTGTATCTAGACGTCTGTAACCAAAATAATTTCAAGAGACTACATCACTGAACAGAACTCCCACTGCCGCAGCAGTGACGCTCCCGCAGGAGTAAGCTCTCTCTATCTTCCAGCTCTCTCTAACTTCCACTGCCGTAGCAGTGACGCTCCCGCAGGAGCAAGCTTCTAATTTCCACTGCCGCAGCAGTGACGCTCCCGCAGGAGCAAGCTCTCTCTATCTTCCAGCTCTCTCTAACTTCCACTGCCGCAGCAGTGACGCTCCCGCAGGAGCAAGCTCTCTCTATCTTCCAGCTCTCTCTAACTTCCACTGCCGCAGCAGTGACGCTCCCGCAGGAGCAAGCTTCTAATTTCCACTGCCGCAGCAGTGACGCTCCCGCAGGAGCACGCTCTCTCTATCTTCCAGCTCTCTCTAACTTCCACTGCCGCAGCAGTTACGCTCCCACAGGAGCAAGCTCTCTCTATCTTCCAGCTCTCTCTAACTGCCACTGCCGCAGCAGTGACGCTCCCGCAGGAGCAAGCTTCTAATTTCCACTGCCGCAGCAGTGACGCTCCCGCAGGAGTAAGCTCTCTCTATCTTCCAGCTCTCTCTAACTTCCACTGCCGCAGCAGTGACGCTCCCGCAGGAGCAAGCTTCTAATTCCACTGCCGCAGCAGTGACGCTCCCGCAGGAGCAAGCTCTCTCTAAACCTCCACTGCCGCAGCAGTGACGCTCCCGCAGGAGCAAGCCTCTAATTTCCACTGCCGCAGCAGTGACGCTCCCGCAGGAGCAAGCCTCTAATTTCCACTGCCGCAGCAGTGACGCTCCCGCAGGAGCAAGCTTCTAATTTCCACTGCCGCAGCAGTGACGCTCCCGCAGGAGCAAGCTTCTAATTTCCACTGCCGCAGCAGTGACGCTCCCGCAGGAGCAAGCCTCTAATTTCCACTGCCGCTGCAGTGACGCTCCCGCAGGAGCAAGCCTCTAATTTCCACTGCCGCAGCAGTGACAAGCTTCTAATTTCCACTGCCGCAGCAGTGACGTACCTCTTTGGTCCTGCGGCGGAGGGGCTTTTCGCTGCAGTGGTAGCGACGTGCCTCCTGCTGTCGCCGGGGCCCCGAGGGGTTTTCTCCTGCTGCGACGCTGACGTGCCTCCTGCCGCTTCAAGGGCCCAGAGGGGCTTTCCCCTGCTACGACGCTGACGTGCCTCCTGCCGCTGCAGGGGCCCAGAGGGGTTTCCCCTGCTACGACGTTGACGTGCCTCCTGCCGCTGAAAGGGCTCAGAGGGGCTTTCCCCTGCTACGACGCTGACGTACCTCCTGCCGCTGCAGGGGCCCAGAGGGGTTTCCCCTGCTGTGACGTTGACGTGCCTCCTGCTGCTGTGGGGGCCCCGAGGGGTTTCCACTGCTACGGTAGTGACATGCCTCCTGCTCCCACAGCGGCCCCGAGGGGTTTCCACCGTCACAGCAGCGACGTGCCTCCTGCTCCTGCAGCAGCCCCGAGGGGTTTCCACCGTCACGGCAGCGACGTGCCCCCTGCTCCCACAGCGGCCCCGAGGGGTTTCCACCGTCACAGCGGCGACGTGCCTCCTGCTCCTGCAGCAGCCCCGAGGGGTTTCCACCGTCACAGCAGCGACGTGCCTCCTGCTCCCACAGCGGCCCCGAGGGGTTTCCACCGTCGCAGCGGCAAAGTGCCTCCTGCTCCCGCGACAGCCCCGAGGGGTTTCCACTGCCACGGCAGCGACATGCCTCCCGCAGCGACCACGGAGGTTTCCACCACCGCGGCAGCGATGCACCACCTTGGTCCTGCAGCGGCCCCGAGGGGTTTCCCCTGCTGCGACAGCGATGTGCCTCCTGCCACTGCGGGGGCCAGAGGGGTTTCCCCTGCTAAGACATTGACGTGCCTCCTGCTGCTGTGAGGGCCCCGTGGGGTTTCCACTGCTACGGCAGCGATGTGCCTCCTGCTCCCGCAGCGGCCCCGAGGGGTTTCCACTGTCGCAGCGGCGATGTACCTCCTGCCTCCCGCAGCGACCACGGGGGTTTCCCCTACCGCGGTGGCCTCATACCTCCCTTCTTTTATGGCAGCCAGGGGAGTAGTTTCAGAGGTACCCCTCATACTCCCAGAAACAAATTACACCCAATTCTCTTTCCGGCAACAAATTGAAATACAAACACATATCCAATGCTAAAGCCATTTCATCGCCTCCGCACCTCAAGCCCTCTACAGCAACATTCATCTGCCCTCCCGAACTCACAATCTACCCCCCCCCAGCTGTAACCTTGCAATTATTTGGGGGGTCATCAAAATCTTTAGCGGCTGTCCGGCTAGGTTGCAATTTTTGGGGGAGTGCTCCAGGTTCGGGCTAATACCGAGCTCGGAGCCCTCTCCTCGGACAGCTCGCCAAATACGCTTACCATCCATTGCTCCTGAATCATTCGTAAGTGTGAACTCGTGAAATGATGTTTTATTAACAAAGTTCGGGAGGAGCACGTTCAAATGATTAATACAATCAATACGTCATCAGCAATTACTCCTCATCCTATCAGCAGGAGAGGAAGTACGTATATATAGACACGTTTGACTCACCTACAGCTCTTTGACATTTTTCGGCATCCCTCCACCACCCCAACTCCTCACACTTAATTGTTCCTATCAAAGTCAGGATACGGGGGGAGTGCTCCAGGTTCGGGCTAATACCGAGCTCGGAGCCCTCTCCTCGGACAGCTCGCCAAATACGCTTACCATCCATTGCTCCTGAATCATTCGTAAGTGTGAACTCGTGAAACTGTTATTGTTGTCATAAAAAACGTATATCTCAGGCATGTCTTTTGCGATCCGATTTACAAAAGCCAGTTATGCAATCCTCTAATGACATTAAAGGGATAGTTTAACTCACTAGAGTGCCGCTTTTGTTTGTTCTAAAGTGTTTTGCTTTTGTTTTTTGAATAAGGCTTGTTTCAGTGGAATCCTGCTTCCTCTACGTGTCTATCCGCCTCACGCACGAGCAGCAGTGTAACAATTGTAGGCATTATATACTAACCTAGTCTCTAAGGGGCTGTTCACGCAATGCTGTTTTCAACAAAAAAAAGAAAATGTTGCATCATTTACACGACAATGGCCCTTCGGGGGCCTGAAAATGCTAACTGCACATTTTTGAAAGCTATTAAATTTTTGCATATGTGTAAACAACAAAAAAATGTATTTGTGTAAACAGCGATGCCACATTCAGTTTATATATGCTTAGTTCCCTGTCAAGGGAACTCACGCTGCGTCGACAACACAATGGGAACGCCTTAGCTTAATTGTCTCGGGAAGCACAATGTGTGAATTAACATGTATAAATGAACCAGCCAACATGTACGAATGAACGTAGCGGAAGATGATGTCATGAATCAGGAGATTCATGACATGTCTTCAGCAAGTGCTAGAGCAAAAAGCGTGTGTTTGTGAATGATCTGGGTGTTCAGAGATTCCTCAACATTCTAGATCTACTATGGCAAAGCAGGGTCTTTGTTTGTTTGGGAGTGGAGTATTGTCAGGTACTCTGTAAGAGAATACACTCCGTTCCCACCTGGCAGTTTTCATCTATTTATAGCTGCCCAGGCTTGTGATCGGCAAGATTGTGGTTAGTATGGTTGGTTCTTGAGCATTTTTCCCAGACCTAGTGTCTGCTGTTGTCCAGACAGGTAACACATCGTAGTATCCTACATAAATCAGGGGGGTCTACGTTTGCGGCCGCTTTACAACTCGACGCGACAGATCCTCCTCTGGACCCAAGGGAAAATGCTCTCTCTTTAAGCAATTACTCCCCAGGGTACCAAAACTTGGGAGAAGATGTTGAGGCATGGGCCGAGGCCTGGTGAATATGCTCCACCCATATTCATACATGTTGGTTCTATTGTGCTTCTCAAGACAATTATGCTAACGCATTCCCATTGCGTTGTCGACGCAGCATCTCGTTCCCTCTTACGGAACTAGGTTCACGTATTTAACCGACTACATTGTCGTCTGTATGCAAAGAAAACGCAAAGGATAAACTTTTTAAATGTTTAGTACATTGTTGTCATGTAAACATACCCTAAAGCTCACTTGAACAGGTTCTTTGTCATTAGATGTGACATTAAGGTGCCTTTGAAGCTTGTCTGAGACCAGCTTCCTTTTCATACATAAATGCAGCCTATTAAGTCCTTGGTTGACTGGACAGCTGCCTTTAGTTTCAGACACAGCACTTGTTTGTTTCAGTCAATCAAACAAGACTGAAAAGTCAAAAGTATTTGGAAGAAAGACATTGAGAGAGATGTTGATGTTAAAGCCTCTTTCCTTTGTGCGTCTCTATTGCCCTTCATAAATATTACACATCCTTTGCATTGTAAATTTCTAATGAGGACTGCCCTGTCAAATAGTAGGTTTTAAGCTCCGCCTGTCTACTGGCAGATCATGAATAATTGATTAATATGATAATTAATCTTTACAGAAACCACTAGGGAGGCGGACCTGTCCAAGGCAGACAGGTTGACACTTGATTTGAACTGTCATGAATGCAGCGCTGTCTAAGATTATAGATGGATATTTATCTTAACACACTGAGTAGCCATTCTGGTATCCTGAAATCCTTTTGTGTTGCATAGTCAGTGCTCATAACATACATCTAGCAAAGTCACCAACTACTCAAAAAGTTTACAAATGTACCATTCACCACAATATTCTTTGGACACAACAAATTATTATAATTTTTTTTAACAATTAACATGTTTTCATACATCAACAAGCAAAAGCGCATGTAAGCAGATGCATATGTAAAATAACGTGATCATCAATATTAAACAGCAAGTTGAACATTAAATCATCAACATATAAATCAAATCTGTCTAATGTTATTGAATGAAATGCTGACCCAGGATAGGCTTTAGGACTGAGATGCTTTGGGAGTGTTGATGGACTCCATCTACTCCATTTTTGATCTTTGACAAAAAATTTGATTTTCTTAGCTATTTGCTCAAAATGTTGCTTTTTAATTTTTTTAGGAAACTTACCCACATTCAAGTGTTGATGAAAAAAAAAACATTAAGCTAGAATAAAATAATTTTTTTGTTTTTTTGAGCGTCTGTTCTTTCTTTTGATATATTGCATGTTCAGATATTCTGGAGGCCAGGAAAATCTTGTCAAAATGATAAAAAATACTGTGATGACTGGCAACTTAAAAAAAAAGAAGCTGAATCAAACAAAACTAGTTCTGATTGTAAACAGCCATCACACATATTTGAAGTAATTCTGCTGCATAAAGTGGGCACAGCATCTTAGTTTTGTGAAATACACTTATACTTTTGTATTTGCATATTTTATAATATTGCAAAATGTATTTGCACATTTCCTGAAAATGTTCCTATTTCATGTGAGACCACAATAAAGACATGCATGTAACAGTGTTTCAAAGTTTTATTTTTGAGTTGTACTGCGGTCAGGTCTTAGGGAGTTTAAATGATGATGAACTATAGAGTAGACTGTGCGTGTGTGTGTGTCTGAGAAGGCAGTCGTGGTTTATAAGTGGTATTTCTGTTTCCACATTGTGCCAAATGTGTGTGTGTGAGTGTGTGATTTTGGTTTGTAAGTGGTTATTATTCAAGCATTTATTTACTGACAGGCACCCGCTGCCATGAATATTTCATATTTGATGTACAGCACGATTCTATCTGATAAAAACGACTGATTAAAAAGAAAGAAAATCAATAAGACCCTGATGGGTGAGAGCGGTGGAACGATAGAGTGTTAAGCCATGGAAGACGATCCCTTCTTCTACTGCTGAGGAGTATGAAATCTCATCAGACAAGCTTACTTCTGTCAAGGTCAAACATACAAGGGATCTCAGCTCTTGTTTGCCGTGGTTTTCCATATTTTTTTCTCTCTCTGTTGGTTGAAAGTTTTATTTTGTTATGTTGTAATTTGACAGGTTTGTGTTGTGTAACAAAATGTGATTTGTCTGTGAGCTCCTCAGTCTTCCTTTTGTGGGACAGCAGTATGATGGACAGTCTTTTCGGCCTTCTTTTCGCCTTTGTTTTTCTTACAGCAGAAAATTCTTTTCCTTCTGTGGTGATTAGATTCAAAACAACTATTTCTTTTTTCAATTCCAAAATATCATCTGCAATTATGAATACTCATCGTGGTCTAATTGGTAATGGAATAGTTTACCCGTGAATGAAAACTTTTGTCATATTTTAAATGATGTTCACACTAAGGATGAAAGCTATAATGAAACTATAATAAAAACTTCATTAAATTGTCTAATATTTTGAGAATAGAGACATCCAGAGTACAAGAATAATGGTAATGACAGATAAATATATTGTTGGAGTCACTTTCAGAGTCATTTTTAGCTGATTAAACATAAAAACATTGACAGCCAATCAGAATCCACAACTTTAGAAAGTTCAAGCTTTTTAAACGACAGACCACATTAAAGAACTTCTCAGTTCTCGTGATTGTTCTCCTCCTGCCCTGACTTCCCTGCTTGCACAACAATTCTGTCTGCCTGCCTTTTTTACCCTTGCCTGGAATATAATTTTTGTATGCTCTCTGCCTGTCCTGATTATCCGCCTGTACGACTACGCTTTGCATCATTAAAGACACGCATTTGGATTTCTGCCTGTGAGTACCATCCGTTACAGATGTGGCGAATCCTCATCTCCAGCTTTGACGCTGACAACATCTAGTCCATCAGAACTGGATTGTCGCTACACCAGTACCTCTCCCTTGTCGGAAGAAACCTCAAACAGAAAACACACAAGACATGTGTATCCTCACCTGAAATATTTAACAGGGGCAGGGATGAACATAAGGCCTGAAATGTTCTTGAATGTTTTTTTTGTTTTTGTTTTTTGCCATTTTCACACTTTTATTCATAGAATTGTTGGTAGACAAACAACAATAAATAGGAAAAATGATCACACAAATTTCTATTGAAGACACAGAACCTGGTGACTGTTTGGAATGCCATGCTTTTATAGAATCCTGGTTTATGATGTTATCCGCCTCTGATGTCCTTTCACATGATTGGTTTGATTACACACATGCTTCATGATTCAGTCATGCGGGAGCATTCCCATAACACTTGACACAGCACAAGTTCCCTGAAAGGGAAATATTTCCATCTGTTGTTGTTGAAGGAAATTATAGTTTAAAATGTTCCAAATTGCATTGACATGTTATTTTCTGTTAGAACATAAAGTTACTGTTTTTAATTCTGTAGCAAACCTTTTCTTACTAAAACAAAGAACAATGCACTCGGGCTGAAAATTCCAAGACTGTAACTGTTGACGTTGTCTGTTCGCTAGAAAAGTTACGAAAATTTTTTTGTAAGGGATGGGGCAAGGGGTTCTTCCATTCTTGTGTGCAGACTGCTGATTGCTATAGTGTAACCAATGAAGGAATCTGCCTGACAACAGTCACTGTATGGAAAGGTGGAAACTTTGGGAACTGAACTTGGGAACTGAAAGTCAAGAGTATATAAACTGTTTGCATATGCTTGTAAGACATTCTGTCAGCTTTTGGCATTGTGGTCCAGTAATCCTGAGCTCAGAGCTCCTTTGGTTCTCTACTAAATCGATTCCATTTATCTACGAGTAGCGTGCGTCTTTGGCTTGGCAAATCAACGGAATGGGGGAAAGAATATTTTCAACATTGTGGACACTAATAAAGTTATTATTATAGTTATCTTTCTAGCACTGTTTTTGGTTTGAACAAGCATTTGTTCACCGTTACATCATTACAAACCTACATAACTTTCAGTGTTCCATTGAATGAAAATGGACACAAAATTTGAATAACTGTACAGGTTGTTCTTTTCCTTACATTGCCGATGAAACTTTTCAAGCATCAAAAGGGACAAAATGATTATAAAAATATCATATAACTAATGCACTGTATTTTGAGTCTTCTGACACTATTTAATTGCTTTTTATGAGGAACCGGCTGAAATTTACATAAATTATTTATAATAATCCAGCAAGCTGTTAACAAATGTGACTGGGTCATTGAATCAGTTCAATATGTAAAAGAATCATTCAGACTGGTTTTGTAAACTGGATCACAAATTACATGAAAGCCCCACTCAAAAGAATGACCAGAACATTCTTCCAAAGAAAATCACCCTTTTATAGCAGAAAAAAAAACTTTGCATTTGTGTAGGGTTCTTAGATAACTGGATTGTGTGTAATTTTAGGACAAATGCAATGAACGGTTTCCTAGCGACTAGCGATTACATTTGCAAAATTCTAATTGACAGCACAACTGCTCCATTTGAGTTAGAGCCTTTTACCATCTATATGGATATCAAAATATAAATGTGTCAGAAGAATCAGAAAGTTTCAGTTTACAGAAAGCTAGCGACAGAGTTGATGTTCAAAGAAAATAAATGGTGAAGGAGAGCAAAAGGGAAGAGAGACAATATTAAAAACCAACAGAGCAAGATGTAGGAACATGTTCACAGAGCTGTGTGGCTCGTGTGTTTCTCGTGTTGCCATTTTCTCTTTCTGATCCTTCTGAAATTCTGTGATCATTTACTCACTCTTAGATATTTATATTTATATATTGGATCAAATCCATATGACTTTGTTTAAATGTTTTATAGAATGTTCTGGTTTGATTCAGTTTGTCTTTTTCCACACATTTCCACTGTAATTTACTGTAACAAGTCACTGTTTTAAACACACATTTAAAAGATGCAGAAATATTGTGAAACGTCTCAGGTTACGTATGTAACCATAGTTCCCTGAGAGGGAACGAGACGCTGCGTCTTTCGATCGCTTTGGGGAATACTTGGACAATGCCTCGCGAAGCACAATATGTAAACTTCCGTCGACCGAGTGTGAGTGACGGTCGCAGGTCGGTGACGTCACGAACCAGGTCATAAAGGGGCGACAGAACCCAGAGGCAGTAGCTTAGAGATGTCTGAGCAAGCCCGGAAGGCGCAAGGAGCTGAGGCCAAAGACGCAGCGTCTCGTTCCCTCTCAGGGAACTATGGTTACATACGTAACCTGAGACGTTCCCTTTCAAGGGAACTCGCGCTGCGTCTTTCGATCGCTTTGGGGAACGATTTACCAACGCCACCTCAGTGACGAAGGCCGACGAGTGTCTCGTAGCTCACTACGAGAGGACCCGTGTTCCCGGAGCGGAGTTGAGGTCAAGCTGGTAAAACCTCAGAAAGGTATTCGGGGGAAGACCACCCCGCCGCATCACAAACATCAGATAAAAGACACACTTGATATAAGGGCCTTAGAGGCAGCCTCGCTCCTAGAGGAGTGGGCACGGACCCTTAGAGGCGAAGGGGATCCGGCCGACTCGTAAGCCAGGGTGATAGCCTCAACTATCCACCTGCTTAAAGTAGGTTTGGATGCTGGGGCCCCACTAGGGGTCCCAAAGCAAACAAACACCTGGTCTGACTTACGCCAAGGGCAGACCTGTGGACATAAGTGTCCAGTGCTCACACTGGACAGACCTTGTTTTTAAATTCCTGGTCCTGGTCACCAAAAGGGGGGAAGGCAGAAGGCCTGCAGTACAATAGACCTGACCACATGAGTGGGCACTTTGAGCACGTAGCCTGGCCTGGGATGAAGGAAGGCTTTCACCATCCCAGGCGCAAACTCAAGGCAAGAGGGAGCTACAGAGAGCACCTGTAGATCCCCAACTCTTTTTAGCGATGTTATAGCTAATAAGAATAATGTCTTTAAAGTGAGGAACTTTAGGGGAACCTCATCCAAAGGTTCAAAGGTGCCTGGGACAACCCCTGGAGTACCAGGGATAAGTCCCAGGTAGGAACCTTGGTCTGTACTGCAAGCCTCAGCCTAATAGTACCACGGAGGAAGCGTGTGACGAGGGGGTCCCTGCCAATGGACATGCCACCCAGAGGTACGTGGTAAGCAGCCACGTAGACCTTCAGGGTGGACGGGGACAGCCCTGCAGTGAATTTATCCTGCAGGAACTCCAGCACTTTGCCAACGTGACAGGTAACTGGGTTCACCTGCTTTTCGCTACACCAAGAAGTGAAGAGTCTCCACTTCAGGGCATACAGCTTCCTCGTGGAGGGAGCTCTGGAGTGGAGGATTGTCTCAACAACCTCAGTTGACAGACCAGACTCTATGAGCTGGGCCTCCTCAGAGGCCAAGCCCACAGTTTCCACAGTTCTGGGCAGGGGAGACGCATCAAGCCCGCTGCCTGGGACAGAAAATCCTCCCTGGGATCTCCCGGGGGGCTCAGTCCAGAAGGGACACAAGATCCGCAAAACACACTCTGCCCGGACAACATGGAGCAAATAGTGTGAGACGGACCTTGTCTCGACGAACTCTCTCCAGAACTCCCAGGAGCAGAGCAATCGGGGAAAAGGCGTACAGACATAGCCTCGGCCATGTCTGAACCATGGCACCCGGCCCGAGCAGGGCTGGGTGCAAGAGTGAAAACCACAGAGGGCAATGAGTCGATTCCTCGGACACGAACAGGTCTAATTGTGCTCGGCCGAATCTCAACCAAATCTGCTCCACCACCTAGGGGTGGAGCCTCCAAACCCCGGGCCTCGGCCCCTGCCTCGACAGGACGTCTGCTCCCACATTCTAGGTCCTAGGGATGTGAACTGCCCGTAGATGGAGCAGTCTCCCTTAGGACCAAAGGAGGATCTGCCGCGCCAGTTTTATAATGGTCGCGAGCATAAACCTCCCTGATGATTTATATAGGAGACCACAGTGGTGCCGTCGGTCTGAGCAACCACATGATGGCCCCTAAGGTCTGGGAGGATCGCCTAAAGCGCCCTCCAAGCAACCATCATCTCTAGCAGGATTATGTGCCAGGATAACTGGTGCTCATGACCTTCGGTGGAGCGGTCTCTCAAGGCCGCTCCCCAGCCCGTAAGGGACGCATCCGACGATAGCATTACGCGTCGACAAGGAGCTCCCAATACAGGTACTCATGACCTTGGGCGGCGCAGTCTCTCAAGACTGCTCCCCAGCCCGTAAGAGATACATCCGTTGATAGCAATACGCGTCGACAAGGAGCTCTCAATACGGGTCCATGAGACAGAAACCAGGATTCCTTCCACACATCTAAGGCACGTAAGCCTCGCCGCGTGACCTTGATGGTGCGGAAAGGGTTGCCCCTCGGGGAAAACCCTCTGGTTCTGAGGCACCACTGTAACGACCTCGTACAGCAGCCCGAGCGGGGTAACGCAGGAAGCTGCTGTCTGAGAACCAGCACTCGTTGGAAGTGCTTTACAGTGAGTGGCTGGCCTAGTTAAACTCTTTGACGGCTAACAGGACGGAAACGATGCGCACGGGGAAAAACCGTGCAGACATCATAACCGAAACCCAACAACGCCGAGGAAGGTGGTCCTCTGGAGAGGAGAGAGCACACTCTTCTTTGCGTTTAGCCTCAACCCCAACACATTAAAGAGCGCGGGAACAACATCTCAATGTTGAACCTCTAGCTGTAGCGACTGGGTAGAAAAACCAGTCGTCAGTATAATCGAGAACTCTGATTCATTAGAGGTGCAGCGGGGTTAGCGCTGCGACCATGCATATGATGAACGTGCGAGGTGAAAGAGCTAGGCCAAATGGAAGCACTCGATATTGGTAAGCCTTCCCCCCAAAGGCGAACCTGATGTACTTCCTGTGTTGTGGAAGGATGGAATGAAAATATGCGTCCTTCAGGTCGATTTGACAGACCAGTCCTCGGACCTGATCTGTCACGATCTAGTTCAAAGTCAAAATTGATGACGTGATTTAGAAGGCGCAAATTTAGGATGGGCCGCAATCCCCCATCCCTCTTGGGAACGATGAAGTAATGACTGTAAGCCTGACTTTCTGTCCGAGGGGGGTACATATTTTATGGCCCCTTGCCTCAACAGAGTGTCTACTTCCTGTTCCGTGACCAGAGCATGCTCAGGGTCCACCACGGTGGGTAGAACCCTGCTAAAAGAAAATAATATGTATATATATATATATATATATATTGCAGGACCCAATGAGAAACTTCTGGTAGGCATGAGATGCGACCAGAAATTCTAATGAGGGAACCAGCCTCTCAAGGCTGGCCTCTGGTGCTTGAGTGGCAGACGCTCCAGGGCCCGGTTTTCAGGGGTACGCCTGGAGTGAATGCTCTAGGACCCTCCTTGGAGGGGGCGATCTCCTCAGAGCAACCAGACTCACGGGTGGCAGCTGAGGAGGGACGCCTGTGCGAGGTCTGGCACCGTAGCGCCAGGACCTCTTTGATGTAGCCTCTTTTGATGTTCTTGGCGAGGATGACGGTCCTCAGATCCGTCCTCTTGCCAGAGGGTTGAGGCTGGGAGTGCCGGCCCGACCCCCCGGGTTTCTGGAGGGGTTAGCGGGTTGCGACGCTGTGCCTCAGAGCGGCCCATTGTGAGGAGCTCTGGGGCTGTGGCTGGCTCACAGCCCCTAATTTCAGAGCAACGAGGCAGCAGCACACGGAACGCCACCTGCTGCTAGCAGCCTCCTAGAACTTATCGACGACCGTCTCAACTGTGTCGCCGAAAAAGCCCAGAAGACGAGAGAGGGGCGTCCAGTAGGAACTTATTTCCTTATCTTTAAAGGTTTGAGCCGCAGATGCCTCTTTTATAAATATAATATATATATATATATATATATATATATATATATATATATATATATATATATTTATATACACACATATAAGGATAGATTTATATAATGATATATATATATGTATGCTCTCATCGAGGTCCCCCAATAACCCTGTTTACATTTCACTGACAGCTGTATATTGTATGTAACTGTATGTGAAAATAAAATTCTTGAATCTTATATGCTCGACTGCACAGGAGAGTAGAAATAATCCTCACGGGTTTATAGAGCAGTGTAGGGTTTTTTTTTTTTTTTTTTTTTGCATCAATACTGATTGAGAGAGGTAGCTCGCAAGCGCCTCCTCAGTCTCAGGATCGATCATTTTATATATCACGGGGGGTGACTCGCGCTAACAGGACGCGTTCATCTAATTATTTATTTTCTTAGGAGGAACGCTTCTTTGCCGGCAATAAATAGTCAACATGGCGCGAGTCACTTCCTCGAAAAACTCCTCATACTGGAGAGAAAAGTGGCGAATATTCTCTCATCATTAAATGCTGACAATGTCAAAACTCCTCAGAGATAGATCATTGCAGTGTCTGTGCTATATGTAACAGCCCTCGGGCTGCACGGGCACTGGATCTGCCGGGAAAGGGCTGAGATAGAGCAGGGCTCGTCTCACACCCCGCCGTCTGATCCATTCGCGAATCCCAGGACCCATATCACCGCATATCCTTGACTACAGCGGGACTTGAGCCCTGGGCAGCGCGAGCCGAGCCTGGACGGACTCAGTGTCAAAGACCGCCAGGCGGGAGCGGAGCATCTGTATGCATGCTCTGCTCCCACGCACACACATAGTAAGTGCGCGTTCCCACCCGAAATGTAGTGAAGGCAGGAATACGCGCACTACACAGATGTTTGATTCGCCATTTGGAATTTGGAGAGCCCTTTTCTTTTAAACTAGTCTAGGGAACTCAAACAACCAGCGCGACAACACAACACACTCTCACACTTGTGCTTGCGAAGACAAAACAAGCTACTGCCTCTGGGTTCTGTCGCCCCTTTATGACCTGGTTCGTGACGTCACCGACCTGCGACCGTCACTCACACTCGGTCGACGGAAGTTTACATATTGTGCTTCGCGAGGCATTGTCCAAGTATTCCCCAAAGCGATCGAAAGACGCAGCGCGAGTTCCCTTGAAAGGGAAGTATATTTTTTCCCCTTGTTCATATTTTTTTACTATTTCTTTATTTGTGAAAAATAAGTTGACCGAATTAAGAATATCAAAATCAAAAGTATAAATCATTGCACAATGATATATTTTCAAAATAATTTATTTCTAATTTCCAAATATGCAAAATAATTTTACATTTTATTGCAGCAATTGCTATGCACATTTATTATATTTCACGAGTTCACACTTACGAATGATTCAGGAGCAATGAATGGTAAGCGTATTTGGCGAGCTGTCCGAGGAGAGGGCTCCGAGCTCGGTGTTAGCCCGAACCTGGAGCACTCCCCCCGTATCCTGACTTTGATAGGAACAATTAAGTGTGAGGAGTTGGGGTGGTGGAGGGATGCCGAAAAATGTCAAAGAGCTGTAGGTGAGTCAAACGTGTCTATATATACGTACTTCCTCTCCTGCTGATAGGATGAGGAGTAATTGCTGATGACGTGTTGATTGTATTAATCATTTGAACGTGCTCCTCCCGAACTTTGTTAATAAAACATCATTTCACGAGTTCACACTTACGAATGATTCAGGAGCAATGAATGGTAAGCGTATTTGGCGAGCTGTCCGAGGAGAGGGCTCCGAGCTCGGTGTTAGCCCGAACCTGGAGCACTCCCCCCAAAAATTGCAACCTAGTCGGACAGCCGCTGAAGATTTTGATGACCCCCCAAAGAATTGCAAGGTTACAGCTGGGGGGGTAGATTGTGAGTTCGGGAGGGCAGATGAATGTTGCTGTAGAGGGCTTGAGGTGCGGAGGGGATGATATGGCTTTAGCATTGGGTATGTGTTTGTTGTTCAATTTGTTGCCAGAAAGAGAATTGGGTGTAATTTTGTTTCTGGGAGTATGAGGGGTACCTCTGAAACTACTCCCCTGGCTGCCATAGGAGAAGGGAGGTATGAAGCCACCGCGGTAGGGGAAACCCCCGTGGTCGCTGCGGGAGGCAGGAGGTACATCGCCGCTGCGACAGTGGAAACCCCTCGGGGCCGCTGCGGGAGGCAGGGGGTACATCGCCGCCGTGACGGTGGAAACCCCTCGGGGCCGCTGTGGGAGCAGGAGGCACGTCGCTGCCGTAGCAGTGGAAACCCCACGGGGCCCTCACAGCAGCAGGAGGCACGTCAGCGTCTTAGCAGGGGAAACCCCTCTGGCCCCCGCAGTAGCAGGAGGCACATCGCTGTTGCAGCAGGGGAAACCCCTCGGGGCCGCCGCAGGACCAAGGTGGTGCGTCGCTGCCGCGGTGGTGGAAACCCCCGTGGTCGCTGCGGGAGGCATGTCGCTGCCGTGGCAGTGGAAACCCCTCGGGGCTGTCGCGGGAGCAGGGGGCACTTTACCGCTGCGACGGTGGAAACCCCTCGGGGCCGCTGTGGGAGCAGGAGGCACGTCGCTGCGGTGACGGTGGAAACCCCTCGGGGCTGCTGCAGGAGCAGGAGGCACGTCGCCACTGTGATGGTGGAAACCCCTCGGGGCCGCTGTGGGAGCAGGGGGCACGTCGCCGCCGTGACGGTGGAAACCCCTCGGGGCTGCTGCAGGAGCAGGAGGCACGTCGCCACTGTGACGGTGGAAACCCCTCGGGGCCGCTGTGGGAGCAGGAGGCACGTCACTACCGTAGCAGTGGAAACCCCTCGGGGCCCCCACAGCAGCAGGAGGCACGTCAACGTCACAGCAGGGGAAACCCCTCTGGGCCCCTGCAGCGGCAGGAGGTACGTCAGCGTCGTAGCAGGGGAAAGCCCCTCTGAGCCCTTTCAGCGGCAGGAGGCACGTCAACGTCGTAGCAGGGGAAACCCCTCTGGGCCCCTGCAGCGGCAGGAGGCACGTCAGCATCGTAGCAGGGGAAAGCCCCTCTGGGCCCTTGAAGCGGCAGGAGGCACGTCAGCGTCGCAGCAGGAGAAAACCCCTCGGGGCCCCGGCGACAGCAGGAGGCACGTCGCCACCACTGCAGCGAAAAACCCCTCCGCCGCAGGACCAAAGAGGTACGTCGCTGCTGTGGTGGTGGAACTGATTGAAAGAATGGCTCCCTTGGGAGTAAGAAAGCACATCGATCCTGTAACTGAAACTCCTGCGGGAGCATCACTGCTGCGGCAGTGGAATTTAGAAGCTTGCTCCTGCGGGAGCGTCACTGCTGCGGCAGTGGAATTAGAAGCTTGCTCCTGCGGGAGCGTCACTGCTGCGGCAGTGGAAATTAGAAGCTTGCTCCTGCGGGAGCGTCACTGCTGCGGCAGTGGAAATTAGAGGCTTGCTCCTGCGGGAGCGTCACTGCTGCGGCAGTGGAAATTAGAGGCTTGCTCCTGCGGGAGCGTCACTGCTGCGGCAGTAGAAATTAGAGGCTTGCTCCTGCGGGAGCGTCACTGCTGCGGCAGTGGAAATTAGAAGCTTGCTCCTGCGGGAGCGTCACTGCTGCGGCAGTGGAAATTAGAGGCTTGCTCCTGCGGGAGCGTCACTGCTGCGGCAGTGGAAATTAGAGGCTTGCTCCTGCGGGAGCGTCACTGCTGCGGCAGTGGAAATTAGAAGCTTGCTCCTGCGGGAGCGTCACTGCTGCGGCAGTGGAAATTAGAAGCTTGCTCCTGCGGGAGCGTCACTGCTGCGGCAGTGGAAATTAGAGGCTTGCTCCTGCGGGAGCGTCACTGCTGCGGCAGTGGAAATTAGAAGCTTGCTCCTGCGGGAGCGTCACTGCTGCGGCAGTGGAAATTAGAGGCTTGCTCCTGCGGGAGCGTCACTGCTGCGGCAGTGGAAATTAGAAGCTTTCTCCTGCGGGAGCGTCACTGCTGCGGCAGTGGAAATTAGAGGCTTGCTCCTGCGGGAGCGTCACTGCTGCGGCAGTGGAAATTAGAAGCTTGCTCCTGCGGGAGCGTCACTGCTGCGGCAGTGGAAATTAGAGGCTTGCTCCTGCGGGAGCGTCACTGCTGCGGCAGTGGAAATTAGAGGCTTGCTCCTGCGGGAGCGTCACTGCTGCGGCAGTGGAAATTAGAAGCTTGCTCCTGCGGGAGCGTCACTGCTGCGGCAGTGGAAATTAGAAGCTTGCTCCTGCGGGAGCGTCACTGCTGCGGCAGTGGAAATTAGAGGCTTGCTCCTGCGGGAGCGTCACTGCTGCGGCAGTGGAAATTAGAAGCTTGCTCCTGCGGGAGCGTCACTGCTGTGGCAGTGGAAATTAGAAGCTTGCTCCTGCGGGAGCGTCACTGCTGCGGCAGTGGAAATTAGAGGCTTGCTCCTGCGGGAGCGTCACTGCTGCGGCAGTGGAGGTTTAGAGAGAGCTTGCTCCTGCGGGAGCATCACTGCTGCGGCAGTGGAATTAGAAGCTTGCTCCTGCGGGAGCGTCACTGCTGCGGCAGTGGAAGTTAGAGAGAGCTGGAAGATAGAGAGAGCTTGCTCCTGCGGGAGCGTCACTGCTGCGGCAGTGGAAATTAGAAGCTTGCTCCTGCGGGAGCGTCACTGCTGCGGCAGTGGAAGTTAGAGAGAGCTGGAAGATAGAGAGAGCTTACTCCTGCGGGAGCGTCACTGCTGCGGCAGTGGAAGTTAGAGAGAGCTGGAAGATGGAGAGAGCTTGCTCCTGCGGGAGCGTCACTGCTGCGGCAGTGGAAGTTAGAGAGAGCTGGAAGATAGAGAGAGCTTGCTCCTGCGGGAGCGTCACTGCTGCGGCAGTGGAAATTAGAAGCTTGCTCCTGCGGGAGCGTCACTGCTGCGGCAGTGGAAGTTAGAGAGAGCTGGAAGATAGAGAGAGCTTACTCCTGCAGGAGCGTCACTGCTGCGGCAGTGGGAGTTAGAGAGAGCTGGAAGATAGAGAGAGTTTGCTCCTGCGGGAGCGTCACTGCTGCGGCAGTGGGAGTTCTGTTCAGTGTTGTAGTCTCTTGAAATTATTTTGGTTACAGACGTCTAAATACACTCAAGAAGTAACAAAATCAATATGTCTTGAAATTATTTTGGTTACAGACGTCTAAATACACTCAAGAAATAACAAAATCAGTATGGTTTGTAAAAGCATAAGAAACCTTTCAATTATGAATTGACAGTTGAATTTATATCATATGCAATTAGAAGCTGGCTCCTGGAGGGAGCGTCACTGCTGCGGCAGTGGAAGTTAGCGAGTGCTTGCTCCTGCGGGAGCGTCACTGCTGCGGCAGTGAGAGTTAGAGAGAGCTTGCTCCTGCGGGAGCGTCACTGCTGCGGCAATGGAAGCAGTGGCCATGAAGTTGTAAGTGGGGAGGAGCTGATGCTTAACAGAAGACCTTGTTTGAATGTGCGGTCTGTTTGGTCTGATGTGGCTCTTGAAAGCTTCTGGAGACCAGCGGCGCAATGCTTGTATTTACTGTTGGGAAAGGCCTTTGCACGGCCGTGGTTGCTGCACCTATGCGAAAAGGATGGCTGGATGAATGGTCTGTTGGGAATCCGGTTTGGGGTAGCGTAGCTTTAAGAAGTTTGAAACCGGAATTTGTAATGGGGTGGAATCGTCTATAGAGAGTGGGACGGATGGGAGTTTAGCCTGCGAGTTTCTGAAATGAAAGTAGGCTGAGTGGATGTGATGGTGAGTCACGAGCATCTGAGGTAACCAAGCCAGTGTGAACGTGGCTTCGCTGCTGCGGCAGTGGGAAACTTCCCCCTTTCGTAGGAAGTTGGGCAAGAAGAAGGTGGATGTCTTGATGGTGGAGGTGAAGGCAAGCCTCGGCGTCATAGGGTGTGACAACGGAGCGGAAGAGCTGGCGACCGCGTGGTGTTGTTGGAGGCTCGGTTGCAGTGTTTGTTGAGTGCATGAGCTCCTTTCGACAGTGGGATACAGTGAAGGAACTTGAGAGGAAGAGTTTATCGTGAAACTGGTACATCTCAATCTTGGACAGGGGTGGCCAACCTGTTCAGCATGAGCCTCGAAATAAGCTCATGGCTGCGGAGAGCCGCATGACAGACTGTTAAATTCGCATTTGTTGATGGGGTTTTTGACATTAGAAGGTCTCGCACATATATCGCTCATTTTTTTTTGTTTTTTTTTTTACATATGGCACCCCACGAGCTATACAAGCATGCGGAGACAATGCGTCTGTGACTTATATATGCGGGAAAACGATATATCATCTCATTGACGGTGACAGGAAGTATAAAAGTAAGCAGCCTTGGTAATGTAGTGATCGGTTGGAAAACGTCTCCGGTTACTATCGTAACCTCTGTAATTTAATCATATTCCGTTTAGAGAAGTATGAAGGAAATGCTATTTAAGATATTTATACCGTCTGGCAGCCGGATCTGCATCGCGCTACGATTGGCCAGTTGTCAACTGCTGTTATCCATAAATTTTCAGAAATGACGTGAAGGGGAGGAGTTCCCAAATGCGTTTCATTAAACATCTCGTTCCTACTCTCGAAAGGGAACGCGCTTCTGCGCGCCTCTATTTGAATTCGGTAAAAACATCGTGTCCACGTGAGCGGCGGCTGACCTTGGCAGGATACATGTAAATTTATGTTTTTGTAGACAAAAGGTCTCAGCGGGCCGGATGAGAGCCGCGAAAGGGCAGTCAAAGAGCCGCATGCGGGTTGGCCGCCCCTGGTCTTGGACAATGTGGCGAAAGGCGGGGCATCACATGATCGCCTGCTAAATTTGAACACATTGGCTGGCGCTGAGCCAGAGAAAGCGCTCAAAGCTGGTTGCTGTTCAGTGTTTCAATCTCTTGAATTATTTTGGTTACAGACGTCTAAATACACGCGAGAAACAACAACAAAAACAATCAATATGGTTTGTAAAACATTGATTTCCGTAAGTAAAACCTTTCAATTATCATATTGACAGTTGAATTTATATCAGATGCATGTTGCATATTTAATTTCAAAACAAACTTACCTGTTGGAAATCGAAATATCAAAGTTTATGAAAGTTCACAAACGTATTGGTTTTGAGTAAACCCTGAGCAGGGGTTCATCCAAATATCATAGACTTATAAAGCTTATCTTGGACTTAAAGGATTGAAACAGTGAAGGCAAAGAATTACTTTGAAATAGAAAGTGCATATGGTTTCTTTTCAGCGAGTCCACTTAATAGCCGATTAAGTTGAAACAACAAGGCAGCGTTGGCAATAAGTGCTTGATTCTTGTGTGGGCGGCTGAGCGCGCGATCTGAAGTGGCGCGTGCGATCGGACTGTACTGCGCGCGATCTGGCTTCGGTGCGCGCTACTGCTTGAGTTGCGAGGAAGCAGCGCGTTACTTTAGAACAATCACATCTCAGACGTGGGTTCCCCGGAACAGTAGTATTGAGAGGGCACAACTGCTCGTGATTTAGCGATGCAGAAATAAAAGCGCCGGGAAGGATTACAGCTGCTCTTGTTTGTGTGAGCTGACGGACAGAGAGAGTGTGAGCTGAAGCTGCAGCGCGGTCTGCTGAGGCTCGCGGCGGCGGCCTGGCTAGCAGGAAGAAAGCGGCATAGCCTGAGAGTCGAGCTTGTAGCTCGACCAGCTTTATCGTCCTTTCTCAATGGCAGGAGCGATTAAAAGCCGATGTAGAGCTGCTGGATACGGATGTTTACTTGGTGGCGAGAACGGCCTCAAGTCTTACTGTGCGTTGCTTGTTTTTGCTTAGGACCCGTTTGTTTGGTCTGGCACCCGTGATGTATTGCTGAGGGTGATATAATATAGTTAGCATGGTGTTGAGCGGATGAGGATCGCTACTGGGTCCGGAGGTTTTCGTGGAGAATCCATCTAACGAGTGGAGCTCGATTTCGGGTGTATGGCGACCAGAAGGCGGAGCTACAATGCCGTAAACTGTCGAGCTGCCGAAAAATGTCAAAGAGCTGTAGGTGAGTCAAACGTGTCTATATATACGTACTTCCTCTCCTGCTGATAGGATGAGGAGTAATTGCTGATGACGTGTTGATTGTATTAATCATTTGAACGTGCTCCTCCCGAACTTTGTTAATAAAACATCATTTATGAAATAGTCTGATTTCACTTAAATCGTCCATCAACCACCCTGCTCTCTAAGATATCAGTATCGGTCATTAAAAAATCCATATAGTCAATCCCTAGTTCTTGCACAAATCATGCTTTTGAATTGGTTCTTTTTAATTGTCTGTTTGAACTAGCTCTCAATACCAGTCCTAATGATTAATTCACATATTGGACTGGTCTTGCTCTTGACTGACTCGATTCGGTTCGGTTCCTCGCAGACACGATCAGTAAATTACTAAAAATACTGTGGATTTCTTTTTCTTTTGTATTTATAGTCAAGAACAAATTATGAGGTGCCAGCATCTTGACATCACCCTTCTCCTATGGATAACAGAACATGGTAAAAGTTCTTTTGTTGACTCTTAAGGAGTCTACAGTACGAGTTTGATACAGTTGAGTTCTGTAATTTAGCCATCTGCTTGACGACAAGTGAAAAGTTTATTTTTGTCAGTGTAATAGTACTTTGTTCTCCGTATCTCATTCTTACCAAACCAATATAAAATGTGCAAACTGATATATAGTAGCTTGTAGCATTACACTATAGTGTAATACAAGAGCGAGCTCGTAAACCAAAATGCTCGCACACCAAAACAACTTTCCCATTAGAATGCACTAAAAATCCACATGACCACAAATTTCCATTTTAAATATTTTTTTTTGGTTTTACCCTATTGATTACAGTTAAAATTATAACCATTAAGATCTCATATAAATACTAATTAATAATTTACAATTAAACTATAAAAGTACTTGACAATTTACTGTAATGCAATTCAGCTTTCAGCAGTGGAGGAGGAGGGAGGAGGGAATTCAAGTGCAAATGAGTGAATTTATTATAATAGTGCAGAAAACAAACAAAGTGATAATCCAGAGGTGTATCACACACCGGAGCCGCGGACGCGAACGAGCGCGCGGGAGCTGCGAACGAAGGACTCGACAAGACAAGAGTGGAGAGAAGTGAACTAAATAGGCAGATGATATGAGAATCAAGTATGTCAGTGCTCTTACACACACACACACACACACACACACGCAGAACTAGGAAACAATGAATTCATGAACCGTGACAGTTACTACTTAAAGGTACTGTACATATATATTTCACTACGTGAACGATAGCGATCACAATTAATTAATGTTAACAACAGGAGGTAAACCCGCTGTAAATCACTTATACAAGTATCACTGTGGTGAATGATGCAGCCAAACCAAGCGATGTTGAGAGAATGAATGAGTTGAGGGGTGAATGAGGGGTGATAAAGGGGTTGGAACCGCGTGACTGTTTTATGAGAGGCTGTCATTAGGATATTTCCTGTAAAAATGCACATGACGATGCTGAGCGTTAGGACTTTTTTTCCACACAAAACATGCGCGTGGGTGAGGGAAAATTTTCTCGTACACCGATACAATGCACATACACCAATTTGACCCTCCATGCTCGTACACCGATTTGCTCATATACCAAGTCGCTCGGAAACCGAGGTATTACTGTAATTGTTTTCCCATTGAGCAGAGACAGTATATTGCATATTGCAGAGATGGGCAACTTGTATTACAATGAATGAGAGAAATTGGACACCCAGTATGGGGATTCTGTTAAGGAGAATTCTCATCATAGAAATATCCATAAAGTAATTGGTTGTGTGAAATCTGTTCACCCTTTGCCACACACTTTTTATGCACATTGGCTGGTCCAACTTGATATTGTTTTTTAGCCCTATTTAAAGTAAAGAGACATTTCGATAGGAGCTTTGGCCATATTGTCCATCAAGGTTTTTGTTGAGTTTACTTGAAGTTGTAACACTTGCGTGTTATTTTTATTTTATATATATAAAAAAAAAACTAGTAACCAGTATGTAATAAAAATATTGTTAATATATTAATTCTCAATTACTGAGGTTATTTTTTTTAAATGTTGTAAAATTGTGCTCAAACATCTAATGCTGTTGTGTTATGTGAAGTTGTATGTAAAAGACAGATAAGAGTGAATCTTCTGTTAAAAACGGAAAAAATATTCAGTGAATGTGTTTAATATTCCAGATATTATTCCAGATATTAATATTTGAAGAGTTTCAAAATGTCCGTTTTATATTTGAGCCATGAGTAAATTGTTACTCGTGACGGACAAGTGGACAGAGAATTGAGTGGAATTACAATTTACATTGGAACTGATATTGTAATCTGTTAAATTTGTTTAATTCCTTTTATGGTTTATTTATGAAAAAAGTTGAAAATTGGTTTATTAAATTGAAACATTTCTCCAATACAAAACAAACTCAATTTAATTCACAATAGTTATAATTAGGATACTCTCTGTCTGCACACAACATCAATACCACACCTCCATGCAGCAACGGTTGTACAATATTGTCATTGGACCTTTTCCAAAACAGCCAATTTTTTGTGTAAGAAATATTTTCTCAAATTATGATTTCTGCAATATACTTTGCTGAGGAATTGTCATGCACCTAGCACTCCTCATCATTAACTCTTGCCATCAACATCACCAGCATTTTTGATCATTTTTACAAAAAAGGCCCCCAGCATATTTTGATGAATGAATAACTGAACATGCAATGTATCAAAAGAAAGAACAGAGTCTCTGCTTTTAAACAAAAAACTATTTTTCTTATCAACACTTCAATGTGGGAAAGCTTCATAAAAAAACATCTTGAGCAAAAAGCTGAGAAAACCGTAGTTTTTCAATGATTACATCCACTTCGGATTCAGAATGATTATCAAAAGATAGATGGAGTAGATCAAGTTCATCAACACCCCCTGAAGTTGCACAACCCTAATGATCATCCTTGATTGATATTTTATTCAGTAAAATTAGGCAGTTACTGGCTGCATATTTTCATCACTAAGTTTGGTTTGCAGGGACACATACTTTCATGCCTCCATTCTCCCTCGACACAGCTATTCCTATGCTTGGTGTTCAAAGGAGGGGCATACCAGTACAAGGTCCTCCCCTTTGGCTGTCCCTGCATCTTTACGAAAGTCATTGAGGTGGCCCTTGTTCCCATGAACAAGGTATCAAGGTGTTCCCATGTTCCCAACAACACCTTGTTCCCATGAGGTTCCCATCCTCAACTAAATCAATGATTGGCTCATTCTGGCAGATTCGCGAGAACAGTTGTGCAAACACAGGGATCTCGTACTCAAGCAACTCAGCCAGTTGGGGCTTCTGGTCAACTGGGAAAAGAGCAAATGGTATGGAGCTGGACTTGGTAAACCTCACAGCATGCCTCACGATGCAGCATACTTAGTCGGTGCTGAACTGCATGAAATCCCTCAAGGGCAGGACAGCAGCCCCACTGAAACTTTTTCAGAGCCTCCTGGGGCTTATGGCGTCCACAGCCACAGTAATACCACTCAGATTGCTTCATTTAAGGCCGCTTCAGCACTAGCTTCAAGGCCCAGTCCCGAGATGGGTATGGCAACACAACAATCACCCCATCCTGCCACCAATCCTTCAGCATGTGTTCATAACTTGCATTTCTACTGGAGTTCCCCTAGAACAAGTGTCCAGGCATGCGTGTGTCTCCACAGGTGCTTCTTCCACAGGCTGGTGTACAACACACAACAGGTATGCAGCTTCAAGGGTTCGGACAGGACCTCGAGTTGCTTGCAGTATGTGTTGCACTGGGCCATTTCCAAACGCTGCTACAAGGCAAGAACAGACCCAAGTGACCTACCTCAAGCGGTAGTTGACACCATCACTTATGCAAGGGCGTAAGTGTGCCTCTATGAGGCACACTTATGACTGTAAGTTGATCCTGTTTGTTGAGTGGTGCTCTTCTCACCAAGAAGACCACCGGAGATGCCTGATCAGGGCCGTGCTTTCCTTCCTGCAGGAAGGGTTTCCTTCCTGTCACGAGGAGTATCAGTTCTAGAAACCAGTTCCAGTTGGGTTAGTACAGTGCAACTAACAAGATCTGTTCCTCATCCTCCCTGACCTTGTACAGTGTCTGTGCATGTAGGCTCACAAGGGGAACTTTATACTTGCATAAGCCCCGAGGCCAAGTGTGCCCATCTCGGGGCTTGGTCGTGTAGCCAGTGCAGAAGCAGTCTAATATGGAGCAAACCTAGAGGCTGAACAGGAGTCTCTGATTCAATGGAACTACCATCCTGCCCCTGAATTAATTACGGCAGTTAAGAACTGACTGACTAAGCTTGTTTGTGTGACTTGCTGTCATATTGACCAAGTTCAACTCCACAATGAGAAAAAAGAGAGCACAGAGGACAGATCGTTCTTTTCACAGTTGACCCAAAGCCCCAAACTGATGAGGTACATGAGTACAAAGTCTCTATGTTCAACTGCTTTCATGAGTGGGCCAAGATGAGCCAGATGTCAAGGTAGTTAAGAATGCAAACACTGTGTTGTGTTCCCTTAGATGAGAAATGTCTACCTCTGCTACTTTCATGAATATGTGAGGTGACAGGGACAGCCCGAATAGGGATGACCTTGTACTGACATGCCTGTAAACCTCTCACTTTAATCCTTGATCTCCTATACTGTCTTGCAAACCCGTGGTGGTGGTTTTACACAAAAGTGGCAGCTGGTCAACAGCAGAGGAGCCATTATAAGAAAAGCAAGACACGTCCAGCATGCCGATGTGTTCATGTTCACATGCAAAAACGTGAACAACCCACAAACGCTGTCTCATCATGCTTTCGCCCAGGAATGTGAAACAGTGATCGGGGCCGTCAGCAGAGGAAAGGAAACGACCGAATCGAGAAATGCATGGAGCACTGTCTGCTTGCTCCTCTAAGGAAAAAGCTCTTTTAGTGCTGAAGTGCACAGTGGAAGGGTCGCTGCACTGTGTGCAAGACTGTTTTGAGAATGATCTCTTTGTTCTCAATGAATGCAGAGGGAATTTATTTTTGTAGCGACCACTGCTGACGCACCGCCACACCAACACTCCCTGAAGAGCTTCTTCCTGGTTCGTTGTACACACTCGAACGATCATTGCACAGCAGAAATGCTTGACTCTGGAGCAAAAGCTTACCTGAACAAGTGCAGTGCAGGACAGCTTTCAACTTGTGGTTAGATTAACATCAATCCTATTGTATTTTGTTAAAACAATGTGGTTCAAATGACATAAGTGCAACAATGCTGCTAGCTTCACCAGCAGAACATCCTTGGTCAACCACCTTGGCCAGAAAAACCTTGCAGTTTGACCAGCATTTCCCGCCTATGGACAGGAAGGCTAGACTTGTTCATCAACTAGATTAGTATCAATTCAGCACTTGCCAGCATTAGTCCAGGCCAGTCTTTTCATTCAGCATAAAGGGGGCTAAATACACATATGTGAAGGCTGCAGCGAGTGGAACACCAAAGTGGAGCTGTAGAAATAAAACAGTGGGGTTTTCTCACAGGAGGATTGTACGGAGGAGCTGGAAGAACGGTCAGATGATCAAACTAATGTTTGACAAGAAAATAAGTAAAGGGCAGGTGACCCTATGATGTTAATCAGTATATTTGTAACACGAATCCACTAAACGTGGACACAAAAGATTCAATTACCAAAGCACAATAGTGAGGATGCACATTAAAGCTATCAACCGTGTTTCTATACATTATGACCACGATCTAGGCATTTTCTGCACACATTTATTTATATTTTTTTGAGGAAAATTAAATATTGTAAAAAGTGTTAAGCAGAGCTGATATGACTGTACTCTTACTGGTAGCTAATGAACCTTTCAGTTCTGTTGATGGACCTTTCAAGTTCCATTATAAAATATGCTCTTCTACTCAAATTCTGATGACTTGAGAAACCAAAGAAGATATTTCCTGTGAGTTAATAGAGTAGTTGTTGCTGATTGGTTTGCACTATGCATTCTTAGAATTTCTCTGGATCAAATCTTTCAGTGCACTGGAAGGTTGTTTATGATCTGATAATCTAGGGAATGGCCTGAGATCCTTCTAATAAAATCTGTATCCTATTTGGACTATCCAGTAACAAAGAGTAGAGGGGTCAATTTTGGAATCATTTTAAGGAGTAGTGAGGTAAGGTGTTATTTACATACTTGTTACATTGTGGAAAGTGGAATTTGTCTTCCCAGTCTGTGACATTTAATGAGGACAAATTTAATGTTCAGTTTCAAGAGAACGCTCAACCTCCCCTGTTTTTTTCTACAAAAGAACATCTGCCCATGCCTTCTGCTTTCTTTCCCTATCTTGCTCTATATCTCATTATAGCGGTAACTGTCGGTATTAATAGTTGTTCTTAGAGAAAGATGTCAGTGCTCTTAAAACTCAGCAAGTGAAAGTCAGTGTGTGTGTGTGTGTGAGAGAAAGTGGGAGTAAGGCAGGTGGGCAGAGAACCAATGGAATGAAAAGAAGGAAATACCTTTTAGGGAATTCAGCAGAGAAAGTAATACATTTGGAATCTCAATCTGACAAAACAAAATCAATTGGCCCTGGATATATAATTATTCGCCACTGGTTTAATTTTAATATTAGTTCAGTTTTAGAGGGAATGCTATAGAAGCATGTGGGTATGAATCTTCTTTTTGCAGGTTGTTTTGAGATTAATAACGTTATTGTAAGGTCATGTCCTGCCAGCAAGGGTGTCAGTCCTGTGATTGCTATGGCCTATTTTTGTCTACATAGGGCTTTATGACATATCTTGCCTTATTGATCCATAAATATACTCGCACATAGATCTGTTTATGTTCCCTTATTGTCTGCCTTTCTCTCTCTCTGCACCAACCAGACATAAAAATCAGCCATTTAGTCACCTTCAACTCTGTTGGCTTTTACACACTTTATCAGGGTTCGACAAAAAGTGGAAGACACTCAGGACAGTTGACCAAATTGTCAAATCAAATCCATTTTAAGCACAAAATGATGAAGCTTTAGCGCAAAATTAAGCTTTAAGTTTAAGTAAGCACAAAGAAAGTCAGACAGCAGGCCAGTACCAAACTGAGTTCTCTTTTGTATCGTATTGCGCTTGAACAGACAAATAGGCCACACACAAAACGGTGTCGAAATACCCATTTTGAGTATCAGTTGAGAGGAAAAAAAATCAGGTGTGTGAGATCTGTGCATTAGTTCTTTAAGTGACAAAAGCCTAATATACCTGCTGCAGTCATTAATATTAATGAAAGAACACAAAGAAAAAGAAGACACAACATTCACACACAAAAAAACATTCACTCACTGCTCTTGACTGAGTAACACCTGTAGGTTAAATAAGGATTCATCTATATGTAATTCATACAGTGAAGACTGCACATTGTTATTTTACATTTTATTATTTTATTCAATTTCTTACAGGAATATTACTGTTAGACCTACTCTGTCTGAAAAAAATTGTAAGAGTGTAAGTTTGTCAGTTTTCAAACCTTTGCTTTGTATTGAATGTCTCTATTAGTAAATGTAAATTAACTCTTTCTCCATGTTACATGGATGGAGAAAGTCCCATTTTTCCGTCCTGGCATTTGCTCCATTTTTATGATTCTTTGGAGCCTTCACTGGAAACCTGGAATCCTTAAAGCAATTATTTACGTTTTTTGGGAGTAACTCAAAATTGTAATGAATTAATTTTAAAAGTAATTTTCCCCAACACTGGTCCTGACCATCTGTGGTCATTAAAAATCCCATGGCACTTCTCATAAAAGAGTGAGGGTGTTATCTGGCGTCCTGGTTTCCCTACAAAGGCCCTTATCAATCAAGGCCTATCTAATAATAATCCTCATGCTTTCAATTTGCTCTGTCACTTTCTCTTTTCTATACCTATAGCCGGTGTGTGGTGAGAACACTCTTGCCGTTGAACTGTGGCTGCCGTTGTATCATCCAAGTGGATGCTGAATACTAGTGGGGGTTGAGGAGAGACCCCTGATCCAATTGTAAAGCACTTTGGGTGTACAGTAGTACATAGGAAAGTGCCATATGAATGCCTCTTTCATTCATTCAAGAAAATGTCCCTTTTGTTATCAGTTTTCTCTAGTCAGGTAGCATCAAGTTTTGTTGAATGCCCTTTTCCACATTGATGAATTACCCGTTTATTGCATTTGAATATTTTTCTATTGTATGTGTTTGTGCTATTTCTTATAATTTGTTCATTTGTTCTTGATTAATTATTATTAAATGTTAGCTTGTCTTTAATAATGTTCAATCGTTATATTAGTTAGGCTAGTCACTAGTGGTTTTGCTGAAGTATACAAGTTGGAATCAAGAATTATGTAATATCAGACGTTGGTGTCGTAAATATCGTAAATATGATAAGTTGATGTTTCATTTGAGCCTTTTCCAATGAAGCGGCCCAGTCCACTTCACAAAGGCAGGGCTGTTGACCCCTGGTCTGTATCGATAACACATCAATGTTTGAATTGCGTTTCCTGTTTCATTTTCTTCCCGTTTAACCTTGACAGGGCCAGATCACAAGGCGAGAGTCAGGGAGAGTGAGAGACAGATGGAAGATAGAGCCCCGTGTGGCTGTTTGATCCAGTGTTGTTCCTCTTCCATTATTCAGCACACATCTCCAGGGGGGGATTTCAGACTAGGCATCGATAGCCCAGCGGTAAACAAACGCTAGAAATGACACGAGCGACCCGTCACGACCTTCGTTCAGTCGCACTTTCTCTCTGCTTGTCAATTACGTACACCAATACGCTTAAGAGAAGCTCCTGCCGCCTGGGCACGGCTGTTTGTTCTTGTGATAAGGAAGGAGTCATGCACAGCCCAGTCATGTTTGTAAAGCCTTGGTTCGCTGTCATTGGCAGTTTGTTGTTTTAATTGAACTTATGTCAGATTGATCTGTGGCTTGATTGGAAAGCTGTGGCCAATATGCATAGGTTCATGTACTGTAAATACAACATATTGGCTGCATCCGTAGCTCCCGGGTTTGTGAATCAGTATATCGTATTCACAAATTCGGACACTGGAAAGGACAGTCAAGGATGCTGGCTCAATATACATTGAGACACAGATGACTCTAATTTCTGGAGACATGACAGCGTACAGCATTGTACAATATCACTACTGGTATTTATGTACAACAGCAGAGCTCATATCTTTCTGAAATTACTTATAATGTTCTTTAAAGTGCATTATGACAAATACTTTGCTTGTTACATATGCATGCAACATTTAAACCGTACATAAATTATCAATATTAGCTAAATTATGTTCATTCATGTCTAGCGAGGTATGTGAATGCTGAAATAAAATAATACTTTGTATTTTTTTTTTTACATTTGACTACTGAAAAAAACATATTTTATCAAAACTGTAAAAATAAGTTTTGTTTAGAAGTACACTTTAGCATACTTTGTTTATTACGGAAATGATGGTAACACTTTACAGAAAAGTTTCATAAGTTAACTGCAAAAGTTGTATTTGTTTATGTTAGAACAAACTAGTGACAAATGACTGTAGTTTTATTAACTAATATTAACAAAGATTAATAAATACTCTAATAAATCTATTGCTCATGGTTAGTTCATGTTAGTTAATACATTAATGCTAACAAATTACACTATTTGTAAAGTGTTAACTAAATAATAGACTCTAAAATAATATATGTGAACTGAACAACATTTTATTTTATAATTTAACTTAATCTTAAGTTTATTTGAACTTAAGAGTGCTCTTTTTCACCCACTGAAGTAGGACTTAATGGCATAATTATATGTAATTTCAATAAAAAAACATGTACATATACAAATGTACTCTTCATAAAACATTAACTCATTTAACAGATATATGGAAGACTTGTTATGCTCCTGTAGTTCTTGAAGTAGTGAAATAGACCAAAGACTAAAACATTTGCATGTGGCAAATGTTCCAAAGTATTTGCTTTTTCTCTACTAAAGTCTCTGTTCATTAGAGCTTGTCTGAGTTTTAGTACCAGTGACTGTTCGGTGTGTGTTCTTGACATACTGACATATTGTCCTTCCTGTTTTGTATGTATTAGATCACTGAGAATGCCAGGTAATTGAGTTTTGCTCACTAATAAGATAATGATCAGGTCTGCAGCAGTTTCCCTTCTCTGTGACTTGACGCAGAGTAACATATGCTGGTGTCTGCCAGAGAGAGCACAGGCTTTCATTAAAGGCAAACACCACTTAATGTTCCGCTGATAAGAAACCCCACAGGATGTACAAATATCCACTAGCATGCTTGTTGAATTATTCACATGGAGGGAAATAAATAACTAAGGGAAAGGGAGAGAGACTGATATAGAGAGCAATTTTTTATGCAGTCAACCATCGAGAAGACACAATGTATGACATGAGGATTACCACACTATCACAGCTGCATGGGTGTAGATGTCACCAGATTGGACGTAATATAATCGAAAAACATTTTGAGTTGGTTGACCTGAAAATGCAGACAAGGGAGGAAGGGATGCGGCGAGGACTTAATCACAAAGGAGAAAGGCTTTTTATTAATAATGAAAATAAAACAAAAAGGCAAACAAATACAACCCCTAGGGGGAAAACAACTTATACTTGAATACAACTTGACTGACTAGACTTGACATGAGTGACGAACGACATACGAGCGGCGGTACAACTACAACGAAGCAGCACAGGACAACAAACACAGGGAGAATAAATAGGGAGTAAAAAGGTTAGGTAATGAGGGAGGACAGGTGGGTTAAATAAACCAATAACAAGAAAACAAGACGGTGGGACAGATCTGAACACCACGCCCTGCCCACAAGACATGTCACAGACAGGAGGGCGTCGACCTGAGCACACACAAAGCCACACCCTCACACGAATACACAACAATGCAATAGTGTCAGGGCTCTGTCGTAAAAGACGAGAAAACTAGACCGAAATTACAGAACCCTGACACTGTCTTTTATTGAGTTATTAAAATTCTTGCTTTTTGTAAACAAAAGTGGACTTAAAGGTGCAGTCAGCAATTTCTGAGAAACATTGTTGATATTTTAAATCAACCAAAATAAACACACAACTCCCTTCATTGCCCCGTCTCCAAAATGCACAAGTATACAATACATGAGTACCGTATTTTCCTGCATATAACCCGCAGATGCAGACAATCCGCACCCCCACATAGCTCGCGGGTTTGGGGGTTTTGTGTAAAAAACCGTTGGTATAACCTGCACCCTTATATAACCCGCACCCATAGATTGATGAACTTTTTTGTGTAAGTTTACATTTCGAATTTCAAATGTTGCTCGCATGACGTCAATTATCCATAACTGTTCAGGCTCAGTACACAGTGCTTGTGCACGAAAATCAAACAATAAGAAAACAAACACAAAAGAAAAAGCAGTCTCTCCCGCTGTGCAGCAGTACGTCCCTTAAAAAGTCTATTCTACAGGTGTTGATAATCGGATGAGATGAAAAGAGCCCGTCCTCATGGCAGCACAGCCAATCACGTCTTCTTGCCTGATTGACAAGTCAGACTGCCTATCAGCACCAACTGTCAGAGTGATAGTACAATCGACAGAGACAACAACCAAGAAAGAAAGAAAGAAAAACGGAAAGAAAATACCGCAAAAAAACCCTTACGTCCTTAGGGACGTAACAAATTTGTGATATAGCAGCCATGTCACCCTGTAGCTTAAGACTGGTTGCCCACTAAAGCTAAGCAGGCTTGAGCCTGGTTAGTACCTGGATGGGAGACCTCCTGGGAATGATGAGGTTGCTGCTGGAAGTGGTGTTAGGAGGCCAGCAGGGGGTGCTCACCCTGTGGTCTGTGTGGGTCCTAACTCCCCAGTATAGTGACGGGGACACTGTACTGCAACAAGCACCGTCCTTCGGATGAGACGTTAAACCGAGGTCCTGACTCTCTGTGGTCATTAAAAATCCCAGGATGTCCTTCGCAAGAGTAGGGGTGTAACCCCAGCATCCCTGGCCAAATCTGCCCATTGGCCTTGGTCCATCACGGCCTCCTAATCACCCCCTTACACTAATTGGCTTCATTGCTCTGTCTCCTCTCCTTAGCTGGTGTGTGGTGAGCGTTCTGGCACAGGTTGCTGTCGCATCATCCAGGTGGATGCTGCACACTGGCGGTTGAGGAGATCCCCCCTCTCCCCCCCTCCCAAGCGCTTTGAGCTCTGGAAATTGAGCGCTATATAAATGTAACTGATTATTTTTATTATATAGCCCGCACCCTTATATAACCCACACCCCCCCCCCACGGGGTTTGTAAAATCTGGTATAACCCGCGGGTTATATAATTGTCACGGGGCCGTGTGCGATGAAGGCAAGAAAACACAATAACGTAAACAAGAACCGACAACTGAAGAGTGCACAATGGGGACTAAATATGCTAACTGTGATGAACCTAAAGACAAACACCTGTGATGATTAGTGACTATGGAAACTGATGGACTATGGAAACTGACGGAGAGTTCTGGAACAGAAACCATGTGACAAAAGGCAAAATAAGAGTCCTAGGTGACCGTGACAATAATACGATAATACGGGTTAAAATACGATAGATGTCTCTTTAGCTAAATCGAAGCAAAGTAATGCTTTGCACAAAATAAAGCGAAGATGGCAAACAAACGACAAAGAACAACATAAAATGAACATATAGTAGGCTACAAAAGAGTATATTCAAGCGTGAGTTTGCAGCATAGCAGCTTCAGACGAACAAAGACACTCAAAATTGTCGATTACGGCAAACATTGCATACAACAACATATATTGGTTCTGTAAAACATTTCTCACATATGGAGAAGAAACAACACAACCTTTGTGTCCATTTTCCTGCTTTCCAGTGCTGGACAGCCATTCTAACACAGGTCCCAAAGCTTAACTTTGATTTTCCTCTGACCATCTCTTTGCAATGTCATTCTGTCTTTCTTCATACCTCCTCTCTCCTCCCCCATCATGAGTAGATGGCACCTCTTTCTGCTGATTGCTGCAAGTGATGTTTTGCTGCTCAGTCCAGTCCACTTTCAACACTTTTGGGGGGCCAAGCAAAGCACCAGTACCAATTGTCTACTGGTTGAACTATAGGAAAGCTATATCAAAATCTGTATGTAAACCCAACGTGTGTGTGTGTGTGTGTGTGTGTGTGTGTGTGTGTGTGTGCGCACAATTTTTATCTATTTGTTATTATTATGTAATCATTCATATTATTTCACAATGACAGATATTTGACACATGCCCACCTCATTATTTTATGGTCCACATCCGAACTTGCAAACGTCTTGAATAATCCTGGTCACCTATTTTTTAATTTTCTGTGGACAAGAATAATGCTGCTAAGCACATCATGCATGTGCTATCCTTAAACCAGACTTGAAGCCCTGCTGGGACGGCGCTAATAATGCCCAGTGCCTTTTCACCCTCCACAGCTATAACTATGTCACAGAGTTCTCTCAGCAGCCTTTTCAAGCAATTTCACAGAGCCACAGACAAATTCTTCGAAATCCATCTCCTCATTCTGAAAACAGTAATATGGCCTGTGTATATTAAATTATCTTGACATCACACATAAATTATAATGATAATTATATTAGTTATTATCTTTCTGTTTATTCTAAGCTTATTGCAGTTTTGTCATGTGCTTTAATGTTTTAAATGCTCAGGCTCTTTAAAGCAGAAGAGATTTCTATTGGATCCCAATCTTTAATCTTTTGGGAAAATCATTCTGAAAGGGAATCCAATGATAGTCAATTGTTATCAATTAAAGTTGTGGTGTGGACTGGACTATTTTTCTACTTCTATTTTTTTTAATCATATCTATGTCATTATGGTTATTGTCCTTGATCTGTACGGGCCACATGTGATAACTTTATGCAGTTGTCTTTTAAGCAATAAACTGATATATCTATGTCTATCATGTAAATATATGCCTATATCTATGTGGTACTGATATATCATGCATTCCTAAAAATAATTTCTAATTTTAAAATGAATGCAATTTATTTGTAGGGCAGTACAAACCTGGAATTACAAATCATATTTTTTTGTCAAATGCACTAATTCACAGATAATTATCAAAATCTATAGAAGCCTTTTGGAAAGGAGGTATTTCAACCCTACAAAAAGCCCTTTTAGGTCATTTTTTATTAATTATTAATGAAGCACTCATCTAAAATAGCATAATTTCATCAATATCTTTGTGAGATATTTTCGTCAAGAGAAAAGTACAACCCATGGCCATACTGGATGCATCCTCCATCTGAATGCTGACCTGTGTTCCCTGTGTCCTAAAGGCCTCAATATGTCTACAATCTCCTGAGGAAATCCTGCAGTTCCAACACTTCAAAAGAAATGCTTCTTGTAACTTTGGAGGTGATGCGAGGTCTGTAAACACTTGGAATGAATTTACACAAACTCGATCACTTTGTGCTGCTTTAAAACACTAGCTGTTTGCCTGTTCATATTTACTTTTTCTCATAATATTTAAAACTGGTTGTTGGTATATTGGAATAAGTTGGATCAGCCTGAGAAACAAATTCTTCTTTAAACGGCCGCTAGTTAAAAATATTTTAATGATTTTAAAAATAAGTCTCTTATGTTTTCCAAGGATGTATTTATTTGATTAAAATGACAGTAAAAACAGTAATTATTTTAAAATATAATTCCAATTTAAAAGAAATGTTATTGTAATAATTTTTTATGTAATTTATTCCCATGATCAAAGCTGAATTTTCAGCATCATTACTCCAGTCTTCAGTGGTCCTTTAGAAATCATTCTAATACATTGATTTGGTGATGTTATTATTTATTAATGTTGAAAATATTTCTTGTGGATACTTTTTTCTTCAGGAATCTTTGATGAAGAGAAAGTTTAAAAGATTTTACGGTCAATTTTGCTTTCAATCAGCCTAATGCGTCCTTGTTAAGTAAAAGCATTAATGTGGCTCCAGTTTGTCTTTGCAAAGATAGTGAGCCAGAGTCAGAACACTATTGCATGTTCCCCTCAGCAGTTCAAAGATAAAGTTCACGTGAACACTCAAGATTCAAATACTGTCTCTGCTCTGCTGGCCTCAGACATGCACTACATGACATCTTTAATTCATACTGGAGATTAGAAGACTGACTGACAGGAATATGGAGTCAAAGTGAATCAGCTGCTCTAAAGGTCTGTCACTATCAGATCAGGACAAGCAGGAATGCTTGTTGTTTGTTATAGATTCAGCAGGATGATCAAATCAGTGAAGCACGGAAAAAGAGCTGGATATAAAAACTGAAATTGTTCATAGTTCTTGGTGTGTATGTAGGAGAGTGAGCTTAATGTGATATTGGGAGGGAATTTGTATGCATGTTTAATTTGATTTGCATCACTCTCTGCACTGAACGAAGGGGAATAGAATATAATTCATTGCGGCAGTAATAAAATGAAACTATTATTATTATCTTAGATTCTCTGCAAGGTCATCAACAAACCAATCACATATCAGTACAGCAATACACCAGCAGTCATTTAAAATTCTACAAGGGGAAAATTGCATAGATTTTTAAAATTGATTTTCTAATGTTATTTTTTAAGTGTGTAATTTTCTATAATATAAATGAGTAAAATGAAAGAAGTGAAGGAGATCACTTAAACTGATGGCTTATGACCCCATGAATTATATATTTTTTCTTTTCTTCCTGTAGTTGTTTATTTCTTGCTTGTAATTAATGTTTTATCTGCATGTAAGGTGTCCTTGAGTGTCTTGTAGGGCGCCCTCAAATAAAATGTATTATTATTATTATTATTTTTGCATTTATAGTGTTGAGGTCATCTAGATGTTAGTTTAATATTGACTGTCTTTCACTTATGTCCCAATGGTGTTAGCCAACTGGAACGAGTGCGATGCGGAGACAAGACGCGGAGCAAGAGTTCAAACAGAAATCTCTTTATTCCAAAACGCAAACAAAACACTTTAAATCCAACAAAGAAAAAGGGCACTTAGCAGTGCAAACTTGGAGAAACCTTGGAAGGTGAATATGCACACTCGAAATCACACGGAACAGGATATGAACATAGAAACATTCACAACTGACAAAGACAAAGGAGCACAGGAAGGCATTTAATGACAAACACGGGATTAAGAACCGTTGACAAGATTTAGGAACAAGATTAGACACAGACAGGACCGTGCAGGACCTGGAAGATACATAAAAGAACCCGGATGTGACAGACGCGACAAGACTGTGACAAATGGAGGCTTATAAAATTGTTTGTCCACAAATAAAGAAAATAAAGAGAATGTGTCCTCATTCTAACATGCCCCACCTCAGACTCCTTTTGATATGTGTCAGAACATAGTTTTTGTCGGCCACTCTTTAATAGTTTTTAGTCTTAAATTAATGAGGTGATGATGGCTTTAGGTTCACTGATGGCAATGAGGCCATCTTTGATCTTCCTCTGCAGAGGCAGTCTTTTGTTGCACTATTATGTCCTAGGGGCCATTTATACAACACTATTTTCATCTAAAAACTGAAAAACATTTTTTTTTTGGTCATTCATTTACGTGACAACTGCGTAACTAAAAATGGTAACATTCGAAAATTGGTTTCAAAGTGCAGGTTTTGGAAAATACCATTATCTCCACATAAACTACAAAAACGTGAATTTGTAAAAATGGTGACGTCCTGTGCATGTGTATTACGTGTTCAGTCTTTAGGACGGACTGTTTCCTGGCCATGGACCCAAAATGTCAATGTTTTGTTCTTCGAGCCACTTAGTTTTTCACTTATCATTTTTGCTTTAGTAATAAATTGTTCATCACCAAACTGTTTTTGGATAGGTAGGGGAAGTTGCTCTTGGAGGAGGTTTTTGTACTATTCTTTATTCATGGCTTTATTCTTAGGCAAAATTGTGAGTGTGCCCACTCCCTTGGTTGAGAAGCAACACCACAAATGAATGGTCTCAGGATGCTTTACTGTTGGCATGACAAGATTAGGGAAAATGACTTTACCCCAGTCCTCAGTCTGTCCCTGATGCTTTTCCTGGAGAGAAATGGTTTCTTTGCTGCCCTTCTTGATACCAAACCATCCTCCAAAAGGCTTTGCCTCACTGTATGTGCAGATGCGCTCACACTGATCTGCTCCAGTTCCTGTTTTGGGGCCCTGGAGAAGTTTTGCTCTGACATTTGTGCTTTTTTCAGTTGCTTATAAACATATCATGTATGTACATGTTTGTATTTTTGAGAGAATAACATTTATGTGTGGTTATCCACCCTCCTTTTAAAGCTTCCAGTCTGTTCTAACTCAGTCAGCATGACAGTGATCTCCAGCCTTGTACTCGTCAACACTCTCAACTGTGTTAACGTGAGAATTACTGACGTGATGTCAGCTGGTCCTTTGTGGCAGAGCTGAAATGCAGTGGATTGTTTTTTTGTAAGATAATTTTCATGGCAAAGGGAGACTTAATTAATTGGTGCTTTCTTTTCTTTTTGTTTGTCGCCCGAATCTTTTCTCAATTTTTAAAAAAAATATCAAGCATAATGTTGAACGTTTGCTAGTTCCGACCTCTTTCTTCACTTATGAGCAAACTTTGCCACATAGGAGCCGAAACCCAGGAGGGAGGAAGAATGTGCTGTCAAACAGCCCATGCTCGCTGCCATCCGGCTGGGTTCTTGAGGTGTGACTGCTGTATGACAGGGAGAGCAGTCCTCACCACCATTTGGTATTGGCTGGAGTTGCCGCCATCCACCAGGCGTCAGAGGAGTAAGAGGACCATCCACTGAGGGCTCTCCAGTGCCACTTCCAGGCACTATAGAGTTCACACAGCTGGTGGAAGACCGAATGGCAGTGGGTTTTGGGAACCGGACCAAGAATTTTTTTTCCCCTTCTCTCTCTCACTGTTTCTGGCTGCATCCGAAATCGTATGTCAAAAGTTTTAGTTTGAGTATGACAAAAGTAGCATGTCAGAATTCACAGAACTCATAAAAAAGTACCCATATGACCTACTACTTCTGCAAAGATTTTAAAGTGTGCATACTATGGACACTTTACTATCCCATGAGGCCACAGGAGAGGATTTATGAATGGGAGTGAAGTGATGTAACCAATGCTGGTAGGTCAAATAATAATGACAACATGGTGAATGTAGTACATCCAGATTACATTCATACTACACAAATACCTCGAGATACGAGCGTCTCTACATACGAGTATTCAAAGATACGAGGAAGCCTTAAAAGGTGGCTTTTTTTAGGCTTGTAAATCCTTCCAAGGGCGTGAGGATTATATCGAAGTTATGTTCAAATATGAATGATGAGATGGAGAGGCTTCTGTTGTTGTGGATAAAGGAGAAGCAGATCTCCCTCAATAAACATTTCGTTAAAAGCTCTGCGCAAAGTGAAAGTAAGGATAGTCAGGCAAAAAAAAGGTAAGAAAAGTGATCAGAAGTAAAGAATACAAATCTAAAAAAATCAAAACAATAATATAAAATAGAAAAGTACAAAAAAACGAAAGCTAAGTTTAGTAATGCTTAGTTCCAACTATTCAAGAAAATTACAGTTTTTACTAAACGAAAAAGGTTCAAAAAGTGAATAAAAGTAAAGAATACAAATTGAAAAAAAATCAAAACAATAATATAAAATAGAAAATGTAAAAAAATATGCAAGCTAAGTTATGTTAATTTATGTAGTGTTCCTATAATGAATGTGTCTCTGTACCAACCCCTTCCCTCTCTCCTCCGCACCTGCCGCTACTGTCCTTAAAAACGTATAATTAAAACCATATTTTATTTGATGTCACACATGTATCATGCTGTATACATGTACTATAATTGTGTGTGTGTGTGTGTGTGTGTCTATACCAATAAAAAACATTTTTTTCCCCCCATTGTTACGGATCTGGAACGGATTAATTTGTTTTCTATTATTTCTTATGGGAAAACATGATTCTAGATATGAGCAATTCGAGTTACAAGCTCTGCCCTGGAACGGATTATGCTCCTATGTAGAGGTATTACTGTATATACTGTATAAAACAGTACTTTAGCACTTGCAAAATAATTACTTATTCAAAATAAGTACATACTCAAGAGAGTATGTGATTTTCAGTTCAGTCTCTCCTCATCCTTCCAGCTTTCCTGTAGCTCAAACAGTAGAGCACAGCGCTTGCAACGTCATGGGTTCAATTCCCAGGAATGGCATTAACTGATTAGAATATCAATGTGTTTCTTGAATGAAATGTTTGATGCATGTTTAAAGCAATATGTTAATATGTAAAGGATAATCCATGTCTAGCTTGATTTAATACATGATGTGGAGGCAAAGAACTGCCCAAAGCAGAGTAGAGGATGGTTGCTCCTGTGTCGTGCATTTAAAATGCGGAGCTAGCTGTGGATTATCTTATTTAAACCATGTTCTTTTTTCAGCATTGACTAGTCAAAGTTTGTATTTTGCTGATGCTTGCAGCACTCTTGTTCTTTATAGATTCAGTGATGGTTTGGGACCACAAGTTGGTTTGTAGTAAATAACATGCATTGTCCATAATTTTATTATTATTATTATTCATGCAACAACTTTGGTTGCAGGGTTCATAATGGTAAAGCAGATCGAATAAATACTATAATATGTGCAACTGAGAAAATGTGAGATGTGATGTTATTTGCAACTCTTTCCACAGTGTATAAAGTACACAAATGATGTTAATACTTTGGTGAAAATTTAAATGAATGTTTAATGTTTTGTAATAAAAGGATAGTAATTTACAACAGGGTCACTGATTTTCTTTATTATATTTTTATTGTGAATGATTATGCCATCATCATCATTATTACTAAATGACATAATTTCCCTGTACCTCAGGGGTGATCAGTCACATGGCAGTTACGATTCAGGTGATTGGCTCAAAAAGTTATGTCCCTTTTTAAACCTCAGGATGACTTAAGTGTATGATAAAAATTGATTAAATGATCTGGTGTTTTACAGCTAGCAGTCATATATTTGGCAAAGGGGGCTTATCTAGAACAAGGCTTATCTACACCCATCACAAGAAGCATCTAATGACATTTATGTGCTTCCAAACTAATTATACTGGAGTACACCAACGACAAGCAAAAGAGAAATTAAATTAACACTCAAGCATTTATCAGTATGTTAAACAGTTTTCTAATCCTCGAAGAGCGTGTGTGAGCGTTATTACTCGACTCTAATGAGGTCTGGCCTGAGTGTGTGCAGCACGCCGGGAGGACTTTATCACTCGTCTTCTGAAGATCTGACTGTCACATTGGAATGAAGCCATGACAATCGTCCCATCTGGACCCTTACGCATCTGGTGTCATCACTCTTTCTGTTCACTTCAGTTCATTATCTATATGACTAAAAAACAAGAGGGAGAGAAGAGGGGCACCAGATGTTGTTCATTTCATGCAATCTTACAACTCTGTGAATTATTGTGTGCCTGTTGTGTTATATTATGTGTGGGTGTGGTCTATTGAAGTGCAGTGAATTGAAATGAACTATGAAATGAAGTATTACTATACCTAGCTAAGGTATAGTATATTTGTCACAATTATTTGAATATACTTTGACATAGTAGAAGAATGGTAGAGATATGTTTGGAAGGCCCGTTGTGAGCCAAATGAGGTTGGCTGCAGGGTTTTTGCAGGACAGACTTTACATTGGGCATTCAATCTCCTCAGTATCAGAGGGTTGCAGCAAAGCAGAGCTACCAAAAAAACATAATCGATGTTACAGAAAAAGCATTGAGGTGGCTGTGGATTAAGAAGGGTTTAGTGTGCCACTTGGATGAAAGCCGGGGACTGATCACCTCAAGCTGGGTCACCCAGGTGTGAGTGTCTGATGATCTAAGACCCGAAACACCCCGTGAACCCCTCGTTCATCACTGATGATGTGTCCAAAGAACTCAAGTTGGAACGTATTTTATTTAATTAGTTGCCACAGTAACGTTTCAAATTGTTTTTAAGGTTATTTTTTCAGCTGTACTTCAATTTAAGGAAATTGTAATAGTTTTAGTTATTAATAAAAACAAAGAATCAAACAAAGTATGCATATGGAAAAATAAACGTAACATAACTGTAAAAGTAACTTTTTTGTTGTTGTTTGCAAAACTTGCTGCAAATGCTGCTTGAATGTGCGAGAAGCAGTTATTTAATAATGTAAATTAAAACTTCTGCAAGAACCAAATATGCAGTAGCATCAATTCACCAAAAGCCAAAGTATGGAAAATGTGTGATAAAATCATCGACTTGACAAATGTGTGCTGATGAATCACATATAGCTTTGATCATAACTTAGCAAATTAGACACAGAGATAGAGCACTGTTTTGAGGACTTTGAGAAATAAGGACTCAAAGGACTTTCAACTTTTTCCAGCACTTTAAGCTCAAAAGTCTGAATATCATCAAATATAAATATTATTTTTAATGTGATGATCAAAAATATGTTGTGTTTATCCTTCAAAGATTGTCTGAATTTGTAAAACTAAAAGTTTCATGATGTAGGGAAACACTTAGTGAAATACAAACACTTTTATTCTAAAATGTAAAAAGAGACACAAAATTACCACTATAACCATTTCCTTTTGATCATTAATCATTAATCATTTCCATTCCTCACAGTTTGCTTTTGAATAAATTTTTAGAGATCCCTATTATAACATAAAAACAGTAATAAAAATGTCTATTTTTGGCCAACTGAAAAGTATGAACATGAAAAGTATGAGCATGTACAGTACTCAATATTTAGTTGGGGCTCCTTTTAATAATAATGATAATAATTCATTACATTTATATAGTGCTTTATCATAGACACTCAAAGCGCTTTACATGGAAGGGGGAAAATACTGAATTACTTTTGCTTGAAAAACTGCAGCAATGCAGTGTGGCATGGAGTGCTCAGGTGTTATGAGAGCCCAAGTTGCTCTGATAGTGGCCTTCAGCTCTTCTGCATTGTTGGGTCTGGCATATCACATCTTCCTCTTCACAAAACACAGTGGACCAACACCAGCAGATAACATGGCACGCCAAATCATCACTGACTTTGGAAACTTTACACTGGACTTTACCACTCCTCTCTTCCTCCAGAAGAACATGCAAAATTTACTTTCATCAGAGAACATAACTTTGGACCACTCAGCAGCAGTCCAGTCCTTTTTGTCTTTAGCCCAGGCTAGACGCTTCTGATGCTGTCTTTTGTTCAAGAGTGGCTTAACATAAAGAATGCAACAGCTTAAACCCATGTCTTGCATACGTCTGTAAGTAGTGGTTCTTGAAGCACTAACTCCAGCTGCAGGCCACTCTTTGTGAATCTCCCCCGCATTTTTTAATGGGTTTTGTTTCAAAATCCTCTCCAGGGTGTATTCCTATTGCTTGTACACTTTTTCTACCACATCTTTTCCTTCACTTTGCCTCTCTACTAATGTGCTTGGACACAGAGCTCTGTGAACAGCCAACCTCTTTTGCAATGACCTTCTGTGTCTTGGCCTCCTTGTGCAAGGTGCCAATGGTCGTCTTTTGGACAACTGTCAAGTCAGCAGTCTTCCCAATGATTGTGTAGCCTACACAACTAGACTGAGAGATCATTTAAAGGCCTTTGCAGGTGTTTTGAGTTAATTTGCTGATTAGTGTGGCACCAGGTGTCTTCAATATTGAACCTTTTCACAATATTCAAATTTTCTGAGATACTCAGTTTAGGATTTTCCTTATTTTTCAGTTATAATCATCAAAATTAAAAGAAATAAACATTTGAAATATATCAGTCTGTGTGTAATGAATGAATATAATAATACAAGTTAAACTTTTTTGAATGGAATTAATAAAATAAAAAAAAAATGTTGTTATTCTAATTATGTGACATATTGGAAAGGTGACAAAGAAAAACTAAAAAAAACTTTTCTTCAAATTGCTTCGTCTGTCTAACCTCAGCATTACAGGCTGATCTGAATACAAATTTTCTGAGACTCTTGAAAGATTTCTTTAAATACTCAGGCCAGAACAAAAACCTCTTTCAAATGGAAGAATGATCTAACAATGGGAATTACTGAGGACATAAGGTAACTTGCATGAAAGACCCAGGGAGAGGCACACCCACAGTAAACAAAATATCTCTGTAAACCCTTAAACCTTTATCATTTTTTGGTTCAATTCTGTGGGAATGAGACCTGTGTACCAGTCTCCCTGAGACATTTTGAATGATACTAAAGATGTGCGGTTCACATTAAACCATATAGATTTTTGGGTGAGTTTCAGGTCATTTGAAGAGGAGAGATGGGGGAAGCGGGTGTGAAGGGAACGAGCTTTAGATTAAGACAATACTGAGGTGATCAACTTAGTGCGATTGTATCTGGGATGCGGATGCTAATTTTGCAAGAGAGAGTTCAAATATTAATTGAGCCCTTCTCTAAGCCAGATGGCTCGCATCTTCCAGTTCACTATCACTAAATGTGTTTGTTTAGTGCGAGTTTGTGCACATGCACAAATCCTCTCATTATAACAAAGCAGACACAATGTTAATAAAAGATTCATTGTGAATTTTAGACAGATTCATTTATTAAACTCTCAAATGAGAGAAAAATAATTATTGGTTTAGAACAGCATGAGGGTGAGTAATTGATGACCCTATAAAGTTATGGAAAATAACATCACATTCTAGCATTTAGAAATGTGCATCGTTGCCATTTACAGATGACATTCTGTTGTAGGTGTGCCCTGTCCTTCAAGCTCAAACACGCTCCCGATTGTCATGCTGGAAAACTGCTTCATTATGTAATTAGCATGTGATTGGGTAGGCGAGAGAAAATGCACTTTGATTCCACGCCTTAATCATTTAGTCACAGCGCTGTGCTGTCTGTGATGGGCTTGAAAGGGGAACAGCCACTCTGTGTGAGGTTTTTAATGTGACTGATACTACGTTTGAAGTAAAAGCCACAGACAGCCACAGACAGAACGACTACTGCACTGATTTAACAGCATGTGTCCAATCCTTGTTGATTTAAAGAGCCTGGACTCAACGTCTGGTGTGCATAGAGGGTCGATTTTGATTATGTTAGATGTATGATATTGGATGATAAAATGGTACAGAGATTTGATATTGATGAAGTTATATTGGATCATATTTGTGGGTCAGTGGAGTAGAGATTTGATATTGACGGGGCTAAATTTGATCATATTATGGGTGAACAGTGCAGAGATGATGTTTATTGGATAGTGAAGTGAAATTTGATTGTGCTGGCATGTGATTAAGGGTAGAATTTAAAACAAAAGGAATGAATGTTGTCATATGTTATTTTTCAAGCTCATTATAGGCTTTCCTGTACCTCAAAAAACAGTTGCTATGGATAAAAGCGTCTGCCAAATGCATAAAGGTAAATGGGCTGTACATTTTACATTTGGCAGTTGCTTTTATCCAAAGCAACTTACATTGCATTCTAGAAATACATTGACATTGTAATCAGTTCTTGCTTTCCCTGGGATCAAACCCATGACCTTGACATTGTTAATACCGATGCGCTACTGCATGAGCTAAAGGAAAGCTGACTACAAATCTGACTACAAATTGCCTGAGACTCTTGAAAGATTTCTTTAAACACTCAGGCCAGAACAAAAACCTCTTTCAAATGATCTAATGAAAAATTATCTAGCTTTCCCTGGGAATCGAAGCCATTATTTTGGTGTTGCAAGTACCATGCTATACTTTTTGAGGTACAGGAAAGCTCAAACTCTAAAACAAATTTTGAAGTGTAAATAGTGTTTTAACAACTGTTAATGGAAAGAGAGTGTAGGGGAATTACAGTTAAGACCCGAGGACCAGATATGTTGAATGAAGACCATGATTACTGTGTAATATTTTCAGGGCTGGATGAATATACCGTGCCCTAATGTCAGCAGTGCAGCAGCTCTCTTCAGCGCTATCTTCAATGGATACAATTATTCTCACTTTTTCGTCACAACAATTTAACATTCATTCAAGCTTTTGATGAACTCTATGCTCTGACTCACTTCTGTCCAATATTCAAATTCAACTAATTATTATTATTATTTTATTGTTTCATAAAAGGCCCCAACTCAGAATCATTTAACAGTCATCATTGACGTAGTTAGTAGCCTCTGGTAGAGTATAATTGCTGTTACAATGTTATTGTATTTGGGGCGGCCTATGAACTCCTTTTGAGACTTGAAGCTGGCTTCTGCTGATGAAAATGCAAACTAAACTTCACAAAAATGTATTCTATTTACTGTACTTCTGACTCCTGGTCTTCATTCAACATATCTATTCCTCTGGTCTTAACTGTAATTCCACTACAAGATATTACATAATCGCAATATTTTAAGGTTTCTAAGGGTCCAACAAAACCTATTGCAACCACTAATGTCACATAAATAAAAGAAAGTGGGGTTATAATGTCTTCTTCACCTGTTGGTCAGAAGACATTATACTTAGGCCATGTGTCCACCAAAGCATTATTTCCCTGAGACTAGCGTATTTTTAAATTATAGTTAGTATTATTTTTTTCGTAAACCATTGGCATAACAAGGTGATATTTCACGCTGAGCGTTGAAGAGTGGTAAAATGCTGTGGCCATCACTGTCACTTTTTATCCAGCCATCCAATCACAGTGGAGAATGACAACAACTTGTACAATCATGCACAACAACGGAACTAAATCATTGAAAATAAGAGCCAGAGCAAATTCTTTACAGAAACAAATGTGGTAAATATGTAGCGATTTAACTCTCAAACTTTCAGTTAAAAACACCATGGTGGGTATGGTCTAAAGAGCGATTTTTGTTGATTTCTCAGAGAGATATTTCAAACTGTTTGATTCGCATCCACTGATTTTTCTTTCCCTGGTTTGGAGGTGTTGTTAGCAGATGTTCTTTGTGGTCCTTTTCAAGATATGAATGCCTGTCCTTCTTTTATGCCTTGAGGACAAGTATTGATAATGAGAATGCTTCTGTAAGCTTCTTTTTGTCTGTTTAGTATATATTTAATGCCACTTTTGTCAGTGGTGATTAAGCTAATTGCTGTTTGCTAATGTACGTGGAGCTTGAGTGACAGGCTGTCATGGGCGGCTATTCTTTAGTAATTACCCATACCTTTCAGAGAGCTTTTTAGGTTTCTAAAGCGCAGATCCAAAGCATTGTTTCAGTAATGGCACCGTGAGTGCTGTCAGACCGAGCTGTGTGGCGTATTTGTCAGGGTCTGACAGATAAACTGGTTTGCAAATCTCCACATTCAACCATCCTAACAAATTTAAAATTGCCACCCTAATGCTGTCCAACGTCCTTGTCTTGGAAAGGGCCTAAATTATCTGTGTTGTTTGAGTTATTGTGCTTTTCACAAGTGATCCCTTGAGTACTTCAAATCTTAAACGTATAGATTTAAAAGCTGTACATGCAAATAATATAATATTAATAAAAGACCACTTAAGTATACATTAAATGTATATTAAATGCAATAGTGTTTTAACTATAATATTATGAAAACATTAGTGATAGTTGCGAGATGGACCTATGGAAGGCAAATAGTGTCTTTGTGAAAAAGCAGCAGTCTACATTAAAGCAAATCTACACAAAAATGAGTTTATGACAAGGTTAATCTAGATTGCAGGTGATTAGTGAAGAGTATATAAAATAGATAGTTTTGTGCTGAAATATACTGAAAAATACTTTTTTGGCAGTAATTGGCTGCATGTTGCAATGTCTATTACACTGGGCCTGTTAAAGCTACATTAATTACGATGTAATAACTATATGATGGTTAGAAAATTCAATAATACCAAAGGGAATTGCCTGAACTAAATTATAAAGCATAGCTTTGTGCTTTGAAATGGAATGTTATAAACATTTCATGTTGCCTTCCATGTTAGATTTCCATTGCATTGCATTGCTTGTCGAATTATATTTAAGTCCAGCTGTGATTAAAGCGGTCTCAATTGAGAACAAGACTGAGTGAACCACACAGGATTTGGACCACAAGTCCATTATGAGTCATAACAGTCCATTCATAAATTGTTCACATTTGGTGCTTTTATCCTGTAAAAGGCTTCATTTGGTCATTATTTCTGAACCGATTCACAAAGAACGAACCAAAGACATAAATGTAAAACAGTTCATCATTGGTTAGACATTTTAGCTGCGAAACAGAGACTGTGTCATTTCATTCACACCTTCAAATTGGTTGTCTTGAACATTTTAGGCTTCTCACATTTGTTTTTGTTTTGGAGCGAATTGATATTTTTGCATGATTAAAAGAAGTCAAATAGAAGACAAGAGACAAAACCTAGAAGACTGCACTGCTTTATTTCAATAGTTCAAAAAAGGCAACTCTGAGTTAAAAGAACTGCTTTTGTAATAATTAAATATTGATGTTTTCACAAACATTGAGTGTGAATCAAGACCAAGACAAAAATAAATAAATTAAAATGGTGTTTTGAGGGTCATTATCTATGTGTCACGGGCAAGCTGGCGTGTGATGCGGAGAGGAACGAGGAGAACACGGAGATGAAAATAGAAACACTTTAATCAAAACTAGAAACCAAAACGGCACTTAGTAGTGCAGAACTCAGGATACATCCACACAACCAACACATGAAACGTCAATAAGAGACAATGACATTGGAGGAATAAATAGCCAGGGATAAGGAGTAAACACAGAACAGCTGGTATCAAACTGGGGGGAGTGGTTACAAGACAACTACGGCAACACAGGAGGGTCAAACAGGAGGATGAAGACATGACTGTTACAGTAGCTCCCGCTCCCGGAAGGCGCAACCTCGCGCCTACACTGACTATCAGGGAGGGAGGGAGGGGGACCAGGGGGCGGATAGGACAGGACATGGAACCAAAAAACAAGAGTCTAAATAAATCAAGTCCAGGGAGGTGCAGGCGGGAAAGGGGGCCAGGCAGAGGGAGGTGTCCAGGGAGGATCAGGTGGAACAACGGGCCATGCAACTAAAACAGTCCAGGGTGGAGCCAATGGACCGAGGGACCTGAGTGATGCCGCTGGCTTCGGAGACTGAGAAGGAACTGTAATGACGAGCCTCCGAAGGACCAGCAGCAGGACGGAGGACTGACTAGGAGGCGGAGGGACGAAGGACGCAGGAGGAACCGGGGGGAGGGAGGAGTCAGCCGGAGCTGCAGGTGGAGACCAGGCGACAACCGACCAAGGTGAGGACGGAGGGACGAGGGAGCCCGCCGGAGAGGCAAGGCAGAGGGATGTCGGTGAGACTGAGGGAGTGAGGAGTGGAGGTGACGTCGATGGGCCGAGGTGGAATGAGGGACACCAAGGTCGGAGGTGGAACCTCAGTGCCCCATGATGCCAGTGTCCCAGGTATTGAGGGGAGCCAGAGTGGGGACGCGGAACACAGGCGGAGACAGGGCAGGGTGCAGGCTGGGTAGAGGTGGTGGGAGAGGGAGGCTGGGTGGGAAATCCGGTGGCTCTGGCTGGGGGGAACACAGTTCATTCTATGGTGTGGCCGTGATGCTCGGGAGCGCTGATGTGGCCGCGATGCTCGGGAGCTCTGGCGTGGGAGCGGCGCTCGGGAGCGCTGGCGTGGGAGCGGCACTCGGGAGCCAGGACGTGTGCGCGGCGCTCGGGAGTGATGACATGGCGGCCGGCTGCTGCTGTCCGGACCGGGAATAGAGGCGTTCCAAAAAGAAAAGAAACGGTCGCAAACTGGGGGGAGTGGTTACACGACAACTACGGCAACACAGGAGGGACAAACAGGAGGAGGAAGACATGACTGTTACACTTCCAAGAACAGCATGACTTAATTAGCCTATAACTATAGAGTTGTCATTCTAATAAAAGTACAAACATACATAACAGTAACAAGAATACTGTAATACCTCGGTTTACGAGCAACTTGGTATACGAGCAAATCGGTGTACGAGCATGGAGGGTCGAATCGGTGTATGACCATTGTATCAGTGTACGAGAAAATTTTTCACTCACCCACGGGCATTTTTTTGTGGAAAAGTCCTAACGCTCATCATCGTCACGCGCATTTTTACTGGAAATATCCTAAACACAGCCTCTCATAACAGTCACACAGTTCCAACCCCTTTATCACCCCTTAACTCATTCATTCTCTCAGCTTCGCTTGGTTTGGCTGCATCATTCACCACAGTGATACATTTATAAGTGATTTACAGGGGTTGTACCTTGTGTTGTTAACATTAATTAAGTGTGATCGCACACAATTAATGATTATTGTGATTATTCCATTACATACTGATGAAGCAGGTCAGAGACACATATTTATTACTACTCTTTTAACTAATCTGTTCTTTTGTTCACGTAGTGAAATATACACGTACAGTACCTCTGAGCAGTAACTGTCAGGGTTTACGAATTCATTGTCTCCTAGTTGTGTGAGCGTGTATGTGGTCACTGCCTATCTCCCCGCTTTCGTACGCGGCTCCCGCTCGTTCGTTCGTTCGTTCACTCACAACTCCCGTGACTTTGTTTGTTCGTGGCTTCCGTGCGTTCCATCGCAGCTCCCCATCTCCCATGTTCCCACGACTTTCACTCTGGATTATCACTTCGTTTGTTTTCTGCACTATTATAATAAATTCACTCATTTGCACTTTCCTTGCTTTCCCCGCTCCCCCTCCTCCCTCCTCTCTCTCCTCAGCTGAAGTGCATTACAGTAAATTGTCAAGTATTTTTAGAGTTTAATTGTCAATTATTAATTAGTATTTATATGAGATCTTAATGGTTATAATTTTAATTTTAAAATTAATTAATGGTTGCAATTAATAGGGTAAAACCAAAAATATATTTAAAATGGGCATTTATGGTTGTGTGGAACGAATTAATTGATTTTAGTGCATTCTTATGAGGAAATTTGTTTTGGTGTACGAGCAAATTTGTTTTGGTGTTTTGGAGTTCGCTCTTGGAACGAATTAAACTCGTAAACCGAGGTATTATTGTATTTCATGCAATAGTATGAACAATTAATTGTATAATTATTTGAATAGCTTATTGAACTAATTAGTGTTTGGTCCACCATTATAGACCATTATCATCTTGGGAAAAATCATAGCTAAAAATGATTTTGTAAAAGCATAGAGCCTGTTGTGTTATATTAATATGCAATCAAATGTTAGAAAATTATCACACAACATGAAAATAATACCTATGGAAGGTTGTTTCTGCCATGGAATAAAAAAAAATATATACGTTTAAAAGCATGTTCTTATCTCACAATTCTGACTTAACTCACAATCTTAGAATTGTGAAACACAAACTTGCAATTTTCACACGTATTCTTGTCTGTTGTGTCATCTGTGCACTTCCTCTCTGTTGTGTCACCTGTGCACTTCCTGTCGGTAAGGTCATTTGACACTTCCTGTCTGTTTTGTCATTTTATGTTTCACTTCCGGTTCCCTTCTGTGTATTCCCTGCACCTGTCTTGTCATCACTTACATTGTTAGTCTACCCAGTTGTTCGTCATTCCATTGTGTATAAAACCCTCTTGTGTTTTCCTTGTCTTTGTCAGTTGTTGATGCTGTTATGCCGTCTGTGTTGACTTTGTTACAGTCCTGTCACTGTGTGTGGATGCTGTCTCTGTGTTTTCTCCTTGAGCATCTACATTTCTGCAGGTTTTCCACAATAAGTACCGTGTTCTGTTTATATTTAAAGTGTTTTTGTTTTCGGTTTAAATAAAGTGGATATCTGTAGGGAACCTGCTTCTCCTCGTCATTCCTCCGCATCGCATGTGTCCCCAAGTTGTGACACTGATTTAAGTATTATAAAGTCTGAACTGTGAGAAATACATGTACAATACATTTGCAAGACAAAGTTAAATTAAGTTTGATTTTAGATTTGTGAGATACATTTGGAATTGCGAGAAAAAAAGACAAAGAAAAGTCTGAATTGTGAGATATAAAACTTTATAATATTTAGAACTTCCAAATTTGATTTTTTTTTCTGAATTGGAAACTGAAAAAAAAAAAAAAAATTGCAATTAGTTATTTTATTTAAAAAAAATGTTTGGGTTGCTTGATCTAGCATTTGAATATGCTGTATCCTGTGAATACTGCTGTATGCTGTGAATATACATATGCTGTGAATATTGGCTTGTATTTGCACACTAGTCCTGAATAAATTAGACGTCATTCTTTGGTCATTGTCAAGGGTCAACAATAGACATGGTGTGTCCATGTGTTCATTGTTAAAATAATAACAATGAATTCATATCCATTCTCTTTCTGGGTTATAAAAAACCCTCTTCTGAGTGCCAGTGGCAGTTTTGAGCCAAACTCTCAACGTGAATCCACATCTGCTTATACACAGCTCCGGTTTATGCTGCCTATTGGCTTATTGGACGGAATCAATGCTTTTAATGGCTAATAGAGGATGGATGGGAGTTCCACTCAAGATTTACATTCATCTCATGTGCGCCGTTTTTTTTCTCTCTTCATGTTTTGGCCACGTTTGCCACGTTTTACTCAACAACGACATTTTGGGGGCCTTGAAAACACAAAGCTTTTAAAGAAGCTTGCGATCCAAGTTGTATGTACGCTGATCTGCAGCAAAAAATTAAGAAGAATATGAAACAGAGACTTGCTTGCAGAAGCAATGCTTGCTGATGTTTTGTTGCAGGTCTATGACTCGTCCCCCCTGAACTTTCCCTTACCCTGTATGTTCCTCTCTCATTGGCTGCGGGTCATCACTGATGTAATTTCATTCACAGCACATTTCACACTGCAGGACTGTGGCTGTCTGAAATCATATGCTTCCCTACCATATAGTAGGATAAAAATCTTCCTGTGAGATTCTGAAATGTGCATATGACGGACACTTTACTGTCCCTGCATAAGAGTAAACATATACATAAGAAACTAATTAAGCAACAACAACAAAAACTGTTTCATATAGCATAAAAACATGCTACTCTTAATATTGCTGCAAAATACAGTAATACCTTGAGATACGAGCCTCCCGACATATAGAAGTAAAGATTTGAGATACGAGCACACTTACAGACACTGATGCTGGGTGGTCGAGCACAAAGAGCAGCCCATGCGCCTCACTCCTTCACTTCACGTGTTCGTTGACTTCCGTAAGCATCTCCCACGAATCTTCCTGTGGTGTATGTTATATACATTTATGGGGTTAATGCATATGGACTCCACTAGAGGGCCACCTTGGTTTTACAGCAGCTATCCTAGCAACTACTCAGAAAAACTTAGGAAGACCCTACCAACATGCTCACTCAATGATTCATCAGCAACCATATCACCCTGTAGCCTAAGGCTGGTTGCCCCCTGAAGCTAAGCCAGGCTGAACCTGGTAAGTACCTGGATGGGAGACCTCCTGGGAAAGACTAGGTTGCTGCTGGAAGAGGTGTTAGGAGGCCAGCAGGGGGTGCTCACCATGCGGTCTGTGTGGGTCCTAATGCCCCAGTATAGTGATGGGGACACTGTACTGCAACAAGCACCGTCCTTCAGATGAGACGTTAAACCGAGGTACTGACTCTCTGTGTTAACTAAAAATCCCAGGATGTCCTTTGTAAGAGTAGGGGTTTAACCCTGGTGCAATATGGCAGGTGGATGCTGCACATTGGTGGGGGTTGAGGAGATTCCCCCCCCCCCCCCTTCTATGTAAGCACTTTGAGCTCTGGAAAAGTGCTATAAAAATGTAACATTATTATTATTATTATGGTCTAACCCTAACTTCTAAAATATGTCTCGACAAACTTTATTCTCTAGCTGTAATTACTATAATAAGTACATAGTGTGTACATGGGAAACAGGACTATAAAGGACCAGGATGTTGTGTTGTACCTGCTGAGAGTCTGCATTAATAAAAACAGTAGGCCGTATAAAGTGTATACTGTTCATAAATAATTTTTATAAGTGTATATGTTATTAAGGTACTTCGATGGGACTGTTGTTGTGAATGTTTTGCAAGAACTACATAACATCCTCCCGCGCTTGTGTGCCTAATCCACTGAATCCAGAAACAATTAATGAATGGATCTTTTCTCATTACTACATGCCTCTGTGAGCTATGAAATAATTGTCTTTGTGTTCTTGGAGAGCCTTATGGCTTTGATCCCAAAGTTTATTTTAATGTTCTATGAACACTGCTAATGAATTCCTAGAATGTTTACTCACGTTGGACACACTGATGCATTAAAGAAACATTTGACTGAAAAATTAAAATTTTGTTTCCCCAAATGTGCATGAGTTCCTTTCTTCAGTGGAACAGAAAAAGTGAATTTCTGAAGAATAATGATAGTGAATGAGGACTGAAACTGTCAAACAGTCAAAAAAAATTTAAAATAAATTTAATATAAATTAAATTTATATTAGTTTAACTTTTTTGACCCACTTAAGTACTTCTTTATTACTTCGAAATATGGTTAAAGTTTACTGCCAAATGTACTGATGAGCATTTATGATAAACTGAATGCAATTTCATATACAATTAAACACGTTTAAATAGAAATTACATGTAATTATTAATTTGGTATGACAAAATTGCAATTTAGAGCATTTAAAATTGTAATCAAGTACTTTAAATGTGCTTTAGTGTGTTAGTCAGCACTTCCCTACAAGTGTACTATAAAGTGCAACAAGATGTGTTGTGAAAGAAAATGAAAAGTGAAAGAAACAGCCATGAAAGTGGACTCTATATACACTTTGACAGTAACAATGTCTCTATATATATATATATATATATATATATATATATATATATATATATATATATATATATATATATATATATATATATATATATATATATATAAAAGTACAATAATTAACGTGTTACGTTTTGTTAGTGTTTGTTTCATTTTCATGGACTTTTAGATTGTTTCCCTTCAATTGTCACTGACGTTAATTTAACAAGCACACCTGTTTGTATCTAGTTCATTATCACTGTGCATTTAAGTTCTTCCTTGCATTCAGTTCTTTTCAGTATTGTTTGTGCAGCATGCCGTTTTAATAAACACGCTTCAGTTTGAATCTTTAGCTTCACTGGACTTAGACGTTACACAATGACTGTCTTTTAATGATATTATATTTCACATATTTGGATGTAGATTGACATTGTTTATTCATAGCATTTCATTTAATTGGAATATGTCAAGCATTGTCTGTATAATCAATCACTTTTAGCTTCTGCAACCGTCTAAAGACACATTTATCAATATATTAGGACACCAAGAGGACACATTTATCATTTATAACTGACAAGAAGAGAAAGAAACAATTTACAATAGCAGATGTATCTTGACCAGACTCTATTAGCTGACCTTCACATCCACATATCACTTGAAACAACAGCACTTGAGTTTATATGATGACCTTGTACCCTGTTTTCCCCATGTGTGAAGGACGAACCACCCATATGCAACAGAACAGGGAATTTTTTTCTCATTATCTTTCTCTCTCCCACTTGAAAAAGAAAGCTCCATCTAAATGCAGCTTATCCTTGTTGGAGAGGGCTTATCTTTGTGCTGGTTATATCCAACATATGGGCTCACTGGGAAAATGTGCCTCTACTTTCATTTCGGCAAACCTCCAAAACATAAACTTGTATACATTTTCACACAAATTATGGTTACAGTTTTTGATTAATCAAAACATCTTGGGTTGGGTTTAGTGCAGGTGGTATGTTGCTTTGGAATATGATAAAGCAGTGGTCTCAAACTCAGTTCCTGGACAGCCAATGGCCTTCAGAGTTTAACTTGCTGCTTAAGTCATCGTTAAAACTTTCATTAGCCAGATCAGGTGTGTTTTTTCCAATGATGGTTACATCAGTAACTATAGCCTCTATATTTTTTCATGCTAATTCTATGTGTGGTTTTGATTTCTTACATTTGGTTCATTGTAAGCCAGAAATATAGTACAGTGGAGTTCACTTATCTCGACCTCGGTTAACTCGCCAACCCTATTATGTCAACGTTTTTGAAGTGGAACCGCCAAACTCCTTATTTGTCTTAGCATTTTCTTATTGGTTATGTCGATTATTTTATGGCGCCGAACCCTAATATCTCAAGCACAAAAAAGGGACAAATTTGCCACTTCACATGGTTATCATGACGAATGATCGTACCTAGTTCACCACGCATGCGCTGAGTTTGCGTTGTACGTGGATTGTGGTCCATATGGTCGCTCTGTCAATGACGCTTCCGCAGCCGCAGAAGAACTCGCGGAAGTGATGGAAATCACTATGGCAGGAGTTAGCATCACTGTCCAGGAATTCCCAGACATCGACAAAGATGTGATTACTGATAGAAGCTTAGAAGCATTTGTTTTCAAGCAGACAGTTAAAGGCAAAAAGCAACAAAGCATTTTAGACTTTGTAAAGAAACCATAGTAACTGCGTGTACAATACTATTCAGAACGGTGTCAGAGCGAAATGACTGTTATGAGCGAATGTGTTTACGTGTGGTTGTGATTGGTTACGCTGTGTGCGATATTGTGTTTGCAATGTTGGAGAATTTAATTAAAGGTTTATTTCGAGAATCTACGTATTTTTTTTTATTGTATACTGGTAAATATCTGCTGTTAGTTGGTGCACATATGCCTTTTGTTGTTAGCAAACATATACAGTGTATGTACATTTTTATAGATGATCAAATAAATCGGCATATTGGCTGTTGGTTATTTCGATCATCGGTTATCTCACTGCTTTTTTGCAACCCCGAGGCCGTAACCTAGAATAACTTTTTAACCTAGCACTTTTTTGTATGCAGGTAAAAAAAATCTATATTTTATTTCCAAGAGGTCAGGATTTTGCCTCGTTAGCCCTCGCTTGTTGATCACATAATTACACTATTCTGCTGCTTTCCCCATTGAAAACGATTAGCTGTGTAATTCTGGTGTCACTTGTTATTATGCGAGTTCTTACAGAATACATTTCTCTGGACATAAATCTGTGGACATTGTTGACAGTCAACAATAGACTGCTACACTTCCATGTTTTCATTGCTAAAATAATATTGAGGTCACGTCCATTCTCTTTCTGTTTTTCAAACAACCTCTTCCTCATGCCAGCGGCTGCTTTGAATCAAACTCTGTGTGAAAGCAGTGATATAACTCATCTGCTTATACACAGCTGCTGTCCATGCTGCCCATCGGCTGTTATCTGAGGGGTCGGTGCTTTGACTGCTGCTAGAGGCCAGAAATGAGCACCACTCTATTAAACTTAGCCAGTAAATCTCTAATAAAATGCACAGCCGTCTAGCAAAGCATATAACCTGATGTGTTTTTTAAGAGTGTGTAGGTTGATTGGTTTTGAGGTTAAATGTATGTGAGTGTATAACTCACATAATATATATTTATATTGGAATATTTGTGTTGTGGTTGTCGTTGGTATTGAAGTAGATCTTTCTTTTAGTTATAAATGAGTTTCTGAATTGATTGTCGAGTGGAGGTTATTTATGAGTTGAGTTTTCGTTTTTTCAGTTGAGATATGTTTTTACAGAACTCTTGATTTGATTTGGGGTTTGTTCCAGAGAGTGCTGTTGCAGCAGTATAACCGTGTTCCAGCTTTCTCCTCTGAGTCCTCTTCAGAATGGACAAGCCGTCTGGATTGAGCAGAAATAGATTGGTGTGAGACAAAGTCCAGGCAGGTGGGAGTTTTGTGCTTAGAGAAACTCTGAGCTACAGGGGGAAAAATGATTAAAAACACAACCTCTTAAACCTCCTGAACTTTAGACTGAAACTGCTGAGCATACCTTTTGAGTGCAAATTTGATTTGACTCATTTGATCGAATCATTCATTTTCTCAATCATGCACTATAATGTTTTTAGGTGGATGAATTTGCTTTAAACCTGAAGTTGAATTGTTTTGCACCATTAGCATCACTAAACAGAATTACAAAAATAGTAATTGTTGCAAAGCTGCTAATAGATACGCTTGGTGGTTGTTTTAACATAGTAATTAAGTATAATAATGCGAAACATGTTGTTATATACCAGTGAAGCACAAATTCTAAAGATTTCATTGGTCATGTTCACTGTTCTCTTATAAAACACAGAAACAAATATTAAACCCAATCTCTGGTGCAGAGTATGACTGTTTAATATTAATGTTTGCCATGATCGGATCCATCCACGATATTTCTAAACCCTGCTCTGAATACATGAAGTCTGTACTTTTCTTGACAGGTGACAAATGAAGTCAGTTTGGGGGAAATCATGTCTTTGCGACAATTAAAGGTACTCTTGTACTTTTTATAAATGTACTTTTTCCTTGTACTGTAGTTAAAATTCTCTTGTAAAAATGTAATAAGTATGTATTTAATATAGTTGATAGCAGTTACACACCAAACAGCCACACAAAGAGCTGTGATTCAGCACACACGGGAGGAATGGTTGAAGCAGTCAGCTGTTTCAGACTCAAATTTAGTTACTTGGATACAATAAATGTCAGTTTTCATCAGCTAAATTTATGAAGTAAATGAGTGCTGATGTTGCGACTCTTTCCTTATGGTCATCAAAACCAAAAGTAGTAATTGGTTATTAAAGCTCTAACATTTGCAGTTTAAAACAATCAGCTCCAGCTTGTTTAAAAAGCTTCAGATGGTAGTAAATAATGTGCCTAGACAACAAATGTTGATTTGCATTGCTAATAGCCATTTTAAATTGACACAGATTAGTTTTATTTGAAGAATGTGTTTACGCACACAGTTTCCATCCTTCATGGAATTCAGCTGAAAGAACACCATGCTCTGGTAACCAATCAAAGCAGACCACTGAAGTGATGTGTGTCATTTCCTGTTTTGTGTAGGTGTATTGTGGTACGATATGATTCTTGCACTGCTCTTTCTATACCCTGTTTTATTCAGTTTTCCACATTTTTTAAGATAACACAATAATATCGTAAAATAAATAAATTAGGGTTGGAAAATGTTCTTTGCTTTCCTTAGCAATTTCAGAGCTAATACATTCAAACAAGCCCCAACATATTCTCTATAGTCAAATTTAGGTTCAAAAGATGTCATTGACTGTTTATTATTTTGCTTGGTACTGTCAGGGTTCTGCCACATTCGGTCTAGTCATTTCTTGGTGTTGTGGCAGAGCTCTGACACTACCATAATGTCTCATGTTTGTGGGTCCTCTCTTGTCTGTGTAGCGTCTTATGTGTGGGTTAAGATGTCCGATCCTGAGACTGGTCTTGTTCAGTTTTGGTTTTATGTCAGGGTTCGGACATTCATGACCATGTGTTTGTCTTTGTGATGAGCGCACGAGACGAGTGTTTGCTCGTTCTCGTGCACTCTACATCATGTGAGTGGGCATGGTTTCGAGCTTGGTGCGAGCTGCGTTGTCTCGTGTCTGCGTGTAATGTTTTAGCACGCGGTTCATGTTTACATCGGCCGTGTGCTTTCATGTTGTGTTGGGTGAGGAACGCAATTTGTGTTTTTTACGAGCTGCGCTCTGTCTTGTCCTGTTTCATGTGGACACGTGGCTATGCGCTTTCACATTGGCCTTGTGTTCATGCCTTGTCACTGTGTAACCCCGCCCGTCTTGTTTCCTTGTTAGTTTGATTTACCCCAAATGGTTCCAGCTCAATTATCCTTTCTCCTGTGTCTATTTAATACCTTCCTATTTGCTGTCCTGGGTCGCGTCATTGTCAGTCTGTATGTGGCAGTCTGTATCTTACTGTGTAGTCCTGTCTTGTTGGTCCAGTAATGTTTTTCTGCCTCGGGGCAGTTTTTGTTTACGTTTTGTTTTTGTTTTATTGTTTAATAAAAAGCCTTCCACCCTGCAATATTGAGTCCTCGTTCTGCAAAACCTGACAGTACGATGCGACCAAATGAGGACTTAGGGGGGAAGGATGCACATCAGCCACCAGCGTTTCCAATTTCCAGCCCTCTCTACAACCACTGGCTCCAGTTTAGAACTCTGAGCTCCCTCCGCCAGCAAGGGGCTGACCTGAGACAGTTTGCCCTAGCCTTCAGCAGAGCCGCTGAGGGTCTGGTGCTCAGTGATGCGACTCTCAAGGACTTATTGAATTACTGTCTTGATGAGCCCCTTAGTTGGTGGAGGATGAGAGGGTTGGACCACCTGGATTTCAGGGGGTTTGTGAAGGCCGTCACGACGCCATCCACTGTGCCAACCCCTGAAGAGGTTTTGGCAGCTTCTCCCCCAGAGGACGCTGCCAAACCGTGCCCTCGTATGGGGAGGAGGAGGAAAAAGATAGAGGTCACGGTTGTGTGACAGTAAGTGGAACTATGCAACAAAAACAAGCCACACCCGTTATCTTTCTCATTTTGGATTCCGTTTCTCTCGGAAACACTGATATAAAGTGGGTTGCAACTTCCGGTTCATTGCCTACAGGGGGACTTTAAAATATATGTTAATTCAATAGCTAATATATGCAAATGAGTTTCAAAAAATGTATAATGCTAATCTGTGTCAAAAATCAAAAGTAGAAACTCAGACTTTGGATTGCTTTTGTAGAACAGTCTCTGAATAAAGCCTTCAATCTTGTCTTGATTGGAGATAATTTCGATTAGTCATTAGGGATCAGGATAAAGTTTAACAGTTTAAGGGCCAGTCACACAGCCGATCACGCACGAATCACTCACAAATCACGCACAGATTGGGTTTGTGTGTGCTTGTGCGTCGAGAAATTAACCAAAGTATTCCATGAACATTCGACGCACGTCCGACGCATGAATCACTGACGGAGCGCGTCCAAACAATGAACAAGCACTTTCAGAATCCACATTGTCAGTGGAATGAACGTGATACGTGCGCCGTTCATGTGTGGTTCATGAGTGATATGAAGGTGGGACGTCAATGGAAGTGCGTGGTTTCGAACCAGTTCCGACGCATAAGCACTGACGGATAACGCGTGTCCCGCGCATAGTCACGCATAAACTCATGAATAACGCACACAAAAAAAAACTCAAAATCACGCAAAAACCGCCTTCGACGCACATCCACTTACAATCACTGATGGTCCACGTTCGTTCCACCGACGAAATACGCATACGACGCACGCTCCGCGCAGATGTGCGTAATTCGTGCATGATTCATGCGTTTTCGCTATGTGACTGGCCCTTTAGGTTCAGTTTGAGTTCACTTACAGAATTCACTGTGAATATTTACAGAGTGCATTTAATGAAAACATAGCATAGACGTCTCATTGTACATTATTTGTTCAACCAGACTGTATATCTATTATTGTGACTTTAATGAAAATCAGATCCAATTTTACGAGCAATTAATGCAAAATTCCAGGTAAGGAATTTAAACCAAAAAAAAATCTAAAACTTCATGAAGTACTGTTAAAATAATACTTGATGAACAGTTAATTTTATGTGATTGTGTGAACATCTCCCAGCAATTGGTGATGAATATTCATGAATTTGGATGATCAGATTGATTGGTTCTAGGATGTGAAATTGGACGGCTGTGCTCCAGGTGGTGACTACACTTACTGGCTGAATTCTCATGTATATATGCAGATCCTTTGCCGCAGTAAATGAGCAGAATCGAAAGGATTACTCATCTGACGTGTCTTGCCATTGTAAGTCACTCTAAATCAATTAACGTTGAATATCTGTCAAAGAAGGAAGAGAATTAAACAGCACTACATATCCCATTAAACGTTATCTGAGTCTGTTCACTCAGGAGTGTAGCAGTGGCTTAGCTCTCCACACTACCGAGTCTTCAATCTAGATACTGCTCTCTGTAAACGTAATGTTGGGACACTCAGGGCCTTTATTATGTGACAGTCACCTTGCTTGTGTGTTGGGTTTTAAACACATTTCTTCGAGCACGCAATAGCCGTTGAATAATGAAGCGAATTGAATCCAAGCTCTTTTCTAATCCCCTGTGGAGAGAGATGGTTCCCTCGGCTCTGCTGTTAAACCTCTCATAGAGAAGAGAGGGGATTTACGCTCTTAATGGTTATTGTAGCCCAAAAGTCTTGTCACTGAATGTGAATATTGTCTTTCACTTCAAGGAGGTACTTGACGAGAGACATTTGTACGTGCAGGTGTAACATTACAATGAACGTGTCCTTTTGTAACCTTGAAAACAACTGTTCTTTCCATTCAATGATAGTTCATGGTGATTACAGCTGTCAAGATTTAAAAAGGACAAAAATGACACAGTGGAAGTATCGTAAACTAGACCATACAACTTTTGTGATACTTTCCAAGGCTTCTGAATCATATCTGACTGTAATGTTTGTTAGAAATCAGTAAAAACTCTTATCTCCCAAAGCTCATATTGACCTTGCAAAGTTTGACATAACAAAAAAAAAATCTATTGAGATTATTATTATTTTAGATTTTTTGAACGTTTTATTGAATGTAAAGAACACCTACATATGTAATTTTTGAGTATCATATTTGATACATCAGGCATTTATGGCTCATATTGTATGGCTTAAGTAAATATGGAGATCATAGTCGAGGAAGAAAAAAGAACACAATCACTTGACAACAAAATATAAAACTCATATGGCTAATTTAATTGTCATATGGCTAATTAAGATAATTTCCATTTAAATAAACATTTTTATGGCTTGGAATATAGTGCATGGGTTGTCAGTTTGTGATCATCTGAGACATTTTGTAGCTTGACAGCCCCTTGTCATTTAAGTTGTGGTTCTCTCTTAATGATTCTCAAAAAGTTCTACTTTCGTGTTTAATAGTATGTCATCATACAGGTTTAGAACGGCATGTATCTGATTAATGCCACGGCTATTCCCTTAAATCCCTGCAGTCCTGCTTAATTGGTATTGACTAGCATTAAATATTTTTGTGCAGTTGATAACTCAATATTTCACTGCCTCAGAGTGTCCACACATGGTTAACCAAGTGTGTGTGATTAAGTGAGATGAGCTAACAAGGTTTTTCGCACACAGAGATTCTCTGCTGATAGTAATGCAGTTGTTTTCAGTCAATCCATTTCTATTCCATTTAATCTGAATTTATGAATCAATGTATAATTTACAAATCCAATGTCACCATTAATACTTAACGTTAATGAAATCAAGGATTAATTAGAGCTGTCAATCATCAGCCAAAATAATCGAGGTTACACTTTATGTCCTTCATTTTACATGACATATCTTATTGAGTGTCCAACCTTTAAGTTGAAGCAGGTTTAATAGAGTGTTGCTCGCCTTGATCGCTGCAGTAATTCTCCTCACATTGTGGCGCCTGAAGGTTGCAAGTAAATCTGAGAGAAACAAACTGGGCCTCCACAGGCAAAACATTGCCATGGTGATGTGTAACTATAAAACGGGAGGAACAGAAAGATACAGTTGACATCATGTGCTTGGAAAGATTCATGAACATTTCTCTCAACTCTCATCACTGGGACATATGATTATAGTTCCACGTTTGAAAAAGAAAGGATGTATATTGCTTTAAATCCACTTTAAATCACTGGATTGTACATACAACATCACATTTGGAAGATTCAGTTTAATAAAGCTATGAATTGGTGTTTTGGTCCAAGTGGCTTTCATTTATAATGTAGTCAAGAAGTTTTGGGTAGGTCTAGAGTCTAGACTAGTAATCAGTACCCATCCAGGACTAGTCCATGTTGCACAGACTAGTCAATTTTAATGGTCTTGCATGGCGCTTTAAGCATGGCGTCAACTAGTTGCTGGGCATGGCCTTTTGAGTGAAGTCCACTTTTATTTCCAAACAGTTAAAATGACAAATAAATGCATATTCCGAGAACGCTCCACAAGACGTTTTAGTATACCATATGGATGCGCAAAAGTTATTGGGTGAATGCACATTTAAACAGCTTTTTGTATACAAAAGTCAATTGCCTTGATAAATGAATGCGCTGCTACATTGTAACGCACACACATAGAGACAGAAGGATGCAAATCACGTACAGATCACATGCACACAAACATTCAGTAGCGCACTGTTCTCTGATTTATGAATAAACTTAAGCTCAGAAACTGAAATGTTCTAGCATTCTCCACTATTAGTTCACAAGCAATAATAATAAAGCAATAATTCACAAGCAATCACTAATGCATTCATATAAATGTAATCTTGCTACTTTATCTGTATCTGATTGAAATCTGTTAGAAATATAATAAGCCAAACACAAAAGAACTGATAAGAATAAGCTGTTATGTCAGAGGAATAGCCTTGTGGGCAGCATTGTGTCGTATGCCATTGTTGTGCACAAGAAAAACTGCTTTCAGTCAAGTCAAGTCAAGTCACCTTTATTTATATACCTTTTTACAATACAGATTGTTTCAAAGCAGCTTTAAAGTGGTCACACGTCACAGTGGTTCAGTCTCAGCTCGAGGTTCAGGCTTCTTTCGTTAATGACATCATCACCGACTAGTCGACTCCAAAACATCTGAAGTTGTACTTACCTACCTACCTAACTGTCTGTCTATCAAAATATACATTTTTAATGTAAAAGAAGTGGCGTTATAGAGTGTCAGATGAATAGTTTCAAATGACTATATTCAAAGTTCATTTTAGATCTGTCTGAAATATTTCAATTATAAAAAGAGACAAACAAAGAGGAAAGAGCTATAAAGATCCATTGTTGAATGTGGTTGAAAATGATTTTGAGTTTAAACTAATTCTGAAAGAACAGAATATACTATAGTTAACTGAATCAGCATGTGCTCTGCCTCACATCATTCTTCTCTCTGTCCGTCTTTTTATCCTGTAGTAATTAGCTTCAGCCAGGCTTCACCGAGGTGAAAATGAATGTTAAAAAGATATACGTTTCTCCTGCTGAACAATCTGCGGGTTTCACATTACTGTAACCCAGTGAGATTTCACACAGAGCTGCTAAATCTACTCCTGCCTGCCTGAAACAATCTCAAGAACTTTGTCACTCTTCTGAGCCCCTTTATCTTATCAGACCATGCATCCAGATCACTCGTTCTTAGCTGGTTTTGCTTTAGGACAAGTTTTTTGTTGTTGTTGTTGAAAAAGGTCCATATGGTTAAATATTTATTACCATGAACTGCATAGAACCAATAACATTGTATTTGCTTTGGTGCTTTCTGCAACCAATAATGCAATTGTCACAATGTATATTGCTATCAAAAGCAAATCAGGATCCAGGTGCAGTGCTCATTTTTTATAAACAAAGTTCAACAAACAAAATACTCTAACATTTCAAAAACAAAACTAGAACAACCGGGTATAATGCACAATCAACACCAGCTAGACAGGACTGAACACAGGGCTTAAATACACAGTAAACTAATCAGCGAGACAAGACACAGCTGATGGGGCTCACATGGTAATTACAAGACACAGGTGACTAATATGAAAACAACAGAGCACATGGGGAAAACAACTAATGCAGACAGATAACACAACCAGAGTAAAAACAAACCAAACATCAAGCCCAATTGTGACAGCAATGCACAAAACGCCACACACACACACACACACACACACACACACACATATATATATATACATATACATATATATATATATATATATATATATATATATATATATATATATATATATATATATATATATATATATATATATATATATATATATTGGCATTACAACAGAAGTTTTTTTTACAACTTTTTTTCTCTTAAGGAATATTCCTGAACATTTCTGTTGTAATGCCATGAACACAAAATTAATCTTCCTCTTTAAAGTCAATTTGGCCATTTTTTATTATTTAAAATGATTTAAATGTCAAGCTAATTATGTATTAAATCAAATACATTTATTGCTCTGACAAAAATTGTGATTGATTTAAACTGTAAAAGCTGTTTCAATCATTTTACAGTCATTTGTGGAAATTGACTTTGTTTTTACATTCATATTGTTTATCTATTAATGTTATAATATTGACACAGTTAACATTTTAATAAATGTGTAAATTGTCTCATTTTACTTCAATTTAGTATTATCATCATTAACTGAAATTAAAACCAAAATTGTACAAATAATTTCAGTTAGTTCAAATAAAATACATATCAATTTAAATTAAATTAAACAATAACAAATTTAATTAAGAATGTAATCAATTGAATTGAGATAATTACCAATATTTTTAAGTTTAACTTAGAAATAAAACAAAACAAACTTAAACCAATAAATACTACAATATTGAATAACTATACAGACTTTTAAAAAACACAAGTAAACACAAAAATAAATCTAATTCAAAATATTAACAAAATCATAGAAATACATATCATGTACAAATTACATAAATACAATATTATATTTATATCTTATAAATAATGTCAGTAGAAGATCATTGTAGTATTTAAAAAAGTTATTTTATTTATTATTATTACTATTATTATTATCTTGTCATTGATAATTAGAATTGCAATTAACATGCAGTAATTTGAGCTTAACTTGTACTCAGCCCAAATTATTCCTTCAAAGTATTTTTCTCTCATTTTGTATGTGGTTTTCAATGATAAGGGTATATTACTGATTAGAATGTTAATGTGCGTCTTGAATGCAATGTAAGTTGCTTTGGATAAAAATGTCTGCCAAATGCATAAAGCTGTCAGTATTTGTCCAATTTGGCTAGTTTCTACAAAATAACAGATGAATTTGCAGCAAAATACAACGTTTTTTGTTTTTTTTAAACAACCTTTGACATCAACAACTAAATATTTGTGCTATATCCCTATTTTAAATGTTGATCAGCCTATTTATTTCCCTATGATGAATGATTACATGTTAAGTCGCATTTTATTATCTGCATTTACAACCACTTTTGAGTCGCGACCCACCAGTTCACAAGTGCTACTGAGCTCACATCTATGCATTGTGGGTTTTGCTGATTAGTTTTTTATGGTCTAATTCTCTAAGGATCCAGCAAGGATCAACAAATCTCCTAAGGTTGATATGTTTTGTATTTAAATAGAGAAACAATAGTGTGTTTAGCTACAGTGGAGCATGAAGCAAGAACATTATCTGCGTCATTATAATGGAAGAGAGAAAATCGATGTGCCCCCATGTGCCTCAAAGGAACCAAAGAAGCAGCGAACAAACGCACTAACCCGTGTCACACACACCGTTACACAAACAGCACTGAGCGCACAAGAGAGCTCATTCACAAGTGTCTGTGCTTCTCCAGATAGTGTTTGCTATGTAAATTGCCATTGTTGTTATTACAGTGGTAATTAGCTAGAGCAGAGAGTGTGAAATAAAAGCTAGAGCCACAAACACGGAAGACCGACAGCTGACAATATCCTCACACTCTTCAGTTTATGACTAACACTCTTATTTGCAGTTATGCATCCCTTTTCATTTGAACCTTTGCATTTATAGAAGCAATAAAGAAAGGATTTGTTTGAGTTTACTCTTGTGCTTCACACATTTGATAAGTTGGATAGCCTATGTGCCTGATATTATCACTGCCATGCATGTCATATGTGATGTGCATCTGCTGTTTTTTTTATTTTATTTATTTTTTAAAGGTCATTCTAGGACTTTTCATTTAAGGAAAAGTCTTGTCGGTTCTGACACTTTCTATTATCAGCTGGGGAGTGTGCACACACACACAGAAGCAAACACACATACGTTTTCCTCAAGGCTTGCAATTTTCTCAGCCGTTTCACCCACAAGCCCTCTAAAACACTGTCATCACTGGCACTGAATAGTTCCTATCAGTCTTTTTGTTTAAGCGAGGTCATCCTATGTGTTATCTCACGTCTCCTACTCAAAAGCGCTATGAATAATTTTAGTGATCATTTATAGGTTGTAGCATTTACATTGTGTGCATACGTTTTACCAGCCTGGCTCATTAATATGAATTTGGTGACATTCACTCCTAACATTCGCACTGATTTTGTTAAAAAATGTGTTGCTTTTAAATAAATATCTGAAATCTAACAAAACAGGCAAATATCTCAGTGTAACAGGTCCTACTTGACACATTCCATGTGGGATTTGAACCCGAGTCTTCAGTGTGGGAGGTGGTCGTTCTAACAAGCATGTTAAGTATTTCAGCTGTTAACGAACCTCTTGAGGCTAGAGGGCTGAGATTTACACGCACAACTCTCACACTCTAAGGCCCCGTCCACACGGAGACGCGGATCACTGCATCCGCATACATTTCTTATCGGATTGGCGTTCCGTCCACACGCATCCGGCGATTTGGGAGACTGAATCCGCTCTCTTTTGATACCGGGTCCTAAAGTGGATAGATCTGAATCCGACACCCTTGCGGTATCGTGTGGACGGCCAATCCGTATATTTTTTGTTTATCGATGATGTCATCACATCACGTGTCGGCTGCGTCACAGTAACAGCAACACTGTTGCCAGATTGCACTGAAGATTCCAGCGCAGCTACAGCTTAAAACCCTCCCATTTAAATAAATACCAGCCCAAAGTGCGTACTCCGGTATACAACCGGTATTATGAGATGAGAACAGACAAAAGAATAATAAAAAAAAACACAGGGCTTATTTACAGAATGCAAACTATTTATTATATTGTATTATTTTAAAACAAACCTTTATAATATAAGTAATTGGCTTAAATTGCTTTTCATATAATGCTACTTTAATTATGTTTAAATATTTTATTATAAATCATGACTGCAAAAATATAATATATTTTATTTTACTCATTACCATTATTTTACTTATTTTACTTTAGCATTTACACCCAACTCCAACTGTGACATGTTCTAATAATGCATTTAAACATCATTCCAAAATCATTTTTCAGAATGGAAAACATTACTCATGTATAATGCCATTCTAAAATTGAATCAATATCCTAAAGCACTGGAAATAAGTCTGGTAATAATATGTACAGGTTTCTCTCTGTCTATAGTTTAGTCCTGGAGGTGCTTTCATAGCGATATGAGTATTATAAATTGAAGGTATGAATATAATATGATAGCTGGGACACAAACACACATATGCACATAAATACACACACATACACGCATTCACTCTCATAGTGTTTCTCTGTAATGCATTATGATCATTTGTTTCAGACCCCAGGCTCTGAAACACATTATAAAAGTCCTGAAAAAAGTAATGTGAAAGAAAATCTTTAGGTCACACAGTTTAGGGATAGAAAGAGAGAGAGAGGGAACGGAAGGGAAAGGACGTTTCAGTGTGATACTGAAAAGCAAAAAGGTAGCGACAGATTAAAACCCAATAAACAAAATAACTTTCATACATTTGTGTCAGTACCCCCCTGTGGACACAAACTTGAACAGACAGCAGACCCCATCAAAAACTACAACGCACACATGCATATCAATATAGAAAATGCATTTATATTTTGCTAACTATGTACGATTTCTCATCATTACGAGACACTAAGTCATTATTATGAGAAAGTTTCTCATTATTAAGACTTAAACACATTTTTTTTACTCAGCTGTGGCAGGCTTCCATAGTATGAGCTGTTCCCACAAATGAGTAAAAATGCAGGCTGATATGAAAATGCACCTACAGTAATATTGCATTTTCTGTATTTGTAATTATATTACTTTAATTATATATCTGTGAATATATTGTAAAATTAAGTGCCAATTTACGATGACATTTTTATGATGACCCCCTGTAATTGCGCCACGGACAACTAGGAGTTTGCGTACTTCCAAATCAGAAACGCTGTGCTACTTGATTACTGATTTATTTCACATGTTGCTCATTTACATTCCATGTTAATCCATGTATTTAAATCCTTTGTTTTAGTTTCCTCTTGTTAGTTCTTGTTTGTGTTAATGTGATTGGCATTTTGTAGTTTTGCCCCTGCCATCTCCTGCATTTTTGTTTGGAATATGATTGAAAATTGATTAAAGATTTTGGATTCTTCCTCACCATGTTGTGTGCAAAGCATACCTACCAAAGTATGGACTTACCGGCCGTCAAGCTGCTTTTTTTTAGAGCAAGAACAGCAAAACCTTGGGGACCACACTAGAAGCTTTTTACAAGTGGCATGCCTCACTGACCCAGATTGCTTTCTGTGCATGTTTTTTCCATTTTACCAGATTTAATGTGTGCACCAAGGCACACCTGCCTGGTGATGATCCTCTGGGGACTTTCACAGAGTTTGTGGAGTGGGTGCTGGTGAACTTCCGGGTCTGTGTTCACACTCTTCCCAGCGGAAGAAGACCCAGCCAGCCCTACTTCAAACCCAGAGCCCAGACAGCAACCTCCCACACACTACACATTGCCTGATTCTGCCCTGCCGTGACAATACTGCCAGAGAGAGTAACTGAGCTGACCATCACCCTAGAACACAAGCCCAAGGAAGTGTCTGACTAGGTGCGTGAGCTGGCAGCAATGTCCGTCCTATTTGGTGTTCTCATGGAGTTCATGGGAATGGAATGGAGCCCCACCTACACATTCGCCGCTTAGAATGAGATGCATATGGCCTATTGAGAAATGTTATGAGGATTTGGTCCCGCCCAGCTTCAAGTCTCCTGCATTTACACCAGTCCCGCCAAGCTCCAAATCTCCTATGTTTCCAATGGTCCCATATAGCTTCCCTCTCAGAAGACAGCCATGACTCCCATTAGCCCCTTAGCTCCTCATTTAGTGATACTAAACAATGGTTTGGATCTGCCTTGGGCCTCCCAGTCCCATGCTCAGCCCTGGTATGACGATACTCTAGCTCCACATTTGTACTCAGAGCTCCGGACTATACCTCTGCCCTCCAACCCATCAACTCCACCTTGGCTCCATGCTGTAACTAGGTACAATAACTAGGTTTTAAAGCATGAATTAAAAAGCGAGATTATAATTAAATAAATATACTTAAAAAAAGACTATACTTACTGTATGTATTGAATGTAATTTATACATTTATACATTGGCAGCCATTTTTAAAAATGATACTTTTAAGATTTGAAGATCATCACAAGTGTTCTCAATTTCATTGTTATGCATATATTTCTTGTGTGGTAGTATAAAGATCACAGAGGTACAAATACCTCAGGAAACATTGAATTGTGTCTGCTTGCAACCTCACACTACATCTTCTGTCTCACACGCTTGGGGCGTCACCATCGAAAAGCCATCAGTGTAAGAAATGAAGGGGCACTACTTTCCCTCCTTAACACAGACCTCAATTACGTCCCCCTATCCACCCCAATTAACCATCCCAACAGAAACATCAATACCAGACTGATGTTCCAGCAAACAGCATCCCTCACCAAACACTCAAATAATCTAACCAATCACTATAGGGTCCATCAATTTGACAGAGATTTATAATCCTCTACATGAATCCATCTTTAGTTTGTTTTTGTTCCAGCTGTATTTGTTATTTTGGTCTGTGCACAAAACAGACAGATTCCAATGTTCTTGAAAGCAATTTAACCCCAAGTATCAAAAACATGCAATGTTGAGTCTCTCTCCAACACTGGCAGCATTTCACAAAGTATGAAATGAGAAAGCGGTCTGTTCATTAGAGCCAAGATCATCTTTATAGTCAACATTTAATGTTTCATTGTTTTGACAAGTGTTTAACCAGTATACAGTCTGTTGTTATCTCCCTGTCTTGAATGCTCTCTAAAGTGCAGTGCACTCTGAAAAAGGGGACGCTTACAAAAATATTTAGTTTTTAAATACTCTAATTTGTAACATCTAAGTTTATTAATTTTCGGTTCAAACCAGCTATCACCATCCTATTAGCGGGACACTTGGTGCTCTTTTTTAATTGCCTTTTTTTCATATCACATATTTTAGTAGTTAGTAGTATGAATTTAGTATAATTCAAAAGCTTATTAACTCAAAATTCATCCTGTGATAACCATTTTTAATTCTTAAGCACGTTCTTGTATAAAACGTAATTTATAGTGTGTGCATATAAAAAATTTATTTATTTTTTTATTAAATTTTGGCTCTAATATTGTCGTAGTACTGAAGTTAAAGCAAAGACTCTCTAACCTTAGTCTCAGCCTCAAACATGTCCAAATGTTTAGTGTCTTAATGTAAAAATGAGTCCTCTAAAAAGAAGTGTATCATTAGTTGTTGTTGTTGTTGTTTTTAAGTTTCAGAAGGCTTTGTGCAGCAGATTCTATTCTGATCTGATCTGATTTACAGAGGAAGTATGCAGCTCTGAATGACATTATTAGTGGAAAACAATGACCAGACATGAACACCTGATAAAGACAAAGTTATTAATAGAAACATTCAGGGTTTAATGGGACCCATCGGAGTCCCATGTACGTGACCAGTGGTTTGAAGTGGATCCGGAATTGTGCATTAGCAATTCAATCTCTAAAAGTGCTGAGCTACAGGCTCATGCTGGGGATTGTGGGATTGAGAAGAGAAGTTGAGAAATATTCAACATTATGCAGACAAAAGACTGTCAGTTGACTATCAGAAGTGGTTATGTCTGTTTCTGGAACTTAGCTGCATTCAGTGGATAAGATTACATTGTTACATACGACTGTATCTAATCATTTTAAATGGACTTTCCATATTTTACATAAGTGAACAATTCTGTATATATGCTGTATGTATTCCGCATTCAGTTTCTGTGTGTTTTTTGTAACTGTCTTATTAAGATGGAGTGCTATAATCAGTGTCCTGTTTTTAAAGTGTTTGAGAACAGAAGAGAAAGACAATAAAGAGAGAGACAAATGGGCGAGAAAGACCAACTAGATAGATTGACTTAAGTGCCATTCACACATTTGCTTGTTCTTTTGTTCATTTAGGTTCATCTGACGCACACTTTCTTCTACTGTTTATTATCTTTGCCTCTTGGTGTGGTTCACTGTTTTGCTCTTGATCTGGCATTATATTAAATCCTAATTTAATTTAGGGTAAAAAAAAAGGTTCTGCTGAGTGTGTGTGTGATATTTGCATTCTTCGTTCAACAGCTGTATTGCTGTAGGCTGTTCAGTGGGGGACAAATTGAGCAATTTTCTTTCCTTCTATCTCATTCTTTTTTTTCAGTTATTTCACTAAAAATGAACTGTACTCACTGATAGTGTTGTTTATTTGCACACAGGCTCTGTATTGTTTAACAGAGGAATTCTGGATATCAAGTAATTTCAACACTTAAATGACACAGGCCTCATTGATTCACAACCCCCTTATTTAGTTTTTAAAGTTAAACATTGTGGCATGGTTTCACAGACAGGTTAAAATTAAGCCTTTTTTCAAATTAGGCTATTTAAGTCCCTTTTTTCAACGTGCCTTAGAAGAAAAAAACATTATTGTTGTGTATCGTGAGACTATTAATAACAATGGCACTGACGTGTTGTTTTCTGTTAAAGTTGCAAGCTGCTTTCAGTTAAAACAGATAAATTATTCCTTTTTGTCTGAGACCAGGCTTAAGCCTTATCTGTGTAACCAGGGTCAAACTTGTTAATATACCTCAATCTATTCATCATACAAAAATGTATATATACATTTATAACAAAATATCTGTTTTCAAATAATTATTTTGTAAAAAGTGTATAGGGTCACTAGCAACTCGAGGTATGTAATAGTATACATGTTTTTTTTCTCTCTAAGGAGCAGAAATTCACAACTGATGTCGTACTTAACTTAATCATGGAGTGTTTAATGATCATACAATAACATTCATTTAAGACATGCCAAATTGTAAGTCCATAAGTAATAATGCAGTGCAATAATGCACATTCTAAAGGGAACATCTGAAATAAAACAGTCACAATTTCAAGAGTCGCTCAAGAGAATGATACTAATTCTGAAACCAAAAAAACTATACAGAAGAAATAACTGCTTTATATATTTCTTCTACTCTCTCTCTCTCTCTCTCTCTCTCTCTCTCTCTCATACAGGGGCGCAATGCCACATGCATAGAGAAGTGAAGAAGTGAAGTGTTCAGGCATTGAAAAGAGCTTTCTAAGAAAATAAATCTCCCTGACCCAGAGGAGTATGAAAGAGTATGTTGACTGTAATCGTACCTTTACAATAACCATTCATAAAAAGTCCTTAAATGTAAAAGAGCATTTCATTCTAGAATAAAATGGTGAAGTGGACACGCTATTGATAAATTGTTTTCTATTAACCACTAACCCACATGTGAAAGGTGGCCTTGTGGAAAATTAGTGTGCTTCAATGTAGAGAATGTTCAGTTATAGTGTTCACTTATACTTCAAAACGTAAAACTATATATAAAATAAAAACCTGTATTTGCAGATAATATAATAAATGTGGTATAATCCACTTTAAATCAGGCAGATTTAAAGTAGTGCAGAACGATTAAAACATTTATTTGAATGCAGGACAGGCGCCACGCAGGGGCAAAAGGGGGCATTGCCCCCTCAGACAGAACTGCCTCACATATTTCTTCACATATATTCTCTCTCTCTCTCTCTTAAGAATCTTTCATCACTCTCTCCAGTAAACTTATTTTGATGTGTTGCCTACCAGTTACATATCAGTCATGTCTTTTGTCTCCTTCCTTTTTCCTCCCGTGGTCTCCTATGTGTATGCATTCACCTGTCGCATCATCAGTCAACTCGTTAGTCTTGTCACCTGTGTCTAATTCACTCATTGTCTTTATTTAAAGTAATTTCAGTTTATTCCCTTACCTCCGTGCTTCCCTCGGCTCTACACCAGCGTAACACTAACATACTAAAGTTCATACTAATTATTATATTATAATCTAGTGTGATATTTTAATTTTTTTTAAAGAGGTAATTTAGGAAACGGCAACATTACAACGGTGTAATTACAAATATATCTTAGCATACAGTTTTGATAGAAATTATGTATGCAAGTTATATTTTAATTTACTGTAAAATGCTTGTCAGGCTCAATTTATTTGCAAATTTAACCATGTTTCAAAGACAATACAGTAGAACTAATTATGAAATTACACATACAGATGTAGATAAAAGTTTGATTCAGATGGAAAATTACGAATGCAAGTGTCTCAGTAATAATGTGCAGTGATCAATCATTCACTAGTAAATGGGGTCAGTTTAGATTTGATATTGACAATAAATGGATGGTCAAACAATGAAAAAGTGCTGCATGCTGGGAGTATATGCAGGGTTCTGCTGTATGTCTGAAGGAACAGTGTGCTATATTCGATGTGTTCGGTCTGCCAGCACTGAACACATTCTATATGATTGACAGGTCTGCTTCTTTGTTTCTCACCCTCTAAAATGAGTCAATTTGTTTCTCACTGAGTGACAGTGCTCCTGACAACTGCGCATGAGTCACATATTCATCTACATGGGTAGCTGATGCATGACATGGACTTTTCTTTTTTTTTATCAATGTCAAGATTTGAGGTTTCAAAGTGAAAATGTTTATCTGAGGTACTGTGACTGAAGTTTTTAACCATTTCTTATAACCATTTTTCATGTTTGCCTTCAATAGTTTATTAAATGGTCTAAAGATATGGTGACATTTCCTCAGCAAAATTCTGCTGGTGAAAGAAAAGGGAACCAAATGTGACAAATAATACAATGAACTAAACAATGGAATAAAAAATGCAAAGCCATTTTGCTGTCTATCAAATGAACCAAATGTAAGTAACTACTTTCCAAATTGCTTCTGTATAGATCATTTTATAATAGGATACTGACATGTAATGTTAAACAAAACTGGCTTAATAGATATCGGTAGAAGTAGGAATTGCACTAACAGAGGTCAATTGCTAGACTAAGAGGCATTCTATTGGGTGACAGCGTAAATTTATGTGTCAAAAGTCACCAAATTTGGTCACTTAAAAAATCTATGTGAAATTTGCAGTGGTGGACAAAGTACACTAAGCATATGAGTAAAGTACAGAAACCCTGATAAACTATTACTCCAGTAAAAGTAGTCAGTACTTATTTTCAGTTTTACTTGAGTAGATTTTTTTAACCCTTAAATGCATTAATGTTTTATCAATCAATATTACATATTTGTGTATCTGTAGTGACTATATCTAACATGGATGTATCTCTATCTGTCGTGATAATATAAAACTCTCCTCATATTAAAGTAACAATTACAGATGAGTAAAATAAAGCCATTTTGTAAGTGAGGAAGTGAGTTAAGCTGGCGTAGCAGGCGTGTGATGGGGAGAAGGACGCGGAGAACCAGGAATCAAACTGAAATACTTTAATTATAAAGCAAAACAAAAGGCACGCAAGGGTGCAAAACAAGGGAGGCATCCACACGTAGAGCAACAACAAAACCACATAACGTTACTTTAACAACTGACAAAGACATGGTAGAACGGGAGGATTAAATACAAGAGGAGATTGCAAACAGGTGGCAAACTAAATGGGTAATTAAACTAACAAGACATCTACGGGAACACATGAGGGACAAAACAGGAGGATCATGACTAGACTGTGACAGTAGCTCCCCCTCCCGGAAGGCGCGACCTCGCGCCAAAACTGGTCAACAGCGGAGGGAGGGAGGGGGACCAGGGGGAGGACAGGACAATGAACGATAAGCTAGAATCCATAAATAATTACAAGGTCCAGGGGGGGAACAGGCGGGATCAGGGGCCAGGCAGAGGGAGGTGACCAGGGAGGTGCAGGCGGAATCAGGGGCCAGGCAGAGGGAGGTGACCAGGGAGGCTCAGGTGGGACAGGGGGCCCGGCAACCAAGTCAGTCCACGGAGACACCGATGGGGCGAGGACCCCGATTGATGCCGCTGGCTCCGGAGGCCGAGAAGGAGCTGGAACGACGAGCCTCCGAAGGACCAGCGGCAGGCCCGAGGACTGACTCGGAGGCGGAGGGACTGAGGACAAAGGGAGGCCCGGAGGGAAGGGGGGAGCCAGCCGGAGCCGCAGGTGGAGGCCAGGCGACAACCGACCAAGGGACGACCGGAGGGACGAGGGAACCCGCAGGAGAGGTAAGGCTGAGGGATGCTGGTGGGACTGAGGGAGTGAGGAGTGGAAGTGATGCCGATGCGTCGACGGGCCGAGGTGGAATGAGGGGCACCGAGGTCGGAGGTGGAACCTCAATGCCCCGCGATGCCGGTGTTCCGCCGACGCATGGCAGCTCCCCGGTGTTGAGGGGAGCTAGAGTGTGGGTGCGGGACACAGGAGGAGACGGGGCAGAGTGCAGACATGGTAGAGGTGGTGGGAGAGGGAGGCTGGGTGGGAGTTCTGGTGGCTCGGGATCAGGGAGGTCTGGGAGGTCAGGAAGGAACCAGAGGCCCGGGAATATAGGGAGTTTGGCCTGGGGCAAACACAGTTCATGGGCGGCCTGGGGCAAACACAGTTCATCGCGGGCGGCCTGGGGCAAACACAGTTCATCGCGGGCGGCCGGCGGAAAACACAGTTCATCGCGGGCGGCCGGCGGAAAACACAGTTCATCGCGGGCGGCCGGCGGAGGTTCTGGGAGGTCTGGGTGGTCTAGGAGGTCTGGGTTGTCTGGGTGGTCTAGGAGGTCTGGGTGCGCCGGCAGAGGCGCGGGAACTGGCGCTGACGGGCGTCGAGGCGCGGGAACTGGCGCTGACGGGCGTCGAGGCGCGGGAACTGGCGCTGACGGGCGTCGAGGCGCGGGAACTGGCGCTGACGGGCGTCGAGGCGCGGGAACTGGCGCTGACGGGCGTCGAGGCGCGGGAACTGGCGCTGACGGGCGTCGAGGCGCGGGAACTGGCGCTGACGGGCGTCGAGGCGCGTGAACTGGCGCTGACGGGCGTCGAGGCGCGGGAACTGGCGCTGGTTCCCGGATCTCGGGCTGTGGAGAGGGGCTGGCGGCGTCTTCTGCAAGGCCGATGGTGAATGGCGAGCCGTTACTTGCCAGCACCCACTCCACGTAGGCAGGGAAATCCTCCATAGGACCGCCCGCTGGAATCCGCGCCTTGGACACGTCCGGATAGTGAGTCCAGTGGGCCAGATCGAGGAATTCCTGGGTATGGATCTCCAGCGGGCAGTCCCGCTGCTCCAATAACAGCAGAGCCACCTCCGGGAAATTCATATTGTAGTCCTTTATAGGCGACTAAACCTGGTCAGTTGTTCTGTAAGTGACGAAGTGAGTGAAGCTGGCGTAGCAGGCGTGTGATGTGGAGAAGGACGTGGAGAACCAGGAATCAAACTGAAATACTTTAATTATAAAGCAAAACAAAAGGCACGCAAGGGTGCAAAACAAGGGAGGCATCCACACATAGAGCAACAACAAAACCACATAACGTTACTTTAACAACTGACAAAGACATGGTAGAACGGGAGGATTAAATACAAGAGGAGATTGCAAACAGGTGGCAAACTAAATGGGTAATTAAACTAACAAGACATCTACGGGAACACATGAGGGACAAAACAGGAGGATCATGACTAGACTGTGACACATTTAAAGTTTCAAGGTTTTTTCCAATTATTTTGCTTTCTGTCTGTAGTACCTATTAGTAAAACTACACTACATCAATAAGTATTAGACATTGGTACCTTGTGGAATAAAGGTGAATTACACGTATTCAGTCATTAAAGATTAGAGACCGTATACAATTTCTACAAAAAAGGAATGGGAAAACAGGTTATGTTTAAGATTTGTTTTTTAGGAATACTAAGAAGGTTGATGTCTAACTTTAATGACGAGGATAGTAGCGAATGATGTCCATGGTCACTAAAGACCCGAAGTATGCCTTTAAGGGTTAATGGGCTTTAAAAAGTTTTAAAGGAAAAAAGATCACAATGTCCTTGTTTATTTTGTGAGTTATGCCAATAAATGGAATTTAATTAACTAAAAGATAATGTTATTGAAAAATCCAGAAAATACCCTTTTATTTCTAATACTTTCTTTTTTTGGCACAGTGAAAATTGCAAATCTGAAATACTGGCCAAATTGTACAGAACATGCATAGTAAAGCTTTATTGTTGATCTGTGCATTGTTATTTTAAAAATAAATAAATATATTTGGATGGAGTGTAGCATATCACACTCTAGGGCATGTTGTCTTCCCAAAAGTATTTTGTTAACTATCCACATAAAGACATAGAGGAGCTATTCTTGAAAAGGCACACAAATACAAAAATGCATACATAGAAATGCATAAAGCTACGGAAATAATTCTCTCAGGGGAATGATGATGCAGCACTCCTCTTCTCTGATGTTTCCCACTGTCCAAATAAATTGAGGATTGGATGAGAGCGTCTCCTCTCACCTTAAGCCCAATAAAGATTTCATTACTCTTCACTGTTCTCAGAGCTGCAATTAAAACCAGACTTCTCATCATAGAAAGGAAGTGAAAAATCCAGACAAAAAGAAATAAATGAGTGTGTCTGTATGTGTGACCTGTCATGCCATATGGATGTCCTATCTGTGACTGTCTGTTAAATGAAGCCTCTCTACATGTGTTCACCTCCCACAGCAACAGCACATCATAAAATAATAACACTGAAAGGCTTTGATTTGCAGTGAATGGCTGATGCTGTTTCCTGTTGTGAGCGAAAGTACATTTAAGCCTTAGTGCTGCGTCCTGCTGACTAGAAATCACAGGGGCCAACTCCAGTCAAACATCCCTTCAGATGTATTACACACAAAACACATATATATTGAATAATAGTGATATTTAAACAGCAGGATCTCCATTTTTAAACAGATTTCGTACACTGCTATTTTACCGAAATGGTGGCTGGCCCTTTTTCCAGAATGTCATTTAAACATGAAGGGATTGATGTTGTTTAGCTTTGTTTATTAATGATTATAGAGAGAAACATTGAATATATTTTTTCACGATAGAGTGATGTGGTATCGAAATTTGATTGGTGCAAAAGCAATTTTCCAGCAAACTGCACCTGTACTAGGAACGGTTCATTTAAGTGACATTAATTTGCAGGCAGAATCAAAACTAAGGAACTCACATGTTTTGTATACAAAGTTGTATTAACTATAATAAAAATAAGTCACGATTCATTTGAACGAACACATACACACAAATCATGCATACACCGGAAATGAAAGTGAATGCAACTTGAAAAGGACAGGGTAAAGAAGCTATGCAAAGAGTCATTGAACCACCTGAAAGAACGACTCAGGTTACCATTGTAACCATGGTTCCTTGAGAACAGGGAACGAGACGCTGCGTCCCCTAGGTGTCGCTATGGGGAATACTTCTGGTATGACACGTGTCTGAAGGCGATCTGTTGAGCTCTTAAGAGTGGCTGGGCTAGTGGCCAGAACTTTGCAGCTGTTCTTCTAATCTATAGAAGGAAACAGCACTCAACGCTTGTGCCACAGCAAGGGGCTTTGGAGGAACCAATTTTCTTACAAGTGGAACTCATCCGGAGCGGAGGCCATATCTCTTGGCCTGACACTCCTGTACAGTCAAGTCTAGCTCAGAAGTCACAGAGGTGACTCTGCTGCCCTCTTGCCGACCAAAGTCACTTGCATTCTAGAAAGAACTGAGATGCAGTACCGCTTTGCTCAAGGAAGTAGCCCCTAACCTCCCGAAGGGTAAACAAGACGAGAGGGGAAACTCCTGTACTCCTGTGAAACTCCTGTACTTAACCAAGAGTGCAGTTGTGGCTCTCAGGGTAGAAGCCAGATCTCCTCATAGAGGGCCTGACAACACCCTACGTGTCAGACGACAAGACGAGGCAAGAAACTTTTTCTTCACCTACTAGTCGAGGGTTGTAACCAAGCAGAGCTCCGTGAAGTGGAGTCCGTATTACAGAAGACTCTTGTATTGAGAGGAGGCCTACTACGCCATGGCAAGGAGGCTTAGTCATAGTGAGCTCAGAGAGCAAAGTAGGAATAGTCCTCTTCAGACCCCTAGCTGGCAAAGGCTAGGCAAAGCCAACAACTCGCAAGAAGGTGCGCCTGGAGGAGCGTAGGTGAATGAAAGCTCTACCTGTACTATGTATAACTCTTTTGAGAGGAGCTCACCTCTCTCGCCATACCCTCTCTTTCTACAACTAGACTCCTCACGATCTCAGGAGTTGACATAGCATGCTGAACACTCAGGAACGCCTACAGGGCACTCTACTCAGAGAGTTATTAAGCCTCTAGCTGTCCGAGTGGAGCTCAGAGGAGCAGGGAGGGCCCACCGTTAGGGTTTGCAGGGCCCTTCAACTGCTCTCCATTTAGTTAAAGTCTAGCAGGCCAAGTACAGGAAACAGAAGGATGGACTTGGTGCTTACCTTTCAGATTATAGATGGCCTCCCCGATTCACACATGAACAGGAACAATACACAGTGCATGGGCAATGTATTGCCAAAAGCCCTCTTGAGGCAGACTCTACCATTAAGAGGAGGCCTGACAATACTCCCTGCGCTTACGAAACTCTATGGTTGAAGGCCCAGTGCATTGTGCCTTACCACATTCTGGACCCTCTAAGGAGAAAGGGCCTGTACTTGAGGTGTCGCTCGAGCGGAGCTAACGGTCGCCTACACAGACAAGCACTATAAACACCAAGAAGCATACAGACATAGCCACGTCTGCTGCCATGACAACCAGTCCATGGAAGATTTGGGAGAGTGAGCAGAACTATGGTGGCGTCTATGAAAGACATCAATTGAGATGTTCGCAGAACCATTGTGCTACTACCTCTACGGAACCCTAAGCAGCGTCCTAGGCACTCACTACTACTTGGTTAGCTCTCTGAAGCAAGTAAACTTGGGGCTCCTAGGAGCAAGGCCTCTAAAAGGGGATAACTCTAAATGAGTAGTCTCGCGAGTCGAGGAAGACAAGTTGTGCAATCTCATTCATCGGTAGATGCGCATATGGCTCCAAGAGTCCAAACTCTTACACAAACATACGGTTGCAGGTGGGGCATGGGACACTTTTGATTGATAGTAATTGTGATACAGTTCTGTGACGTCTCTCCCGAATTGTGACGAGACACTGACGGTGGTCATCCTCAAAGGTGGAACAGGCTTTTTTTGGTCATTGCTCGCCAATGGCTTCTGTCTAAGGCAGCAAGCTCGAGCTGGTGGGGTTGGAGGTCTGTCCATTTGATGTTTGCCTTGAGGTTATCTTTGTACCTCTTATGAGGACGGCTTTTGTTCCAGTTTCTCTGGGCTAGCTTGCCATAGAATAACTGCTTTGGGATTCTACTTCGATTCATGCGGATGACATGGCCAGTCCAACGAAACTGTGCCTGGATTTGTTTGGCTTCGATGCTTGTTGTGTTGGCTCTGTCAAGGACTTCCTGGTTAGTAATTCGGTCCTGCCACTTGATTCGCATAATGGATCTCAATTAGCTCTGGTGAAATTGTTCCAACTGACTAATATGTCTTCTGTAGAGTGTTCACGTTTCACAACCATACAAGTGAGACGTGAGGACAACTGCATTGTACACTTTCATCTTTGTTGACAAGCAGATATCCTTGTGTTGCAAAACCTTGGTTCAAAGTTGTCCAAGTGCTTGACTGGCTTTTTGGATCCTTGCAGTGATTTCTTTATCTAAGTAGCAGTCACTAGATATTGTGTTGCCGAGGTATTTGAAGCTATCCACATTCTTCAGCTGTTTGTCACCAATGGTGATATAGGGTTGTGAGGGGACAGTGTTTGGGGCAGGCTGGAAAAGGACTTCTGTCTTTCTAGACTGATTGTGTGTCCAAATAAATTGGAGGCTTCAGAAAATCTGTCTATGATTGCCTGTAGGTGAGTCTCTTCATGGGCCACGAGGGCAGTCATCTGCAAAAAGTGCTTCAATGATGAGTCTTTCTACTATCTTTGTTTATACAGATAGGCGATGGAGATAAAATACTGAACTAATGCAGATTCCAATGTCAAGGTCACGGACGGCATGGAACATTACTTGTGAAAAGAAAAGGTTGAAAGAATCTCTCCAGTCAAGTCAACATAGAAGAGCCGAATGAGGGTGGCAAACTTTCGAGGACAACCAAGTTTTTTGAGTAGTACCCACAGTGTGTCTCAAGCATCAAGATGCTTCATACATTCTCGACTACCTGCTACATTGACCTGGGCATCGTAGACCCTGGTCCAAATCTTTCAGCAGGTCTGACTGGTACTCCTGCAACACCACCATGGTGTGCAAGGCTGCACTGGCTTTACATGCTGCCGCATATGCTCTGCCACTCTGCCATGTTTGACGCAGCGTCTGACGTGGCATGAGCGGCATCTTCCACCCAGAAGAGCGATAGCTGAGAGATAGCTAGTCAGCGTCTCTTTTCTTTGCTGGCCATTGTAGCAGACAACACTTCAAACAGAGCTGTTTCCTGAAGATAAGAAAGAGCAAGGTGCCTTTCTTATACCTGAAGTCGCACCTGTGGTGACATCATAGGCGGCTGCCAGCCAATGTCAAGTTCAGCCAATGCTTTTCGAAAGGGAAGTTCCTGAATTCTATTCTATCGGCTGAATTTGCAATCAATTCCTTCTGTGTTTGCTATCTTAGTTTGACTGTTAAAGTCAAAGAAGTTAAACACGGCTTGATGTGTTAAGGCCTGTCAGCATGTGGCCTCGTGGTGGGGATATGAGTTTTCATTTATTGAACAGTTTGTTTATAAATGAATGAATTAATATGTTTTATGGGCTTTATGTGTCTTTCCTGTGTGGAAATAGTTAATTTCCCCACATTCCTTTGTGGCTAACCATGTGACTACCTTCCACCAGCTTGAAAGTGAGGTACGCTAGTTGCTAGACTAATGTAAGCAGAGGGGAAGTAAAAGCTGTACATGAGTAGTGGGAAAGCAGATATATTGGAGTATGCTTGGGTCTTCGATTATTTTGGCCTTGAGTTGTCTGTTGGATTATCCATTAAATAATAAGTGTGTATAATTGGTCCAAATGCCACAACACAGTGCATGACTTGTAAACTAATACATTTTGACGTTTGCACCACATAACCAGCTCAAAGGCATATAGTAGCAAGCTAAATTGGCATGTTTTTTTATTGCACATTTGCTTTTGTTAACACTGACAGTTAGATTTAAGTGTAGGGTTTGTTGTGGGTGGTATATATAACATGATTAACCCACCACAAATTAAATTTCCAAACTGGTACAATATGTAAAATAACAGTGTAATGGTGTTCTCTTGGTGTTCCATTGGATAAAGTTCATCCAATTTATATCTTCAAAACATTTATATCTTCAAAACTTTACAGTCATGATAGTATTATCTCCTCATTAAATAGCCAATACTGTATAATTAAGTGTAAGTCTGACTGATGCTGCTAATAACCAGTTAAGAACATTTATTTTTCATTGGGTATGTGACCTGGGGCCTCATGTATCAACACTACTTACGCACAAAAACGTTGCGTTCGCCAGCTTTCACGCTCACGGTCGGATGTACTAAAAGTGAAACTAACGTGACAATGTGCATTTCTCCACGGCAAGTTCATGTCTGGCGTAAGTACATATCTCATTGTTTTGTCCATTGGCGACTCCTATAGGCAATGAAGTGAAGCTGCAAACATTATACAACGAATTTTTCTATAAGTCTGTGTGAAGCATTGCTATTTATTTGCAATGTATATAATCATTTATATATATATGATTTATATATAAATGATTTTATTCATTGCAAATAAATAGCAATGCTTCACACAGACTTATAGAAAAATTCGTTGTATAATGTTTGCAGCTTCACTTCATTGCCTGTAGTAGTAGTATTGCATAATTTATAGAATACTGTATTCCCATAAGGCTTGTGTGACAATATATATATATATATATATATATATATATATATATATATATATATATATATTGTCACACAAGCCTTATGGGAATATTCTATAAATTATGCAATTAAGTAAGAACATATAAAAACACGTGCAAATTGAAGGGTAAAATGAACAATTAGTCTATGGCAATGGCAACTTTGGCAATATTAGAGGACATTGCTAATGGCAGAATCCGAAGAGAACGAGTTTTTAGGGACCACAATGATTTCCTGGCCCATGATGACTGCCTTATCAGCCATTTCAGATTTCCAAGGGCTATCCTCCGAATCTAGATGGGTCCGAATCTAGAGAGAGAGACAGCGAGGAAACACGCAATTCCCGTTCCGTTACAGGTGCTGACAACGCTTGGTTTCCTGGCAACTGATTCTTTCCAAAGGGAACTGACCGACCGCTCAGGAATCAGCGAGTCGTCTTTGAGCCGCGCAAAGCCAGCTGTCCCCATATGATGCAGTTGACCAGCCAAACATTAAAATGCAATTTACAGCGATAGTCGGTTTCCCTAATGTAATCGGAGCGATAGACTGCACACACATATAAGGCACCATCTGAAGATGAATTTGCATACGAGAATCGGAAACATTTCCATTCAATAAATGTGCAGATTATATGTGATGCGCAAATACGCCTGAAAAATATTGTGGCAAGGTGGCCTGGGTCAACCCATTATTCATACATCCTTCCAAAAAGCTTGGTTGGGTGACAGCTGGTAGCTGGCAGAGTGCGCGATGGCTTCTTGATGAGTGATGCATTTAAAGTTATGGTTCTATCTAATAGTACTTTTTATTTTTATTTATTTACATTTAATTAAATTAATTCTATAACAATTATATATAATAAGTGTATTTAATTATACAACAACCCTTCAGAAGACCAAGGTTATCCACTAAAGACAATTATAAGACCATTTTATTTTTAGGATCATTTACAGTGCAACTTTCAGATCCAACCGCATTGACGGCATCAGCTAAACTCCCCCATATTTTCATTTTTTTTTTTTCCTTTTGTTATTAATTCCGGAGGACAAAGTTCCAAATATTTTTTTTTCTAATTTCTACCTCCGATAGTAGCACCTCCAATTCACTTTCTGTACTTTCACTTTCGTTTTCGTGCCGCTTCCTTTTCCCAAATGGACTCATTACCATATTTAAATCAGTTTAATTAAGGGAGGAGACTGGGTGGAGTGTTGTGCTCGTGCATGTGCGCTCAATTTCACGTGAATCGGGATGTACGAAGAGAATATGCGCGGGATCCTTCGAACGCAGAGATTGATACATCTGGATTTTTTTGTGCGTTCGCACATTCACAGCTTTGTCCGTAAGTGATGTTTCAGTATGAATTCAACGCAAGTCTTAGTACATGAGGCCCCTGGTGATTTCACTTTAAGACAACTTACAAGTTCAGAACAAATTATGGATTTTGAAGTTTGTTTAGGTTGCTAAATTTGAACAGGTTGAATACCACAGTGTGACTTGTTTTCTGCATTTTATGGACTGTTTGCTTCAATAAACTACAGAGCAACTAAATATTTTTACAAGCTTTTTAAAGTCCTACAGGACAAGCATCACCTTCAACTGTCCTCTAGAACAGCAGAAGGAAGCAAACAACTAGAATAAAGAACTACCACTTACTGTACGATAAATGTTTCACATTCTCTTGAGCAAATTCACTAAGAAGTGGTACCACAGTTGTATTTCAGTGCATTTTATTCTTTAAGCTTCCATGGTCCAGTTTAACCAGAAACTAAATGTCAGAGTTGAGGGTGAAGGGGCTTTTTATTAAACAATGAAAAAAACCAGACCAAAGTATCGGGACCGGACATCATAACTCGAAGCCGTGCGCACACACAAAACACAAGATTGAAAAAATTACTTGTCAACTGTTTTACTTTGCAGAGTAAAGGTAGAATGTTAAAATGGCTGATCATAAAGCCGGATTTGATTGTCCACAAAATAACCCTTAATATTGTTGACATGTTATCAAAAGCTATTTGCTGGATCCTATATAACAATTACGCAATTCTTTTTCATTAACCACTTGCTTTATGATTTCTTAATCATCTCGCCTCCTGAAGACATCCAAGCAACTATATCCATCGGTTTTCTTTTTTTGTTTTTAACAAGGCTGTGTATTCACATCTACATGCATGCCCCAGCTGTTAGACTCTCTGCTGTCACTAACATCCTCAGCACCATTCGAGCTGTATCATCTAGTCATAGCAGCATTCCTGTCGGGGAAAGAAGGGTCTACATGGTGCAAGCATTAATAAAGGCCATTCACATTCCCCCGCACTAATGCCTCTCCTGAGATCCACAAAGTATTGGAAACATTGCCGCCGCAGCAGCATCCATCCACTTGCTCCAGCAGGAACCAACTTCACTGTTCTACTACCCCAGCTCCCACAGAAGCTCTGCTTCTCCATCCAAATGGCTTCACCACCACATCAACATTATTGCTCTGCTACAAAATTCTATGAAATTTTGCCTGTTTGAGCTCAGTTTGTCAAAACATTTACCCCAGTGCCACAGTAGGGACAGTCCAACAGGAGCTCAGTTCTCTAAAAAAAATGTCTTGCTGCCACTGCAACAGTAACGCTCCCACAGGAGCTCAGTCTCTCCAGAAATAGCTTCCACTGCTGCAGCAGTGACGTGCCTTCACAATCCAGCAAGAGCTCAGTTTCTGAGGAGATTTCCTCCATCACCATAGCAGTGATGTTAACGCAGGAGCTCAGTTCTCAAAGAAAATTCTCTCCATTGCCACAGCAATCAACAATAATGTTCCTCCAAAACCCCGAAGGAGCTCAGTTCTCTGGGGGAAATGTATCCACTGCCACAGCAGTGGTGTTCTCTCTGCTCCTGGAAGAGCTCAGTTCTACGACCAACTTGCTCTTTAGACAGTTGGAAAGCAATGCCAAAGCAACATCATCTACTCTGCTCCATCAGGAGCTCTGTTTCTCCACATAACCTAACCTCACTGTTGCAGCAATGCTATTTGTCTGGCTCCTGCAGTATCTGGCATCCACAACCAACTACCAGCAAGGCTTACCCTTCAGATGCCATGACCATCAAACTCTTGTCCGGTGACGTTATAATTATAATTATTTGGGGTTCTAATTATTTTTATTTTTTTATTTTTGGGGTTCTAATTATTTTTTCTGGGGGGTGTCTCGTATCAGTGGCAACTTTGTGACGAGTACTCTGGGTTTGGTCCAAATACCGAGCTTGGAGCCTTCTCCTCGGACAGCATGCCAAATACACATATAATTTATTATATTTGACTTTTTTGTAAGTGTGAACTCGTGAAATTATGTTTAATTAACAAATTTCAGGAAGAGCACGTTCAAATGATCTCAGTAATCAACTTGCAATCATCAGCATCAGAGGAAGCATACAGCATTCATCCACCACCCCGACTCTTCACTCTTGGCTTGTTCCTACCACAGCCAGGAATACCGGGTACTCTGTGTTCAGGTCAAATACTGAGCTCAGAGCCCTCTCCTTGGACAACTTGCCAAATACGCATTCCATTTATTCTATCGGTCTTATTTGTCAGTGTGAAATCATGAAATACACTGCAAATACAAACAAAGCAACCACATACAGAAACATGCTGCAAATAGTACAAAGCTCAACACATTACAACTGAAGAAAACACATGCAAATAGAACCAGCAATTTAAGAAAAATCTTAATCAGTTTGACAACACGTGCTGCAAATATACGCAACACTACCAAATACAGAAACACACTTCTCTAAAATGGTTGAAGTGAATGTACTTGAAAAAAATTGAATAAGAATATACTTTAATGTATGTACGTCATGTACTTGAATATATTTATTATGTCATATTAGTAACAATGAATTTGCAATTTAGTATTTAAATGAGACATTGAATAACACACTATAGTTAAAATTACTATTCATGGCAAAATATTGCAGGCACTACCGATGTCGAGTATACTTCCAGTATATTTGCTGGCTGTGGTTTGTTTAAAAAGAACTGATAGGACAGAGAAGGAATTGTATTTGGTGTGCTGGAATAAATTGGTGTTAGAGCACACTATAAGCTAGGCTAGCTTTAGCTGATAAGCAGGCAGTGTTTGAGCAGATGAGATCGAGCAAAGCGGTGATGCATATCTGCGATGGCGAGTGAACGGGATCCTGCTCAGACCGTGCTGTAATGAGTTCTACAGCAACACGGCCCGGCTGCAGTGTTTGATCAAAGACGTGGAGCGGCCTACACCACTGTTTAGCATCACAATGTCATGAAGTGCTTAGAGCCAGTCTACCAGCACTCCACACAGATACTGTTTAGGAAAAGATAGATTTTATATTAGATATTGTATGGCAAATTTCAGTATGGGCTTGTCACAATCCCCCCAAGGGTTATTAATATAGTGCCATTTCGGAACCAGGATAAATGCGCCTATATGTATGATACAATTATGTTTAGCTTCACACTCTGTCTATATATATATATATATATATATATATATATATATATATAATTATTTTTTTTTTCATTATTTTCTTTTTATTTATATATATATTTTTAGACATCAAGTTTTGAGTTTTCAGCTACAGTGTTTTTTTTCCCTTTTTTTTCTTAATCTCAGTCGAGGACTGAAGCCACAGTCAGCTTAGTATGATAACATCAAGTTCCCACTTCTAAAGATGTCATTACTTCATTTATCTTTCTGGATCGGAATGAAAAGCTAGTTTCTTATTTGCACTCTCAAACATAATTCTGATTTGACTGAATATGTGACCGCAAATAGCTATTATTAGATAAGTTACAAATCTTCACACATCCTCTAAGCTTAAAACTGAAGATTGTGATTTTTTTCTATGTTATTTGTAAGTTGATATCCCTGAAAATCTTTAGCACTGCCACCTTTTTATTAATAATTTTATCCATATGACATCATACATTGCAAGATACCTTTCCAAGGGTAATCAATATGTTTCTTCATGAGTGAGATTTAACACAGCGCAGCATAAATAATCACAGGTGAGCTTGGACGTTAAGTTTTAATAAGCCTATACTGAGAGAGAGAGAGAGAGAGAGAGAGAGAGAGAGAGAGAGAGAGAGAGAGAAGAGAGAGAGAGAGAGAGAGAGAGAGAGAGAGACCCTGTTTTGAACTCAGCTGTACTGTATGTTCAATGGAAAATGACAGAGTCTCCTGTCAAAAAGCTCCTCCAGGAATAAAGGTAATGGTACTCCTCATTGTAACATTTAAAGGCTCTTTCTTCTCAGACAAGCCTGTTTAGACCTAAGAGGTCAAGGTTTGGATGGTTAGCATGGCCCCATTAGCCCCTGCTGGTGGCAGCACCAGGATTTGTGCTTCCAGTGTGTCACGCAGAAGCTAAGTAACTGGCATTGAGTTGAATGGGAAGCTGACAGATAGCTTTTTCCCTTTATTATCCAAGAAATTGGATAACACTGTATTGCTATGAGGAATCTAGGGAAGAGTTCAAAAAAAGACAAAAAATATCAAATATTAAAAAAAATATTAAAAACATATACTTGCAAGAATTTAAAGTGAACTCAAACCCCTTTTATTTGTGATTCTGTCTCAGTAAACATTATATTCATCCTAGTGCTTTGATAAATTATTAATGTTAATAATAAATGATTAACATTAATTTCAAAATTAACCAAAAACTTCAGTGACTGAAAATATTCTGCCTAAACAGCTATTTTCATTTTCGGGCCGAAATCAGTGACCGAAACAGACATTTAATTAGAGATTATCAGATGGCACATTTTGACTTGTGATCAGTGTCTATTTCATACACACAACGTGGATAAGCTACAACAGTTAACGTTGTCAGCTGTGTGGATTTTTTTTTTTTTTATCGGTAATGACATGGTTTCTAAAACTAAAAATGTTTAGTCTATTTATAACTTAAGCTACACAATCTCACTTAATGTTACATTTACCTGAGGAAAGCTATTCAGTACTCATTAGTTAGCTGGAGCAAAAAAAAACTCACAAGAGCATTTTTCTAAATAAATGCATTGTATTACATAGTCATTATAATTTTACTTAAAACATTTATATACATTTGAATAAATCTGTCATGAAAACAAGTTTTACAGTTGATTGCCATTTTAATGTTTATATTAGACCAAAAAAATGGAATAGAAGCAATTCTGTTATTAAAAAGTTTATATAAAAACAGCCTTATCTGCAATTTAATTGTTTGTACAACTCATTTCCGTTATGTGAGTGTTGATGATTGTATACGTTTGATGAGTTAACTGTTTATTTATAATTTATTTTCAATTTTCTGGCTAAGTGCATCCTGAATTTTCAATTTCAATTTTCATTTAAGGCTCACTTAAAAAAAACTATAAAACAATTATTGTGTTGTATTTTCTACCTTTGTCTCTAGGGGAAAAACCTTTATAGAAAGCGTTTTGTGCTTCCTGAAGCTAACAGCACTGGAGGATAGTGATGAACTAGACAGCGGTGGGGTTTATGTTGGGGAGTGTTTGGCATGAGTCCACGTACCCTGACAGCTGCTCAATTAGACGTTTCAGATAACACACCCTTAAACGGGAAAAGCTGTTTCAGCGTGTCAAACCTCTTGTAAACTGTCTGAATGGATTATGCTGGCTACATGGTGGTACGGTCTAACCAGAATGAAGGAATTAGCTAAAGCTGTCAGAGTTTTACACAATTTCCAAGTGAACTCATAATTAGTCATGTTCTAGTGATCACCTGATTTTTTGCCTGAGCGTAATTGGATGATGTCAAAAAGAAATGATTCTCAGAGAGAATGTTCAGAACGTTGGATTCATTTTTTTCGTCCTTACCCCCTTTTTTGTGAGTGACTTTCACAACTTACATTTCATCATCAAAAAAAAAGCATGTCCACTTATAAAGTTAGCCCTGGTTTCTTGAACCAAAACTACAACTACCGTACTTTTTCTGACCCTTAGAACTGAATAGACTGCTTTTGCTACTTGAGCCTTTAAGAACTAAATACATAAATGACTTGTGTATGGCTGATTAACCTCTTCGCATATTAAGCATATTATGTTTTAAGTCAACTGTTCAACTCATGCGTTTTAACCATTCATTTACACGACAACAGTGTTTTCGGGGGCCTGAAAATGGAAACTTTTGAAAACGGATCTGAAAGTGCAGACAATACCTTTATCATCTTCGTGTTAACTACAAAACGGTGACATAATGCGCTTGTGTATTACGTGTTCAGTCTATGGGGATGTTAGTGTTTCTTTATAAAGTGACATTGCCAACTACTGGCCCGGCATGAATAGTACAGTGCTTTTAGTCGTTTTCATTTATCCACGTGAATGTGGATCGCTTTGACAACATTGTTGATCTTCTTTCTTTAACAAGGTTCTTTCTTCAGTTGTACAGTTGTACTTTGGTACATTTTTGTTGATGAGTTTAGAATGAATAAATGGCTTGTCATAAAAAGCTATACATATAGAGCAGGTTATGTGATGCATAGGTGAAAATGTATTAGTGTCATGTAAATCATAGACCAATTTTTTTTTTTAAGTTTGCATACAAAAAAACCCCATTTAGTTTTAAGTAATAAATAATATACCATATAATCATAATTTGTGTACAAAGAAATAGGAGTTGTTTGTGTTTTACTGCCTCTAGTGTTCTTTTTTAAACTTAAACTGCACTGAATTGTATGTAGTGATATGTTTTTGAAATTTTTCATAAATTTAAGTAAAGGCAAATTGTTGCAACGAGCCTAGGTTGTGACATTCTAAATCAAACAATTTTATATGTTAATCCATAATACGACCCTTGTGTTATTTCAATTCATTGCACTGTTAAAACGAAAATTGTTTTTAAACATTTATTTATTCATTCACTCTGAAGACCTCGTCTGTTTTAAACTAGATCAAATACGTTTTTTTATGATTTTACTGTCATTCGGTTTACCAAGGACAGAATATGGTCCTGAATATCAAGGTACTGTTATAATCCAGCTCTGCTTTATTTCACTACAAGCACCATGCAGGGAATAATAAATCTTTTGCTAAATTGAGAGATGGCTGCACTATGGGAAATGTGGCTAATGTTGATATTTTCCTCAGAGCGCGCTTTATGCACCCTGACAGGAGATTTCACCTCCTCCTTTTTTAATCATTTTATCCAAGTGACATTATACATTGCAAGATACCTCATTGCAAGGTAATCAATGTGTTTCTCCCTGAGTGAGATTTAACTCAGTGCCAGCATAAATAATCGCAGGTGAGCTTGGACATTAAGTATTAATAAGCTCATACTGAGAGAGAGAGAGAGAGAGAGAGAGAGAGAGAGAGAGAGACCCTGTTTTGAACTCAGCTGTACTATAGGTTCAATGCAAAATGACAGCATCTACTGACAAAAAGCTCCTCCAGGAATAAAAGGTAATGGTACTCCTCATTGTAACATTTAAAGGCTCTTTCTTCTCCGACAAGCCTGTTTAGACCTAAGGGGTCAAGGTTTGGATGGTTAGCATGGCCCCATTAGCCCCTGCTGGTGGCAGCACCAGGATTTGTGCTTCCAGTGTGTCACGCAGAAGCTCAGTAACTGGCATTAAGATGAATGGTAAGCTAATAGATAGCTTTATCCCTGTACATTTTATTACTATGGAGACATCCAGGGAAAAACAATATGCTCTACTCTAATGCGATTAGTTGCTTTTTAAGGGTCAAAAACAATATTTAAAAAAGGCTTTTATCAACAAGTGAAGTCAAATTAATTTTTATTTGTGATAATGTCTCAGTAAACATATTCATCCTTGTATTTTTAAAAGCATTTTGGGGTTTGAATATACAGTATAACTACTGTTATTGTTATTATCATCAATATTAAATTATTGTACAGTAATTGTCGCAGTCATGTCGTGTCTCGTCACTTTCTGCCTGTGTGATCCTTTTGTGTTTCCGTCACTATCTTGTCAGCCACTCCCCCTTGTTAGTTGTGTCAGGTGCTCCTCGTCATCCTGCCAACTTAAACCCTCAAGCTCTCCCTTGTCTTTGTCGATTGTTGTAACGGAATCCATGGTGTTCTCTACTTGTGTGGATGCTCATTACGTGTTTTCCTAGTTTTGCACTGTTTAGTGCCGTTTTCTGTTCTCTTTTTTGAGTCAAGTGTTTTCTGTTTGGATCTCCGAGTCTCCTCGCATTCTCTCCACATCGCACACTGCACCCTCAGTGAGACAGTAGTAAATAAGTTTAACTTATTGTTGTTATTATTATATTATTATTAATAATAATATAATAAATACAGTAGTACCTCAAGATACGAAAGGCTCAACTTACGAAAAATCCAAGTTACGAAAGCAAAGACGACAATTTTTACTGCTCTACATACGAAAAGTTTTCAAGATACGAAAGTCCGAGATTCGCCCCATAACAATTTTGAAACTCGCGCCGCACGCCGCCATCTTAGTTATAGTAGACTCGCCACCATCCTCCTGCTCTCCCATTGGTTCCTGATGCTAGCCAAGCCATGAGATCCTTCTCTCTAATTGGACAGCATCCCTCCCATCATGCATCTTCTATACGTACGTGCTGGCGTGCTTTAGCTCAGCCACTCCGCACCCGAAACTTTCAATTGTTTATGTGTTTTCGTAAAGTTAAGTGTACGTACGTACGTACGTTATCTGCTGTTTGTCCTCCTCCTTCTCTGCCGCCACTTTTGGAGATAGCCTCACTCGAAAGATAAGCTTCGACATTTTACGTTATTTCATTGTTTATAGGTCACTTTAGCTTTATTATGAAATTTAATGGGGTGTTTTTGGAGGGCTTGGAATGGATTAGCCATTTTACATGTAAAATGTGTTCCAAGATACGAAAACTCATTATACGAAGGCCATCTCGGAACGGATTAATTTCGTATCTCGAGGTACCACTGTAAATTATTAATACTTTTATTTGACTCTACATGTTACAATACTAATATTTAGATCTTAAATTCCTCACTTTCAAACCATAAAGGCCCACTGAAGTGACTTGAAACATCCAGCGTTATTCAATGTATTGACATAATTTCCACTGAAACAGGAAGACGAGGCGGGCATACTTTTAAAAATAGCCAATAGAGTTATGTTTATATCACAGCTCGGCCAGAGTAGTTGATCTCGGTAAAGCTGCAGACAGTTTCCTCTCTCTAACAGTCTCTCCTCCTCGTAATCTCCTCCATTATTGCTGTAAAATATAGCAGTCTGCGCAGAATTCAAATGGGTCTGATACGTTTTCTGGTCTGCACCAACTCGTGCAAATGACGTGGTGCCGTGTCTCTAAACTAGAGTATGCGTGCATGATACACGTGACACTGACATAAAACCAGACTTCATTTCCCCCAATGGAATTCATATTTACACTGTCTGAATCATTACCTGTCCCGTATATAGTGTACTATGTGCCATGTACTATGTGATTTCAGTGAGAAACTGATGGCAGACATTCAGGTCCCTGTGTTTAGTAGACATCAGATTTAAAATCACTCTTAATTCGATAAAGTGCTGCAAAAAATTATGCAGATGTGAAAATAAACTGAACCTCCTGCATGTTTCATTCCCAAATGCACATTATAAGTGACTTAAACTCATCGCACATGAAGATATGGAGTGTGAATGGGCAGCTGAATTTGTGTAACACAGCTGAATGTGTGTAAATGAACACAGTGCCCCGCTTCACTCTGAAACACACAGCACTTCTGAATAAGCTGCACCCATTTGCGAATTGAACTAAGCCATACCACAGTTTTAATTTTATTTCCATTCATTTTGCAGCTCTTCTCTTCTGAAACTGTTGTACTGCTTAATGAAACAATTCTCATTCTTACCCTTTATATTGTGAAAATTTGTGCTTTTGACTTGTTTGAATCAGTTGAAGGACTTCATATGAGATAAAAGTTCTGAGACTTTCCAGCATATGTACAGATATATATAATATGGATAATAATGTAAATTTGTTATATTATTTTATGAAAGTGTATCAGATGAATAAGCATATACATTTATGAATATGTATCAGATTTGGAACCACAGGCGATGTGGTCCAAGTCAAATGTGATTTTTAAATGGTGTTATATACACACTTGTTACAAGATCTAAACAGCTCTATATATCAGCAAAACAAAACATTGCACAGTGTAAAATCATCAAATAACTTGAAATGAAATATATTTTCCTCTCACAAAATCAGCGTCACTTTAATTTCTGCATTCTTTAAAAATAATAGATTATGGATGACAAAATGTTTTAGCAGATCGGATAAATGCAATGTTTTAAATGATAACGTGATTATTGCTTTGTCCTTTTCTGTTAAACTCATTCTCTCTGGGGATGTACCAACTGCTGCCTCATTAACAATAATAGTATCACATTTGAGAGGCACACTGTTCGAGTTAGAGTATGAAAGGCTTTGATGTGAACCTATTAGCAATCTGATCCCAAATTACATTGATCCATTCAAGCTCTACTCCTTTCCACTGCAAAATAGTTTCCCCGGACTAACACCTGGTTCTAACCATGCAGGATGCTAACAGTGCTATCACTTTCATGTAATTCTTTTGGTTTTGTAATAACCAGTCACTGTAGTAACAAAACAAATTTACCAAGTGCATGATTTTTAAACTAGTACCTTTAGTCACATAACCAGTTCCACATGTATGGCTTTTATTACATAGTAGACTTGCTTGGTAGCTCACCTGGTACTGCACTGCATTTATGGTGACTCATGATAAAAACTTCCACAAATGTGTTTTTATCGCACATTTACACTATTGTTTAGGTTTAGAGTAGAGTTTATTGTTTTTTCTCACTGGACATTTCAATCAGCATAATAAGATAATGTTAGGTTCATGTTCTACGCTCTTTTAGCACCACTCACTAGAAATTTCGCTATTAAAGTGTCATAAAACATGCTAAAGCGACATATTTTGCTGATTTTGTTTTCTACACTAACACCTCAAATTATGTATTGTATTTAGGGAATTCTGTGGTGGAATTGTTGTTAGCACTGCGAGGCTGTGTGCATAACACGGGGACACACAGAATGCAGGGAGAACAGGATAACTCAAAAATACTCTTTATTACAAAACGGAAAACAAAGATACTTCAAATAAGAACTGAAACGGCACTCATAGTGCAAACCTTGGAGGGAGAATAACATAAACCCGGAAAGATATCCAACAAACGCTTCTCATCACAATACAAAGACATGGTGACACAGGTTGGTTTAAATACATGAGGAAATAACAAACAGGTGGCGAAACTAAATGGGTAATCAAACTAAACAAGACATCTACGGCAACACATGAGGGACAAAACAGGAGGATCAAGACCAGACTGTGACAATTGTATTATTATTTGTATATTATTATTATTTTTAAAATGTACCATACAAATGAATAAATAATATGTATAAAAATAATAATATGTTAAAATAACAATTTTATTGAACATGACATATGATTAAAATGTTCTGCTCACAACTGACACAACATTTGTGATGCAAATTGTAACTTCTGCAACTGATTTCACCTAATTAAATCAATTTCACTCTTTGTTTAGATCTTCATAGTTATTTAAAATTGTAGCGATAGTTTGATGTGTAGATTTGGGATTAAATCTAACTTAAATTAAAAAAAGGTTTCAACGTTAAAAAGTGGTTGTGCTGCCTGACAATTTTAAGTTTAGTCAACTTGAAACTTGAAATGGTACTATGCTTTTAGTCATTGGACAGCTGCTAGTTGTATGTGCTACCTATCATGCTGCAGTGTGTGAATTTATAAGATGTCGTGAGATGGACTTCAGGATTTAGTGTATGCGTGGGCGGTTAACTTACAAGTTAAGTTCAGCAGACTGCAAAACTTGCCCTCCCCAGATCTAACAGGATAGGTAAGACGCCCTTGCTCCATAGTGTAAGTGACACACTTAGAAAATAATCACTTTCTGCTTAACTAACTAAACACATTTATTTGCAACAAACAAGTCTCATTTTATTGTTTTCTTTTGTCTTCACTGAACAAGTAAATTTCACATGTAAAAAAATCAAGGATAAAATAAAGACGTGGAAAACAATAAAGAGTGAAAATAAACCACTTTCAGTTTAGGTTCCACCTCAACAAAAATACAAATAAGTTCAATTTAAACCTCCAGAAACCCTTTTGTTTTCTAACAAAGAACGTTTCAAAGTTCACTGCTGTTGAATGTTCACTTTCGATTCAGTTCAAAAAGGTCAACAGTCCAATTACAGGACCAAAAAAAAATAAAAAAATTGGAAAAAGATTCAACTTTCCATTCGAAAGTTCAAGGAAATATTCCTCAATGTGCAAAAATAGTCAATGAATTCCTTTGCAGGAGAATTCACATTCCACTGTCTCAGGAATGATATCTATGCAATTTAACAGTTCAGTTCTGATCATTCACATAGAGAAAAGTACATTGTCTTACACGTGTTCAGTGAAACAAGGAAAACAGTACATCCCCACCTTTAGTTCGTGGAAGAGGCGCTGACTGATGTTCAGCGGAGAGCAGGGCAATGTTTCTTTACCCAGTAACTCTCAGTGATTGTCCCTGTGGTTCTGACGAAGCAGATAGATCCAACTAGTCTGCAATCCCACCTGACGAAGTCTTATTGAGAAGGCAAACAATACACACTCCTCTACCCGATGATTCAGTCGACTCTTTATACACGGTCCATAACAATATCCACAGTGTCAAGTTCCTTTGAACAATTAAAACACAAATTGGATATAATCTCACCAAAACTAAACACGAGAGCAATCATCTCTTCTATCCCTTTATGCTCAGCGTAAACAAACTTGCTCCGACACAATTAACTTCAAACTAGTTACTTTTTGGGTCATGGTTAACTTATGGACAATGTGGGAATCACCATTACCATGTTGGGAATGGCAGATAGGCCTAACTGGCTGAATAAAATGCTGTTTTTTTTCTAGTAATTGCTACCACAAATATGTCCAACCTCTTCTCTGTGAGGAGCAGAAACCACAGCCGTAAATACAATGTCACTCTTTGCTTTTTTCCACTTTGAAAGAAAGCAGCACCTCTATGAGCCACTTTTCCATCTAATTACTGTAGTCACTGACAGTATGGTAGGCTGGTAATTTGATTTATATTGAGTTACACATGGAATGGATTAACAGCTAATAAAAAATGCATAGCACCACCCTTGCAGTCACTGCATTTGTCACAGGCCTTTGCTTTCCTTCATGTGCCCTTTATGCTGCGCTTTGAGCAGAGAATGAGAAATAGGCCTGCATATTCATTCACATTCTGTCTTATTCCCACTCTCTTCCTAGGATGCTCTCGGCAGGGGAAAAAGAAATAGATTTACAGGCCTCCGTCGGTTCATGTTATAGTTGTAAATTGCCCCCAATGCTATGTGTTATTGAGCTACGAGAGAGCTAAATGTGCACTGCTCATATTGTATTATTCATAAATGTATCATTTTTGTTTTTCTTGGATGAAGACATCAAAATAAAGTAGGGTGCAGTCACTGGAATAGAATTAGACTATACTGTATATAAAAACTGTGAAAATTATAGACTATGGATGTAATTTAACTTAATTATAAAAACTACAGATAACACATTTATCATCATTCATCTACTTTAAACAATTAAAACACATCTATATATGTGATTATTTGATTCATTTATGTTAATATTTTTTAATTATAATATAATTTAATTATTTTTTTGTAATCAATAGTCATACCAATAGTCAATAGTCTTTCACTTTTTTTAGCATTCATCTCAGGTAGTCTTTTTTTCAATATGCTGGTGATCGTATCGTATGGGGAAATTACAATGAAAGAATCCAATGACTCATTCTTATACTGCTGCCTATTATGTAATCATTCATGTGCACCTGAATTTGTCATGTCGTCTTAGTGTTCAACCTGAATATATATCATGTTCTTCCACCCTTATTGAGAAGTGCCTCTCAAGGCCATGGCTGCCACTGCAGTGCCTGATCAGAATGGAACACACAGACCTCTCAGGAAAATCAATGAGTTGCTGTGCATTTTGTGGTGACTTTACAAGAAGAAACACCTGAAATGCCTTGATACATAAATGAATAAATCAACCAATAAATGGGAGTTTATTAATTTTTTTGTTAGCATAAACTATATACTGAGCACGAGAGAGAGAGAGAGAGAGAGAGAGAGAGAGAGAGACTAAATAGACTGATATCTATATCTGTATAAAACATATATAAAATATAAATATAAACAAAAAGTAGTCCATATGTATATATATAAATATATTAAAAATCAAATTAATACACTGTTACCTTGTGGCTTACAAAAAGCACACAATCTAAATTGCATTTATGTTACAGAAGTGCACAAATAAAATAATTCATTTATAAGGAAGATAACCTGATCATTATAATCCTGCACTTCAAACAATAACAGGGGCCTTTTGCAACTAAAATGGAAAACATTTTGTGCTTTGGCAATACAAAACAAATGTAATGAAGGGTAAATGTAAATGAAAGGACCTGAAAATGCAAACTTTTGAAAATGAGTTTTTGAGAAGGATACTGTTATTGTCTCTGTGTAAACTACAAAAACACAAATTTGTGAAAAGAGTGAAATCGTGTGCATGCCTAAAGCCACTCAGTGTTTCTTTACAAAGTGAAGCTTTCTAGCTTAATGCATTCTTTTTCAGCAACTTTCATTTGAATGTAAGTTTCATAAAAATCTTTTGAGCAAAAAAAGCAATATTTTGAACGTCCAGATCGTATTCAGTGATGATCAGTATGCATAATGGAGTAGATCAGTCCATCAAAACCCCCAAAGCTTCACAGTCCTAAAGCTCGTAACATTAGGCTGTTTTGATTTATATGCTGTTTATTGTTGATGATCACATCATTTTTTTTATATGCATCTGCTTACGTATGAGATCACTCGTTTCTCAGACTCGTTTCTGCTTCCTTTTTGCCTATGTTTTGATCTATATCTATCTTTCGGGAGATGCTGAATAGCGCATCCTGCAGTGAAAACACTGAAAGCTGTAAAAACGTGTCACTGGCGGGGAAAGTAATGACTGTCTGCACTCTAAACTCTTTATTTTTTGTTGTATTTATCTTGGTTTGACACTGGGAGAGCATGGCAATTGCTTTCATTTTTAATAAATGTTTTAAAAAAATAGTTTTCATATTAATAAATCAGGTTATTATGTAATTTGTAATTTAATATTATGTCATTATTATGTAATTTGATCAAAATATTAAATTAATTGACAACCCTCTTTTGTGTATGTGTAGCATTTGTGTAGCATTTTTAGTGTAGTGAAATGTTGTCCAATCTTGCTGTTGGAGAACCTAACAAGACACAAGAGGTCAGGAGGCTTGATCTTTGAGAAAACGAATCCCAAAGTGATTCTAACAACCATTGTTCCACAAGCTTGCAATCTCAGATCTAGAATCTTATTCTTAGAAGTTGTGGAGAATTGTTCTGATCAGAAATCTTGTTTGTGTGTGTGTGTGTGTGTGTTAATTTTTTTTTACATTTCAGTTTTTAGTTTTTGTTCACTTAAATGTAATTATTTTTGCACTTTGACTTTAGTACATACACTATGTAACTTTTGGCCCTCTAGGCGCTGAATAACAAAACAACATGCATTTAGCAGAAGAACATTTATTTGGTTGTGCATGACTGTGTGGAATGTGACTCTTCTCAATGGTAATACTTTACAATGACCTCTGTTAGAGAGTGTTATGATTATATCTATAGGGACATAAAATAAATGACCACTACTTAAACAATATGATTTTTTTAACTAAAGAACAAACGTGCAACAGACAATCGGTGTAATTGTTAGTCAGTGTGTCAACATGTTGGTGTAAGTAAGTAGTACAGGAAGGTATTCCAGAAAACAGGTTATGTGGCATACCTGGGTATGTTTAAGGGAATGTAAGCGAATAAACTCAACTTTCGTTTTCAAAAACTCAGGTAACTTTCAGGGTACGTATGCTGGTGCAGTGGCCCCTGGATTCCTCCTGGTGTATGATAATGCCCGCCCTCATGTGGCTAGAATGTGTAGGCCATTTTTAGATGACGATGGCATTGATGCCATTGACTGGCCCTCATGTTCCACAGACCTGAATCCAATTGAGATCCTTTGAAACATTATATATCTCAGCATCCGAAGCCGCCAAGTAGCACCACAGACTGTCCAGAAGCTACTGATGCCCTGATCCAGGTCTGGGAGGAGATCCCCCATGACACCATCTCATCAGGAGCTCAAACATGTCAGGGTTCTGCCACATTCGGTCTAGTAGTCATTTCTTGGTTTTGTGGCAGAGCTCTGACACTACCGTTATGTCTCGTGTTTGGTGTGTGTGTGCACGGCGTCGAGGATTCGAGCCGCGCGCACGCGTGTCTGTGACGTCTTTCGTACGCGTTATGATGTCCGGTCCCGATACTTGGGTCTGGTTCAGTTTCGGTTTTGGATCGGGATTCGGGCATTCATAACTCGTGTGTCCGTCCTTGTCGTGAGCTCGTGAGAACTCGTTCTTGCGAGCTCTGCCGTGTGAGTGGGCGCGGTTTCAAGCTCTGCTCGTACCGCGCGCTCTCTGAGGGAAAATATGTATAAGTGGTTTTGCTCTTTGTGTCCTCAGAATGACACATAACTGGTTTTGTAGGATTCAGGTATGTGCATGCTGGAACCGCACCCACCACGCCCTGCCTATGTACGCACTCTTCTTTGTTTAGCTGGTGTAACAATAGTTGGCTGAACCAAATATAGAGTTGTTTTTCTGTTGGGTAATTACACCCCACCCTAAAGGGGGAAGTAATTCTCGTATAAATATCTGTGCGAACTGCTTGTTATTTGAGAGCTGCATTCTGAATAAACCAGACTTGATTCAATTCGTGTGGTTTCTTGAGTTGCTGCCTCCCGGGATCTTGTAATGAATCTCGTAAAACTGATTGCTGTACAGACGCTGAATCTTGATCACAATAAGAACGAAAAGGAAGTTCTTACAGTTTGGGGGCTCGTCCGGGATACATCTGGTCAGGTAAGTGATGAATTTGGTTCGCTACCTGTACTAGATGTATCTTGGATAAGGGAATAACCTGGTTAGGTAAGTGATGAATTTGGTTCGCTACCTGTACTAGATGTATCTTTGATAAGGGAATAACCTGGTTAGATAAGTGATGAATTGTTTCGCTATCTGAACCGGATGAGGGGACCGATCATTACTTGGAGTCAAATTAAATTCAGACCGTGATTCATCTAAAACAGAACATAGTAATCGTACGTACGAATCGAGGTATTTCAGTGTTTGATCAGCAATCATACTTTTAATAATATTATATCAGACTAAGAATATATTGGGGAAATGGAGTTGTGGTGTATCCTGCTGAAATTGTCCATAGGGTGATTAGAGGTGCGGTACTGATCACACTGTACTTCGAGTCACGGAAACACACCCATTGTAACAATGATAGATAGATTTTATTCCTCGCATGTAATTGAAAGCAATCCACAAAAAAACGGGTTATTACGCCCTATGATACACCACTCACCATCAACCCTGACTAACTGTTTAAAATTACTAAAATTATGCACAATTGTTGATTCAAGCTCTACACGAAAATTGGAGCAAAATGCATTCGAGTTCAGCACCTCTACCAATTGATACGACACACCCTTTTCAAGTGGGCGATGAAGTACTAGTTAAACAATTCCTAAAAATGGGGGATCCATTGAACGCACCTAAATTTAGTGCCCCCACCAAAATTGTTGCTGTAACTCGAACAGCTGTTCTAACTGATTCTCTCCCACAGTGGATCCATGCAACAAGACTGAAACATAACCCATAAACACCCTGTGTCATCGAACTAACATTGCTCTGTGTTACAGGAAGTTGACCAGGGACATGTGCACCACCATCTGAAAAATGAAGAGAAATAGTTAGAATAGATTTAATTTATTGAGCGTCGTAATGATGTTGTCTGTCTAGGCTATTATAGCTGTCCATACCTGAACCAGGGGCCACTTTTATAGGATCTTAGGGGTCACTACTACGTCAAGGGACGGAGGGGCTGGGCAGTGCGCAGAATTGGACTGACTACTGACTGACGGTGCTTATACAACGTGGCTGATTAATTGTTATTGCATAGCGGAGGAGCTGAACACGCAGCGCCGTTCGTGACATAAGAATTAACAGCCCCATATCCTTGAAATTTTTATTGGAATTGATTATATCTTGATCAGAATGCAGTTCATTCTCGTATTAATAATAGCCACCCTGCCGTTGGCAGGGGGGGACTAAGACCACTGATAATTTGTTCTGACAATATGCCAATTATACTGCTAGAATGCACACCAATGAATCATGTTATGTGTGTCAACAAATGCTCTCTTCTGTGGTTAGTGTTTCCCTCCCCGTTATGAGACAGAATGACCTCACTCAAGTTTGTGTACAAATAGAAACAGGCGGCTCGGAGTACGACTGGGTTCCCTCCGGAAGGACCTGTCCACCCCTCTTTGGTAAAAGGACTCTCCCTCATCAACTCAGAGCCCATATCACTCTTCATCCAACCTTCCCAAAGAACTTTTCATTTGCCTTCTGTTACAATAACAGTAATGGTGATCAGTTGTCAACAGTAAAAGCATCAAGATGTCTTAGAATTATCGAACGAAACAGCAGCGACACAAGAGGGGGCAATTACAGTGACAAGCACCCTGCAGATCTAAGGGACTTCCGCTGCAAGGATGGAGGATGTATAACATTAAACATTGACTGGTGGTGGTATTGTGGCCCTAAACAGTTATACAAGGACATTCCAGGTAACTGGACTGGCCTTTGTGCCCCACTTCAATTGTCTTACCAAGTTCAGATATTTCAGAAGGTCCACCAGCATCAACCTACGAATCGTCAGAAAAGAGAGATAAAAAGTGTCGAGGAGGAGGTCCCAGAACAACACCGATTGACCACTCGCTGGCAGCGGTGGTGGACCTCCATGATCTCCCCTGTGGGAATGATCCAACAGTGGAGACACATTGAAGTCTTGCATTATTGTCTGGCGAAGTTCGTCAACGACACCACGGATGGAATGGCCGGTGTAAAGAACGAACTAGGTGCCCTGCGCCTGATGACCGTACAGAACCGCCTGGCACTAGACATGCTCCTTGCAGACAAGGGAGGGGTCTGTGCCATGGTGGGGGATCAGTGCTGCACCTTTGTCCCGGCTGAGGATGAAGCCGAAGGCTCTGTGGGCCATACTGTGGAGGAAATGAGGAAACTGCCAAGAAAATGTATGAAGATGAAACAAAAGACTCTGACTGGGGATGGGGTTTTATGCATAATCTGTTTGGTTGGGTCACACCACTAATGACTATGATAATTCCTATACTCCTGATTCTGTTGGCCATATGTATTTTTGGCCCCTGCCTGATGCAATGCTTGATGAATAGAATGTATGGTATGATAGATGCCGCTAACAGGCCACATAGATATGTACCTATTTCTGATGCTTAAGCTTTTAGCTTAAAAGAGGGGACTGAGGGAAAATATGTATAAGTGGTTTTGCTCTTTGTGTCCTCAGAATGACACATAACTGGTTTTGTAGGATTCAGGTATGTGCATGCTGGAACCGCACCCACCACGCCCTGCCTATGTACGCACTCTTCTTTGTTTAGCTGGTGTAACAATAGTTGGCTGAACCAAATATAGAGTTGTTTTTCTGTTGGGTAATTACACCCCACCCTAAAGGGGGAAGTAATTCTCGTATAAATATCTGTGCGAACTGCTTGTTATTTGAGAGCTGCATTCTGAATAAACCAGACTTGATTCAATTCGTGTGGTTTCTTGAGTTGCTGCCTCCCGGGATCTTGTAATGGATCTCGTAAAACTGATTGCTGTACAGACGCTGAATCTTGATCACAATAAGAACGAAAAGGAAGTTCTTACACTCTCGTGTCCTTGTCCTGTGTCGTAAGCACGCCGTTCGTCTTTACATCAGCCACGTGCTTTCATGTTGTCACGCACAGTTTGGTTGTCACCAGCTGCGCGTCGTCTTTGTTTAATGTGAACATGCAGCAAGGCGCCTCCGCATTGGCTACATGTTCAGGTCTTGTCTGTTACCCCGCCCATCTCGTTTCATTGTCATTAGTTTGATTTACCCCAGCTGCTTTACCTCGTTAACTTCCCCATGTCCTCCCTATATATTCCGTCTTTTTCTTCTGTTCTGTGCTGCGTCGTTGTCTTTGCTTTGTCTGTTCCTGTGAGTGGTTTCCAGTCAAGTCTGTAGTCTAGTCTAGTCTAGTCTAGTCTAGTCGTAGTCCAGTCTTAGTTCTGTCTAGTCTGATCTTGTTTTTCCCCCTCGGGGTGGTTTGTGTTTATATTTTGTTTTACTTTGTATTAAAAGTCCTTTTCACCCGCATCTCTGAGTCTTCGCTCTCTCAACCCTGACAAAACATTGTCGTGAGTGCATACAGACACGTGACATGGGGGCCATAGACATGACTGAGTCTCTAACTTTTTTTTGTAATATTTTTGGTATGATTTTGAACACACCCCTTAGTGTCTTGATGATTTGGGTTTTCATTGATGGTTGTCACTTAACTTATTTACTATTCACTTACTTTTTTGTGCAATGTATAATTCCCATCTTACACATTGTTGATCTGCATTCAGATATTTTTTTCTATGCAATAATATATTTCTGTAGTAAAACAATATCTTACCTTTCAAGCAACGTGGAAGCAAAATGACTAAACATAAAAAATACAATTTTACTGACATGTTATCTTTGCTAGCATTGAGTGTTATTTATTTATTTATGTCTTTATTGCACATAATCACATCGGTGGCGATATGCTCTAAAAGTATGTCAATCGCCATTAAACAAAAAAAGAAAAAAAATTGTATGGCGTGCTTTTTCTTTGCGTCCATTTCCATGGTGACTCGTCGATTCAATGCTCTGTTGAGAACTTCTTGTGGTGTTAACCATAAACATTGTTGGATGAACCTACTCTCAGAGGGTTCTTTCACTTCTGTCTTATTATAAAGTATTTCGGTGACAGAGCTCTGACAATGCCCTATTGTCGTGCCTTTGTGGGAGGGCGTGGAGTCACATGTTCTCTTGTCTGTCTAGGGTCTTGAATGCAGATCGTGATGTTTGATCCCGAGACTTTGGTCTTGTTCAGTTTTGCTTTTTTGTCGGGATTCGGACATTCATGCCCCATCTGTTTGCCCTTGTTGTGAGCGCAGGGGAGAAGTGTTTGCTCGTTCTCATGCACTCTACATCATGTGAGTGGGTGCGGTTTCGAGCTTTGCTCGGGCCGTGCTCTCTCTTGTCTGCGTGTAATGTTTACAGCGCTGTCTTATCTTGTTTCATGTGGGCACACAGCTTATGCGCGTTCACATTAGTCACATGGTCATGTCTTGTCATTGTGTACCCCGCACGTTGTTCCCTGGTTATTGTTTTCCCGTAGCTCAACCACCAGAGCCTTAGTGTTTACAATGCCAAGGTCATGGGTTCGATCCTCATGGAAAAGATTGATTGTGTTCCTTGAATGCAATGCAAGTTGTTTGGATAAAAGTGTCTGCCAAAATGCATAAATGTAAATTTGCACCAGCTGTTCTCCCTCAATTAATCCTTCCTTGTGTTCCCTATTTATTCCCTTCATGTTTGCTGTCCTGTGTTGCGTCGTTGTCATTTATTGGATTATAGTCAATGTCTTGCTGTGTCAAGTCCTGTCGGTCAAGATAGTTTGTTTTTTCCCCCTTGGGGTAGTTTTTGTTGAGTTTTTTTTTATATATATATATTTAATAAAGAACCTTCCACCTACATCTTGAGTCTTGGCTCATATAACCCTGACATACTCGTTTTTGAAACCAGCATACTGCAAGTAAACAGGGTTTGGGTTAATCAACTAAGAGTTCAGTGCATGGTTAAGTATAAGATGACCTTGCTCTCTGGAATACCCCTAAAATTACATCAAGTAAACTAAACCTAAACAATGTAAAATCTGAATCCAAAACGCCATCAAAGGAGATGGAGAGAACTTGAATGCTGCAGGGGTCTACCATAACTCTGCATCGCTTAAGCTTTCTTGGAGCCCCATGAGTAACATCCACAAGAACCTGTCCATGTCTGTTTGAGACAATCTGAAAACGACGTGATTAATGCTGTTTTCAGATACTATTGAAATTATCATAAATATTAGTTTCCCAATTAAAAATTGGACATGAAGGCCTTCAAGTCAAAATTTGAATGTGATGAGCTCATAATCATGACTTCAGAAGTGGGAAGTAAGAAAATCACCTGTAACTCAGATACAATAGCACAGCTACAAACTGAGACATTACACATATGACAATGAATCTGTTATAGATACCTTAATCACCTGCTGAGTAACAATAACACCATCTCCCCATTTCTTTCCAGCATTTCAAATCCATCAGTTCTCACCATCTCTGAAAAGCCAAACTCATGTTGATTTTAGTTTTATTACAAGCTCTGTCGCTCTTTCTTTTTGCCAAACAAACTTTTTTTTTTTTTTTTTAATGGGTGATTCCCCAGAGGCTTGAGATTTTACTGCTCTATGTCAACCCTAGATGATTTCCAAATCAGTTTTAAAACTCTGGGAGGCATTAAGGCAGTTTCAACTGATTTTTAGCATAATAACTCTCCGAATGCCTTCACTAGAAAATGTGTGTGGACTGCAAGACCACACACCTGTCAATTGCAACCTTTTTACAGTGAGACAAGATCTAATGGAGACTCGCAAAATCAAACGTGACTTGAGTTGAAAAACAGCGATGAATGTTATCAGTTGGTTCTGCTGCCTTGAGTTGTTTTACAGGAAGACCGACAAATTAGAAAAAAACTGTATGGGTGATCTTTCTCAATACTCTACTTTAGTGGCATGTTTGTGGCTGCCAAGCTTCAAATATAGAATCATCCAACGTCCAGTTGGTGAAGCTTGCTTGCTCTCATTTGCAATCGTGTGTATAACATCAGAGATAGCCCGAGTCAAGAGTCTTAAATTTCAAACATGATATAGGATCATGCGGGCTACAATGCGTTTGGGATTAGTAAAAATCTTACTAATCTTTCTTTTCTTTCCTATCTTGCTTTTTTTGACAACTAACCTATTCCAGTCCCACACCATGCCAGGCACTTTTCTGCCATGCAGATGAACTTTTCTCTATTTTTCTCTATTTTAAGATTAGACGCATGGGTGAGTTCATAAAGTTCACAATTTCCTGCAAAAACCATCCCACCTGTTTTAAAATATAAATGCTTATAATAGACTACCATAGTGATGAGGATAAGACAAAAACACATTTTGGAAGAAGGATTGATGATATATTGACTGTACTTAATGTATTTGAATGTTAATTCAGGACAAATCACTTTCTGTACTCCTCAAATTGTAAGTCGCTTTGGATACAAGCGTCTGCTTAATGAATTAATGTAAATGTAATGTTATGTATGTAATGTAACGTTAATTTTGAACAAAAAAAGTGAAGTAAAAAATAAAAAATTTATATTTACAACCAAGTTAAATAAAAAGTTTTTTTTTAGGTTTTATTTCAAGTAATGACATATATTATTTTTAGTTAACAATAAGAGCCGAGCATGTGCAGAAAGAGAAAATGAAGTTCAAAAGAAGAACAACATAATTTCCATTTATTGGCTGGATGGGTGATGCAGGATGGAGATAATAGAGGAAAGAAAGGGAGAGGAAGAGAGTGAGGCAATAATTATGAGAGAATTAAATAGAGGAGAGTGAGCTCTAGCCAGATTAAGGCTGACTGTCAGAACAGAAGGATAGAGCAAATAACAGGATCTCTCACTACTAGCCCTCCATCTTCAGCTGGATCTCGATTTTTCTCTCCTAGAATATGTATTGTGTTGTCCTAATATAAACTACCTGAACAAATATAGAGATCAGACTCTAAGATCTAATTGCATGATCTGCATCATAGTAAATGGCCACTTCTACACACCTGTACCCATGTGTCAGATAATAACGAATCAAGTTGCTATGCTGCTCGGCAACCATAATAACCAATAATCAGACTAATTAAGTAATATCTGAGCAAGAGGGATGTTAGCTGTTGTCAGAACAACAGCACAATTTTGAGTGATATTGCATTTACATACAATAGTTGGTAAAAATAGTTGGTCTCTTAAGGTTCCCAGCTTAAAAGTCAATGTTTGGATCATTATTGTAGTGTTTCTAGCATATTATATAGTTTGGCAACAGTTCTTCTAACCCTATCTCTTCATTCACAGATGAATAAAGCATCGACAGCATTGTTGATGTTGATGCTCGATAAAGGGAAAGTCTGAAGCTTGGTGCTGATGCGACTGTCATAGTGATAGGGTATTTGCATAAGGGCGATCTGCGTTGGCACTTGAAAAGTTAAACATTTTTCAACTTTTGCCGCAAGCAACACTAGTGATGTGGTAAAACGGAAACCACAATTCAGTTCTGCAAAGCATTTTGTCATATTATGTAGAAAGGCATTAACACTGACACCCCGTCTAAATGCACCCTAATTGATGGAGTGTGTAGTTATATTTTAGTTATATTTCTTAAACAACAATGTAGGAAGACACAGCATGGCCATTTTCCAGGATGACAATGTCAAGATTCATCAGGCTCAAATGGTTGGGAGGGAGTAAGAAGCATCATTGTCACATATAAATCAGCACCTATGAGTCCAGATTATGTTCATTGAATTTTTTGGATTCTGCTGGAGGAGACTTTACAGAGTGCTGGCATCTTGCATTGGCGATAAAGGATCTTGACCAAAAATTGATGCATCTCTTAATGGAAATAAATATTGTAATGTTATTTCCATCAAGAGGAACAACAATATTTGGTCAAGATCTTGTTTTGGCCATGATACGCGTCTTCCTACATGATTGTTTAAGAAATGAAAAGCTATAATTAAGGTTACATTACATGTATGCACTTGGCAGACACTGTTATCCAAAGTGACTTACATTGCATTCAAGATACACATTGATATTCTAATCAGTTCTTCCTTTCGCTGGGAAACGAACCCATGACCTTGGCGTTGCAAGTGCCATGCTCATGTTCAGTTTTGTTTTTTTCTCTATGTCATATCCCAGTTTTACATACCTGTGTCCCTCAGTTAGTTTCCTTGGTTGTTAGTTAGTTCCATACACCTGTTTGTCTTTAGTTAGTTACCCTCCCTATGTATTTAAGCTCTGTTCATCTGTTCAGCGTTCTTGTTAATGTTTGGCATACTTGTTTACTGTCCTATATATTCTTAATTAAAGATTGTTCCTTTAGTCTACTGTGTCGTGCATGTTATAAAGCAACACTTTTGCAACAATAATTTAATGTATACTCTTCTCCTTCTTTGTCCACAACAATATTTGAGCATTTGACTTTTCCAGTTGTTTACACTTTAATAAGTCTGCAAAGAAAAGTCTTTATTTTTATCTTGAGGCCCCTAGTGGGTCCTGACCCCTTACTGAGAAACTGGCCCATTAATTAATTGTTTAATATATGGGATATTGGATTACCATTAGCTTCACCTACTTTGAAATGCATGAGTAGCCTATATTTACCTGAAGTAATAAATATTAAACAATCTGACTTTGTAGATATTTTTTAAAGAGCAGATTCTAATATTTTCTGGGAATTTGTGTCCACAGGTATGATTACCAGGAGCTTCTACACAACTCCAGTTTTTGTCTTGTTCCTCGGGGCAGGCGGCTCGGGTCCTTCCGCTTTCTAGAGGCCCTGCAGGTTGGTGACTCTAAAGTTTGCCTGTCCAAAACTCTTTTGCAGCATGCCTCCTTTCATAACAGGTGTTTTTGTTTGGCTTGGATGTTTTTAGGGCTCAGCCGTTTGGAGCCCTGAGGTTACACTATACTGACGTAGGGGTTATTGATATTGACATTCTGTCATCTTTTCAAAAACACCCAGAGATTCTTAAATTGAAGAGGAGAGGTGAAGAGAACTATTAATAAATCTCTTTCTCTCTCTCTCTCTTTCTCTCACTCATGCTATCCTCTCTCTCGCGTTCACTTGCACTATCTCTCTCTCTCTTCCTCTGTATGATTGGGGAAAAAATGCAGTTCGGTGCCTCTACCACATAACTTTTGTGCATTATATTATTTCTTGATGTTCCCAGTATGAATTAAGCAACCAATTTAATCTAGGTTTGAGTTTAAACTAGGTTTGATGAGTTGTATTGTGAACAGTACAGTGAAAGGTGGCCTATAAGCCAATAACACCAGCATGAGATAAAACTTCAGCTGAATATCTTAGTAACTGACTGATTGAATGCAGAAGTTGCCATACATGGAAGTCTTTAAGATCAATTGAGTTTTTATAATACATAATACAAATAGAAACTTGGAATATTATATATATTTTACAATATTTTGTTAATGACATATGGTGTAAATATTCACATATATACCGTCCATTTAAATTTTTTATTTTAAATGTAACTTTACTCCTGTTTTCCTGTTATCTTTCAGAAACCTTGTATAATAATAATATATCTTTATTTATTATATATAGCTTTTATCTCTTATTATTATCACAGTTGAAAAGTATTTTCTGATTAATATTTTTGTGGTAACCTTGATCCTTTTTTCTTTGGTTTCTTTGATGAATAAACATTTTAAAAGAACAGCATCTCTTTAAAATATTTTTTTTGTCACAAAATTTGTAAAGCAAAATATTTACTGAGTTTTGATTTACAGCACTTAACACAATTAAACACTTTTAAAGCAATACATATAATAAAGCTAGTTCCCCCCTCCCCTCCCCCCCCACACACACACATAAGATTCTCCCATTAAGCTTGTGGATGTTGATTTTAAAAATATTATTAACAATACAATTAAGTGAAGATTACACTTTTTACTACATATTTGCACCAGATAAATGTAATTTAAAAAAACAGCTTGCAATTATGAAGGTTACTTTATGAGAAATATATATATAGGGTAAAGAGTATTTTACTGCATAAAATCAGAAAGTGGATTAATAAAAAAAAGTGTCCATATGCTGCGAAGTGAAGACGCTTGTCAGTCCCATCTTTATCCTGTCAAAACCAATATTTGTCAGTCAGATATGGGAGGTAAACACAGGGTGTTTGAATTTCCTCAGTATTTTTCACATCTCTCCAGCAGTTGAGTGAGGCAGTGGCTCCCTGGTTTGTGCTCTCTGATGGGAGCACTTTGAAAAGAGACATCAAAAGGCTTTTAGATGCTGGTGCATGTGGGGCAGTCCTTCTGTTGTCAACCATCTTCATTTAAAAAAAAAAAAAAAAACATGGAGGGAGAGAAGGCATGTGTATGTGTGTGACAGAAGGTGTCTGTGTGAAAGGTCAGGTGGGATTACCAAAGCGGTGGTCTCTGCCTCACTCCTGATATCTGGCAGAAACCTCCTTAAGTCTTCCATATGACTGTCACCTTTCGAAGCTGGACGGCCAGGTGTAGTCTTGAATTTAAAAAACATCCAAACCTAAACCCGCTGACTACCTGCGTCCTTTAGACCAAGTATACAAATCTATAAATGTATTGGTGCATAATAATTTTTTTTTTATTAGAATATGTACAATTTATTTAGTTGTTAATTTAATGCCAGGATAGTTTTACTTTTCACAAATTGTTTCATCTGCGAGAACTAACACAACAATACAATCTCTCAAGTTAGGCAGGTGGAGCTGGTGGAGCTGGAGGATTTCAGAACTAGCTTGCAGCAAACTTTGCACACGACAGCTTAAATGTTGCCCATGTAATTTCATTGGTTGCAGGATCAGGAGAGGCCAATCAGCTTGTGCCATGTGGTAATGATGTGATTGCACATTGTTTGCACAATTCAGCTTAGAATGATAGAAATGTATTTAAATATATATTTCTTGATGATCTAAATGGGGTGTAAATTTAGCAGCAAGACACCTGCAACTTAATTTGCTATAATCACCATGCTGCTTGTTGGTTATTATTGTGGTGTTGATGATTTCCGTTATACCCACGGCGTAACATCACAGTTCTTTTGTTTTGTGTGTTGAAAGAATACACCAAAGTGAGAGTTTAGTGAGATCATTCAACCCAGCATTTATTGAATTTATGAAAGCTGCAATCCTGTAATTCTCTCTAATTTGGTTTAATTTCCATCCATATCTTCACAAAGTGTGGGTTCCATTCATAGCTTGTCAAAGATTCAATGCAATTTTCTTTTTTCAAAAACATAATGGTAATCTTTTTATAAATGTAGTATTTTGTTAAGCATTTCTCAAAAATACTGTACATATTGTATATGTACATTTTTTGATTGGCCAGTTGTGGCAATGCTGTAATAAGTGGCACAAAATGTATGATACTTACCAACTGACTGTACATTGTTCTCTAATACATTAAACAACACTGCTTGGATTAAATAATGTTGTTGCTATAATAATAATAATAATAATAATAATAATAATAATAACCTTCAAATAACCTTTAAACATTCTACAAAGTTGGTGTCATTGACATAATACTTCATAAAGGCAGTGTTTTAACGAACAGTGTTATTAAACTGACCATTACATTAGAGTACCATAAATATAAATATGCCAAGTTGAAACACAATAACAATTTAAAAAATGTGCTCCATAAAATTCACATTTCAGTTGCATGTTATTGCTCCAGAGGAATCATTCTGGCATAGATGATATTTAACATTGGGAAAATAAAGCTTCCATGCCTGCATATAATGTTTTTAAAGTGTTTTCTTTGTAGAGTTTAATATTTATATATATTTTAGATTTCTAATGTTTTGATAGTGTAATAGTCTTTTGTGTGTTTATTTGGACAAGGTTCTTCAATGTTAAGCATTAATACTTATTTCTTCCACCAAAAAGTACAATAAACATGCCCTTATTCTTTATGTTTGACTGATTTTTCAGTCATGTCTTGATTTATTTGTGCAAAAGTGCACCTGGAGAAACGTTTGCCTTTTCATTTGTCTTTTCAAATGAAGTAGTTCAGTATAATATGAAAACCATGACTAACAGCATAAACATAAATAACCTTTATTGTACAAAAAGGTTCCATTAGTTAACATTAGTTATAATGCAATAATTGCAATGTGTTACGGTATGTATTATCGTTTAGTCATGGCATGGCATGCTTTCAAAACCAGCTTGCTATCCTAGTGCAAAATAAATTTACTAAAATGTATTGGAAAGACATTTATTTAATGCTAAGTATACTAAAAGTATAAAGTATACTTAACATATTTACGTACTTAATATAAATACCCTGCAATTGTACTGTTGGTAAATACATTTTTTTATAATTTGGTACTTAGTCCATAGTTATATTGAAGTAGTGCTGAGGTTCAACTAAGTGTATACTTAAATATATTGGATTGTTCTAAAAATGTAACTATTGCTGGTGTACATTAAATATACTGATAAATACTAATAATGATAGTAAGCACATTTTAGGCTTAAAATAAAGAAATGTGCTCCAAATAAAGATTAATTATAACTTTTATATTACTAAGTCTCCTTTTATATCACTAAGTCTCAAGCGATATTTCAGTGAAATTAATTTCCCTATCAGTGAGTCACGTTTGGCATTACGTCAGAACAACTGACGAATTGGGATCTCGTCTGAGAGACCAGTCATCTTCGAGTGTAACTAATTGGGCCAATGCAGATTTCCGTGTGAGATTTGTATCGTGTACTCCGCCCAGTGAAGTGGGTATATGAGGAGGAGCGAGTGTCATCTCACTTCAGCCTTTCACTTCTGAGTCAAGCAGTTTATTCTCACATCAACAAGTGTGCTAATTTGAATTGGGAATACCCTTTGGCGCTTCAGCGGTGGTTGCTGCTTCCTGCTGAAGAGTGCTTTCTCTTAAAGATACAGCGGCAACTTTCCCCTGTGTGCTTTAGCACATATAAAAGAGCACGTCCCTAAAAAAGCAGACATGTTGAGGAAGCATTCGTGGATGAGTCATGCACCCACTGTGGGAAGACCATCTCGGTCCTGCGAACACGACTCCAATACCTCAAGAGAGATGGAGTCCCCTCTCCTATTTCCTATTCGCTACTTCAGTGAAGGTTACCAGAGGTTCACAGTGGGGACTAACCTGCTGAGTCGGTTTCCGTGGGCCCCTCACTCCTCTTGTGCACCTCAAGCTGTGGAGTTATCGGATGAGCTTGCTGGTCCTTCTCATGTGGTACCCAGCATTTCATTTGGAGCTTTGGCGGAGGGCTAGATGTCGATTGTTGCATCGGAGGGGGGAGTCCTCTGGGGATGAAGACTGGCTGCATTGCCCCCTTCGGGGTCAGTAGCATTGGGCTCGAATTGAGACTACCGTGTATCGAACGCTCAAGGCTGGATTATTAGCATCTCGGCGTAAGCCCAAATTCAACAGTAAAAGAGCAGTTTCCTCTATCTCTGGGTATTAATAGAGCCTGGATGGCAATCAGCGACATTATGCCGTGCCACTCTCATCCCTCTTTCCAATCTCCAGACTACAAGACTGCAAGACTACTTTGCCTCACGAACAACGCACACTTAAATCCCACTCCGAGACACTATGCCTCCTGGGTTGGTTCCCTGCTTCGTTGCCACAATCTGAGTACATCTATAGTCCCTCTTACCCTACTTGTATGGTCTCTGCAGGCTTGGCTTGCAAATCATCAACTGCCGCATTGGCTCATTTGGTCTGTCAGGCTCGTAGCTACTTGGCAGATATGTGCTGGTCCGTATGGACAGCACTGTTCAGTGGAAGCCATGGTCTTGGCATATCAAGCTGTGCTCTCTGAGAGTGAGGACGAACTCCACTAGAAGTATTGCGTCCTCTTGGGTGTTGGCGCACAGCTGCGCACTAGGTGACACCTAATACATTTGCAAGGTTATTTTACCTTTGTGTAGAGTCAGTTCCTCCAGCACCAGCAAGAGTCAGACGTGGTGGAGACGTCCAACCCTAGTTGTTTTTTGTGCTAGGCTGGGTTCCGATATTTTACGATCCCTATGGCGATCCTATATGTGTATTCTTTCACAGTATGGTTTCCCTCTTGGTAAGCCTGTGTCTTTCCCTGGCAGAACTCTGCCGTCTCCGCATGGTATTGTCTCCACAATTTGATCTACTAGAGATACCTTCCTTATGTAGCACTGCCCAGATGGCCAGCCCATATATGTAAACTCTACATGTTACCCCCCTGTGGGTGGGATGTGGCCTCTGTAGCATTGCACCTCTTGGGGTACACTTTCCAATGTTTCTGTAGCATTGCACCTCTTGGGGTACACTTTCCCACTTTCCCACTTTCCCACTTTCCCAATGTTATCCAAGTCTCATTGAGTGGGTCACAAGGAACAGCAGGGATTGATCCGCCCCTATGGTGCAGGGGGATCAGGAGGCTTACCCAAGGTGCTGGAAGGGACTACAATAGTGGAGCTTTGGTAGGAATCCCAATTTGTCAGTCATTTTGATGTAATGTCAAACGTGATTGACTGATAGTGAACGTCTAGGTTACTATTGTAGTAACATTACATCCCGTCATCACAATTGCTGTACCACATGAAGTGCAATCACACGCACTCCTCCTTATATACCTGCTTCGCTAGGCGGAGTGCACGATGCAAATCTGTATTGGCTTGTTTAGTTACACTCGAAGATGACTGGTCTCTCAGGTGAGATACCAATTCCTCAGTTGTTCTGACGTAACGTCTCCTTTCCAGGGAACGGGGTTACAATAGTAACCTAGATGATTTGTACTATACTTAGTATGAAATAAATGTATTTTAATTACTGTGACAGTTTTTCAACTGTCAAAATGAAGAAGGTGGGGTCGGCTTTACGCAGAGTCTCGCTCTCTTTTATTAGCAGCACAATAAACAAAACAATAAGCATGAGGGCTTCAAAGTAGAAATAAAGAGAACACTTTTCAGCTTAAATGCCAGGCATACACAATCCCTAGGCAGCTCTCTCTCTCTCCTTTTCCAAGGCCCGTCTTTTAACCTTTCTCTTGACTCACTGCAAACTGAGAACACTTGTTAGATCTCATTAACAAGAGGCGTGTCCCTTAACCATAACCTCTCTTAAACTCCTCCTCTGCCTGCAGCAGCCTCTAACCATGCCCCCCTTTCCACAATTACATTTTGGTATTGGGTTTTTTTCACTAGGGTAGTCTCTCTAAAATTGCCTACCCTACCTTTAACTAATGTTAACAAATGTATTGTAAATGTTACAGAAAAAACTTTTATTTGATTCTTTAATAATGTATGGACACTTTAGAATCTAGAAACTATTGGCAAATGACAAAAAGTCTGCAGGGAAAATATCATTGTTTCAAGGTGTCAGTGTACATTTTGACAACAGTCCATCGATTGAAATGAACACTGTGAAAGTGTTGTACAGTTGTTGGTGGCAATTGTGTAGAGGGGTGAAGATTTGATGTGTGTGTGTGTGTGTGTGTGTTCCACAGGCGGCATGCATTCCTGTGCTACTGAGTAATGGATGGGAGCTGCCCTTCTCAGAGGTCATTGACTGGAGTAAAGCCGCCATCATTGGAGATGAGAGATTATTGCTGCAGGTACACACACACACACACATCCTCACCCTCACTCTCACCCCCACCCCAACAAATACATTGCCATAGTCTTCTTCATAATACAGTAATGAAAACACACTGCTTTGTTCCACATCTAAAACCACTCACTGCACTGGGAGATTTAATTAAATGTTGCATAAATTCTCATGAAGAACAATCTCAGCCATTAATCCCAGGACATTTTAAGTGTTATTTTGAGGGGATAAATGAAATCACACTTTTCCTCTGAGCTTTCAATTAATCAAGCCAATTCACTATTTCCCCCAAAAACAGGCAAAGAAATTAGTATTCAGAGACAACTGATATTTTCATATTTTGGCATGAAACTGAAAATATCAGATTATTAAGCTGTTGCTGGTATAACTTACAGTGTGGTATAATAATAAATAAAATGTAGGCTTTTACACACTCAAAAAATGTAAATACACAGATTTCACCAATTACTGTAATTTTTTATTATCATAATGATATTAATACTACAGAAGGTTTATGCTTTTTCATGCCAGGAACCCCAAAATTTGATGAACCCTTTGTGAATTAAAGTATACAGAGCTATACAGAGTATTTACATGTGTAAAGTCCAGCTTATACAGTATAACAAAAATATTAAGCACCATATTATAAAGACACATTTTTTCTATAATTAAATAACACTATATTAAGGCCAAAGCAAATTATTACATTATTTGGAGAATATCTACTTTCTATTAATTTCAAATATGTCTATTCAAGTATATTTTTTCTATGCTGTTAATGTTAGATTTGTAAACCTTAAAAAACAGATTTATTAATTATTCCTTTTGAGTTGCTAATCCCTCTCTTAACTCTATACCTAACCTTCACCTTTTCTTAAAAATATATACAGTAATCCCTCGGTTTACGAGTTTAATTCGTTCCAAGAGCGAGCTTGTAAACCAAAATGCTCATACACCAAAACAAATGTCCCCATAAGAATGCACTAAAAATCAATTAATTCGTTCCACATGACCACAAATGCCCATTTTAAATATTTTTTTTGGTTTTACCCTATTAATTGCAGTTAAAATTGTAACCATTAAGATCTCATATAAATACTAATTAATAATTGACAATTCAACTCTAAAAATACTTGACAATTTACTGTAATGCACTTCAGGTTTGAGCAGCCTGCTTGCAGGAGGGGGGAGCGGGGAAAGCAAGTATGAAAGCAAATGAGTGAATTTATTATAATAGTGCAGAAAACAAACTAAGTGATAATCCAGAGTTAAAGTCGTGGAACATGGGAGCCGCGAACTAACGAATTCGCGGGAGCCGCGAGAGAACGAATTCGCGGGAGCCGCAAGAGAACAAATTCGCGGGAGCCATGAGAGAACTAATTTGCGGGAGCCTCGAACGAACGAACTTGCAGGAGCCGCGAACGATTAAATGCGCGGGAGCCGCGAAAGCGGGGAGATAGGCAGATGATATGAGAGTGTTCAATGAGCAAGTGTTCAGTGAGCACACACACATACACACTCAGGCAGAACTAAGAGACACTGAATTCATGAACCGTGACAGTTACTGCTTAGAGGTACTGTACATGTATATTTCACTACGTGAAAAATAGTGATCACAATTAATTAATGTTTAGAATATGAGGTAAAAACTTCTGTAAATCACTTATAAAAGTATCACTGTGGTGAATGATGCAGCCAATGAATGAGTTAAGGGGTTATAAAGGTGTTGGAACCTCCTGACTGTGTTATGAGAGGCTGTCATTAGGATTTTTCATGTAAAAATGCGCACAAGGATGCTGAGCGTAAGGACTTTTTCCACACAAAACAATGCTCGTACACCGATTCGACCCTCCATGCTCGTACACCGATTTGCTCGTATACCAAGTCACTTGTAAACCGAGGTATTACTGTACAATGAAGAAAAATATTATAATTGAAGTGCTTTCTAGTAGTATGCAGTAGTTTTGTGGGCGGTACACGGTAGAATGTTAGTTGTTAATCACTGCAAATCTTATCCATAATCACTTTTTAGGAAGAGTTAGACACAGCCCAAAAGTTGGGCTAACCACTCCAGCATTGTGAATACACAAATACGCATTAGATCTGAAAACTAATCTTGCTATGTCTTACTCTTTCAGGTGCCATCTATCACCAGGTCTGTGGGCTCTGACAGAATACTGGCACTGCGGCAGCAGACACAGTTCCTGTGGGACGCCTACTTCTCCTCTGTCACAAAGATAGTCTTAACCACATTAGAGGTGAGTCCTCAGTTACAGCAGAAAGAGATTTGCCACTTCCAAATGAGACATACTGGGGAAAATGTGTGAATGAAGGAGTTCCAGCTGGTTGATGTCAAAAATGACAATTCTCTCATCATTCACTCTGTCACATGTCATTCCAGACCTGTATGACTTTCACAGAAGAAGATATTCTGATGACAAGAAGTATAAAGCTTTAATGATAACAACAGGATAGTAGCGTCCACAGCAATGGGCAATAATGTTGTCTATTTAAAGTGTGCACTTCAATTATATTATCAGTTATCATATTTCAATCCTGTCATGTTATATCATATATCAATCACATCATTCATATCGTATCATATGTCATAAGTCACTCAAAATTATATATATTGATGCGGCAGTGGATTCTGGAATAGGACCATTCACTTTGCAGTTTTTACTGGTTTTCACTCACTATCGTCTTTGGTGATAATCCACTTAGGGAAATTAATTAATGCTGATCATATGTTTTTCTTTGCACACATTTTGTTTTGTCTCTGTCTCTCTGACACTCACTCATTTCTTGTTCTCTCTATTTCTCTCCCTCTCTCCTGTTTTCCTCAAAAGCTTTCATCATGGCTTGCTGTCACACATAAGAAGATGATATCTGCCATGATCAAACGCTCTTGGTCTTTTCCAGACCTCTCCAACACACATAAAAATGTAGACGGATTTACACAAATATTCCGTCCCTCACTCCCTCTCTCGCTCATTCTCACGTCTCTGAGAACTTTCTCCAAGGATACAGGCCTGCCTTGGTCAGCTAGATGGAATGAAAAGTTTGTGCTTGGTTTCTCTTCATCTCAGGAAGCTTTTAATAACAGGTCCGTCTGAGAACTGCCAGACGTCGCTGCCAAAAATATGACTGACTATAAATATGTTCAGAGAGCAGACAGGGGAATATTTCTGCCAACTTCACCAACATGCCACAGCAATCAGAAATGCAACTGTAATTCTTAAAACTGTATAAAGCAGTGAGCAATTGTACACAGTTTTTTCCCCTGCTGTCTCAGATAAGAACAGGATTATGACCCATTTTTGGTTGCAACCCACCAGTTGTGACCAGTTGTATCTTAATTCAACCTCACTAAAAACTTCCACACATTCTGGGAATTTGAGTAAACAATATGTTGGCTGTCACCAAACAGACCCTTTTCCATGCTGTGTTTTTCCGGCCCCTGAGGTTGGTTTCTTTCCAGAGCTATCCTAATCCCTGCTTCTGTTCCGCTCGGAACGCTTTGAATGGAATGACGTTGTGTGAAATTTTGAGCCCAGTGTCTGGATTTTACCTCCTTCTGACTGAACCTCAGTTCTTTGTATGAAAAACAAATGACCGAGATACAGAAAAAAAAAATTATACCTCATACCTTTAAAAGATTTGGTTTTAAAGAAACAACTTACACTTCAGAGATTTGTTATTAATTATTAAATATTAATTTAAGAATTTAAGAAAAGCAGTTGATGAACAAGATTCATTCATCCAGATCAAAAGGTGTCAGGATGACATCAAAGATCACTGCAAAAGTAGAATTAGTGAAACAACACACCGAGGGGACCGTTTACACTTATAGACTGTATAGACTGATAGTTAATAGTGCATTGTGTAGTGCACACCATACCATAATTGTTGACAAAAAATGTAACTCTTGTGCATGTGTGGTGTTTGCACTCAGCAATAAAAGCTGCCTAATTAACCATACAGATCAAGTTCCCTCTCCGTGGACTCGGGTTTACTGGCACTTCCTCTAGAACATATGCCACGTTGAGTTCATTTCACCGCTCCACAGAACAAGAGCTGTGAGATGCTTCACTTGCTGCATGGATCTGACAAAATTACTACACTTCATGTGAAGCACATTGAAACGTCAGCATGTACATGATAGACAAACACACATGCTATCTGACGTGAGGTTTTTTTAGAGTATAGTTGATCGTAATTGGTTTGTGCGTTTGAAGACTCTGGAGAGAGAGAACCAATCAAGCCAAGTGTTGGAAGACACATACTGTAAGGCAGGGGTCTCAAACATGCGGCCCGCGAAACGATATTTTGTGGCCCGCGGGACCATATGAAAGTTTAATGTAAGTGTGGCCCGCGAGTTTTGAATGAATAGCGCTTTACCGCGTTGTGTGTGTGCGAAAGGTTCCTTTTTCGTGCGAGCATGAGCTGTACAAGCCAACCAATCACAGTGGAGTAAATGACTCCCGGGGGCGGGGCATCAGCCGGGCTTGAGGCAGACAGAGAGACTTAGCTGCCCGTGTGTAACATCACATTTGTCAAAGCCGTCATAGAATTATTACTACTTATTGTGTTTGAAATTGAGCATGTTTGACTTTGAGCTGGACGAAGTGAATGTTACTGTTATCGGCGTTGGATTTAGCGTCATGCGGATTGTATTTTGTTTTTCCATCATTTGAAATGGGCTGATTTGCGGGACATCGGTGTTATAATATAGAAAATAAAAAAAAATCCAGTAAATAACGCCTCCGTGGCTGCATCCCATTGTTTGTATATAGTACATTTATTAATGCTGTCCCAGCTGATAATTATCAGCCCGGTAGCAGTCTCAGTATTTTCTACCATATACAAATGTTACGATGTTCATGTCATCAGGAAAGTATGGAAGCCCGTTTCCGGCACCGTTGAGAATTTTTATTATTATTTAAGTCATAATAATGAGAGGGTTTCTCACAATAATGACTTAGTATCTGGACAAAATGAGAAATTATTATGAAACTGACTTAATATCTCGAAATAATGAGAACGTTTCTTATAATATTGACTTATCTCAAAATAATGGCAGTTTATCATAATAATGACTTAGTATCTCGAAAAAATTAGTAACTTTTTCCTCAACCTTGAACTTCAGTAAGTCCAAGTACAGGTCTACTTACTGACAATCATCTTCAAGCTATACTGAGAGTCTCAACAGTTTCCTCTCTCAAGCCAAATATGGCTCAGCTGTGTGAGAGGAAGATCTGCAGGTCTCTGGCAGCAAGAAGTAGGCAAGACAAGTCATATTCAGAAGAACCGTTCATGTTCTTCAATACTCTGTTTATGTTCAGGACAGTTCATGCTCAGAAGAACCCATTGAAGTTAAAGAACTGTCAATAATGACGTTTGAGAATTTTTTTTTTTGTGGAATTCTTGATGCGGCCCTGCCTCACCCAGACTCTGCCTCCTGCGGACCCCGGGTAATTTGAGTTTGAGACCCCTGCTGTAAGGTGTGTATGTGTGTGTGCCCGTGAGGAAAATTAATGAAAAAAAAAAAAACATGCTAAATTAATTTTTGGTGAAAAGTATTTATTTTGTGTAAGTTTAGGGGTTAATGTATGTTATGTTATGGTTAATGTAATTAAAACACTATTACACTGTTAGTGTAATATTAGTATATCATGTATTAATATAATATAATATTGTATATTAGTACACTATTACACTTTTACAGTATGTACAGTATAAAATACTATCATTATGCCAATGAAGAGCCCCACAAAGATAGAGAAGAGTTTGATATGTGTGTGTGTGTGTGTGTGTGTGTGTGTGTGTGTGTGTGTGTGTGTGTGTGTGTGTGTGTGTGTGTGTGTGTGTGTGTGTGTGTGTGTGTGTGTGTGTGTGTGTTACAAGTTATTTTTGGCTTAAAGATCTCACATACCCTCTTGTGAAGAGGGTGAGGCAGATTGTGATTAATTAGTCTTGTAATAAAATGAGATTAATGTGTTTAATTTGAGTAATTAGGCCTGTGTGCATACTGTTGAGAATGTTTTCTGGGTCTTGCCTCTGAAGACTGATGGGATGGTCAGCCATGACAATTTTTTTGTTTTTGTTAAAAATCGCACAAAGCTGACTTCTACAACGTCTAGTTTGAAGGGTTATATTTCTATGTTGATATTAATCTTTTTTGGTAACACTTTATAATAATGTTACACTTGTTTCGTTATCATGAACTAATAATGAACAATACTGAGTTAATGTTAATTCATTAATCATGAAAATAAAACAGTTTTTACTTAATCTATTTGGATCTATTTTTGAATTTGGTTCATTTTTGCTAACATTTTACAAAAACATTACATTTGTTTGGTAAGGGATCATGCAAATCCATTTAGTTGTTATTGCAAAAAAACAAAACAAAAAAAAAAACTGATATTGTGATCAGGACCCCAATGTGAATATTCCACAAAGAAAAACAAGCAGCTTTGAGCATAGACGATTTAACAAATTCAAACAAGATGGACATTTGAAGGATAATGTACAGTTGTTTCACTTTTTACACAGCTTTTCAGAACATATATAGTGACAGGGACATGAAATATTGATTTGAGAAGGGGCAGGGGGTGCACAGTAGGGCAACAATTTCAATGTTAAACCTTACACACACACAAAGAGTTTTATTTAAGTAAATATAACACAATAGTTTTTCTTAAAGACAAATATGTAGTTTTAAGTTCAAATATGCCTTTTTTTCTTTGAACATGTTTAGATCCTCAAGACTCCAGGTGAAGTCTAGAAAATTCAAACTAATTCCAAAACACTGATCCAACTGCTTATACCTCGGTCACCACGAATTTGCCAAATAAGACGCTAAACATATTTTGTTGATCCTGGAACAGCATTCCTGTCTGAAAATGTCCTACCCATAACTTGTCCCTACAATCAGAGGGAAATGATAGACGAATAACACTGATAAACTTGAAATAAATTGTAACCTTATTTGTCCCTCAAATCTGATTATTTGAATGCTGTTCAGTGAAGATGATGATCCAGGAACATGTCGTATTAAATCACGTTCACCTTATATCTCACTCATTCAAATTTTTATTTTTTTTATTTTTTTTGTCATTGGTTTATAGACTCATTTAAATGCCCATTAACGGAATACATTAATTGAACAAAGCTTTTATGTGTATAGTGAAGCTGACTGTGATTGGTTACAATGTTTAACCACAGCAAAAACTTGTCCTTAATGGAACATTATGACACATATAGAACAGACAATCACAATACTTTTACATTTATGCATTTGGCAGGCGCTTTTATCCAAAAACATTTTATTTGCATTTGCATTTAAGGAACACACTGAATCAGTTCCTGCTTTCCCTGGGATCGAACCCATGACCTTGGTGTTGTAAACATCAATGCTCTACTCATTGAGATACATGAAAGAGCTACAACACTTTTCATGATTAGTTAGTCTCAGCAACTATAATGGTATTTTTAACTTGTAAATGTGGACGTGTATTAATGTTTTACTGTATATTAATAGTAATGTATGTGTTGTTTTTGCAGATTATCCATGACAGGATACGGACGCACATGTCCAGGAGCAGGTTGATGTGGAATTCTTTGCCTGGAGGTCTCTACGCACTTCCTGAGTACTCCAGCGACCTCACCCTCTTCCCCTTCTATTACTCGACACTCGGTGAGATCGCTTGTGTGTGTGTGTGTCTCTCTTCACCACCTCCAGCTCAATGCCGTAAAACTTTGTTGCAGTGAAAATGAAATCATAACTCAGATAGATGTTGGTTTCCCTCCAAGCAGTCTCTCTCTCTCTCTCTCTCTCTCTCTCTCTCTCTCACTCACTTGCACTATCTCTCTCTCTCATCTCATGGTGGATGCTGAACATATGAGTCCACCATATTCCTCCCTAAGCCTGGCCTGTGTGTGTTTGCATGTGCATGTAGGGGTTTGTGATGGATTTGCCCCTGGGCTTCACATGTCAGCAGTAAATCTGTATTGCAGGATTGATAGATGGTCTATACTCTGCTGTCACTGGCGTTGTTAGTCTCACTTTCCATAATTTTGATGACAGGGCAGTTTAGACTCCCTGTCTGTGGCCATAACTTGAGAGAACTTCACTGTGCCGTGATATATGGTGTGATTCACTCAGCCAGGGCAACACTATAAATCCGGCTACCTGCAATACATGCTGTTTATTAGGCAATGAGATATCATCCAACATGACCAGTGGATTGCTCCAATGGTTTGCTGTATTCCTTGAAAATTCTTTAGATGCTGTGGCTTGCATACACAATGGCACAGTTAATAATTCTCTTTTGTGTTTTGATTTAGTTTTTCATTTTCTGCCACATCAGGGTGGTTGTTCTGAACAGTGAGTGTGTGAATTGTCTTTGAAATTGTACTGCTGAATCTACTGACAAGCGCTTATGATAAATTTAGTGAGATTTGTATTCCAAGTCTGGCCCACCTGGCATCCGGGTATAAATAGGAATGGCATTACTCACTTCATTCATATTTAGGAGCCGAGAGAGTATCATGGTCTCAGCGGTGGTTCAGAACTGTGGCAGGGGACGTAACGTCTCTCTTCCCTCCTTCGGAACCTAGACGTTCCCTATCTGTCAATCACATTCGTTGTTACGTCGGACTGCATCATGGGGTTACTACAAAACGCCACAGGCACTGAACTGTGTTACCTCCGCCACGTCTGACCACTAAAGGATGTAGGAGGAACTCGATTCACGGGTCGCCAAGCGGGGAACACGCCTGAAAAGTTAATTAGCGCACATATCCCCTTGTTAGAGGGAAATGGCACTGCAAGCAGGAGACCAAACCTGTCTTCCCATCACCTGCTTGTTCCCAACACACAGGAAGAAACTGGCTCCACTCGAAGATTGTAAAATCTGGCGAATGTGTTAGGTGTCACTCACCTCATAGCTTTACACATGTCTGTCAGAGAGGCGCCACGCGCCAATGCCCAGGAGGAAGCAACACCCTGTGTGGATTGAGCCCTCATCCCCAGGGGGCATTGCTCGCCCTGGGCCTGGTAGTCCAGGGCGATGGCATCCACTATCCAGTGGGGAAACCTCTGTTTGGAGACAGCCTTTCCCTTTTGCTGTCCCCTAATACAGACAAAAAGCTGCTCAGAGCTTCTGATGCTCTGGGTGCGGTCCACATATACACGCACCTGGCGAACTGAATTGCATAGCCGAGTCTGATCGTCTGATTGAGCCAGCATTGATAGAATGGGAAGCGTTATCCAGGGTCCCAGGCTCCGAACGAGTGGCACCAAAGGGACAGGGGACATACCCATGGAGGGGCAGCAGGGAGCTCTGGAGCCCAACCTGGGAAGCATTGCGTCCCGGATTACAGGTGGTGAGTGTGGTGCACTCACCCGGCTCTGTAGCCCTCATGTGGGGCCTGAAAGGGAGACGCATCTAGAGCAGTTCCCTCCATCTCCAGGTTGCCCATCGCAGGGCCACTTAAATGTCTTCTTAGGGCTTAACGGTCTGGACAGGCTGCATAGCTTTTCTGCGTGGGGCTCGGGCTAGACGAGAGGTTTCTGGTCCGGCCGGAGCCTTTACATAAGCAGGGGGACACCCTCAGTGATGAGCAAGCTGAGGGACAGCCCACGGAGTCACGCAAGATGTGACTGATTTCCTCAGTCTGCTTCTGGACTGCCGAGAACTGCTGGACAAAGTCCTTGACCGTGTCACCAAAGAAGACGCGTTGCGTCCTTCATCTCAGCCAGGTCTAGCCAGAGGTGGCGTTCCTGGAACATGAGTATGGACATTGTCTGGCCGAGGGCCCGTGCCGTGATCTTAGTCCCCCAGAGGGCAAAGTCAGTTGCCGTGCGCAGCTCCTGCATCAATCCTGACTCATATCTACTCTCCTGCAGCTCTTTGAGAGCTTTTGCCTGATGGACCGGCATGCAGGGGAGAGGCTGCCTGTCCAGCGGCACTGTAAGCCTTAGCTAGAGGACTGGGAGGTTTGTGGGGGCTGGCCCCATGAAGAAGCTACCACTGTTCCCTGTACCAGTGAACCCTCAGCTCTACCACGAGAAGCAAAGGGAGGATGGGTAGCAGCAGAGTGGACTCGTGCGTCCGTGTTAAAGAAAGAGAGTTGCGATCACAGCGCCAGCGCCATGAGAGCATGTACCATCCATGAACGCTCTCTCAGCGTGCTGTCTTCCCAGTCACGTGAGACAGTGATTGTGGCCGTCAGATGAATTTAGGAAACGACCGAATCCAGAAACACACGGACAAAAAGACATCTTGAAAAAGACATAGATCATCCGCGTTTGCTCTTTTAGAGAACTGGTCTTTGATTGAGGGGTGAGATGTTGCACTTTAGTGCACAGGACTAAAGCACCGTCATGCCGACCACTTGACAGAAACCGTTCGTTTTTTTGAAGGTGATCAGACGATGAACAATCAAAATAATCAACCGCTCTGCTCCAAAGCAAAAGTATGAATGAAGTGAGTAATGCTTGTCCTATTTACAACCGGGATGCTGGGTGGGCCAGACTCGGCATGCAAATCTCACTAGCCAATGTTCATTGGTGTGTTTTGTTAAATTTGGAGGTGATTGGGCTCCCAGGTGAGATCCCATGTCGTCAGTCCGACGTAACGTCGAACATGACTGACAGATAGGGAACTATAATTTAATGTTATGTATATATTTATGTAATATAGTTGGAATTACACATTTCTAATGATGAATTTGTGATTTATTGTATTTGAAATAGATCAACTTTAAATCTACTATCAAATAACAGTTAAAATTATAAGTAATTATAGGTAAGTAATAGTAAGTAAAAAGTAATTTCTTGACAACATATTAACATATAATTATTAAAAATGTACTGTAAAAGTAAAACTGTTAATTTGACAAAACTGAAAGTGTATTTAATTGTTTAGAAACAGTCATGAAAGTGGACTCTTCAAGTACACTTAAACAGCTTTTGAAGTTCACATTCGGTACAATTAAGTGCACTTCTTTTTCATAAAAGTTATTATCTTACACTCTTAAAGTACATCTTTATATTAATATATTACGATAATTATATCTTTGCTTTGAAGTAATAAGAACCTTTAGATATTTTCCCTTGAGATTTAATTAATGCATCTATGATTTAATGGTAAGGTAAATTAGATGGTTTTATCTTAATTATTGTACTAATTATGTGACTAAATGAATATTGTGGTGAGCACAAAACGTATATTTCAAAAGTAAAATATGTGAATTTTTTCATTATTATTACTTTCAACGAGGATCTTTAATAGTCATGCTTAGAGAGCCTTTTATGTGTGTGTGTGTGTGTGTGTGTGTGTGTGTGTGTGTGTGTGTGTGTGTGTGTGTGTGTTTGTGTGTATAGTTCAACGGTGAACTAAATTACCTCTTATGACTGAACAGCCTGGATGGATCATTAACAATAGATTCATATCATATGTTTTAAAATCAATACAAAAGTGCACGTGTAAATGTTCTTATTAGTTGTTCTCTTTTTGTGTGTGTGGTTTGTTTCACTGTGTTTGTTCACGTGTTTCAGAATTGTGAGTGTGTTTGCATGTTCTTGTTTTTTCCCAGCTTGCATAGAGTTTGAATCCCTGCAGAGAGGAAATAGGGATAATAGATGTTCTGTCTAAACATAATTACTATCACTGTGTGATATATTATGAACTTCTCTTTTGTTTATTGCTGAACCAGAAAAGCTTCAAAGCTTTGATCAGTTCATTTTACTAGTTTTATCCTCTCTGGTTCTCTTTTGTTCTTTGTAGTAACCTTTATTGTGATGTAATAGAGACTTAATATAGCTGTCGGCTTTCTGGAGTCGCAGTTGCAAACGTAGATAAATGAAGCGAATCCCTGCAGAGGAACAAAGATAAACAGGTGCTCTCTTTGAACAGCTGCCATAAAGCAAACGAAAACCAACGCAGAGAGATGTTACACACTGGAGACTGATGCCATTGAAGGCTGATTTCATAAAGAATACTGCATCTTTATGTGGTTCATGGATTAAGCAAAGAAATTCACCAACGCATTAAGAATATCCAAAAGCACTAAAGTCAATTCTGGCATCCATGATTGTATTTCTGCAGGTAAGAGTCCATCTCAGGAGTTTACAGCTGTCATTCAAGCGGTTACACCTCTACAGTCTCAACAGCAGCCCATATTCAAGCTGATCCATGCGGTTGCCAAGTCCAAGTTATGTGTGCAGGTGAGAACATGAGAGAAAATAATGAAACAAAATGACAACTCTACTATTATTATCTATTTTGCAAGTGAGTATCATGTTAAGGGTCATTCACACTGTCAGCAATTGTTTTCCTGAAGATCACTTTGTCACAATATTGTTAGTCAGAATTCTTGCTTTAATAGAGGACTGCTCAGTAAGCTATGTTAAACCACAAATGAGATGTACTGAAAGTAAAAAGAAAAATACAATACCAAAAAATGAAAAAATTTACTCACCTTCAACTCATTCCAAAATTGTACAAATAATTTCAGTATGAATGTTATGAGTATAGAAAAAAGTCTCAGGTTACTGTTGTAACCATGGTTCCCTGAGAACAGGGAATGAGGCGCTCGTCCACTAGGGGTTGCTATGGGGAATACCTCCGGTATGACATGTGTCTTAAGTATTAATCCAACCACGACAATGAACTTTGCCGCCTATGACGTACATCACGAACAGTACATCATCCACTTTTTATCTGAAGGAGACGGCTGCAGGAATGCCCGAAGCCTGGCAAAGGGATGCAGCGTCTCGTTCCCTGTTCTCAGGGAAATATTTGTTACAATGGTAGCCTGAGATGTTCCTTTTCGAAAGGGAACTCAACACTGCGTCCCCTTGGGGTTGCTATGAGGAACAGAATACCAACATCGCCACACTTAATAGGCAAGAGTTAGAAGTAAATGAGAGTGGCTGGGCTAGTGACAATGACTTTGCAGCTGTTCGTCTAGTCCATAGAAGGAAACAGCATTCAACTTGTGGGCCAACGTTAGGGTGTCCAGGGCCTTTCTCCAACTGCTCATCCTATAGCTAGGGTCTGGCAGGCCGAGTACAGGAAAGAGCAGGTGGACAAAGTCTAAAACTTCCAGATTTTTTATGTCTGCCCCGATTCACTCGCGAACCGGGACGATACACGGTGCGAGCAATGTATTGCCAACAGCCCTCTCGAGGGTTCTGCCAGCATGCTGTGTACTCCAGGCCGCTTGCGAGGAGACTCAGAGGAAGTCATGCCCCAGCCGCAGCTTAGGGGAGCGAACAGTACATTAGGTCACCGGACTACAGGAAGACCTCGCACAAACCTTCCAACTTGACCTCAGGAATGAAATCCTCAGCCAAAAAGTACTTTTTTTTTTCAGGCTTAGGTGAGGAGACTTAACTGGAGCCACTGATTCGAGCTCTCTCTCATGTAACCCGGGCAGAGCTCAGGGGAATGACATTTTGGCAGAATGACGTCCATTGGGAACCGTCTGCAGAGCCACTGGGCTACTACCTCTACAGAAACCCAAGGAATGCTTGCTACTTCTTAGTTCGTTAGCTCTCTCAAGCAAGTAAACTTGGGGCCCTTAAGAGCAGCACGTTTCAGCTTCAACAAGAACCAATGAAGTTCATCTCGTGTTATATAGAATGTTTGAGTTTCAACAAGAACCAACGAGTTTCATCCTAGTGTTACGCAGCACGTTTGAGCTTCCGCAATAACCAATGAGGTTGATTCTCATATCATTTTATTCATTTTACTACTTCACGTTTAACTACATGAAAATTAAAATTAAAATTTACTTGGAAACTGAAATGCATTTAAAATACATTTATTTTTAATATTGTTTTTCGTTTCAGTTAGCATTTGTCTTATTTAATGTAGTGTTTTTATATTTTATTTTGTTACTTAACAATAAAAATCTTGCGGCAAAGAAATAAATTAATACAGCTTTGGAATAATTAAGTAGATGATTTTCAAGCTTGTATGTGCTGTTCCTTTAACTTTCTGGAGGGGAAAGTGTTGGTATATTAATTATAGCACTGCCTAATGCATCTTATGAACAAGATGAATGATTATCAATGCATGAATCAAACTCATTTAGAATGCCCACGAGTTTTGACATGGTTTTTCACACTTCATTTTTTATTATGTCCCTGTATGTGGGCAGCGACTAATAATGTTAGCAAGTAAAAGTCTGGGTTTGTAAAACATTCAGTATGATTCCGTTATCTGACAAGTGGCAGATCATGTTAGCGTCACTGTCTTTTCTCCTAGTGGCTCCTTTCCATAAAGTTTAAATAAACATATTTTTCCTGTCAGAAGACCTCACACCGGTTTAATTTATATTTGATGGATACTAAATTGTACAATATTCGGTGTCAACCAGAAATAAGGATCATGTATGCCCTTAAAAAAGAAGCACACTTTAGCATACTTAGTCTGGAAATAATGTAATTTATGGAAAAATATAATTAGTTGCATGTTATTTACAATTAAATTAAAATGTATTATTCTTAAATTTTATATAAAATGAAATTAAGTGATTTTTTGACCCACTTAAGTTGGGCTTAATTACATATTCATAGGTAATTTCTGGTTTTGAATTATTTATTTTAAATTCATTCAATACTTTTAAGCCCACACTTTTTCATTTGGGCTTAGGGTTCTGCTGTATCTCTAAATACCCTTAATTAACAGTTTCTAACAATGAAAAGTCTCTAGATAATTTCTAGTTTGTTTGGAGACTGTCACACCTATTTTCTGCACTAATTAATGAATATGGGATTTGCTGAGAAATTTTGATTACTTGTTTTGCATTTGGGCAGTAATAATTCACACCTGCACCTACAAAAATGTTACAAAAAATTGTTACAACCTAATAATGATTTGTCATGTTTTGCGTGTGTATTGAAGTGTGCAGTGCAGCTCATGTGTTTAATATGGTTTCAGATTTTAGTGCTGTGGAACTGTGAGAAGCCTCCACCACCCAGAAACAAGTGGCCCTCCATCACAACACCCTTCTCAATCATTGAAGGCAAGAGAAAGGTGAGAAAGATTATGAAATTAAAAGAGCAGAAATTTAGGTTTCATGCGGTTGTCCACTTACTTGCACCTAAAAAGATTACAAATAAAACATTTTAATGTAAACATAACACTTAGTTTTTAAGTCTTGTTCAGTTAACTTATGGAGACAATTTTGTTTGCAAAGTATAGGTATGTGAAGTTACTCAAACTCTCTGACGGGAAGGGAGCAGAATAACAGATAACAGGACAGATGTCACCATTTAAAATCTCTAAAATTAAGAAACTGTGTGTTTGTAGGTGTGATTTCTGCACAGCTGTGTGTGGGTGGTTATGTGAATATTCTGAATGTATCTCATCATTTGCACCTTTCAGACTTTGTCTGCTCACCGTCTTCCCTCTTTGCACATGTTTTACTCATTTACATCTTCTTGTCATGTGTTATCTGCAGATACACTTAGCTTATGAGCAAGTTAATGTGATGGATCACTCTGTCTCCTCACTTATCCCTTAGTTGTTTTGTCTTAGATGGAATTGTAGTTATTTAGGAGTTTAGGGTTTTCAAAGTCCATGCAAAATATGTAGGAAAAAATCTAATGAAATAAATTAAATGATTAATTAAACACTACAGAAAATACTTGGTGTTTCTTTAACAATGACCACATTTAAAGTTCAAAGAACTTAAATAAATTGATGTTATTGCATTACGTATGTTCCAGGCAAATCACAAAATAAAATTTAATCAAAAGTTCCCACAATTCTGATATATAAAACATCCAAAAAAACATGACATTTTGATATTCAGTAGCAATTTTGGGGATTCCTCCATAATCCCAATTTAAAACGAAAATATATAGCTGCCTTATTATTCATTTTTCTTTGTGGGTCCTTGACAACCCCTTATTTATCCTATAAGACACCTTTATTATTCATGATAATATTACCCCAAAAGGCCCTATTTACACCTGGTAATTAAGATGCAATTTGGCCAATCAGATCACAAGTGAATGATGCTGTCTAAACAGAGTCTAAAACGTTTTGAGCTTGTCCACTTGCGACCACTTCCAGACATAGTTGAAAATGCATTCAGCCAGATTGCTTTCGCTGTATAAACGCTCATGTGGTCAAATGGGTTTGAACAGCAACAAAAGACTGCCTGATTTCGTGTACACGTACTCACAGCGTTGCTGTATGGTCTTGCAACTCTAAGAGCAGAAACATTGTCTCCAGGTGCGAGCATATATAAATTGTGCAAGCTTATCTGACCATTAGATCGAATGATCCGTAAAAAAGACTATACATTTACCTGCCCATAGACCCTCCCCTCGATGAAATCAGGAAAGAAGTGGTTGAAAGTGGACAAAACAGACAGATCAAAACACTAGGTGTAAATATGTATGTGTATCCCCATCTACTTATGAATATGCATGTTAATACCAAGTGTAAACATGGCCAAAGAATACATGTAATGAAGACAGTGGAAATAGAACAGATACACAATATGGACCAAAGTATTGGGACACCTGACTGCTACACCAACAGGGACTGTTATGACAGCGCATTCTAAATACATAGACATTAATATGGAATTGATCCCCCCTTTGGAGCTATTACAGCTTTTGCTCTTCTGGGAAGGTTTTCCACAAGATTTTTGGAGTGTTTCTGTGGGAATTTTTGTCCATTTATCCACTACTCTTTCACTGGGGCCTTTCCTGATCCCAGAAAAACAGCCTCATTCCATTGTCTGTTTTCCTACCTTGGAACTGTTCAGCTATAGAATCATTAGATTGTTGGGCACCATGTACCTCAGTACTCTGTGATTTCCTAAACATTTCCACTTTCCAGTCATACCACTTACAGTTGACTGTGGACTATCTTTGGAAAGACCCAATTTTTTTTTTTACAAATGTTACACCAGTGCAACTAGTGCAATAGATCCAATTGAAACACCTGAATTCAAGAACTAATCTGCGGTGTGTGGAACTCCATCGACTCTACTGTGTCGCTTACCACATTCTTCTCTCACCGCTCTCACCCATAAGCGTAATCCACCTCGGGTTATTTTCCCTCTGCCACCAAATGTCACAAAGCGACCCCTGGAGATCTGCTTTAGATGGTGTGAGGGTTAGTTTCTGAGAAGTAAAAAAAAAAAGATGCCTCTACCCACAGCAACACAGCAAGTGGTCATTTATTTGCTGCACCAAAGATATATTAAAAAGTCCATGAGTGATACCGTGAAGTTATAGCTTAAACAAAAGACTGGAAAATAAAGGGGAAAACAAAATATATACAGAATATGCACAAAAGATATCTTCAGTAGATTGCTCACAGCACTACGCTTGTGTTTAACTTGGTTAGCAAGTCATTCGAGTCTGGATTCCTCTCTCATAAGCCAGACTCTTCTTTGGACGTAGCATTTATTTGGTATTTAAAATCATCAATATTCAATCAAACTTCTCATTTATACACTAGAAACAAGTGTAAAACAAAAACTCATATAAATATAATTGTCAGTCCCTCTACAAAATTTGGTTGGTTTCACCGGACTTCAAGCGTAGTGTGATCACATCAAAACACTTTGAAAAGTGAAACATTACAATGTTGAGTTACTCTCTTATTTGAGTTGGGTTAATTATTGTTTGATAAAAGTAATGCGTTATGTTACTTTTGTATTACTTTTTCCCATCTGGGCTGGGCTTGTTTGACTGATGGTTCTTTTAATAACAAAAAGTTATATTTTGGGCAAATGTAAAAAATGCGCTTCTGGCTGAAGGACACAGGAGAAAACATTTTAAGACTTGAAATAAAACGTACTTGTGTGTGTGTGTGTTTATCACAGTATCTATTTTTGTACAGATAGATTTTTCAATCCACAACCTTCTCATAAATTTTTGCAGATTTCTCAACCTAGCATGTTTTTGTATTGTGCTGCAGCCTGAAACCACACTGACAGGGATTACAGTGTGATCTCAACAAAGCCCATCATAATTCAATTACACTTATCTAGAGTTTGTACTTATGCATTAAAAAGTAGCAGGTTGTCATATTAGATTCTAGATTCAGTTTTTTTGCTTGTTGGTTAACATTTCAACTGAAATTCAATAAATATAATTATATAAAGCCTCTTATATAGTTGTTTCTGCCAGCTCTGCATGTCTGCCATAGCAACCATGATCTCTGCATCTGTTACCTTGGAGATTTATATATTTTATAAATATATATAATATAGACAATAAATAAACCTTCAGGTATGTTGTAAATAAAGATGTTAGTTAGATATAAATATATAAGGTATCAACAGGTTTCCTAAACACTCATATCATCCTTTCCACACCCACCTGCCAAGGTTTGTAACATCAAATCTATAACATATTAAATCTGCACACATCTGTCATTGTAGTATGAATGATTCCCTGCCATTAAAACGTATTCAAGCTGTAAATTGAACCAGACATTATGCTGTTTGTCAAAATTTTGGCAATGGGAGACCAAGCTGTATCTAGGCAGGAGAAACAGTAGAGGAGGAAGGTCAAAGGTCTTCTTAAAATTGCCTTTCCACTAAGGACTTAAAAGATCTGATGCACACACTTCAATGACCCAACAAAACAATTAATCATCTCAAGAGATTCATTATGAGACTGACATTTCAATTACCATCATCATGACAGGAGGATTTGAGCATCATTCATCAAGATGTTAACAGCTTTTTGATTTTACATTAATGGATTTTACTCCATATTGTTTGCAGGTGTCATATTTGCTTTTAGAAATTGTGGTGTGAGTTTTGGATTATAAAAATTTAAACAATCCAGCCCCTTAACCCAGAGCTCTTTTCTTTTTTTTTGTGACAAAATGTTAATGTACAAGTACTGGGTATGCTTTTCAATATCAGCATCATAACAGCGTAAATACATTAATATGTTACTATATGTATGTAATTATAAGCCAGGCTTAAATTGCAACCTTCTGTATTATACATGTAATATGTAATAGTTGGTTATATATCTTTCTATCCGCCTAAAAATGTTTGAAGACCCCTGTTCTAATTTTAGTCCAAGTTCAGTCTTTTATAACATTTTTTTTAAGCATCAGAACAGAAACAAACTGTCCTGAACTCTAAATAAAATGAAGCAAGTTACATTGAAAGGATTGTAAATTAATGTGGCAAACAAATGTGAAATAGATCATCCAAATTTGTATAAGAAGTAATTTGTCAAAATTAAATCACATTGTGACTAATAAGCTATCAAACACCACATCCAAATCAGAGTACTGATAAAGTTAAATTGGTATTGCTTAATAGTGAGATAAATGCTTAATAGAGAAAAGTGTACTTGGTTTTCAGTAGAACTGCAATCTATACAGGTCATGAGAGTGAGAGAGTTCATCCCAGAGGCAATATTTGTGTTTGTGTGTGTGTGTGCGCGCAGTACTCAGTCTGAATGAGATCCATGTGCAGTTTATTAAAACAAAGCAAGTTCAGAGTACAGACAGGCATGGGTCAAAACACCAGGGCAAACAACAATATCAGCAGCAGCAGTAAATATGGTCGTAACAGGCAAAGGAAGGGCAGGCAGCAAACAGCAAGATAAATGGTCCAGACAAACACAAGCGGTAGGCAGGGTGCAAAGATTTGTACAAAGTAATCCAAAGCCAAGTCAAACACAAGTAGAACACAGGGAAGAATAGCGCTCAGAAGTGTAGCCGAAGCAAGCAAGAATTTGCCCAGAGTGATAATACACAAGGGGTTTAAAAAGCCTGAGATATGAGGAGCAGGTGTGCAGTAATCAGTCCAGGTACGTGGGCTCTTGGGAATTATAGTCCAATACTAAATGCCAGTAGTGAGAGTGTGTGTATATCTTGCTAACAAAATACATTATTGGGACAACATATAAATGAGACATTGTTAGGTTCCGAAGAAGAAAACAGTTTATATAAACCGATACGTTGAATATTTATTGAATAAAATGCTCAGTCCATGGATACACACGACACTGTATAGACAAGAATAGACACAGACTAAGACCACCACAGGGCCTAAATACACAGAGGATGATTAGGGAAGAGGGAACAGCTGACAGGACTGATGAGGTAATTAGTGCAGACACAGGTGAGACAGATAACATGAGAAGCGAACAAAAGGGAAGCTAACAGGTAAACATGACAACCACGAAGAGAGGGATGACAGAACCGTGACAGTACTATGGCACCTTATTAAACTTGTCTGATGTCTTAAACATTAGATGTTTCCCAAAAGCATTTTTAACCAGCTATGCTATGCTAACAGGTTCTGTTGAATTTTTTTTGGCTTTGGGAAACTCACCCCAGAAAGATAGACACTAAGAAAAGGAGAATGATTTGTACCTACTGTAATCATGCAAATCAAGTAACAGCAGACAGGCTACCACAATTTGGCATAATGTATTGTAGTCAGGGAAGCAACTTTTAAAATCGTAACTTGCCGAGCCATAGGTTAAAGTTTAATTGCTGAATTAAAAAAGTTATTGGCTACATAACACTGAAAAGGTTTTGGGATATGATTTATTTTGAAACTATTTTTACTCAGAAATTAAAAATGTAGATTTAAAAGTAGATTAAGATTAAAAGTAGATTTTAAATTAAGTTATTTTTATATATTTATAAAAGTTAGCCAGCAGTTATAAACCTGTATCCCAAGACTGGTTGCCCTCTGAAGCTAAGCAGGGTTCTTCTAGTCTGTGTCTGGATGGGATACCTCCAGGGAAAACAAGGTTACTTCTGGATGATGAGTTGGTGAGGGCAGCAGAGGGTGCTCACCCTGTGATCTGATGGGACCTGTCACCATTCTTCAGATGGGTTGTTAAACCAAGGTTCAGACTCTCTGTGGTCATTAAAAATCCCAGAATGTCTACTGAAAAAGAGTAATCCTGGCATTTTGACCAAATTTGTCCATTGGCTTCTGTCCGTCATCATAACCTGCTAATCATCCCCATATACTGACTGGCTTCATCATCTCTAGCTATAAACTGGTGTGTGGTGGGCGTTCTGGCGCTGTTGCACATCATCCAGGAGCATGCTGAACATTAGTGGTGGTTGAAGAGATTCCCCCATTCCATGTTTAAAGCTCTTTGACTGCAGAGATAGCATCAAAGAGCTTTTGTGAAATTGTCTTATAAAATTTATATTAACAATAATTAAGTTCAATTTGTTTATATAGATGTAATTAAATATTCATTATTTTTATTATAAGATTAATATGAAGTAAATTTCATAAAAACTACAAAGAAATGGCAAATTACACATTTTGAAATATTCTCCAGTAATCCAATAACCTTTATTTTGTTCACAATTTAAAAAAAATATTTTTTGCAAGCTACAAACAAAATGTTGCAATACATTTTGCAAAGATCCAATATGATGCTATGAATAAACTGTATATCTGTTACGCTGACTCGGAAGGAACTGACGAAAGCAGACGATGAACAGCCAATACCTTTTAATGGCAGAACTCAGGCGCTTGTAACACCAACAATAACCGACAGGGAATGAACAAAACAGGCAGACTATATACACACACAGGAAATGAGAAAACTAACTAGGAACACCTAAACATAATTAAACCCATTAGACACCATAACAACAAATGACTAACCCAGACAAGACAAGATCACATTGCATGAGATAAGTGTAACAATATCTATCCAGTTGTATATTTGATAAAATAATATGACATATTTTGTTTGCACAAAAAACAATGAAACACTGTGTCCCGGTGAAATGGAAGTAGTGACAGATCTTTTATGTATTGTGATGAGTATTGCATTCGAGTAAAACAGATTATCCTTAAAGAAAAGCCGGGGACTTGGTTATGATCATCAGTTGTTGATTGGATGGAGGCAGAAGTGAATGTGAACTTGCAGTCGATTGTAAAGAAGGGGTGGGATTTAATCAGACTTAATTATTGGAGGAAATCCAGCAAACGTCAATAGAGATACGTTTATTGTTGCACACGGTCGATTTACAGCATTTACATTTACATGATACATATTAACATTGTTAACATTAAGATAAATAATATGCATTTGAAAAATAGATAGGGTAATTTTTTTCTTATCTTGCAAATTTTTAAAAATGCCATTTTAAAAAGAAATCTGTTTGTCTACATAAACTATCCGAGCAAAGAACTTCATTAGAATGATTCAGTCATTTAAATTCCAACACATAAGAGTGAGCACCATTTAGCTGAGCAGGGTTGATTATTCCCTCAGCAAAAACAGTGATGTTGCATTTGATTGCACTGCAAAGCTTCTCATAGTTACTGTCATGCAACAGAAAAATATGGTTAAATTAGTACTGTTGCTACTTTTATTTAGTTTCTCACCAACACTGCTTTGCTCATACATTTGTGTAGAAAAAAACATAAATACATTTACATAGAAAGAGGGTACATTTGCATCATAATGACTTGTACCAGTAAAGAAAGCTACTGACTAAACTGGATTTTAGCATTGTTTTCTTTAGCGGAGGTGCTTAAATTAGCATGCTAAATTATGTGCTTTAACTGTTTGCTTAGTAAAACCCTTTCAGGGTATTTAAAAGAAAGTGTCTCACTGCACTGCTGCCATGCCGTGAAGTCTTTGGCTGTATAGTGTGACATTTTTTAAGTGTCTTGAGCCATAAGCGCTACATTTATAAAATGTTTTATGTAAATGCCACTTTAGAAACATGTCTGGTTTAGGGTCAAGTGAACCTAAAACTAACCCAATGTTTCAGAGTTTCTGCGAAACTACCGGTCTATTTTTTAAATATGTAATATTGACCATCTGTACTATACATATATATATATATGGAGAAGAGAAGAGGCAAGGAAACAGAGAGAGACAGTAAAGGGCAGACAGTCCCCGTGGAAGATTATGTGAGCTTTACAGTTAAATAAACCGTGTCTTGAGGGAAAAGGAGTGATATCAGAGGAAGGAGCCATGTGTCAACAAAGACAGCTGGCCTCCCAGATAACTACATAGTCCTTTCCAGAACATATATGCGAGAAGTCTCGGAATAAAAAATGCAGTGACATGCATATATTATATGCCGTGTTCAAGGCATCTGTGACATATAATAATGCTCTTTTCTTGTATTACATACTAATCTAAATGACAGGGCATGTTTTAAATACACTAAGTATGTTTTATGAACCTTATTTTTTACCACCAGAAGCAAAAGAGATTTACAGTTGAATTTTATACTTACTAGATAACACAAAATGATGATATAATTTCCTTCACTTGAATGATTTACTTGGCTGGTACACTTTTAAAGATCTTCACTAATGACAAAAACTCAGCAGTCAATTTTTTTTTTCCATATCGGCCCCTCTGGTGGTTTGGAGCTTGTTATGCTAATGGTAATACAACCCTGAACCAGGGGTACTTTTAGAGGGTTTTTTTTATTAAAAGAAGAAAACAATCACTCTTTTCACATGAACAGTTTTATTAATTATTCAGAAGTATTAATGAAGAGTCAATAGTGTAATTAGGTTTGAACCCCCCCTGTAGCCTCCATTTACTGTAATGGATTAAAACAGTGTCATCCTAATGGGGCGGCGGATCGATTGTGGGAAAAAGTGATTTTTAACCCAGTAAATTTTCATTTCTACAGTGCTCTGTTGTTAATTAAAGGCAACTGGACTCACAGTTCGTTATTTGTTGAATTTGAGTTAAATAATAACTTGGTCTTCAACAAAGATAACTATTATTTTCTGCTCATGTCATTTAGGCTCTCTTTACACCTGGTATTAAGATGCGTTTTGGCTAAATACAGGTGTAAACAGGGTCTAAAATAGTTTGAGCTACATCCACAAATGGCCGATGCTGCTTTCCGTTGCTGTTTCTGCAATGTTTTTCCATTGTTTTCAAGTGCTTTCATATGAAAATTGAACTTCTTCATTAGATTGAAAGATCTGACAAAACATTTATATTTAACTGCCCATTGAAAATTAGTATTCATTTTAATAAAGTGATAAACTGATAACATAAAGAAGGCCTGCAGTATTTTTATTGACATGTTAAAAAGAATATTAACATTGACAAAGTATAGGTAACTCATGGGCTACTCATTTTCATAAATACACACTGTAAAATAAAAAAAAGTTAGATGAAAACAGTGTCTATAATGATATAAAACAAATGTTTTAATAGGTTGTGACATTTGTTTTTGATGTTATTGTGTATTTATTGTGCATAAGCCACTATTTCTGAAATGCTGTGATAGTCAGTTGAGCAACGAGATCGCAGCACAGCTCAATTCTCACAAGGATGTATTCTGTGTCCCAGTGTCCTTCCAAATTCGTTCCCTCAAGGTTGCCTGGCAGAGTTATCGTGTATTTTACTTTAGAATACTGATTCTTCTGGAGGATTTGGTATTAATTAGTCATTATCAGTGAGTTACCATGATTTTCCCTTTAAAATTGATGACATATTATGCAATATTCACATTAATAATCAACCTGAATATAATAGTTGTTAGTATATACACTAACTCTTTATTTTGATGCTCCCTGACTGTAAGTAACTTTACAAGTACATGTCAACTGATTCTACTAAACCCAACCCTACCCTTAACAGTCTAATAATACTCAACTAATATTCTAATGAGAGTCAGTTGACATGTAGGTGTACCGTTACTTATGCAGAATGTCTGAAGAGAGCCATCAAAATAAAGTATAGGGAACAACGGGGCTAAAGGTGCACTGTAGTAAAAGGCACAATTTATTTTCTTTTTCTCCAAACCACTTGATCATACAAAAACTTGCCGCAGCCTTTTCCTAAACATTCGCTTTTCAAGATAGAGAATGTGTTTGTATTTAATCATTTGGCAGACGCTTTTATCCAAAGCGACTTACATTGACATTGTAATCAGTTCTTGCTTTCCCTCAGAATCGAACCCATGACCTTGCTGTTGTTAGTGCCAATGCTTTACTGATTGAGCTACAGGAAAGCTATAAAAAGCATGTGGAAATTCCTTCATACGAGCGCAGGCAGCAGCGCAAAGTTTATTTTTTTGCTAATTTTATCTAATATTTGAAGTTTTTTAAAATGTAGATTTAACTACCAAATAAGAATCCATAAAATTATTGAATTTATTTTGATACAAAGGTCTTCTTCTTGATTTTCTGTTTTATTCAAGACAATTAATGCAAACATTTTTCAATAACGGAAGAATATATAAAAAAGTGATATTTGGGATAAAAAAATGCCCCTGCTGTTGAGGCGAAATTCACCATAATTAACATGATAATAAACAACTGGCTGACTTTTCCATTTGTATACGTGCCATGGTTAGATCCAGATGGGAAATATCATATATATTAAGTAGTATATCCACCTTAGATTCATCATATTTATAATGAAACCATCATATTTAGAATATTAATCATATCATAAACAATACAATATATTGTTGCTACTGGAAATCTATATTAAATTATTATCCCTTTCAATGCTTCCAGAATCTTTTTTTTGTCACTGTATTTTTAAAATATGTTTTATATTAACATTTTAATGACAGCATATATTTATTTGTTATGAACTGATGATGTAGACAAATACTGTACGATTAAGGTAAATGAAGTTCATCTTTACTTGATAATCCACAAGATGCATAACGAAAAAGGCAGGAGAATGTACACCCCACATATATGCAGACGTAGTATTGACAAGACCAGACCAAACTCAAATGAAACAGAAGGGTGTAAATATGCAGATCAAACAAGGTAATTAATGATGAGCATCTGAATCAATGACAAATCTAATAGTGACTGCAGTGACAAACTGAGGTGGGGAAACAGCAAACATAAGTCCAAACATAACAGAACCATGACGTTTGTCACGGTTGTGTGGTGGGATGTGTAAGGCACAGGAGCAAGGAAAATGACTTTAATTATCAAACTCAACAAAAATAAACTTTAAATATAAACAAAAGGCATGTATAGTGCAGGAGAGAACAGGATCAGGGCAAAAACACAACTTGGCACAGACGAGATCGGACAAGGACTGAAGGAAAACACAGGGTTGATATATACAAGGGTAGATGAACAAGACACAGCTGACAAGACTAACAAGGTGATTATGATGAGACAGGGGAGTGGAGAAACACTGGGAGCGCACAGGAGGAACCAGGAAATAGACAGAGACATGACAGACACATAATAACATTATTTATCTAAAATTAATTATTTTATTTATCAAAATAAACAAAGCAATGCAATAGTTGCTAAAGTGTTTCAACTTAGACATTATTAAAAGCATATTATTTTACCTTAAGCATTTGTATCAATAATGTGTGCCTTTTGCCCCATGCTGGATTTAACCCCTGTATGGGATAAAAGGCCCACTTCGCCTCTTCATATGTGTTAATAAAAATTTTAAACAAAACAAACCACATTTATGATTTATTTCTAAAACAAAAACAAAATATGTTGCTCCATCAGTGTTTAATTCTTTAGGGTATAACCTTATACTTTTCCAAATACATTTCTTGGGTCAAATAGTAAACTGAATTGTCACCCTGAGACACTAGAAACAAAAATATGGACAGATATACAGACACAAATGCATTGGCAAACAAACTAAGTCACATTTACAGTTCATGTTACAGTTCATCCCACCGTTAATTTCCATAATTTGTGTACTTTGCATGTGGGATATGTCGATATTGTTCCTACCCCTACCACTTTTTAAAAACATCTTGCTGCACGGGTGTACCAAAAACAATTGAAACATCTCCAGTTGACTAACAGAGCATTCATTTTGTTAGTTTGTTAAATAAGAGGCAATCTGGCACTGGGATATGTTGTTTTTAAATCATGCTGAGCGCTTGTTGCTGCTGTTATCAGTGGCATGGATACAGTGTTGTCTTGGCGCTCATGCACTTTACACAGCTTTAATCTATCACTGAACGCCCTTGCGAAGATTCTCTATTCATTCTGGTGAAATCACACAAAAAATGCACACAAACGCGTCCCTGCTCTTGATTTATAATCACTGATGAACATCTTTGGATTTAATGAAAGCTGCGAGAGTGGATTAGAACCATGAACCGCTTAACACATGCTTAGCAAAAGTTCTACCATCACATCATTAAGGCAGAGAATTCCATGTATCAATAAATTGTATTTTTGTAGATGTAAAGATCACATTAAGCATGATTTCTATTTAAATAAATTAAACTCAATGTGCTATTGAAATGGATTTCTACCCACTTTTTAAAACAGTTACGCCACTTATGATCAATGACCTCAAATGAAAAAGCCACACCATTTAAATGAATTAATATGTTTTTAATTTAAGTTGATGTTTCCAATTGCAAGGTGTAAATTAATATATTGTTCTGGCAGATGTCAAACTACTGTAACGTTCACTTGATGAACAGATAAGACACAGATAGGTGATGATTGACAAGCATGTCAAAAAAAAATTCTATTAATAAATGCATTATTAAACACTGTAAAAACAAAAAAGAAAATTGGTTAAATTAATGTTTTTCACCCAGAACCTGAGGTGAAAATCTTCACTAATGTCACTTTCTGTTTCCCCTCAGACAATGAGTGGTCGTTTTTTCCCTCATCAAGCTATCAAAACTGATGCAGTTCTCAGCCTGGATGAGGACTCGGTTCTTTCCACCAATGAGGTGAGAGATCACACATTCATTTATTCATTCATTGTAATAAAGATTTAGTGAAATGTTAAGGAATATCATATGATATCAATGGTTCTATCATTTAGAATCGCAACATCATCAATGAACAAAATTGACATTATAATTGAAATATAATTAATTAGCATATTGAAAAAGCACTTCTCACATAAACTGCAAAGAAAACTCACTACTAATTTCAATGGCTTTTTATCATGTTGCTAAGTTAATGTGCAAATCTTCAATGCTCTTTTTCTCTCACACACATAAACGTTCACTCTCTCAGTTTACTTCCTTTGTCCTGTCTTATTTTCACCTCATTATTTTGTCTTTTTTATTCAGTGGTATTTGTGATGCTGCATGTATTGTCCATTGCTGGCATATTTTGTGTTTGTACTGCACTTTGTTAATGTCAATTCTCTGTCTTCATTTTCCCTGAGAGAAGAGATGATATTTGCACACTGCAGCATCAGCAGCCTGCTGGGCTCATTTTTAATTTCTCTCAGCTGTATAATTTAATCAGACAATAATATGTGCTAGACAAAGAGATAGAGGTAGATAGAGAAAGACACCCTCTTTACTCTGATGTCCAAACTTATTTAAAAAATCCCAATTTGTGATGGGATTCAGACAGTCATGGCCTGTGTGTTTGTCCTTGCTGTGAGCGCACAAGACCAGTGTTTACTATACGTCATGTAACTTTTCTTGGGCAATGCTCTCTGTAATCTGTGTGTACCGTTTAGAGTGCAGTTCGTGTTTACTTCGGCCGTGTGCTTTCATGTTGTGTTTGGTGCCGAGTGCTGTCTCATCTTGTTTCTTGTGGACACGCGGCTTATGCGTGTTCGCATTGGTTTTGCGTTTGAGTCCTTTCATTGTGTAACCTCGCCCGTCTTGTCCCTTTGTTATAGTTTGATTTGCCCCAGCTGTTTCCCTCAATAGCCCTTCGTCCTGTTTCACTATTTAATCCCTTCGTTTTTGCTGTCCTGGGTTTTGTCGTTGTCTTTTCTGTGTCGCTCATGTTGTTAGTCATCCTTTGTCCTGCCTATCGAGTTCTGCCCTTTTGAGACAAGTCAAGTCACTATTTATGGTTTCCCCCCTCGGGGAAGTTTTGGTTTATCTTTTGATTTATTTCTTATTATATTAAATTGCCGTCCCACCTGCATATGAGTCCTCGTACCTCATTCCTGACATATAAATGCCATTAGAAAACGGGACAATACATTTTCAATCCATCATCACATCCAGGTCTCTTCTGTGTGTCTCCCATGCCCTTCCCACTCCTGTCTTCTATTACCTTGTTAAGTCCCGTCTGATTTGTTTATAAAGTGTACATTTTATTCTATAGAATGATCTTGTTTATTTGGGGTCATATTTTAAGAAAGTCTTTTAGACACTGACCATAATGTGAAAATAGTAATCAAATAACTTAATTCTAACAGGTTCATTTCCTGCGTAGTTTAATATTTTAAGGGAAAATTCCCAAAAAAGAATTGCACCATGCTAACCTCTACTGGTTCAGCAACGAATTATGTTGACCAGACAAATGACATTAATACAATCACTCATATATGGAAATTAAATAATTATATAAATCTCATTGAATAATAATCACATTTGTTGTCTCATTTTATAAAACAATGAAATCCTTTTAGGCACTAGCAGTTTATTCACCTTGCTGTAGTTGCCACTATCATGACCTCTATAAAGTGCACTTAAAATTTATTTTATATGTAGACTAAAACAATTTCATTTACAACATGAGTTTATTTATTGGTACTAACTGAATGCAAAATGCAACACTGGAAACTTAAAACGTTGCAACCAATGAGAAACGAACGCGTGTGAATGCGTCACTGCCGGCGGTAGCCGGTGACGTCATGAGGAAGAGCATAAAGGCGCGTCTGAAACCGGGGCGCGTCAGCCATGAATGCCTGAAGCGGGCCCGGAGGCGCCAGGAGCTGAGGCCAAGACACAGCGTCTCGTTCCCCTCAGGGAACCATGGTTACATACGTAACCCGAGACATTCCCTTTCTGGGAACTCGAGCTGTGTCAAAGCACTAGGGGAACGCTATGCCAACGCCACCTCAGCGACGTCAGCATCCGGGTGTGTCCCAGCTCACTGAGAGAGCACCCTGGTTCCCGGGGCGGCATCGAGGTCTAGCTGGTAGAACCTCATGAATGTGTGCGGTGAGGACCAGCCAGCCGCAGCACAAACATCAGACAAGGAGACTCCGGAGAGGAGAGCCTTGGATGCCGCCATGCTCCTAGTGGAGTGGGCTCAGACCCTCAAAGGAGAAGCATGTCCGGCCGACTCGTAAGCTAGACAGATAGCCTCGACTATCCACCTGCTTAGTGTTTGCTTAGAAGCTGGAGCCCCCTTAGGGGTCCTAAAGCCAACGCAAATGAACAGTTGGTCCAACCTACGCCAAGTGGCAGTCTTGGAACATAAGCGTCCAGTGCTCGCACTGGACGGACCTTGTTCTTGCTCCTGCTCATGATCATCAAATGGGGGAGGGCAGAAGGCCTGCAGCGTGATAGACCAAGCCACCTCAGTGGGAACCTTGGGGATATAGCCTGGCCTCGGGTGGAGAAATGCCTTTCCCATCCCGGGCGCAAACTCAAGACATGATGGGGCCACCGAAAGGGCCTGAAGGTCCCCGACCCTCTTAAGCGAAGTGATTGCCAGCAAAAGAAGGGTCTTTAGCGAGAGGTACTTGATAGAGATACCCTCTAGATGTTCAAAGGGTGGCTGGGACAAGCCTAGGAGTACCACGGACAAGTCCCAGGCAGGCACCCTGGTCTGTGCCGCAGGTCTCAGCCTTAGTGTACCACGGAGGAAACAAGTGACTAGGGGGTCCCTGCCCAGGGATACCCCACCCAGAGGTACGTGGCAAGCCGCTATGGCAGCCACGTAGACCTTCAAGGTGGAGGGGGACAGCCCTGCCACAAATCTTTCTTGCAGGAACTCCAGTACTTTGCCAACTTGACAGGTTACTGGGTTCACCTGCCTTTCACTACACCAAGAAGTGAAGAGCTTCCTCTTCAGGGCGTAGAGTTTCCTCGTGGAGGGAGCTCTGGACTGAAGGATGGTCTCAACAACCTCGGCTGAGAGACCGGCCTCTATGAGCTGGGCCGCCTCAGGGGCCAGACCCACAGTTTCAACAGCTCTGGTTGCGGGTGAAAAATGCAACCTTCCGCCTGGGACAGAAGGTCCCTCCTGATCGGGATCTCCCAGGGGACCCCGTCGAGGAAGGACACAAGGTCCGCGAACCATATTCTGGACGGCCAGTGGGGGGCCACTAGCGTGAGACGGACCTTGTCCCGGCGAACCTTGGCCAGAACTCCCGGGAGCAGAGCGATCGGGGGAAAAGCGTACAGGCGTAACCTCGGCCACGCCTGTGTCACGGCATCCCACCCCAGAGGCGCTGGATGTGTGAGTGAAAACCACAGAGGGCAATGGGAGTTTTCTACCGAGGCAAACAGGTCGACCTGTGCCTTTCCGTACCTTTCCCAAATTTGCTCCACCACCTCGGGGTGGAGTCGCCATTCCCCTGGTCTCGCCCCCTGTCTCGACAGGGCGTCTGCTCCCACATTCTGGACCCCCGGGATGTAGACCTCCCTGATAGAGAGCAGCTTTCCCTGGGCCCAGAGGAGGATCTGTCGCGCCATCTTGTAAAGTGGTCGCGAACACAGACCCCCCCTGATGATTGATATACGCAACCACAGTCATGCTGTCGGTGAAAACAATGACATGGTGGTCGCGAAGGTCCGGTAGGAACGCACAGAGTGCTTTGCGGATCGCCAGTAACTCTAACATGTTTATGTGCCAGGTCTGGTGCCGACTGTTCCATAGACCTTGTGAGGAGCAGTCTCTCAAGACCGCCCCCCAGCCCGAGAGGGAGGCATCTGTCGAGAGAGAGACTCTCCGAGCCAGAGCCCCTAGCACTGGGCCTTGAGACAGAAACCAAGGATTCCTCCACATACTCAAGGCGCGTAGGCATCGCCCCATGACCTTGATAATGCGAAGCGGGTTCCCTTTCGGGGAATACCCCTTGGTCTTTAGCCACCACTGCAGGGGCCTCATGTGCAGCAGGCCCAGCGGGATGACACTGGATGCCGCTGCCATGAGCCCCAACACCCTCTGAAAGTGTCTGACAGTGAGTGGCTGGCCTAACTTGATGCTCTTGACGGCTGAACAGATAACTTGGATGCGCCCGGGGGAAAGCCGAGCCGACATCGCCACTGAGTCCCAGACGACTCCCAAGAAGGTGGTTCTCTGAGCAGGAGAAAGGACACTCTTCTTGGCGTTCAGCCTCAACCCCAGCTCCTTTATGTGTGCGAGCACTACATCTCGATGTTGCTCCGCCAGCTGCGGCGACTGGGCCAGAATAAGCCAGTCATCTATATAGTTTAAGACACGGATGCCCCGTGACCGCAGGGGAGCTAGAGCAGCGTCCACGACCTTCGTGAACGTGCGGGGTGAGAGCGCTAGGCCGAAAGGAAGCACCCGATACTGGTACGCCTTTCCCCCAAAGGCGAACCTCAGGAACTTCCTGTGTTGCGGAAGGATGGAGACATGGAAATATGCGTCCTTGAGGTCGACTGTGACAAACCAATCCTCGGATCTGATCTGCACTACGATCTGTTTGAGCGTTATCATTTTGAACTTTAGACGCTTGACCGCACGATTCAAGAGACGTAAATCCAGAATAGGCCGCAACCCTCCATCCTTCTTGGGAACTATGAAGTACCGGCTGTAGAACCCGGACTTGCTCTCTGCGAGGGGCACATGCTCGATGGCCCCTTTCGCCAGCAAAGTGTCTACTTCTTGTTCCGACCAGAGCCTGCTGAGGGCCTACAGCTGACTGTAGGACCCCCGAGAACCGGGGTGGTGAAACCCCGGGCTGGCCTCTGGTGCGAATAGCATGTCCACCACTGGGCCGGGATGCCCGGATTCCCGGGTGGAGTGCTCTAGGACCCTCCTCGGAGGGGGTGGTTTTCCCATGGCGGGCTGACTGGTCAGCTGCTCCAGGGATACACCACCTTGTTGCGGCTTGGCGTCATGGCCGCTTGCTCTTAGCCTTCTTAGCGCTCAGAACAACCCTCAGATCACCCCTCTTGCCAGAGGCTTGAGCCTGTCGACCCGACCCCCCGGGATTAACCGGAGGAAGACGGGTGGCGACACTTCGTTTTTGAGCGGCCCTGTGTGAAGAGCTCTGAGACCTCCCTTGACTGGCGGTCTCACGTGGAGGGCGGCGGGGAATAACTTTACTGAACGCCACCTGCTGTCGTGCAGCCTCCTGAAACTTGTCGACAACGCTTTTTACGGCGTCGCCGAACAAGCCCGAAGGGGACAGAGGGGCGTCCAGCAAAACAAATTTGTCCCTATCTTTAATGGAAGACAAATTGAGCCAAAGATGTCTCTCCGTAGCCACCAGAGCTGCCATGGAGCGGCCGACAGCGTAGGCCGTCTCCCTAGTGGCCCGGAGAGACAGATCCACGGTCCGGCGCAGCTCTGCCACTGCCTCCGGACCAATACCGCCGCCCTCGTTGAGGTCCCCAAGTAACTCAGCCTGATAAGCCTGCAGCAGAGCCGTGGTGTGCAGGCACGCTGCGGCATGACTCGATGCTGAGTATGCTTTCCCCACCAAAGACGATGTGACGCGCATCGGCTTGGAGGGGAGCGCCAGAGCTTTAATGGAGGACGCAGACTGAGGGACGAGGTAACTCGCCCTCATCCACTTTCTTCAACCCTCCATCAATGATCTTGAGCCCCTACTAGATTATTATACATCGTAATATTACGTGTATAAATATTCTCAGAGGCTGGCCTTACCCAAAATCTAGATACCTCGGCATGTAAATCAGGTATGAAAGGCATTGCTCGGCGCGGGGAAATGACGCGAGTCAGAAGATACCGCTCGTCTAACATAATTAGGACAAGCGCTTCTGGTCTCTGCTGGCCAATCAAGCCCCAGACGAGAGACCGCTCGCGCCACAACCTCAACAAGCTCCTCAAACGCCGGCAAGGAGAGTGGCGAATCCTCCTCGACCGGGTCAACACTAGCTACATCGATCTCACTCTCTGAACTTGATAGAGCTAGTGTTGGAGTCACAGCATGGGCATCTCACTCAGAGTGCTCGTGAATGGGACCCGCTTGATCTCGTGAAGGCTGAGGTAAGGACGGACCCACCCCAGCAGCCTCAGCGAGACCCATTTGTGATCCCCAGGACCGAGAGCGCCACAGAGCCTCGGCTACTGCAGGTCCCGAATCGCGGGGAACACTAGCCTGGGCAGCCTCGCTACAGACCGCCAGGCGGGAGCGGAGATCATGCAATGAAAAAGTTCATCTCGCCAGGGCTCCGAACCCCGGTCTCCCGCATGATAGGCAAACACACTATCCACTGTACCACAGTGAGCACGCACATAGAACCTCTCGCAGTCCTTACAACCGGCACTCTCAAGTGCCGACCGTGCATGCTCCACCTCCAAACAGATTACACACATAACATGTGTATCCCTGCCCGTTATGAAACGTGGGTAAGGATAAACACACGGTGTGAACCTCTGTTCATTCGCCACATTTTCACACTCATTCTGATGATTTTTAGCTATCTCAACTCAAAATCACTCTCACACAGACACAGCACGCTGAAGGCATTCAGAGCTGACGCGCCCCGGTTTCAGACGCGCCTTTATGCTCTTCCTCATGACGTCACCGGCTACCGCCGGCAGTGACGCATTCACACGCGTTCGTTTCTCATTGGTTGTACAGATCTTCACGTGACTCACGCAAGGCTATTTCCCCTAGTGCTTCGACACAGCTCGAGTTCCCAGAAAGGGAACAGATGTTTGCTCTGACCTACTGTATCACGCACAAAAATGGTACAGCTGTTTAGTGATTTACCTCTTACCTTTACTTTTTGAATTTTTAGATAAAATAATAATTGGTGACAATGTTTTTCAGTGGTCCACCTTATACATTCTACTGACAATAGGAAACTTTGCAACTACTACTACTTTAACTAATTCTCTGAGTATTAGAAGACTGGTAGGTTATTTTTAGGTTTTAGGGTTTGGGTTAGTAGAATAAGTTGATGTGCTTGCAAAGTTATAGTCATTAAAATGTATTTCGGAGCACCAAAATAGTGACAAAGTTAATTATATACTTATAGTGGAATGCCTATGTCTATGTAGAAATAAACTGTTAAAGAAATATGTTTCAAAGATCTGAATGATATTCCAGTTTTCCAGCAAATTGGTCAAATCTGGAGTGATTATTATTTAAAAGGATTATAAATATGTAGTTATCAACTATCATTCCTCGAGCTGTGATATGCAAATCTGTCTGGCTGCAGTGCCAATCCACAAAACATGGCTGCACCATCTGGCAAAGATGTTTCAGGCAATGTGAAGCATTCTGGGATTTATTTATTCTCAGAACAGACAGGGATCTTTAATGATTTGGGTGCCGTACGTCTAAGTTTAATTAAAGCTAAGATGCAAAGGCCAGGAAGGATTTGTTGCCAATGAAAGGATAATTCTCCCTTTGCAGTTTATAGGGTTGAGGGCGTTTTCTGGTTAAAAACAAAAGAAACACATTTTCTTTGGCCAGCTTTTCTGGCAGAGTCTCTGGGAAAATGAAGCTTGTTTGTAAATTACTAGGCAGGGGTTTGAGAGAAACAATGTGGGAATTAATCTTGTTAACGAACAGGAGAGTTGCTGGCTGCACACTGAATCCAATAAAGACTGAAGAGGTCTAGCAAAACATTATTTTTATTTTATAAGTTGCAACGTACAAAGTGCATGTGAATTAAAAACAAGAAAAAATAGCAAACGTTTCAGCACATTGCCATCTTCAGAGCTCATTTTTCAACAGACATTGTAAAGTTTTAGGGGACATTTTGGGGAAAGTTACAAAAAGTAGCTAATTGTGTGAGTTACTTTTTAGGAAAATAAATGCATTACATTACTTTTGTGTTACTTTTTCTCTTATCTGGCCTGGGCTTGTTTGATTGTTTTGGGGGGGGGGGGTGTTTCCATTTAGTTTATACATTCTTGTGTAAATGTAAAGGCCCTTTCACACCAATATTTAAATAATAAGGCTGAAGGGAATGCAAATTCATATGCAAATGTATACAGTAGAGCTCAAACAAATCTTTCAGCTGCTGCCATTTTGGATCACAGAAGAAAGATTAACACTTACTTTACCAATAAAAACAACAAATCTAAAGTCTAAAGCATAAAATATTTGTTTTATGTAACATATTTCATTATTGGTGGTTTGTGTAGTATTCTGATTTTGAGGAATAATGAATCTGTTTTTGTGGAAGTGAGATTAATTAATGCTCACATTTACTCAATATTGATCATATTCACATTCAACGACCTCCGATTGCTCTCAACATGACAGCTGTCAGTCAATAAATGGGGAAAAAAACGTTTTTAAAAAAAGTAACTCATCAACAAGAATAGTCGGAGAAGAGCTATAAGCATATGCATGAACAAGCTTATCCCTCAAACTAGAACTCCTAGAAAAAACTAAAAATGGTGGATCATCAAAAATATTCAATAACTGAGGGTCACTTTAGATGATGTGCCAATTTCTCTTAATAATCCTCCAGATATCATTATTCAAAGGACTGTAAGTGGATTTAAATACAGTAATACCTCGAGATACGAGCATCTCTACATACGAGTATTCCAAGATACGAGCAAGCCTTCGGACAGATTTTTGCTTCTAGATAGGAGTACATTTTCGAGATACGAGCACATGTACTGACGCCGATGCCGATGCTCGTTCACTTCAGTGTTCACTGACTTCTGTGAGCATCGACCGCGAGTAGCTGATTTTCTCTAAATTTTGGGTATTATTCTTCATGATAGCAACGATTCCGAAGAAAATGAGTGGTAAGGATGGTAGTGAGAAGAAGAAACGTATGATGATCCTGGGAATGAAGGATGTAATTGAGCAGCAGGAGTATCAGGATGAACTGTGGATCATTGATTGAGCGGCAGACATGGATCATACTCAGGTGTTGCAAGAGCTCAGCAGTGGCGATGAGGAGGAGGAGGAACCAGAGGAAAACATTTCTACAACTGAAATTAAGGAAGTGATGGCTATATGGCAGAAGGATTTTAAAGGGAGGCAGAAACCAATCTCCCTCGATTAACAGGTCTGCGCCAAGTGAAAGTGAAAGTGCCGGTGTTCAGATCGAAAAAAAGGTAAGGGCACGAAAACTAATCGAAAAAAGCAAAACAATACTATAAAATAGAAAAGTAAAAAAAAAAAATTCAGTTACTAAGTTCAGTTACATTAATTTAAGTTTACGTAAGTTATGTAGTGTTCGTGTAAGTTACGATACGAAGTGTCTCCGTACCAACCCCCTCCCTCCTCTGCACATGCCACTACGGAGTGTAAAAACTTATAATTAAAACCACATTTTATTTGATATCACACAAATCCTTATACTGTATACATGTACTATAATTGTGTGTGTCTAAACCAATAAAAACATGTTTTTTTTCCATTGTTACGGATCTGGAACAGATTCATTTGTTTTCAATTATTTCTTATGGAAAAATATAATTCTAGATACGAGCAATTCGAGTTACGAGCTCCGCCCTGGAACGCATTATGCTTGTATCTAGAGGTATTACTGTACATGAAAAGCTCTTGCTACTTTCACTGGTAATCAGGTTACTTCCTGTTTATGTAAACTATGAACCTTTGCAAGTACAGCATCAAGTCAATTATTTGGATATCCTCATGATTTTAAAATATGTATGTAGGTTCTGGGCTTTAGCTTTAAAATCCTCTTTCTTCGAACAGATACAGTGGAGTCTTAAAAACTGACTATAAGGTAACCCATGTTTTAGGAGCATCATATGTTTTGCTAGACCTCTTCAGTCTTTATTGGATTCAGTGCGCAAATAGAAACACTTCCTGGTCTTTATTGAAGTGCAAGATCTTACTCCAGGTTACAATTAATTTAGATAAGGAATATACTGTTGACCCCATTGCAATCGGGTTTTGAAAGATTTTGTTGCTCCTTACAAATTTTATATTGTCACATCATTTCACCAAGTACTTTTTTCTAAATTGAAATCATTCGAAATGACACAACTTTATGACTCTACAGTAATACCTCGGTTTACGAGTTTAATTTGTTCCAAGAGCTAGATCGTAACCCAAATTTCTCGTACGCCAAAACAATTTTCCCCATAAGAATGCACTAAAATTCACTTGATTCGTTCTACATGACCATAAATGCCCATTTTAAATATTTTTAGATTTTTTAACCATTTTAAGATTTCATATAAATACAAATTAATAATTGACAATTTACTGTAACGTGCACTTTACCTTTGAGTAGCGTCTCTGCTGTCGTGATGGAGACGAGGGGAGGGGGGAGGGGGAAGGGTGTTACTGCTTAGAGGGAGGATTTTGTACCTTCTTTCTTATAAAGTATGCACTGTGGTGAATGATGCAACTAAACTGAGCGACGCTGAGAGAATGAACGAATTAAAGGGTGATAAAGGGGTTGGAACCGCATGACTGTTTTATGAGAGGCTGTGGTTAGTAAATTTCCTGTAAAAATGCGCACGAAGATGCTGAGCGTTAGGACTTTTACACACAAAAATGCACGTGGGCGATGGAATATTTTTCTGGCACACCGATACTATGCTCGTAAACTGATTTGACCCTCCATGCTCGTACACCAATTTGCTCATATACAAAGTCACTCGTAAACTGTATTCATTACTGTATTTTACTTATGTATTCTTCAGATATTCTGAAATATAATTTTGTTATTGTCAAGGGTTGGTGTGTGTGGATGTACAAATGATGACGGAAGAGGAAACATAACGTATTTTATTTAACAACTTGGAGGAGCACCCTGGAGGGAGTCTTGGGGACAGGGGATCAGGCTAGGGACCTTGAGGGTGTAACTGGGGATTCAGGGAGCCAGGGTGGTGCTGGTAGTTCAGGGCAGCTCGGCTTCCGTGACCTCACCCACTTCGCCCTCATGGGTGAATGGGCTAGAACGGGCTCAGGGACTTGAGGGAGTTCAGGAGCAGGCTCAGCTGTGTGAGAGATCTCAGGAGCAGGCTTAGTGCGGAGCATTGAGGTGCAAGACTCTGAAGAGGCTGGGTGTTTAACCCACACACAGAGGTGCAGCGGCCTTAACAGGCAACACCACCTCCTCTTGCAAGCACGTGGAGACATGTCTCGTTGGAGGACATGAGTCACCTTTATTTAAGTCACCTTTATAATCGAGTTACGAGCTTAAAAGTGTATTTTACACTTTTAAAATACAGATTGTTTCAAAGCAGCTTTACAGTTGTCATAGGAAAACAATAAAAACAAAGTTTGTTTTGGCTGAACAGCAGCTCTAAAAGAGCAGGTGAATCAATAAAATTGAAGAATAATAAGTGTCCCCAAATAAGCAAGCGACAGTGGCAAGGAACTAAAATTCCAGCAGGTGATGGAATGAATGAAAAAAAAACAGGCTTTGGAGAAACCAGGCTCAGTCGGCGGACAAGTTCTCCTCTGGTCAACAGCCAAACAGTGCAAGATTATTATATTTACAACAATTCAGCTCAAAGTATTTAATCTAGTTTGTTCTGGTTGGAGATGGGAGAAATTGTCACGCTGGAGCTGACTTGAGATATTGACTTGCTGAAGTGGGTCAGAGAGTTAGCCGCACAGTAGCAAACTGGGTGGAAAGTCTGGGGTGAGCTGGAGCGCTCAACTGCCTTCTGTGGATGAAGGCTGGGAATGGCCTCTACTTGACAAAAAATTCGGAATAATTTAGTAAGAGGATGCAATCAATGAAATCCGCTTGGGGCTTGTAGCAATCATCAGGAGAGATGAATGGGTAGAACTCATCATCCAGTCCCATCCGGAAGCATGAATTGAGCATTGCTTTGCTCTAGCGATGGGCCAGCTCCAGGAACTCTTCCACAAATGTCTCCAGCTGGTAGAGGGACAAAAGAAGACAATCCTCAGCTTGCTTTCTTCTGACATGGTGATGATGACGGCAACAAGTGACAAGGGTTACAACAGATGGGCACATGGGGAATACGGATGAAAACAAACGGACAATATAGTTCTGTAACACAGATACTCATTCCCCCAGATTCGTCAGATGGTCGGAAAGCTTCTAATTTCTTAAGTTCATCACGTGTGGTGAAGCTCAGTGTGTGTTTGAAACCTACTATTCATAATTTATCTTACTGATATTTTATTAACTACACCCAGTACATCTTTACCTCTGCCTGGCCAGAATATCCACTTAACTTTTATAGCACTACAAGATTACAGAACCTGTATCACAAAAGTTTAATGGGTCTCAGTTTCAGCAAGGAAGCTCTTGTGGCTTTAGACAAATCCAGCAACATTTGGAGAGAAGCGTCTACTCGTTTCGCATAGTAATCTGCCCCCAGTAATTGCCCTTTAAGCGTTTGAGAGGGTTTTAATTGAAAAGTGCTGAGAATGTGAGAATATGGCATATTTAGCAGTAACACTTTACATTTTTTTAAGACTGTGCAGCGTTATGGCTCCACAGAATTGATAATTGCATTGTTTCGACTCATTAACTGGCTTATTAAAATTGGAAATGTAATATAGGGGTTGAGTTTTTCTTGTGCGCCAAGCATCATTAGACTGTAGGTACATGTGTGGCATAACAGCGGCCCAGCAGAGCCCATGGGGTTATGATGTCTGTGCTGCAGTTAATGGTCTGAAGAATTGACCAGAAAGGGTAATAACTGTTATAGTACAATGACAGAGTAATATAAATTACAGCATTAATCTAGTGTTTAATCTAATGTTTGTGCGCATTTCCTCAGGTGAATTTGTGTCTTCATCTATTGATGTTTGTTTTCCCATTTTGTCTTTATTGCACATCTGACTTTATGTGTACTTGCCACGGATGTTAGTATTCTCATCTATCTGAGTGGCTGGCAGTTGCTTGGCTGATGCAGGATCCCAGATTTTGCTTGTGGGAACTCAAGTTTTGGACATTTTTTTCTGAGCCACAAATTCCATGTGGCTAATCACTCACTCCACTCCTTTCATACAATTGACTGCAACCTTGCATTCGAATCCGTCTCCATCCAATCAACAGCTGATGGATTGAACAAATTTCCCCCTCCCTACTTTTTTTTTCTTTTTCGACAATGTATTACTTGTATTACTTGTAACATCCCAATATGGAAGATCCATTGCACCTTCTGTTTTATCATGACTTTTTAAAATGATGAGAAGCTTGTAGCTATAGTTTCATTGTCCTAAAAGTGTCCATGTTCCAATTTGGCATGTTTTAAAAAAAAAAGTTTTTTATTAATAATATTTTTAAAAATCAAACAAAACCACCCCGAGGCAGAAAAAACATGACTGAACTGACTTGACTGACTGGACTCAACTTGATACCACAAACGAATTCGACATTCGACAACGAAGCAGCACAGGACAGCACACACAGGGAGAATAAATGGAGAACTGTAAATGAGGGAGAACAGGTGGGGCAAATCAAACAATTACGAGGGAACAAGATGGGAAGGGGGGGAGGGGAGGGGTTTAGACAATGACAGGATATGAACACACAGCCAATGAGAACACAAATAAGCTGCATGTCCCCATGTAACAAAGATGACAAGACAGTGCACAGCTAGTGAAAACACAAACTGCGTTCAACACAGGACACAACATGAAAGCGTATAGACCAGAGAACGCACAGCTCAAGGACCTCGAAACTTCGTCCACTCACATAACGTGATGAAGCACACGAGCAATAACATGGATCATGGATGTTCGAATCCCGGCCCAAAACCAAAATGGAACAAGACCGAAGGGCTGGGATCAAACCTAATGCAAGACACTTCACAGACAGGAGAGTGTTCGACACGAGAATGCTCAAAACCGCTCGCCCACACAAAGACACGACAATGTCAGTGTCAGGGCTCTTTCACAAAACACGAGAAAACAAGACCGAATTGACAGAACCCTGACACTTCCCCCCCTTTAAAGGGACGCCACATGCTCGCACGACAATGCAGTAGTGTCAGAGATCTACCGCTAAAAATTAGGAAACAAGAGGAAAAGTGAAGTGACAGAACACTGACAAAATACAGTTTGCAAATTTGTGAAGTGACAGAACACTGACAAAATACAGTTTGTATTTGTCAAAAGTGAAGTGACAGAACACTGACAAAATACAGTTTGCAAATTTGGATGCAGCAATGTAGACAATTTTTTGTTTTGATTTGTTCCATCATATTGTGTCACCAGTTTGCAGTGTACACAATGTTTTTCCTACAAATTGTTGTATATTAACACCACGCAAACTGCAAACTGCCTGATGCTGCAATCACATTTACTGCAGCAAGTTCATGGGATCGAACCCATGACTTTGGCGTTGTAAATTGAGCTACAGGAAAGTCATACAGTCATGGCCAAGTGTGTTGGCACCAATGGCTTCGGGTTCAAGTTGGTCACACAAATTCGCCTCGCACATGACATGTGGGAGGAAAATAGATATTGTTGCTACAATTAAAAACTTTTTTCGATCCACATAAATAACTAAAACAGTACAACATCGCAAAATAATATAGGAGTCACTTTCAAACCAAGCCACACATGATGTGGTGAAAGAAAATACGTAATTGCACAATTGTGCAAAAGAATCTATAATTCTATTTTTTTCCACCACATCATGTGTGGCTTGGTTAGAAAATTACTCCTGTGTGAGTAATGTTTAATGAATCCCTTTAGTAATTAACTTTTTTGCCCAATGTTTTTGGAAAAGCTTTCACACACAAAAAAATGGGTTTGACAATTAGTTACTGTCGTGATAATAGAGTGCTATTTTTCTTGAACTAAGCAGCCTTGATTCCACCTGCCATTCATCTTTCCCACTCGGTCAGATCCATAATCAAGGTCCGGTACACATAATGAATGCAGCAAATTTCAATGTGTCACCCACAATGCATTGCTGGAATGATGCGCCCTAAAGCCGTAATTCCTTAAGGCCACGTTATTTGCATGATGTCATAAATCTAGCTCAGAGTCCGCCACTAATGCAGCGATTAATCTATTGTAACATTAAGGGGGACGTTTGCAACCTTTTCCATCTGATTTGAGGGTTCATTTTTTAATATGTATGCACACTGACTTTGACAGAGCAAAAGCGGCTCTCATCCCCTGCATGCAGACAAGTCAGTCAGTTGTGTTGATGTTGAAGCATGTCTGAAGGCATTAGAAAATCCAAGGCTATAAATAAAGAGCTGAGTTAAAAAAGGCTTGTTCTCTTTTAACTTTCATTGGCTCTTTTGATCATTTATCTCACTGGAAGTGAGCCCATGTCAGTTCTTTTAACAGAATATGAAGAAAGCTAATGTTGCTTTTGTTAATTCTACTTCTTTAATCTACTCTGATGAGTTTCTTAAGCGACGTGTTCAGTTTGGTTTTATCTGAAATCTGAAGGGATAATGGAACGTAATGTATTTGTTCTTAAAGGAATAGTTCAAAAAATAAAATAAAATAAACTTTATTTATTTCAGAACTTGTGTGATCTAAATTGTGTGTTTCTGTCTTTTCTGTTTGCAGATGGATTTTGCCTTCATTGTGTGGCAGAGTTTTCCAGATCGGATTGTAGGCTACCCAGCACGCAGCCATTATTGGGACAGTGGCAAGGGGAGGTGGGGTTATACCTCTAAATGGACCAATGAATACTCCATGGTGCTCACAGGAGCCGCGTTCTACCACAGGTAATCTTTAAACACTATACAACACAGACAAAACTGACCTAAAGATGTACTTTTTTCCATTCTATTCTGTTCAAACTGAACATCAGAATGGAGAAATAAGGTGATTTAAGTGACTTTGAACATGACATGGTTGTTGGTGCAAGAAGGGCTGGTCTGAGTATTTCAGAAACTGATGATCTGGTCTGAAAAATAGAGAAAATATCCAATTAGGACTTGGCGTAAAACAACATGATCCATCCTGCCTTGTATCAACAGTTCAGGCTACTGGTGGTGTAACGGTGTGAGGATATTTTCTTGGCACACTTTGAGCCCCTTAGAAACATCAATCCTTTATGTGCCACAGTTTACCTGAGTATTGCTGTTGACCATGTCCATCCCTTTATGACCACAGTGTACCATAGTCTGATGGCTACTTCTAGTTGGATAACCATCTCAAACTTGTTTCTTGATCATGAAAGTCACTAAGTCATGAAGTTCACTAAACTCAAACGGTCTCCATACTCACCAGATCTCAATTCAATAGAGCACCTTTGGGGTGTGGAGGAACGGGAGATTTGCATCACTGCCGACAAATCTGTAGCAACTGTATAATTCCATCATGTCATTGCGGACCAAAATATCTGATGAATGTTTACGGCACCTTGTTGAATCTGTACCATGAAATATTAAAGCAGTTCTGAAGGGCCCAGTGAGCGTATGTCGAAGTTTTATTCCAAATTTAAAGTTGGACTTTAAACATCTAAAAGGATTTAAAGTACGGTTTCCTATGAAAAGCAATGGACAATTCCAAGATAGTTTTACCAGAACATTGACAGTTACAAGCTTTATTTTCATAATGACTAGACACAGTGTAATTCAATGAGCCCAAAAAAGGCACGTCACACCTCTCTTTATCTGTCTGCACTGGCTACCACTTGCTTACAGATTTACCACAGGCTCCTAACCTCCGACTTCCAGTCACTATGTTTTATTAACAAAGTTCAGGAAGAGCACGTTGAAATGATCTATGCAATCAACATACTCATCATTAGCAATTATCACGATATATATATATATATATATATATATATATATATACACACATATATATATATATATACTGTATATACATATTTGACTCAACTACATTTATTAGCAGTTTTCAGCATCCCTGCACCACCCTGACTCCTCACTCTTGGCTTGTTCCTACCACAGCCAGGAATACGGGGGGAGTTCTCTGGGTTCGGACCGAATACGATCTCAGAGACTCTCCTTGAACAGCACGCCAACTATGCATACCATTTACTCTACTTGAATAATTTGTGAATACAAGTCTACACACATACCAGAAAACTACGATCGGTTAATGGGCATCAAGTCGTAGTACCATCACAGAGAGGCACAAAATCACTCTACAGAACACTTTCATTCACTGTTCCTTCCTTCCCAGTCAATATTCAATAGACAGCTGAAAACTCATCTCTTCCTTGAGCACTTAACATAAAAAAGAGAGGAAAAAAAATCAATTTTCCTGGCTTATACTACTCCAAGCTATATCTAAAACTTAGTATTGTGAACACTTTGTGTGTACTTTTACTTCTTCACGATTAATCGCTTTCTGTATTCCTTAGTTGTAATTCTGCTAAATGAATAAATGTAAATGTAATCTTCAGTAATACCCTACTAATTTACTTTAGACAAATATTTTGATTGTGAAATGGGTCTTTTTGTAAAGTCATGAAAATGCAATAATGTTTTTTTTTCTTTCTTTGCTGTTTGGCAAATGGAAACAAGGTTTTGTTTGATATTGATATCCCATTTATATTGTAATTTATCCTACTATATTTTACCTCTGAGGTATTTTTGCATATGATGCAAAATAGATTAAACATATTTATTAATTGAACATTGAGCTTTCATTAACCATATTTCGTACTGCTTGGAAGCCCTGATTATTTATTTGGTGCTTGAAAGAGCTCTTCAATAGAACTTGAAACATGTGGAAAATAAGGAATAATTTGTAATGTTTTATTATTAGTATTATTACGTGAATTTACAATTTTTAGTGGCTTATTACAAGTTGCTTCCCTACCACTGAAAAGCACTGGCTGCAACTGCTTAAAAAAGATGCTGGGAAAATGCTTGAATTTAACAGTATTATTGATTTTAAATTAAATGCTTTTAAACAATACAATCATAGTAAAAACACATTTTTTACCAACATTATTGGCAATCACTCAGAACTTTCAAAGACATCTGCATATTCAGCATGGTAAAGTTGAATGAATAGGGAATGCATGAATATATCCATACAAAACAAATGACCGCCAAAATGACAGAAAAGCACAGTAGGTATTCAAGGCTAATCAACATAAATAATTACACTGCACAATGTTGCAAGGGAGGAAGGAATTAAAGAAAGAAAGATAAATGTATAAAATGTTTGCAATGAACTTTAGTCAATTTTCATTTGTTCCAATTGTTTCTGAGACCCAAGCACAGCTATGGATTAAAGTGTGTGTCATCTGAATAAATCCGTAGTCAGTTTACCATTGCTAATACAAACTGATTAGCTGAGTTGACTAATCCTTTACAAAAATAAGCAAAATCCTTTGCTTATTTTAATCTGCTTACTTGCTCATCTTCTTCACAGGGCATTACATACACAATAACCAAAACAGTAACTTTTGAATATTCATCTATTGGTAAAGATAGAGCCAGGTCTGACTTTAAACTATATTAATGTGCGTCTTGTAATAGACTGTTGAATATGCATAAATACCAATGACATTCGAGATGATACAGGTTATGTTATGATACATGTTTATATATATATATATGGGCAGATGACATGACGCATGTTTTTTCTGTATTTAAGTCTAAATATTTACTGAACTGCATTTCTCAACTAAAACAACACATGCCAGTGGGGCATAGAAGATCATTTTATTTCAACATTATGATTTTGCGACGTAAAATGTATTTGGTGTTGTTCATATTTCAAGATGAATAGCAAAATGTCCTGCGGTGTGACAGTAACATTGATGACTCATCAAATGTAAATATTAGTAAAATAAAACAGATATGTTTGGAGCAGCTAATAAATGCCTTGGCATTATTTTGTATGTATTTGCTTAACTTTTCAAAATGCTAAAAAGTACTAAAATAATATTTACAGTACATTTAGTTTTGAAACACAAATGCTGTCCTCTAGTGTGACATAGGATATTCGATTTTTGTACTGGCAGTTACAACCACTGAAGAGCTCAACCGAGGCAGCCATCCGCGGCGCCATCTTGACACGCTCTCCAGAAATACAAGAATGCAGTTTAGCAACCATTACATAGCAAACACCGCAAAACATAACATAACACAGTACACGTGGTCACGTGATGGGTTTTTTGTATGGAGTGGGAGAGGAGATAGATAAGGACAAGCAGATCGGGTGTGTATGGTGCGAGTGAGTCTGAGATTGTGTTCTGTGAGAATGTTAGCCATAACTTCAGATGTTTTCGAGTTCAGTTCTATGGTTTGTCCTTGAAGGGAGATAAGGCAGTGCACAGGGAAAGATAGCAGACCAAGCTGTCAGGCTGACCTCCCAACCGAGAGATAGGGACAAGTGAGGTTCGGGTGGGGTAGTTGATTAGGTCAGGCAAATACATTTTTTTAATCTATTTGATGATATTCCATAATTTGTCCGGATCAAAATCAATCAATCAGTTCTGGTTCTCAGCACTCGCGTCCGGTCCGTGCAGTTCCCCTAGACATTACGTCCAGCCTCATGGCCAGACCTGTTACAGTCCGTAAAGTTCACTGATCTGACCCCTGATGGAGCCCACTCTTCCCTGCGTATCCGCAGTCCTCTGATCTAATTCCTTCAAACGGTCACACACAACCCCGAAGCATTCCTTAGTTTCCACAGACAGCGGCTGGGTGAATTTGCTTGCAGCTGTCTTACCAATCTTCCGATAGGTCAGGACAATCCCAAAGCCAAAGAATAGGAACCCCGCCATCAATAATCCAATCATGTATAAATCTTCCGCATCCTCCACGGACAGAGCCTCCAGGCACAGGACTTGCCAGTTGTTCCATGCGTCCATCACGTACCCTAGCAAAGGTCCTGTCCGGGCAGGTGGGTTCTCCCGGGGCACCCTTCCTTTGTGAGATCCTTTGTGAGATCGATCGCGCTGATTGACCAGTTAATCAATTCCATTTCAGTATTTTCAGGAGTCCAGCAAGCAGCGGGTCAGAGAGAAAAAAAAGACAAAATACCAAAGCGCCAGAGCACAGCGGGAGCAGAGAGAAAACACGTCTGCACAATAGAGAAACAATATATTTGTTTAGTCTATTTATTTTGAAAATAGAAATTACTGGTCTTTATGACTGGGTCTGATTTGAAGGCTCCAAAATGTTAATCATTGAGTATGTCTTGTTCACTATGTTTTTAGGTCAAATTCATACACTAAGTAATAAGATTGTACTGATATGTTGCATTTTTATCAATGTTCAAAAAGAGATGCAAATGAATTTGTTTGTTACAGAAGTATTCAATAAATTTCACCATAAATGTTCATACAGTCGTCCTGTGGTGTGACGTGATCACTTCAAACACAATTAAACGACTTTTACTATGTTAACTAGGTTAAATAATTATATATGCATAATATAACTATATAAAAAATAAACTTTTCAAATATTGTTTCTCATTTTACACAATATTTACATTGGAGTGAGTGGTAAAAGATGGCACAAGCAAAGAATATAATCGAAAAACAGCTATGGAAAAAAAAAAACATATGCAGAATTTTAATGATCATTCTTTAAGAATACTTGTTAAACTTAAAGCATACCTGATTTGTATTTGAAATGAATAATATTTAAATATTTGAATTTTATAGTAATGTCATGTCACACCGCAGGACATAATTTGCCTGGCGCTGAGAAAAAAGCTTAATAAATTACATAATGAGGAAAAAAATCTCTTAACCTCTAACAGTTTCAAAAACAACAGTATTTGAACTTTACAAATGCATACAATTCTCAAGCAATTAAGAACTTTTTTTGAAAAAATGCTGTATCACCCTTATTTGTCATCTGCCATATATATATACTGTATGTTTTTTGGAGCTTGACAATACCACAAATATTGCATGGACGCACTTGACCATGTAGAAAAGTGCTATTTTATATTAATGCTCCTTTTTATGTGTCAGGGCACCTCACTACTCAGCGAGCTATATGTAGAAGAAAAAATGCCATCATACATGCCATTAACACATGCCCCTGAACATGTGACGTGCACTTATGAAATTGAATTTATAAAAAAAAAAAAATGTAGCTGGACCATTATTCAGACTCATGAAGACTGAAGTCCCTTTGAATAAAACACAAAAGGCTTTTATATAATAACCTTATTTCCCTGTTGCAAGAAAGGACTGATTTGTTTCTTTAGCTTGACAAGTGTAACTTAAATGCAAGAGATATACCAAGAATAACCAAGCTATGCATGCAGCTAGATTGAGTAAAGTTGTTTCTCGAATATCTAACACATAAATATTTTATATTGTCTCTCTCTGGTGATGTCAATACGATTTCATCTTTCATCATGAATACATATAATTGGCTTCAGTACACTTTTTTTTACTGTAACATTACTTTAAGGCCTTTAAGGGAGACCGGGGGCAATGGTAAAATGTTAGATAGATAGATAGATAGATAATTTATTGTCATTTCACATGTACAAGTACAGTGTAACGAAATTAAACTTGTAGTCAAGTCTCCTAGCCGCTGCGTGTGCACGCGCCGCCATACTTTTTCCAGAAATTACAGAATGCAGATTAGCAAGCGTTACATAAATTACACATAGGAAACATAATAATGCAATTTTTACACACACAGTCCACGAGGTCACGTGTAGGTTTTTTTTTGGGAGTTTTGGGGGCGGAATAGATAAGAACAGATAGGCAGGACACTCAGACGGTTGAGAGGGAGAGAGTTAGTTAGTCACAGCATCAGATGTTGTGAGAACAGCTCTGTGGCTTTGTCCCTGAAGGAAGATAAGGGCGACCAGGCTGACGTCATCATGCTGGATTCCCAACAGAGAAATAGAGGCAGAAAAGTCTTAAAGTCCCTTTTTATTAATAATCCATTTTCGATCTTCGGTAATTTGTCCGGATCATAATCAGTTCAGTCAAGTTCAGTTCTGGTCCTCAGCACCGTGTCCAACCTTATAGCCAGACCAGATACCATCCGTGAGAGATCACCAAACTGTCTCGCTGTCCCGACTGTGTTGTTGCGGTACAGTTCACACAGGTTACGAGTCAGTTCCTCAATCTTAACCACTCGCAGATCTAATTCCTTCACACGGTCAGACACGGCCTCGAGGCAGATTGAATGTTCCTTCATATTGAAATTTATTCCTGGAATCACAAAATGACTTATAATTAACTAATTTAAACACTTACAGTTTCTCTTAGTAAAATATTGCCGAACAATCAGCTTTGTTATAATTACAGCAGAAACAGCACAACAAATATCATAATATCTTAACTGATATAAGGGAGTCTCTAAATATTGCACAGAATGCATTCAATCATGCAGTGTATGAAATTGATAAGGTTATTTTGTTATTCAATGTTGGAGTCTGATAGTCCCTCCCCTCCTGTATGTAATTATGTTGATCCTGTATGTTGAGTGCATTATTGTCCAACATTCCAAATTTTTTTTTCAGTTAATTGCATCTGTCAAGTAGCCCAAGACGACAATGAAGAGGAAGCCAAAAACACTTTAATCATAGAAACAATGCTCAACAGTAACAGCAGTGTCTCTACAAACCCGTAGCAAACCCAAACAACAACCAACAAACTGATGAGTGAACAGAGAGAACTAAATACACATATGGTGATAAACAAATGACAAACAGCTGTGATGATTAGTGTCCATGGTAACAAATGAGTGGTGGAAGAAACTGAAACAAAGGAACAGGTGACTGAATGAAGACAACATAGGAGTCCTAGTGCTGTGAAGGTGTGACATAACACCCCCTTCCGGAAGGCATATCCTTGCAATGTGAAGATAAGGTGGCAATGAACAGGAGATGGTGAAGAGCTGAAGAAAGGGGCAGGTGTAGGGATGGCACATTAGGACAAAAAGATGCAGAAGGCGGCTCTGGAGGAGGACAGACACCAGGAGTAGGTTTCAGGATGGTGATGGGATGACAAGATGCCGGTGGCCATAGAGGAGGAAGGTCGAGGCAACAGACCCAGAGCACACAGTTGACAGCCCACAGTGGAGTTGACAGAGGGAAGAACCAGGATGTTGAGATGGCTGACGAAGTCCTGGTGACGTCCGACAGAGATGGAGCCGATCTATTCCAGGGTATAGACAGACCTGAGTGACGCCGCTGGCTCAGGAGACCAAGGCGAAGGTGTGGTGACAAGCACTCAAGGTGGAACCAGTGCGCCTGAGGACTGTAGCCGGTGTGACTGAGGACCGAGGTGGAGCCAAAGGGAAGGAGGAGCCCGCTGCAGTTTTAGGGGTGGAAGGATGGCGCGTAACTAATATGTTGCAAGTCTGTGGAGGAGATGCAATAATGAGGGAAGGAAGAGGGAACCTGGTGGAGCCACCAGGTCGACGGTCACTGGTGGAGCCGAGGGTGGGAGAAGCCAGTGCTGAGCAGACAGGTTGAAAGGCCAAGGTGGAGCATAGGGATCCGAGGCCAGAGGCTGAGCCATGGGATCCTCAAAAACAGATGAGGCTGGAGGCAGCAGGAACTGCAGCTTCACATCCCAGCAAGGCATTTCCGGTGGTGGCACAGGACTGCAGGCATCCAGCAGGGGCAGGGCTGGAAGACTGGCTGAGCTTGGGGATGAAGTCGAGACAGATGTTTTCTATAGATGGCGATGAAACAGGATGGATAGATGGTTCAGGGTGGGGTAGGGTGGGAAGTGGAACCTCTGTGTGTGAGTCGTCCAGTCTTCTATAGGATATCCTAGGCATGGGACATTGTTAGGTCTCCTTCTTGTTAGGCTCTCTGCTTTGCTTTCTTTGTTTCACTTTCTTGTTATGTTGAAGCCTCGGCTCTTCAGACTTAAGTTTTAGGCTCTCTCTGAGCCTCGACTACACTATTGCGAGTGTTGTTAGGCCTCCTTCCACTAGAGAGCAATCTTGAGTTCTGCCAGGATTTCACGTGTGAATGGTAGGCTCGCTGTGAGCCTCCTTGTATGACGTCCTTTGCGTGGGGTGTAGCAAGGACTTATTTTGATTTAGATAGTCATCATACTGAGACTCCTAGAGCTTGGCTAGTGATTTGGTAAGATGGTAGGCTCTCTGTGAGCCTCCTTTGCTACAGCATGCATTGCCAGGCCTCCTTTTACTAGAGAGAGTTTCTTTATTCAGGCATCCGCTCCTTTGTGCTTCACTAGGATAGCAATTGTGATTAGCATGTTCTCCATGAGTTTGATGTCCTGAGTGTGGGGCGTTGTTAGGCCTTCTCTCGATTAGAGAGTCATCATACTAAGGCCTCTGCTCTTAGAGCTTGGAAGGCAGAAGGATAGTATGTTGGGTTCTTCAGCTCACTGCTGCCTCCCTGACTACTAAGTGCAGAATTATTAGGCCTCCTCTCGTTATGAGAGGCAGTTGCACTAACTCCCATCATGATGAAGTGCTTTGAAAGACTAGTTAAGGACCACATCATCTCCAAACCTCCTCCCATGTTTGACCTGTTCTAGTTTGCCTACTGGCCAAACTGCTCCATTGAGGACACCATCTCTTCTGATCTAAACCCTGAGACTTGCACACCTGGAAGAGAAGAACAGACTGTGTCCCAAAGTCAGCTACAAACCACATTGTAAAGTTGCGGACGACACAACAGTAGTAGGACTCATCAGGGACAATAATGATCAAGCCTATAGAGAAGAGGTGGAGCAGCTGGTGAAGTGGTGCAGTGAAAACAACCTGATCCTGAATGTCACCAAAACTAAAGAGATCATTGTGGACTTAAAAAAAAAAAAAAAAAAAAAAAAAAAAAAAATTTCGCCCATGCTCCTCTTCTTATCAACAACACGGCTGTGAAGATGGTTAGAAGTGCCAAGTTTCTGGGGGTGCACATCAAAGATGACCTTTATAACTCCGTGAACACTGGGTCCTTGAGTCAAGAGGGCACAACAACAACTGCACTTCCTGCTCCAGCTGAAGAGAGCCCATATTCCACCACCCATCTTGACAACATTTTACAGAACCACCATAGAAAGTATCCTCACCAACTGCATCTCGGTGTGAGACGGAAGCTGTACTGCCTTGGACTGGAGTCATGGGACAAGAGTGGTAAGGACTGCAGAGAAGATAATTGGGACCTTCTGTTCAGGAAATTGCCCCAAAAGCCGTGTCGGTCCCATGCTAGGAAAATCACCAAGGACTTTTCACACCCACATCATGGCCTGTTCTCACTGCTGACCTCTGAAATAAGGTTTTGCATTCGATGCAGGTCAAGCAGGTTCTGCATTAGCTTTTTCCCATGGCTGTCAGACTCCTTTTTAATTTTAATGTCAAATGTTTTAGATTTACTGTTGTTATGAGTTAATGTGTCAATTTCATTTTGTGTACAGAGAATGACAATAAAAACCTGTCTAATGTGTTGAGGCCTCCACTCTATGTAGACCAGGGGTCGGGAACCTTTTTGTCTGAGAGAGCCATATACCAATTTTTTTTTTAAAATATGAAGCTGTGAAGAGCCATAGTCCGAAGCGATCGATCTGTCGACCGGGGGGGGGGGGGGGGGGGGGGTGACACTCTCTGTCCTCCGAACGCGAAAGTAACGCGCTTGCGGCGGCGCGATCTGCCTGTCCTCCGAACGCGGAAGTAACGCGCTTGCGGTGGCGCGATCTGCCTGTCCTCCGAACGCGGAAGTAACGCGCTTGCGGCGGCGCGATCTGCCTGTCCTCCGAACGCGGAAGTATCTGTCGACGGGCGGCGGCGTCAAAAGAGCCATATGCAGCCATCAAAAGAGCCATATATGGCTCGCGAGCCATAGGTTCCCGACCCCTGATGTAGACTATGTAGACTCCTCTGACTGCTTTGACTTAACTCAGCCCATAGGGCCCTTTACCAGTGGCATGGGTATTCCATTCCCAATAGTGACCCCTAGAGAATGCAGTACAAATTTTCCTTTGAAAGGTAATGTCTCAGGTTATACATGTTACCATGGTTCCCAGAATAGGGAACGAGATGCTGTGTCCCTGTGCCATGCTTTTGGTATTCCTGCAGGCATGTTCTTCAGAGAAGAAGTGGACATATTACAGCTGCATTTTAGCATTGGTGCCAATTTTAAGTTCATTCTTATGTTCAGAGTCATGCTTCAGACACCTGTCATACCTAAGGTATTCCCCATAGCAACCCCTATGGTATGCAGTGTCTCGTTCCCTATGCTAAGTGAACCATGATTACATGTGTAATCTGAGATATTATTTGCTTCAGTTAATTGCATAAACATAGAAAAAACTTGAACCAGTCATTCATCTTGTGGTACTCTGTTGAAAGCATGGTCTGTACGTGTATGATTAATTTGCATTCAACTTGTTGAATATACTATTTATAAAGCTGTGTAATGTAGTTTTTTTACATTTTAAGAACTATAAACAGTAATACCTTGCGATACAAACGTCTCTACGTACGAGTATTCCAAGATACAACACCCAAGTCAATTCCAAGTCAATTTTCGAGATACGAGCAGGAGTACTGCCGACGCTCGTTCACTTCAGTGTTCACTGACTTCTGTACGCATTGCCCGCGAGTAGCTGATTTTCTCTCTATTTTGTGCATTATTCTTAATAATAGCGACGATTCCTAAGAAAGTGAGTGGTAAGGATGGTAGTGAGAAGAAGAAACGCATGATGACCATGGAAATGAAGCATGAAATTGTGGATAAATATGAGCGTGTGCTCGCGTGAGTAATCGAGCAGCAGGAGCATCAGGAAAAACTGTCGATCGCTGATCGAGCGGCAGACATGGATATTTCTACAACTGAAATCAAGGAAGTGATGGCTATGTGGCAGAAGGTTTTTAAAGGGAGGCAGAAACCAATCTCCCTCGATTGGTATTTTGTTAACAGGTCTGTGCCAAGTGAAAGTGAAAGTGAAGGGTGGTCAGACGAAAAAAAGGTAAGAAAGGTACGAAAACTAATCGAAAAAAGCAAAACAATACTATAAAATAGAAAAGTAAAAAAAAAAATATGTAAGCTAAGTTCAGTTATGTTAATTTAAATGTATGTAAGTTATGTAGTGTTCATGTAAGTTACAATACGAAGTGTCTCCGTACCAACCCCCTTCCTCCCTCCTCCACACTTGCCGCTAGTGAGTGTAAAAACTTATAATTAAAACCACATTTTATTTGATATCACACGAATCCTTTTACTGTATACATGTATTATAATTGTGTGTGTGTCTAAACCAATAAAAACATGTTTTTTTTTCATTGTTACGGATCTGGAACGGATTAATTTGTTTTCTATTATTTCTTATGGAAAAATATGATTCTAGATACGAGCAATTCGAGTTACGAGTTCTGCCCTGGAATGGATTATGCTCGTATCTAGAGGTATTACTGTACAGTGACTTCAAATTAGTGTTATGTTGTTGGAGATTTTACATAAGTTCCATTATTTTACATAAATATTAAATTAATATTTACATTTGTATTATTTCCTCTCTGTTGTTACACGTAGTTCTTGTCCGGTCTGTCATGTCCTTTTGTCACTTCATGTCTAGTATGTCATGTTTTTTCACTTCCAGATCCAACTTGTGTATCTTCTCCCTTGCCATTCCTGCACCTGCCATGTCAATCACTTACCTCATCAGTGTCCATGTGTGATATGCTGTTTCTCCTCCTGAGTTATCCTAAATGTCTCCATGTCCCTTCTGAGTTTCTCCAGGTTTTGCATGAGAGTGCCATTTTCTGTTTGTATTCAAAGTGTTTTGTTTTGCATTTTGAAGAATAGAGCTAGTTTCAGATGGAACCTGTACTCCTCGTTTTCTCTCCGCATCGCACACGTTCCCTGTGAATTATTGTAACAGAACAATTGACCGGGTTTGTCGCCCCACAAGACTTCCTTCTTGGCAACATGGACTTCCCCAAACTGACCTGCTCCTACTGGTGCAGAAGGATCACTCGCTGGAACTTCACACCCAGGCATTTCTGTATATCGCGTGCCTGACACACTACCCAGACAATGCGGGGTTGAGCGCATCTTCTAGGGGAACGGATTTCCCTGCCTACGTGGAGCAGGTGCTAGCGAGCAACGGCTCGCCTTTCACCTTCAGCCCGGCAGAGCACCATTCCCTCTCCACAGCCCGAGACCAATTCACCGCTCCTGAGCTCCCAGACCGAGTTGCTGCTCTTCAGCGTACCCAGCGCAGAGCCCACTGCCGGTCAGAGTTCCAGAGTCCACGGCTACCTCGCTGCCTCATCACCACCGTCACCATAAGCGGAGGAGAGGGAAAAGGGCGTCCTCAATCTCCCCTGACCTGTAGGTCCATGCCCTGCTGGCCCCTCCAGCGCTCCTTGCTCCCAGGCCCTGCCCTACAGTAAACTCTTACCCGAGCCATTTGAACTCTTTCCCGACCTAGTTAAACTCTTCCCTGAGCCAATTGAACTCTCAGATCCTGCCCAGGGCTCAAGCATGTAGAGCCCTGCCCAGAACCCGAGCACATTGAACACTTCTCCGAGCCTGTTGAGCCCTGCCCAGAGCCCAACCACGTTGAACTCTGTCCACAGCTCCAGCACCTAGAACTCTGCACAGAACCCCAGTGCTTTGAACTATGTCCAGAGCCTGAGCGCATTGAACTCAGTCCAGAGCCGCAGCCCATTGAACTCTGCCCAGAGCCCCAGGACTTCGAAGTCTGTCCTGAGCCCCAGCACATTGAACTCTGCCCCGAGCCCCAGTGCTTTGAACTCTGCCCCGAACCCCAGCGCTTTGAACTCTGCCCCGAGCCCCAGCGCTTTGAACTCTGCCCCGAGCCCGAGCACACAGCTCCCAGCCTAGAGCCCGAATTCCCGGCAACACCTTGGCTCCCTGCACTTTGGATGCTGCTGTGAAGAGATGCACCACCGCACCCTCCAGAACTCTTAGCACCACCCTGGATTCCTGTGCTTCCAGCGCCACCATGGAAAGCTTCGCAACCCCAGAACCCTGAATTCACGGCACCCCCCTGGCTCCCTGCGCCTCAGTCCACCGTGGTGTCCACCGTGGAAGGCTGTCCCACCTTGGCCCCCTAAACTCCCAGCATCTCCTTGGGACCCTGAGCTCCAGACTTTGCCCTGGAGGCCCCCATGAACTTTTCTATACCAAGTTCCATGTGCTAGTAGTCCATGTTCCATGTTCTATGTTGTTCCTTGTTTTGTGTAGTCTTCTTTGTTCCATATTCTTTGTCAGTTTTGTTCCCTGTCCTGTTCCCCACCCTCCCTCCCTCCCTCCCTCCCTACACTGTGGATTATTGTAACATCTGTAGTTTAAACATGTTCATCATGGCATGGAATAAAGCTGCATTCTCCCACAATATTATGTAGAAAAGACATTGTCAGGGTAGAATATAAATGTTCTATTTGGAATTTTCAGTGTAAACACACCTCTTGCACTATTTGTACTGCAAAACACCAGTACACCAGTTGTCTACCTGAGTTCTGCCTGCGTTCATATCCTCATCGCACACCAGCACCATTCGTGACACAGCCATAAACTCTTCTTTTTTTTCTTTGTTTTTCTTTTATTATTCTCACCAAAATCCTCACACAAAAACCCATCAATTCCCTCAACCCAAACAAAACCCAAAAGAAATCAAAACACACAACATGAATTGTAAAACTCAATATACAACTGTACAACATCTTTTGTGTGAGGTGGAGCAAGGTATATTCAAAAGTAAAAGAGTCAGAGAATGTCTTAGATGTTACTATGATGTCAGTAGTTGCCTGTCTGTTTGACAGGGATATCCAATGAAAAAGCGGTCCAGGAACAATTGTATATCTCCTCCCAGTTATGTATAAGTATAAGCATATATACATATATTTAGTTTCCACAAAAGTGTTTCCTCTGAACAGATTCCTTAGTCCATAGCCATCAGCTGTGTTAACAAATCCTCTCCAGATCCACAAAGATGGAAAAAATATGCATTAAGCATATTGACAACAAGAAAAATCCTTCTACAACATACAAAACACCTGTTAATCATCTACATTTAGTCAAACAAAAGAGATTACAATTCAGCCACTTTTTTACGAACAGATTGGCCTCCTCATACATTTAAGCATTAAACAAAAAGAAGTTTCTTACAGTTGAGCATGAAAACAAACGTTTCTCAACAAGGACTTCACAAACAATAGCCAGCCAAACATGGTGGCATGTTACTTGAAAGGTAACCATACTCTCTTCCTCTACTGATCACTTTACTTGATCTAACCCCAACATCACTAGATCGTCCCCTAATAAAATTATTAGGAAATAGAGAGGATAAAGTTGGTGTTGCTAGGCAGTTTCTAGGGTATCCGGGGTGGTTGCTAGGGTGTTGCTAGGTGGTTGCCAGGGTTAACCAGAGTGGTTGCTAGGCGGTTGCTAGGGTGTTGCTAGGCGGTTGCTAGGGTGTTGCTAAGCGGCTGCTAGGGTAACCAGAGTGGTTGCTAGGGTGTTGCTAGGCGGTTGCTAAGGTATTTTGGGTGGTTGCTAGGGTATCCTGGGTGGTTGCTAGGGCGTTGCTAGGGTAACCAGAGTGGTTGCTAGGGTGTTGCTAGGCGGTTGCTAGGGTAACCAGAGTGGTTGCTAGGGTATCTTGGGTGGTTGCTATGGTGTTGCTAGGTGGTTGCTAGGGTAACCGGGGTGGTTGCTAGGGTGTTGCTAGGGTATTTTGGGTGGTTGGTAGGCAGTTGCTAGGGTATCCAGGGTGGTTACTATGATGTTACTAGGTATTTGTAAGGTCTTCTGGGTAGTTACTATGGCATTCCTAGCACAATTTAACACTTAGCTAACCACTATTAGCATGTAGCTATTCACTGCTAGCATATGTAGCATGTTGGAAGTCCTGTTTGCTAGCATGAGTCAATAGACCCAACCCCCATGTCTCGACGACACTCAGAAGCAGAGATATAGGTCTGGCTAAATGGTTGCTAGGGTTCTCTGTTTGGTTGCTAAGGAGTGGCTTCACAGCTACAGTGATGTTACTCCAAAGGCTCCTTGTGAGTATGAACTATATAAACCAATCACAACGCCTCTACGACATTCAGAACTGAGGATATCTCACTTTGTATTTGGTTGCTAAGGTGCTCCATAATGGTTGCTAGGGCGTGGCTAGGAAGTGTTGAAGAAGTTGATGATTGACAGTTTGCTAGCCCGAGTCATATAAGCCCACCCTGAAATTTCTATGACTTTTCTATCCAGAGATAGAAGTCGATCAATTTGAATGGAAGTCTATGGGACGGGTTGCTAAGGTATTCTAAATGGTTGCTAGGGCGTGGCTTAATAGCTTCACTGTGATCCTGAGACACTCATTGGTTGCCTGAGTAAAATGAGCCCTCCCCCTTGTCTCTGTGACTCTGTGATGCAGAGCTATGTTCAATTCAAAATCCCTATGCATTTTGCTATAGTAGTTGGTGTTTCATGGGACGGCCTTCCCCATTCATCTCTATGGGGGAAATTTGGGCAGCTCTAGCACCCCAGGGGTACAACTTTCACCCCATTGTGTGGTATGATTTTACAGAGGCTGCCACCCTCTTCAAATGTGTCGATTCACATGTTTCTACAATATCCTCGCTCCGAGTTATTATTCGTCAAAGTTTGTCGCAATGTTAAGTCAATGGGATTTTTCGGCTGCTTTTTCGCCCCTGGAGCGAACATTGTACCCCCGATCCCTTAGAAAAGATATAGCAGCCTGCGGCCTGTTCTGATTTTGGGGTCTGTGGCACTAAAAGGGTCTCAGAAGAATAATAATAAGTTTAAGTCGAACAACAGTAAGTTGGCTGCTTCTCAGCCAACTTAATAAATTACAGCCTATCTTGTATCAAGTAACAGGCTGGAGGACTGTTACAATAGTACCTTAGAAATGACATAATAACACTGTAGAAACCATCCTCAACACCTTAGCAACAGTCTAATACACTCGGAGCACATTGGCAATCATACAGAAACACTCGGGACACCATCCACATACTTCTAGCAAACACCATAGCAGAAGTCTAAAAATAGCTTATTAATTGCACAGAAACGCTGAAGTAACCACAACACCCTAACAACAGCATTTAAACACTCTAAACACACTAGCAATGTTAGAGCGCTAAAGCACTTTAGCAATCACACAGACACTGTGTAGTAAACACAACACCATAGCAACAGCATAGCAGGGATTCACAGCTTGCTGAATCTTGAAACATTGTTGCAGGCTCTCACTGAATTTGGACAAGATGCTGATACGAGGTCAGTGTCAGACGCTTGTAAAAGCTGAATGTGAAACCTGCTGCGATAGAGATCGCTCAGAGACAGGCTGATATTAAAGCAGGTAATAAATGTTCAGTCTGACAGCTTCACTGCCCATATTTTAACAATAAATGGCACAGGTGAGATGGAGTTCACAGTTTGTTTTAGCTGAAGGTCTCTGAACTCATCACTCACAACACACACACAGACCTTCAGAATGACACATCACACACCCGACACACAGATTAACCGCTTTGCTACTGGTCAGCGAGCTGACACACCACCTGCAAAGTGACCCCAACTTAAAGTGTGCAGGAAAAAAAGACATAAATAAACGTGTGAAGAGAGATAAGCCACCTGCAGGGCAGAGAGGAACATTCTGACGGCTGTCTCTCAAAGAGAGAGAGAGAGAGAGAAAAGAGAGAGAAGGAAAGAGAATGACAGAAAAGACATCTGCTGGCAGGATAGGAGATTTGGTTTAATAAGGATGGTGGGAGAGAGAGTAGGTGTCAATCACAGAAATTAAAACATCTGTCTTTTTGAGGCTCTCACTGCAGGGTGGCCTCTTCCTGTCTCTGTCTGTAGAAGATATCATCATCATCTCAGCCCCTCCCAGAAGAACATTTTATTGTGATTAGGTCACTCTTAATGAAGCACTCATTTAATTTGTCTCATATGTTTCTTCTAAATGAAAGTATAAAAAAAGAAATATATAAGATTGTTTGTAATTAATAGTATTAAAGTATCAGTAATAATAGGATAATATTTCTGTCTTCTGTGAACACAAAAGAAAATATTTTGAAGAATGTTGACAAAACAGTTTAATTTCCCATTGACGTCCACTGTCTGGACACAAAAAAAAAACCTGAAGTTAATAGGAACCCAAACTTTTTGATTATCAACATTTTTTTTTTAACACTGCCATGATACTAAAAGTGTTTGGTAATGTATTATGTGGTTTAGTAGTGTATTCTAGGCAACTGCCAATAAAAGGGGAAATTACGCTATTTATATAATTTTTTATGATTAAAAAAAATAATAGGTGATAGACTGAAGTGTACAAATTAGGAAAAGATTATATATATACATATATATATAAGGATAAGGATAAGGATTAGCTTTATTGCCAAGAGGAATTTCACACAAGGAATTTGTCTTAGTGCTGAAGCTTCCAGTGCACATTTACAAACAAACTAAACAAAAAACAATCACTGAAGAGCTCAAACACAGAGGCAGCCATTTGCGGCGCCGAGGCTATATATATATATATATATACACACATACACAACATAAGAATTATATACAATATATACAAGCAGCAATGGATTTCCGAATTGTCTCTATCAACTTTAACAGTAGGTCAAACTTCAAATAATCGGGTAACCATTTGCTATAGCAGTGCAGCACACTTTCAGAAACCCCCTAGCTTCCCCAGCTCCACTGTTGAAGTTCATGCAACAAAAAAAAGACTCCAAACTTGTAAGACTTTCATTCATCTTTGAAACACAAATTAATATTTTTTAAATGGAAGCTGTGATTTCTGTTTGACACATTTGATGCTTCAAATTCTTTATGAATATGTCATGAAAGGAATCCACAGTCAATCCAAAGACTTCCGAGGTCACTTTATATGATGAACATGGTCCAGTAAAGCTATGCTATCAATAAGGTTGCTGGCAATACCACTAGCGGTACTAGCTATGGCTTAATACTTTGCTACCAGCAAGGTTACGGCAATACCACAGGCAATACTGTTCAACATGACATGACATTGAACTAAGCACAGCAACACAATAAAGCAAGACACCAGGCATAGCATTGACAAGACAAGACAAGACAAGACAGCTAGTAATGCGGTCCGACCCATTGCGTGACGGGCAGACCAGGGAATACGTCGCCAAATCGTGCACTGACATAGTCCCAAACAGGAAGTGGTTGCAGAGGGATCGGTAGCAGACAGACTGTGAACGTGGGCTTCCCCCTGGTGGTGTGGCATGGCGTTACACTCAAAAATGAATAAAACTCTTCGCCAGCTCTCAGCAGCTCTGTGCTCGCACTGAACATACAATATTCTTCAACTCCTGGTCATGGCCAAGGAAAGGTGGAAAACAGAAGGCTTAAAGTACAGTAGGACATGCTGAGTTAGTAAGAACCTGGGTAAAGAAAAGCTATATCGGGGCATATTCCAGGCACAAAGTGGCTTGCAGCTGAAAGAGTTTGAATATCTCCTATCCTTTTGATAGAAGTAAAAGTAAGGAGTAAAATTGTTTTTAAGGTTAAACAACTAATAGGTAACTAATAGGTCTCTCCCATTTGACTGGCCACAGAGGTACGTGGTAAGCAGCTATGGCAGTCACATAAACCTTCAGGGTAGAAGGGGAAAACCCTGCATTGAATCTGTCTTGCAGGAATTCTAGCATGGTGCGAATCTTACAGGTAACTGGGTTCAACTGCAAAAGTTTCCACTTCAGAGTACAGTTTCCTTGTGGACATAGCTCTGGAGTTGAGAACTGTCTCACAACCTCGGTTGAGAGACCAGTCTGTGAGCTGGACCCCCTTAGAAGCCAAGGCCATACTCTCCACAGTTCTGAGAAAGCATGGCTATCATACCCCTTCTTGGGACATGAGGTCCCTCCTGACTGGAATCTCCCAAGGAGCTCCATCGAGGTTAAATACTAGGTACAAAAACCACACTCGGCCATGTTTGAACCATAGCGTCCAGTCCAAGTGGAGCTTGATGAAACGCTCGAAGAGCCATACAGACTGCCATCTCTAGCATGTTTATATTCTAGGAGAGATAATGTCCGCTCCATGGACCTTGTGCTGAGCGATCCCTCAGGATCACCCCCCAGCCTGACTGAGAGGCATCTGTCGACAGCATTACGTGGTGACAGGGTGCTCCCAGTACGAGCCTTTGGGACAGAAACCAGGGTTTGATCCACCATTGTCTGCTCACTCAAAATACTTAGTCATAGGTATGAAATTATCGTTTCTTTTAAACTAGACTCAGGGAATATTGTACATACACCGGCAACACAAACACACTCTCAAATTTCACTCTAGTGCACATATGTCAGAGTCAAGGCCCGCGGGCCACATCCGGCCCGCGAGAAGGTTTTTTACGGCCCCTGGGATGATCTTGATTTATTATTAGAACCGGCCCGCAGACCGCAGCAAGCCGGCAGCCCGCAGATCTTTTACACGCACCAATACTACATTTCCCACAATGCAACGGTGACGCACCGAGCAGTAGGCTGCTTCATTTCAATATTTATTGGCACAGCAGTTGTCAGCATCACAGTAAAATTAACTTTCAGATACCCATCAAAAATGGCAAAACGGAAGGTGGACACTGAGAACGGGGGTTTCAAACAAGGTGGGAGTCGGAGTATTTGTTCACGGAGGTAGCTGGAAAACCTGTGTGTCTTCTGTGTGGAGAAAGTGTGGCGGTACTGAAAGAGTATAAGCTGAGACGACATTATGAAACGAAACACGCGGACAAAAACAAGAATATGGACATGGAACAAAGGCTACAAAAGGCAGAGGAATTAAAACGAGGCCTCAAATCTCGACAGGCTCTGTTCAAAAAAGCCAAATCACAAGGCCAGGCTGCTGTCAAGGCCAGTTTTATTTTGGCAGAAGAGATCGCTAAATCAGCCCGGCCATTTACGGAGGGGGATTTCATCAAAAACTGCATGATTAAAGTTTGTGACGAAGTTTGCCCAGAAAAAAGGCAACTCTTTTTAAATGTGAGTCTGAGCAGAAACACCATTGCCGAGAGAGTAGACCAGTTGTCCATCAATCTAAAAGAGCAGCTTGTGAAAAAGGGAAAAGATTTCATTGCATATTCCTTGGCTGTGGATGAGAGCACCGACATTTCTGACATTGCCCAGTTGTCAATTTTCATCCGCGGAGTGGACTCCAGCCTAAGCGTGACAGAGGAGTTTTTGGCTTTACGTCCTATGCATGGCACAACTACGGGGCATGATTTGTATGAAGAGGTGTCAAGATGTGTAAATGAGATGGAGCTGCCTTGGGAAAAACTCGTGGGTTTGACAACCGACGGAGCACCTGCGATGTGTGGACACAGGAGCGGACTGGTGGCGAAGATACGGGAAAAGATGCAAGAGGAAAACGCGACAGGTGAGCTGACAGCTTATCATTGTATCATACACCAGGAAGCGTTGTGCGGTAAAGCCTTGAAAATGGAGCATGTAATGAGCATCATCACGCGCACAGTTAACTTTATCAGAGCCAAAGGTTTGAATCACCGCCAGTTCAAGGCATTTCTGACGGAGTTAGAAACGGAGCATGGTGATTTGCCTTATCACACAGAGGTGCGATGGCTAAGCCAGGGAAAGGTGCTTCAAAGATGTTTCGAGCTTCGTGAGGAGATTTGTCTGTTCTTGGACAGCAAAGGGCACAACACAACTCCGAGACGAAATGTTTCTGTGTGAAATGGCTTTTCTGTGTGACATTACGAGTCATCTGAATGCAATGAACTTGCAGGGTCGGGATCGTGTCATCTCTGATATGTACAGTACAGTGAAGGCATTTAAAACCAAACTGACTCTGTGGGAGACGCAGATGCGGAAAGAAAATTTGAGCCACTTTCCCAGCTGCCAGACCATGAAAGAGAAGCTCTCTACCAGTGCGTTCCCGAGCGCACAGTTGGCTGATAAAATAGGTATGCTTGCCGCTGACTTTCGACGCCGATTTGCTGACTTTGAAGCACAAAAAAGCAGGTTGGAACTGCTCGGTAACCCATTTGCTGTTGACGTGGAAAGCTCACCACCAAACCTCCAAATGGAGTTGATTGACCTCCAATGCAATGATGCACTGAGGGCAAAATATGCGGCAGTGGGTGCTGCGGAGTTCGCCCGTTTCCTCCCCGACACAATGCCCCAGCTGCGCATCCAGGCTGCTCAAACGTTGTCTATGTTTGGCAGCACATACCTGTGTGAACAACTGTTTTCTTTGATGAACTTGAACAAAACATCACACAGAAGTCGACTTACTGCTGAACACCTCCACTCAATTCTGAGGATTTCCTCAGCTCAGAGCCTTACCCCGAACATTGATGAACTTGTGGAAAAGATGGGACACCACCAAGTATCACCCTCAACCTCAAACAAGTGAACATTACTGTGCAATCACATATTTAGAGTTTTTACTCAGTTCAAGTTTAAAAGTTCAAGTTTAATATTTGTTTTCACTGCATGTTACTTCTCCTTAAACAAAGTGTTGTTTTTGATTAATAGATTTTTGCACTTTATTTTATTGTATTTCAATCCAATTATATTTTAAAAATATTTCAGTTGAGTGGATGATAGAAAATTGCTATTATTGTTTTTTTCTTTGAAGTAAATTTAGCCCACTTTTGCTAAAATAGAAAATATAGGCTACTGATGGTGCCTTGAATACCGGTTTCTTTCATTTAATGTTCATGTTATGGGGATTTTTATATAAAGGAAATTTGTCTTTTGTGTCTGTTGAAAATTAAAGAGTACTGACAGAGCCATAAGAAAATATTGCTTTATTTATCTGATCATATTGGAATATATTTGTTAGGTTTTCAGTAGGTTCAATTAGGTTCACTAGACTATATGCGTCATTTAAAAATTTTTCAATGAACATTCGAACAGTCCGGCCCTCGGCTTGTAGCTAAATTTTTTATTTGGCCCTCCGTCCATTTGACTTTGACACCCCTGCTCTAGTGCTTACTGAAGGCACTTAAGCTGCCACTTCAGGTTTCTGTTGCACCTTTATCCTCCTGGTTCATGACGTCATCATTCGGCGACGTGCATTCACAATACGCTAAAGCACTCCCGTAGCGTTCCGACGCAGTGTGAGTTCTCTTGAAAGGGAATGGAGCACATAGGGATCCAGGAAAGAAAAAACAGACATGACAGACATGCAACAAAGACACCAGTGAACATAATCAGAAACCAAGCAAACAGGAACTAAACACAGGGAGGAAACACAGATGCCAAAGGAAACGCAACATAAGAGTCCATAACGAGAACACAACCATTACAGGGCCATTGAAGTCAAATTTGGGTGTTTTTCATACAACGAAATAATATCTTTATTAATATATTATTTATTTATTTTGATCAGGTATTATCATCACCTGTACACATACTACCTGCCGATGTCTCTGCTGTCAATGGTGGACCAGTTGGCCAACTGTGAGGATATCCTCATGAATTTCCTCATCTCTGCAGTAACCAAACTCCCGCCAATCAAAGTCACACAGAAGAAACAGTACAAGGAGACCATGATGCAGCAGGTAAGAGTCTGTGTGTGTATGGGTTGTAAATAGATCAGTGTGTGTCCAGGGTGATTCCCTATTGAGATCAGAAATGTCTGTGTAGTGTGTGATGGATGGAGCGCTCCAGGGCTCTGAGTGTGTGTGGATCTGATTCAGCAGTATTGGTCCATTTGATGAATGTCTTCATGGTAAGGCAAGATTAATGATTGACAGCAAGGTTGCTGTACTATCCTTCTCTCTGTATGTCTACCCTACCCATTTCCTTCTCTTTCTCTGTTTATATATCTCTCCATTCGATCTTTATTTTCACATGTATATCACCTCTGTCTTTTCAAATCATTGCATTCATTAGCATTCGTTACTAGCAAAAAAAAAGTCAGAGCAAGGTGACCGATGACTGAAATAATGATAATGAGTATGGAGTATGTTCATCGCCCATTTTTTTTTTTTTGGGGGGGGGGGGGGTGATGGGTTAAGCTATTACCTAGGCTTCATCTCACATTTCCGTGACATTGTTAGAATTTAGTAAGTGCCAATCACCTATATAAGGATACTGTTTGTGGCAGCAATTTCTATTTTTTTTATTTTTTTTAAATAAGCTATTGACTCTTTAAGTACTGTAGGTAGGATGTAGTTAGCTATTATTTTTTGTTATTGGCTTGTGGCATGGGCTTGCTAACTAGTTTAACTTTCAAAAGGGAATTTTCACCGTACTAATAAATACGTTGGGTAGATACAGTTTGGGTGGATACAGTTACCTTTTGAAACGAAACTCACACTGCGTCCCTTAGGGGTCACTATGGGGAATTCCTCTGGGAAGCAGGAGTCTAAACACGAAAATGAACTTGGTATTGGAAGGCAGCAACCTATGATGTGACCACTGGTGTGACCACAAATATAAAAAGGGCACCTGTGAAATATTTTAGGAGAAAACTAGAAAACTTTAGGGGACTGTTTGATTTAAGTGTGTGTCTAAACAATCATAGCAAGTACAAGCAATGGCAGCTTCAGACAGTTTGCTCATTAGTTTTCTGACACCTGATGACACAAGTTAAATGTGCTTTATGTGCTTGGGTGAAGAGCGCAGTCCTTGAGAGGGTATTTGCGTGCATTACGAGTGGTTTCCTCTAAGGAAGCTCAAGGGATTCGGACAACCATCTGCATCTCACAGTTCAGGATCCATTGCAGCTGAAGCAAGCAGGAAACTGCAATCATGGGGCTTGTTGATGGACCTCTATGACAAATTTGAGCTTAGGAATGAGTTATCGCTCACTTCATCAAGTGCGAGTGCACTCCTTGCACTGAGCCAAGATGAGCAGGACGAGGCTACTGAGATAGAGTTTGCCTCACACCACAGATGGATTCGATCTGCCCTGGAAGAACAAGAAGAACAAGCTCCCTTATAGCAGCCTCGATGAATGCTTCCTGTTGGGTCATAACCTCTCAGCTCGCTCGTGTCTTCCATTTCTTCCAGATCTTCACACTTAGGTGCAGAGATCTTGGAGAAGGCCATATTCCACTTGCCATTGAAATGGTGATCACAAAGTTTCGGGAGGCAAAAGCGTGTTTTGCTGTGTTTAATACCTACATACCAGGCCCATGTCTCAGGCCATGAAGGGGGCTTTCCAGTCCAAATCAGGTGCCCTTTTCATACTCCATACCAGAAGTATTTCCCGCTAACAGGTGCAGCATCTTGTTCACTGTTCTCAGCGAACCATAGTTACATCCATAACCTGAGATGTTTTCGAAATTGTATTGTTTTACTCAATATTTTCTTAATCTATAAGATGATACTAGAAGCTAAATGATGTTTTATCAACAAAGTTCGGGAGGAGTTTAATGGATTCAAAGTTCAATGGATTAATGCAATCTACTCATCATCAACAAATACACCTCATCCTATCAGCATCACCTACATCTCTAGACAGTTTCCAGCATCCTCCACCTCCCCGATTTCTCACACTTAATTGTTCCTGTCAGAGTCAGGAATATGGGGGGAGTGCTCTGGATTTGGGCTAAATACCGAGCTCGGAGCCCTCTCCTCAGACAGCATGCCAATTACGCATACCATTTACCGCTCCTGAATCATTTGTGAACTCGTGAAATGGCTATTTGCTGATTAGAATCTCAAAATGGTAAAATATCAGTCAGTATGTCTAAACATTTTCTAATGAAAAAAGTTATGAAAACAAAATATTTGTATGTTCCTCTCAAGAGATTGGGTACATATAGCTCTGTATTAGCAGATTGTAAGTTTCTTTAACAAGGAGCTAGGCATCTTTCCAAAGTGTTTCTCATGAAAGTAAGGCCATAACTGTCGTCTGTCCTCTGAGTCGTGAAATGAACACTCTGTGTTCGCTCTGTTTGTCAGTGTCTTTTAAAGTGCTGCCCAATTCCAGTAACATGTTCCTGCCCTCATTCATAATCTGCCTAGTGAACCATACACAGACCTCTCTCTCCTTCTCTCTCTCTCAGGGCTCTAAGGCGTCTCGATGGGCCGACCCAGACCACTTTGCACAGCGTCAGTCCTGCATGAACTCTTTCACAAGTTGGTTTGGCTTCATGCCTCTCTTTCACTCTCAGTTGCGTCTGGATCCTGTCCTCTTCAAAGACCAGGTCTCCATCCTACGCAAGAAATACAGAGACATTGAGAGGTTGTGAGAGGCTATACCACCCAGTGAACTCATCCGGACATCCCGGAATTCCAGTGTTCGTTTCACCTGGACTCATTAAAGAGCAGATACAAATACAATATATTCCATCTACAGAATAAATTATAACAAAATATGCAACACTGAATGGTTTTATCTGTGGCTGATGGTTTTGTCAGAGAACTGCTCAGAATCGGACTGGTCTTTGCGAGTTTGAATCTGTTGTCAGTGTTGTTGTTGGGGAGGGCTGTGGTTAAACATATAAACAGGCGTGTGAATGAATGAAAAATACTTCAAAGAGTCGCTTATGCCTGCAATATGTATTTTAATTTCTTTCCTTTTTTTCCCTTTTTTTAGAAATTATCTTTTTTTTAAAGCAGAAGTTAAAAATAAAATCTATGAATGAATTGCACCCTAAATATTCCCTTTTGTATCATTTTAGTGTGCGTTTTTTCCTTTAATACCTCAATTTTACTTCAGAACAGATAAGCCAATATGAATAGTAGAGCATTATAACGTTTTTGCAGTTCAGTTTGGAAAGCTAGCATAGGGCTGTTGAATAATTAGTGAGAAGGGTGTCATTTACTGGGGATGGATGTTAATTAAGGCATCAACCCACTTAAACAGGTACTTCACTTCCAAATGGGCTTTCAATAAAACTTGTCTGCCTGAACAGTAGTAAGATAGGGGACAAAACTGTAATCGCTACTACCTGATTAGAGGGGAAAGAAAAGGCAGTTGTCTTCCCTTTTTCCAAATAGGTAGGAAAACTTCAGCACAAATAATGAACTAGGCATGGTCTCTCCCATTACTCTGCTATGGATACACTCACCACAGTATTACAGTCACAGTCTCGTCATGTTGCGCACCTCCGGTCCTGTCTGTGTTTCTTTCCGTGCCATTGTTTCACCTGCCTGTTAATCATGTCCTTTCAGGTGTCCCTAATGTGTGCTTACTATAAATACCCTCTTGTGTTCCCATGGTGTTCTCCTTGTTTCCATGTCCTTCCAATGTTTCCGAGTTTTGCACTATTATGTGCCATTTTGTTTTTCAATCTTTCTGTTTGTCGTGTTTTGAATAAAGAGGACTTAAGTTGATTCGGTGCTTCCTCGTCGATTCTCCACATCGCAAACGTACCACAGATGTGACAGAACAAGAGACTGGGTTCGTCACCTCGAAAGACATTTAGTGCCGCCATGGAACCTCTGGAGAAAGTACTCCGCAAAGCCAGAGATTTTCCGGACTTCCTCGAATTTTCCTAGGAATTCTGCCTGTTTGCGGCTTTCTCTTCCCTCGACGATGAGACTCTGAAAACGCTATTTTGTTTTGGGGAAAATCATCACCAGCATAGAGAACTCCCTGAAACAATCGGACTTCCCCCAACCCCAATAAACGTAATTTTCTCTGTCCAGGTAACACAGAGAACAAATAAACAATTTTAATTTACATATAGCTTACTACCAACATTGTAACAATACAAAAAGAGTTGAAAATTGGTGAAGTTATACTGTAAAGTCAAAATTAAAAGTTGGGACTTTTAAAGGGTGGGTAGACATTTTCGGTGAAGCCATCAATAGCAAGCTAGCTTTGAAAGCATTAGATTCCACTTTCTCTTCAGAGCATCTCCAAAGCCACGCCTAAGGAACACACTCAAGTCCGGAGTCTGAAAAGCGTCATGAGAGACAGTGTTAAATTACCTTGTGTCTCAAAACACATTACAATAATAATGAATGTAAACAACTTACTCAGACTTGTAAATAAATAAATTTGAGTTTCACATAAATTTGAGTCTGAACGTCACAGGTTGACGTTTCATAATTTCTTTGGTCCTGAGACTTCCACAGAAGATATATGTTCATGCTTTAATATTTAGACCTCTACTGATTGCTAGCAGGATGTGAAGAGAGTTATAACAAGTATTACAAAAAGTGTTTATGAAACTAATTGCTCTGCTCTGCCTTTAAGTACATTTACATTTATTTTTACATTTACACTGGCACCTGACAAAATGTGTTATGTTGCACATCTGAGAGGGAAAATTTTGTGCATTTTGACATTTTTGTTCTTGGAAATGAACATCTGTTAGTCTGACAATTTAGGAAAATAAAATGAGAAAACCTTTATATTTTACTTCCAAATTAAATGTAGTATTTAATTAATTTATCTTACACTGTAAAGTTTTCTCAACATTGCATAATTTTTGGGGGGTGAGTTCCTGAACATGATGAATGATGCGCTCAGCTTCAAATACCACTCCGAAGCAATATTAAAAATTGCATGTACATGTGAATATAGATGCCCCATTTGTAGTGTGCAAGTGCACTCATTCAGTCTCATAATGCAGCATGATAATGAGTGTACAACAGATGTGCGCTCAGTATTCTAACACTTCTGCATTTTTCTCAGGTTGTAAAGGCCCTTATAGTGCCTCATGGCAGGTATTAGAGAGTCAGCAAAATCTAGTCATTTTAGCTTTAACATTTTTAACATAATTGCATAAAGCAGACAAGTTAATTCTCAGTTGTCCACATGATGAAACTGTCTTAGCATTAACTGTCAGTTGCATCTTTGCATTCTTTCCCTTTAAAGTCTGTGACTACAGCTGTCAAAACTGTACTTGTGTAACAAATCCACCACCTTCAACAATACATCTCAAAACAATTACTGTCCATCCTCAAACCACCTGCTGTGAGCAATGTTTCTGTTGTTATGCATAGTCTGTACTGTTGGTCTCTGTGAGTTAGCTTTGTGAGATATTTATTCTATATTGTGTAAAAAATCTGCCAGAAAGCAGAGCATTCCTTGTTTTGAAAGATATGGAACAAACAAGATACCATGCAAAGCTGTTGCACAGTTTAACTTCTATATTGTTGAAGCAATGATCATTGGACAATTATCATAAGATACACTGTTATACTGTACTTTTCCTCAAGCTTCAGTACATTACTGTTACGATGACGAGCTCCGTGCTTCCCTCCTCTGGCCACCGGAGGGCACTATCGCCCAAATACACACACACACACACACACACACACTGTCATCGATAAGTCTTGTTTTGCCTTAGTGCACTATTCTGAGAATTTACATCCCTGTCTGGTTTCCTGTCTCTGATTCTGCTGTATACCCGTTTTTGATTCTGTCTGCCTGCCCCGACCTTTGCCTGGATTATCGTTTGAGTATGTTCTCTACCTGCCCTGACTTCCCCGCCTGTACGACTACTCTTGTTGAAAAGACATGCAATTGGATCCCTGCCTGAGTGTCCAATCGTTACAGAAGACTTCACCACCACAAGATCCAGCTGTCTTTTCCCACTTGTGTGCAACCATGTCTGCCCAAGCCAGTCAACCCGTCACCCAAGGAGGATGTTGTGGCGTCTTGGAACATCTGGAGAAAGTCCTCCAGATAGCCAGGGATAACCTGGACTTCCTTTTTTTCCTGGAAAGTTCAGGATGTTATACCCGTTTTTGATTCTGTCTGCCTGCCCCGACCTTTGCTTGGATTATCGTTTGTGTATGTTCTCTGCCTGCCCTGACTTCCCCACCTGTACAACTAATCTTATCAAAAAGACTTGCAATTGGATCCAATCAGTGTATGAACCCAATGAGTGTCCAATCGTTTACAAAAATTACTAAAAGTACATTGTTTTTTACACCATTCTCACAGTCCTTAGCCGTGCTCTACTTATCAGATTATGTACAATTTAAAAACATGTATGTGAATGCTTGCAAACATATCGTAAGAAACCAGAAATGGTAAACATTTTCCGGATTTATGTTATGCAAATGTATATATTTAATATAATTTTGTGAAACATTTTTAAAAGAGCATCCATCTATTTGGGCATAGTTTGATTTCATTTATACTCATAAATTAGGCTACACAGTAAAAATAAATTCTAGTTTACAACAAGCCTGAACTTCATCTAGTTCAAGCTCATGTCTTCTAAATCCATGTGGGCGTGATACTGGATCTGACCTCCCCCAAGTCACTCCATACCATCTGTATTTCAGAATATTAGCATATGTTAGTAGGCTGATGTAACTTGTACACTCTCTCTTGAAGTTTTTGTCTCACAGGTGATGTCTTTATTAGAGCTGCAGTGATGTGCGTGTATGTATTGACAGGCTTTGATATTTGTCTGAAGTTTAAACTCTTTTATCTTTATGACAAACAGACAGAACAAAAAAAAAAAGAATGGCGATAGGTGGAGATCTGCCCTTTCACAGTAACTCCTTTCCAGCTCTCTCCCTCTCTCTCTCGTTAGTCTGTGTTCTCTTCTCGTTCACCCCTTCCTGTCGGCTTTCATCAGGACGATGTCTTCACTCCACAACCACAGACACTAGCGGAAATGATGCTCCTCTCACTGTTGAACGTGTCGTGGATGTTTCAAAAGCTTAAACATAACTGGTCCAACAAACTTTTTTTAAAGGGGTACTACAACCAAAAAGGAAAGTTATTTAATAATTTACTCACCCTCATGCTATCCCAAATGTATGTCTTTCTTTCTTCAGGTGAACACCAACAATGATAAATCTCTGTGATTTAATTTAATACACTTAATGATCATCTTAAATTACACCATGTTCATTCAATTGGGCCATTTGGCCCCCCGCGACTGAATCTGGTTTCACCCAAGGTTTCTTTCTCCATTTCTGTCACCTGATGGATTGTTTAGTTGGGGTTTATGAGACAAACAGCAGAGCGTGGTGCTTGCAATGCCAAGGTCATGGGTTTGATTCCCAGGGAATGGAAGAACTGATTAGAATGTCAATGTGTTTCTTGAATGCAGTGTGTTAATGCTTGATAGCTTTGAATATAAGTGTCTGCCAAATGCATAAGTGTGCACATTTCATACTCAGAGGTGGGTAGAGTATCCAAAAACTGTACGCAAGTAAAAGTGCAAATAAGAGTGAAAAAGTATCCAATGAAAAAACTACTTAAGTGGCTAGTTACCTCAGATTACACACATGCACAGACACACAACACACACTTTACAACAAACAGAAGAAACACGCATTTTTGTAGCCCCATTATCGTCTCATGCATGCCCTTTGCTTTGTATAATAGTATAATAATAATAACGTATACAACTAAATTTGATTTTTCAGACAACGTTGAAATAAAGTTAACCTGCAACATTTCACATTCAAAGGCATGTTAAGGGAACCAGTGAAAACTCTTCTGAACACAAACAATGATAAAAATTCACATTGGAACTCCTTCAGTCTGTTCTCCAAAATGTAATCAAATGTATATTTCTGCAGGCACGTGTAAACTGGTTAACTGTGTCTAACCAAAAGCATTCCTTTTCAAGACGAGTAGGTCAACGCCGCTTTGCAATACCCAAATATTACTGCGGGTTGATGGGTGATCAATTCATAACTCTGTGTACAATGGTTGTTTATTTAACATATACATTTTGGTATAAGTCCAAAAAACTGCTAATGTCATACTTTATAGTAGCAATATCAGGTAATTGTTACTTATTACTTGGCGTAATAATTTGTTTGGTTGTAAAATATATTACCCATATGAAATTTAATTGAATGTAGCTACACCTGTGGGATCGTTCACAGACAGCACATGCAGATGTTCAACTAATAAAGATTTTCATCGCTGGTGTCACAGTCTTGTCCTATCGCATCTGTCACATCAGGGTTCCATTATGTATCTTCCAGGTCCTGCACGCTCCCGTCTATGTCTAATCACTGGCCATGTCTCGTCAGCTGTTCCTAATCCCATGTTTGTCAATATATATCATCCAATGCTCTTCGTGTTCTTAAATTTCCTGATAATACTCATACTGAGAAACCGCTTCAGACGATTCAGTGTGTGCAGGGAACTGAACAAATTATTCAAACTGTTTTGCCAACTTGTTTAATCAAGTCTTTGAACGGAAGAAATTATGAGAGAATTTTTGTGAGGACTATCCATTTGAGCATCACATTTGTAGAACAGTATGCCATGCACAAAATGCTGCGAAAGATCATTCTGTTTGTGCAGCTCCTTATGCCTTGTGGTGGAATTAACATTTTTACGGAAATTGCATAAAAGGGGACAAATTAAGTGAAGCTTTACTGTCTCAAATAAATTCATCTCTTCCTTCATTTCCTTTAAAATCTGTGACTATACTTACTACTCATGTAACAAATCCACCACCTTTAACAATACATCTCAAAACAATAACCGTCCATCTTCATACCGCCTGCTGTGAGCAATGTTTCTGTTGTTATGCATAGTCTGTACTGTTGGTCTCTGTTTTTGCAAGGACTATGAATTGTTAGCTTTGTGAGATATTTACTCTATTTTGTGTGAAATATCTGCCAGAAAGCAGAGCATTCCTTGTTTTGGAAGGTTTGGACTTGAAACAAACAAGATGCCTTGTTTGTAACTTTTGTTATTAAAACAATGAGCATTGAACAAAAGTTATGCATTTGTATCCAAGAATGCATTAGAATATGTAGCAACACTTTAAAATAAAATCCCATTCAGTAAATATTTGTTAATGCATTGATTAGCAATGGGCAATACATTTGTTAAAGTATTTATCAATCTTTTATATTATACTTTATATATTAACTGTTCATTGTTAGTGCTGACCAGCTCAGGGCCATTAAAAATATTAAGATACCACTTTTGATTTTAATAATGTATTAATAAATGTTGATATTAACATTAAATAAGATTAACAATTTTCATTAACTAATGTAATTTAACTATTGTAGTTAACGTATGTTAACAAATGGAAACTAATTGTAAAGTGTAACAGAATATGTATAAAAATATAAAATATACTTTATGTATGTAACAGTCAGATCTATTCCTCAAATTTGACTGGCAGAGTGTAGTTTCAGGTGGGCTATATGTCTTTTTTTTAATAGTTGTGATTTGTTAGTGGCTCTTCGGATTGTTACGCAGGTGAACTTGATTTCAACAAGTGCATTGTGTTCCTGGATCAACATCTTCCATATTCCAATCAACGTCCCAATCAGCTAATCAGATTTAAGGCATGACTGTCACGGGATCAATAGGGGAAGACTCACGTGACGCAACATAACAACTAAACACAGGACATTACCAGGACAACCGGATGGAACGGTATACATAGAACCAGGAAACATCGCAGGAGAATAGAAATGGAGAGACATAGAATGACAACGACACGACACAGGACAGCAAACACAACGGGATTAAATAGGACACAGGAGGAAAGGTAACGAGCTGGGAACAGCTGAAAACACTCAAGGGAAATGAGGTAACAATGGGGCGGGGCACATTCTGACAGGACATGAACACACAGCGAATGCAGATGCGTATCGCCATGTGTTCACATGAACCGACGAGACGACGCGCAGCGCAACACACCCACTGCACGTGACACGGATGACATGAAAGCAGAAGCCCCGTGCTCTCACAACAACCAGGGTTATGTGCTTCTACATCAGTGTTTTTCACCTATCATTTCGCTCTGATTTTAGCAACAGGTTATGAGTAGTGTTACAATTGGGTAAGGTGTTTTTTTTTGGGGGGGGGGGGGGGGGGGGGGGGTCACTGTCTGTGTTGTGTTTGTTCTATTTCCCCATGTGCTCCTGTGCTTTATTATTAGTCACCTGTGTCCCGCAAAAACCCGGTTCGTCCCATCAGCTCTCTCATCTCCCTATTAGTTTGATGTGGATTCAAGCTCTTGTCTGTTGATGTCACGTGCACACCGGTTGTTCAGAACCTGTTAGGTCATTTTATGGTTTTGATTACGCTTGTCTAGTAAATTGGTTCACAATAAAGAAGCTCCACTTAGATCCTGGTTCACCTCTGCCTTGCCCTCAACCTTGTGTGTGACAGATTGTGAGACCACACACTAAAGATCTAGCAGTGATACCCCCGTTGCCATGGAGGAGATTAACCTTGTATACCAAGACGAAATAGAGGAATTTATGGAGGAGTTTGTAAGAGGAGAGTTTGCCACTTCTCCTCCTTTCCTGAGGAGGATCTTATAGACTTATTTTAGCGCAGCCTGGAATCTTAAGAGTTCTGGCCCCTTGTCCCAGCTGGAGGGACAAGCTGGAGCAATACCTTGACCTTACACAATCTATAAGTCCTAAGGGGCTATAAGTCCTCTGAATTGTTGGCACCGTCCTCGCCCCCTGAAAGGTGGACTCCTCCCTGGCCCCTTGAACTGTTGGCGACAAGTCTGGACAAAGATAATTATCTTTTGATGGAACTTCTATTTCCTCTCTTTAGCAGACACTTGAATTTCCTGGCAGAAGCATCCTAGGAACCTCCTCTCCGCTGAACAACTTCTGACTGACAGGCGCTATCAGGAATGGGGGGGATGAAGGGTATGTGTGTGTGGCCTGTCCCTGCATGGAAAACAGGCAGCTGTCAGAAAAGTGAAAAGTCAATAACTACAGACATCAGAAAGCCCATCTCTGGGTGTGTATGTGTGTGACATATCTCCCCTGCTCAATCCACACAGGACTGCACATCAAATTCAGTTCAGTTCTCTACATATCAAACCGTGCAGCATACTTACACACCTCCAGAGAGCCTGCCGCTACAGTTCAGTTTACTCCAGTGTCTCTCTCACTCTCCCTCGACAAACACCTGTTCAGGCGACTGCCACATCTCTGGAGACTCTAATCCGCTTCCCCGGTCCTCTCTTCCTTTCACCCTCCATCCATATCTCTCACTGGCTTTCTTTCTCTGCCTGCTTTCAGTTCAGTGGAATTAGATTTGACTCAATTCAATTGAGTTCAGCTCCATCAAAGGATGTTTGTTGGCAGGATCAGTTTGTTCTCCTTTCAATAGCGAGTGTAATAAAGCCTATTCCTCTTTTAGCCTGTTTCTCTCTCTCTCTTTCCCTCCCCAGTGTCCTATTCCCTACATCACTGCAGTGTTTGTCCACCTACGTGCATGTGTGGAAACCTAATAACAGAGTGTTGTAAAATGCTGTGTCACAACGTGCATAATGCTCCAGGGCTTTTGGCCTCTCTGTACCACATATTAATGATAATAATCACTATATGATTATATTTTCTGAAAGAAATGTGAGTGATGCTTTCTGGGGCTAAATTCACCAGAAGGATATTGGAGTCATATACACTGTCAAAAATTAACCAGAAACGATGTTTCTATGATATTCTACTGCAGGAATATAACTGGGGGGCCCAAGGGCTACCAGGGCACAAGATCCTGTGATATTCTCATCCAAAGATATGACTGAAGTCCTTAAGGGTATTTGAGAGCCCACATGGGGACCATGTATACTACCATAAAAAAGAAGAAATAGCCCTAATGTCTTTAAGAAAGGGATAAGAAACGTTGGTAGGGATGTTAGATCTGAAGCTTGCTTCAAACTCGAATGGTCCTTGCAATGAACCACTGCTTCAGAGCTTATATCATTACGTCAATAGTTACGTGAAAATGACTTCTGAAGCAAACACACTGATTCACTCTTGTGTGAACCACCTGACTGCTTTGACAACCCAATCCAGTGTTTGAAAATCTGGTGGCTGTTCTTGCATTTTATGGTTGTCAGCGTTGCTGCATTACATTTACTTCACCGGGAGATGGTGCTGCAATTTCTATCTGAATGAAGCTTCAAGTAATGAACCATTTTCGACACAATTGTATCAGAAAGCAATAATGCTTCGAAACACTTCATTTGGCCATCACTAAACGTTGGTACTGTCTAATTCCACAGTTTAATTCCATCCTCAATCAAACACACCTGCTTGAAGTTTTCAAATAATCCTGAAGATATAGTTTAGATTTTCAGGTGTGTGTAATCAAGGCTGGAAATAAACTTTGGAGCTCAAAGCCCCTCCATGACAACGGTTGCACATCCCTTCTCAATGATATTATGCTGCCGAGTTAGGGGGGTCTCCGTGGGTACTTTGTACACTGCCGCAAGTCAAAAGAGTCCAGTCAGATAACTCAATTATATTCTGTTGGGGCCCCAGTGCATTACCCCTACACTACACTATCCAATGCTGTCCCAATGTCTCTTTGACATTCTTATGCAGAGATATGAGGATTCTTTACCCAATCCCAAGGGAAAATGTCTGTATGATATTCTGGTGTCCCTGTCTTGTCTCTGCACCAGAATTTAATAGAGACACATGGGGGTCACACATGGAGTTTCAGTGCACTACTACGTGTAAAAAGAGCCCACTCCTAAGTCTTGGGAGAATGGGGTCTCAATACACAGGAATAATAAGCATTGGTACTACTACTACTAATAATAATTAGCATAGATCACAAATTATTATGCAAATAACAAGTTAAAGAACTTGTATCTAAAACCCTTTTAATGGTGCTAATATTAATGTTCAAATTGTCTGTCTGAATAAATTTGCATGCATTGGGGTTGGTTTTGGAATTAGTTCTGTTCTGCTGGCAGTCAAATAGCTTTACAATTCACAGTCTCTCATGCGCATCTGCTTGAGTTTTACAACTAACAAATTGAGTTTAGCCTCTGAAATTACTATATTACTTGAAATATCTCTCATGTCTCAAATATGCTAAAATAGATTTTTTTTCTTCCTGTCCACAATCATTGTTTTGAAAGACTAGAAATGAATTAACTTTATACGTGATGTGATTTTCAACCGTGTCATCTAATTTCACTCTTAAAGGGTCTGAAAAGAAGAGATGTGATTCTTTGTGTTCTTCATTTTCACATGTCATTAATCATTCTGCTATAAACAGCCTGATTGTGTTACACTTGCATACGTGGGAGAGAGCTTCCATACTTCAGATGAAATTTATTAAGGCTGATTTTCAGAAAGATGAGAGTGTTATAGAGTCGGTGGGACTCTTTATCGGTTTGATTAGAGAGTAAATTAATATTAGCACTGAATTCTCTCTGTCTCTCTCTCTCTCTTTCACTCCATCTCTCTCGCTCTCTGTCACGATCAATCATAACATTGTAAACAGGTTCATATAAAGTAAAGCTTATGTTAAAAATCCCTGGCCAAAAATTTGCCAAAAACAAGGTATGTTGTATCATGAACTATAATCATAAACACTTATTTCAGACAATGTATGTTTTTTTTATAAAGGGTACCAATGTTATTTCTCTTTTTGTTTCATATACCAGTTGAAATATATACTTTTTTCTTTTTTCTATTCCTTTTATCTTTTTGCATGGAAAAGGGCAGCTTTGACATTTAGACAATTACCTTTTACTATGCTCAATTAGGAAAACGTCATACAGATTTCAAGCTACAAAAAGGTGAGTTAATGATAATGACATATTTATTATATTACAACAGATAGTTTGCAAAAGGTGTGACTTCATTTTATTGACCAATTTCAGATTTGAATGTGTAATTTCAGTCACAGTGCTTTAGACATGATTTAACCTACAATCATTTTGATCTTAATTATCAAAGATTCAAAGTTGCATGAGGTGTCTAATTACGAGATTCACACAGAGAGAGTGTGGAAAAGACAACAGCTGAATGCTCAAATCTGCACCACCCAGATCTCAGTTGTGTTAACAAGCCTTAGTAATAACTATCCTAAGGATGATTCATTTGCATGCAAGCTAATTCATAATCGTCAGTGTTTCCCTGCCGAATTCTGTGTGATCAGAAGGGCAAAATACCAGCCACCAGTCAACTAAATGACATTGAACCGTTGTATCCAAAAACAGGCGATATAAACCATCTAGGCTTGAACAACATTCAGCTGGTATTTTCATGACATTAATGAGCTCTTCAAGTGGAGTTGGAGATAGTTCAGAGCACATGAAAGACTGTGCAGTCTTATTTACGAGTGAGAAACTCTGAATTCTAAGTAAAACATGAGTTGCCGACTTTCTTTAATATTGATATCATATCTATAAATTATAAAGAGAGATCAGCTAGCATAAAGTAATGAATTGCAGTATAATGAATGATTCAAGTTAATAGCTCAATTTCACGGTTGACTTTATTTGGACTTTTTAAGCAAATTAAGTATTGAAACCATTACACATTAGAGATGGAAATACGTAGTTAGTTGCTATTTGCATTTATTGTTCACAATCTAATTATTTTGTTTTATAATTTAAATGTTTCAGATGGTCAGGTGCTAAAGTAACTATTACTTTATTGACCAACAAGTAAACCTTTAAAACCTTCATCAGGTTCTAAGAGGTGTAAATATGTGCTGACATATTTATGGTCTTCAGAGATTATTTATGCTCTTAAGTGATTAAAGTAGTGTAGCTTCTTGGCTGGTAATGAACACATTTCAAATACAGTCCCTTTCAGGGAAACCTGTAAACCAGATGATTCCTAAAAGCTCCATCTTGTCCCATGATGCCCTAGGGAGCTTTGCAGAAATGTGTCTGCAAAAAGACAGGTAACATGGGCTTGTTTTACCTTTGGGTCAGCTCAGCAGGTCCACTCATTTATTTGGTAGATATAAATTTGGTGCAAATATTTTAATAAAAAAAAAATTTTTCTTGAATTTTCTTGAGTTCTTGAATTTCTATGTTTTTTTTTGTTTTGTTTTTCTTGTTGTTTTTTTATAGTGATATAACGTTCAGCACAGAGCCTTGTCAATAAACTCTAAGATTTAGGACTTAGGCAAAGGTTTATGTGAATATCTGCTACAGTTTCCTACTGTACAACACTACACAATTACTTAATTTATTCATTTGTAAATGTATAATTTTATTGTTATTTATTCAGAGACTCATACATTTATTCATATTTATTAATACATTATGTAAGTAATGACACATGAAAGACTTGTTTATTTAAATAAATAAAAAATGTATTTCCTTAAATGACTTAATTATTATGTACAATTATATAAAAAATGATATGATTTTGTAACAAACTGAATTATTATTTTAAACAATTACAAATGTCTGAGTCGTCTGGGACGCAAAAGGCAGATTCTCTACCTTTTGACCACTGTCTCTACCTTTTGATGTGCACTATGCAAAAATTTGTTTTGATTCACTATGTTGAAAAGCTTTGACTAATGAACCATTTATGATACAGTAGATGGGAAAGATATAGATATAGTTCTTAATGTAACAATCACCATGATTTGTATCATTGACCTGCCCCCCTTTGCTTTGGAAATCTTCATTTCACCATCTCTAGTCTTTTATAGATTTCAAAAGATATGTCACGTTGTGCATAGGTTTTCAATATTAGCATATTGTCACAGAACTGTTTTGTCCGTGTGTTTGCTTGCCTGTTCCCCACGTGCTCTCCTGTTGTCATCGTAGGCACCCATCTCGTCATCAATCACCTTGTCCATCCCATTTGCATTAAATGTCAGAATGGCTGTCAGTTTATTAGTAGTAAGTTTTGAGTTTTTTCCCGATTTTCTTCATTAAAAGACGGTTTTCGTTATCCTCTGGTTTTTGTTATCCTTCGCCACACTGTCCCATGATGCATGAGTTTCTAGGCTTTATATAAGCAATCTCAACCCTGGTCTTGGAGGAACCCAAACACTGCTCATTTTGTGTGTCTCTCTAATCAACTCATCAGCTCATTAGAAAAAACTGCAAGAAATGGTTCATTCAGAGTGAAGTTTCCAGGGCCTTGTTCACAATAAAAAGCTTTCTTATTACGCCAAAAGTTTTGAAATGAAATACCATTTTTAAATGTATCCATATTAATGTAGATGTGGCCAAAATGGGTCGAAAAACACTGGTTTAAAGAACACTTGTACAAAGATCAAGGGTGTCAAATCCTGCTCCTGGAGGGCTAATACCCTGAATTGAACACACCTGAACCAGCAATCAAGATCTTCAGGATTACTATCAGGCAAGTGTGTTGGGGCAGGTTGGAGACAATTTTGTCATAGATTAATGATACAAATCATAGTGATATTTATATCAAGAAATATAATTCTATATAACTGTTACTGTTATACTCTAGAATTATTATTTATAGCATAGTTGGCAACCTTGTTCCTGGAACTCCCCAAAACTGTGCACGTTTTGCAAGTTTCCTTTATCAAACACCTGATTCAGGTTATTAGCTCATTAGTTGAGACAAGGGATGAAGCTCCAGGTATAGGATTGAGAATCAGTCTAATTATAGCCTAATATTTATACTATTCATATTATTTGTTTCACTCCATCTACAGTATCTGTGTTTACAGCTGTAATCATGTCTGGTTGACCTCAGGGTTTGAACAAGCAGGTAAGGAGCAGAGTTTATATAATGAAGGGGTGTAAAACTCCTGGAGGACAAGGAGGGTGAGAGTTTTACTTCAACCTTAATTAAGTGCACCTGATCCAGCTAATCAAGTCCTTCAGGCTTATTTGAAAACCATAGGTTTGTCTGTTGGAGAAGGGCTGGAACTAATATCTGCAGTGCTCTGGCCCTCCAGGACATGAGTTTGACAGCCCTGCATTAATGATAACAGTTTGCTTCTATAAAAGAGAAGGCAAATCCAAGCTGCAACTAGTGATGGGTGTTTTTGAAACTTTTTTTAATAAGTCTTTTGTTTCAAAACATTTGTTTGGAATGTGTAATAAACTAAACAGGTTACGTGACTTCAGACACCTTCACTTTATCATGCCAAATTGAAGACATTTTTTTGAAACTTCAATAGTTAACCTTGATCTGGTGAGCACATGAATGTCAAAAACGGTTTTAAGAGATCTTAGGTCAGTTTTTTAAACACGGTTCTGTTTTAATGGCAAATGTTTATAATGGAAAAATAAGATATTTACTTTGATTTCCTACTGGCCTGATTCACTAAAACTTATCACAAAGAAAAAAAAGAAGAAAAAAAAATATTCCTCCATCTAGTGGCGATCAGCTTGGAAAGAAGCAGGTCCTTCAGAGTCTTACACAAATTACAGTTAGCATGAACCATGCATCAATTTGAATGGTGGCAGATGTAGATATATTAAAAATAAATAATGCAACATGAGAAAACTGCTCTCTACTCTGCCATTTGAAATGTTATTGACTCTTGAGGAGTTTATCCACTTCACGTGTAAAATTTTATGATTTGCTAATTACAATAGGCTACCGGTACTCTTGACATGGAGAAACGGTGTAAAGCCTGAACAAATACTAGAAATCATGACAAATGGAAATAATTGGGAATATTTTCACATTTGATTTGCCTGTTAGAAGTTTTAAGTCATGTTGCCTGCCTGGCAGTTTTCTTTTTTAATTATATGTTGTCATTACTTTGCTGTCTTGACGCCAGTCAATCGCTGCATTGCTGATCATTATATCGAGTTTATATCTGTCCTTTCTAATGAATACGAGTAAGTGCAGTAATCTCAGAAAGCAGCTTTACAGCGATAACAGGAAAATAATGCAACAAATTTTGTTTTGGCTGTACAGAAGCTCTAGAAGAGCAGGACGATCAATAATATTGATGAATATTAAGTGCTAAGTGTCCCCAACTAGGCAAGCCAGAGGCAAACTGTGGCAGGTGATAGAAGGACGAACAGAAAGGAGAGGGGAAAAAACCTTGGGAGAAACCAAGTTCAGTCGGGGAACCAGTTCTTCTCTGGTCAACAAGCACACGGTGCATGATTATGATATAGACAACATCTCAAAATATTGAATCCAGTTCCATCTGGTTGAAGGTCTTCACAGGGGAGGGTCTATAGAGTCACAATCACTGCTGTCACTTCGGTTTGTGTTGTCCTTATGTGGCAGTGCAGGTCCTTCATCTGATCTGGATACGGTCCAGATCCGGCTGACTACAGTAACCTCGGGATAAACTGGGGTCATGAAACGGGTTGGAATTTACATGACAGTGGGTATGACAACAAATGTTTTAAGTCCAGTTTGAATTAAGTCAGTTTAATGTAATTAAAGTTGAAATTAGAAGATTGTACTTAATTTTTTTTTACAGTGCAGGGAGCAGGAATGAAGATCTCTGCTGTACACATTCACACAAAGATGCTGATAAATTCAAACATGCTGAAATTTTCACATCAGACCTCCTTCATTTCATTGACAGCCACTGGTTACAATCTTTTCACAATTGTCTTTCTTCATTGAGATTTTCCACTCCTATTCTGCCCATGAACCTTCAGCCATTATTGTACTGAATCAGCATCTCTCTCAGTCAGGGACCTTTCGAATATCTAGAGCACTTTTGTTTTGCATCTTATCTTTAGAGACCTGTCTCCCTCATGCAAAGAACATCTGCAATCCTCTCAGAGATTCCCTGCTGCAGATAGGCAGTGCGACCGTCTCTCTATCTGGACTAATGATTATAACACCTCCACAACAATTCACCATCTGAGGGACACAAACAGCCGTGCTTCAGTCCCCTGGCAGAAATACGTTTGAAAACTCATTTTCTTTCAGCTTTTCAATTTCGCTGCACATTCTCCCTCTACTCTCTTTCTCCTTTTCTTGTTCTTTTCTCTTTGTTTATCCAGACAGGTGCTCTAAATAGAGAGTGATGCTGAGGAACGGGGAATTCTGTCTTCCTGTAAGCACCAATGATTGAAACAGAACCAGAGATTACCTCAAGAGGCAACACTCACTCCAGGAGTAAGAGAATCTGTGAAATGTGAAGCTATTAACAAGGAATTAACAAGTTTGAAAAAGTGATAACAAGCAGGTTTTTCATCACTGACAGACTGGTTTGGGACTTGATCTGAAGGTCCCATAGCAATGTGGGAGTAGGAAATATGATGAAAAAGTCCAATCACACCTCACCTTTGCAAAAAAAAACTAACCTGATTGGTCTAATTTGGGCTGCCTAAGATTTGTTCATCCACACCTTAAACTGAAATTCTGATTGTTCACCTACATACAGAGGTGCAAATTAACAATTTCACATTTACCTTGTTACTTGAAAAGATGGGCGCAAGACTACTGATATCAGCCTCAGAAAGCACATCCACACAGAGCCCTGCATGGGAGCGTTTTCTTTATCTCACTGCCGCTGAATTTATGATCATTACTGCCCGACAAAGTATGTGTTCCACTCCCACCTGAACCGCAAAAACTTGTGGAAATTGTGAAAAAAAACATTACGGTATGTCAAACATTCAGAATAACAGAGATAAAGCATTGTGTTTAATAAACCTGAACATAAGATTAAGTAGCCAAATACACCACAAATAGTAGACTAACCCTACCACTAAACCTACCCATCACACAAAACATCGAGTCCGATTTTTAAGCTGTTTTCCTCATGGGGACTAAAAAAATGTCCCAACAAGAACAATTATTTTGGACATTGCCATCTTTGTGGGGACTTTTTGACCCCATAACGTAGGGTTTGCCTGAGCCACACACCTAACCATACCAGTTAAACTCTGGTAACCTGACAAGGCACACTGCTGAATTTAATTACAAAGAAATTATAAATTAAAAATAAAACTAATTGCTTAAAAAAGTAAATAAAAAATAAAAACCTCACAGCTATTTATGTAACCTAGATAATAACAAAACAAAAACAAAAAAATTAAAAAAAAAAAAAAACATTACACATCAACAAATCAATTACCGTATTTTCCCGCATATAACCCCATGAGTTATACCATATTATAAAAAATCCACTTGGGGGGTGCGGGTTATATAAGGGTGCGGGCTATATCACATCTGACCTGTCAATCATGCAAGAAGACGTGATTGGCTCTCCTCATGTGTTTGGCCAGCGTTTGTTACTTTTTTAACATTTCATATTCATGTTTGTAGTTCTAATCAAATACTCGTCCAATGCTCAGTGGGTTGTGGAAAATATTATCCGTTAGTGTTTGTACAGATCTGCTCTTCAGATCCCAACCAGGAAAAAGTAGACCATTCGGGTATCTTTGAAATAGTAATTTCAACATACTTTGGTTTGGGACGCGCTAATTCTAATTTCGAATACTGTTTAGAACGGATAGTGTGCGAACTGTCAGATCCTTATGAAAAAGAAGACTATTCAAGTGTGCTATTAGTTTACTTCTTTTAAACTAAAATAAGAAAGCCTACTTTCAGTCTACTATTCATGCACTTCTTAAAAACCACACTTAAAATTGTATTCAAGTATACAGTAGTACCTCAAGATACGAAAGGCTCAACTTACGAAAAATCCAAGTTACAAAAGCAAAGACACAAATTTTTACTGCTCTACATACGAAAATTTTTCAAGATACGAAAGGTTTCTGAAAGTCCGAGATTCGCCCCATAACAATTTTGAAAGTCGCGCCGCACGCCGCCATCTTAGTTATAGTAGACTCGCACCATCCTCCTGCTCTCCAATTGGTTCCTGATGCTAGCCAAGCCATGAGATCCTTCTCTCTAATTGGACAGCATCCCTCCCATCATGCATCTTCTATACGTACGTGCTGGCGTGCTTTCTTGTGGATTTTTCTTGTGGATTAGCTGATTCTAAACTTCCACTGTCAGTCCCTCCTCAACCATGTGTGTTCTTTAAATACACACAAGGAGTGTTGCTTCGGTTCAATGAGTTTTTGAAGTGGACAACAATATGCTAAATCTGATAGCGATACTAGCGTAAATTTAGAAGAAATAGTATTATGCTATTCTGATTTTAGCCATAGAAACCAAGTTACTAAAACAAACACTGAAATTAGCATGGCAGAGATTCCTTGTAATGTTAGTCACATCTGGAAAGGACATGGCAAGAGTTATGTAGTTACATCTTGGTAAGTCAATGAAAACTGCATAATGTTTTAAATCAATCCAACAGGAAACAGCTGTGACAAGTTTCAAGCCTCCTACTATGAACACTTCTGGATTTATAGCATCAAATCTTTGAAAGCTATTCAGGAGCTTTTGTGAGAGATTTGCTGTAAAGCAAGTAAAAGGGATATTCTTGATCACCTTCTTAGGCCAGTATAAGCTGCAGTGTGTACCTGTAAAGTCTGGCTACACGATCATAGCACACTAATAATTCCATCTCTGAAACTCAAACCAACTCAAACAACACTGAAATGGTTTAACAGAGGTTGTCTGTACCCAGCAACCCAAAGACACAGATTCCATCTTAAAAAGGGAATAAATGCTTCAAGACAACATTTAAAATGAACGTGATTCATAGGGAAATTTCTCTGATGGCATTTAAGTAAGGCACACATGCAGAGGAAGAGGTTGAGGGTGTATTGTTGTAATTTACAGTTCAATTTAAGAGTCATCTGTTTAAATTAGAGCACAGAGACAGAGTGTGTGCACACTGTGAGACACCAGTGTGAGTATTCATCAATGTCGAGCTGTGCGTGTGCAGATGTGAAAGAGAGGAGGGTATGTGTTCATCTGTTTGACCCTTGTCTGATTGAGCTGCCACATCTTTAAGATAAAACATGAAGTTTAGAGCATTCAATCCAGCAGATGGCATTGAAGATACTGTCACACACACACACACCCTGAAGTTTAAAAAAGACCTTAAGTAGCTGGTTGATCTTTGGAGGGATTTTTGGCACTGAAGACCAGCTGGCCAACCACTTATCCAGGCTAGGAGATCAACTTAAACCAACGACATAGTTTTAGACCTTTTTAAATTAGTGTAATTATTATGATTTATTACAACTGGTGTCAGTCTGTGGTGAATCAAACCTAAACACTTAAACTATTGCCAATGTAGAAAAGATAAACCTGTCAAGTATGATGAATTTATTCTGTGGTCAAAAGTGCCCAACAACAGGGGAAATACAAGATATGTAGTACTATACAAGTTAATTTGGCTGGCCACATGATCTCAACATACATCATAGGTCACATATTGGAGGTTGCCATGTAGAACATAAAGTTTTTATTTAATATAAATATGATATGAGTCTTCATCAGATGGTTATCTATATCATTGAAGGTGAACTGAGTATTTTTTATTGCAGTCATCCTGGACTTACAGTGACACCTTGTGGTGTGGATGTACAGTAGTATCAGGCACATGCAAAATGTTTTCTGTTACTAATGCCCAGCGGCACCTCCATTTCAGTAGTTCTGCACAGCATGGAGCCTCGTTGCACCGGCAGTAGAATTCGCGAGCCGGCCCCAGGCTAAGACCTCACCCCCTCCACCCACCCTGGTGCAATTTTTCAGAAAATCTCTTAACTTTGACAAAATCCTTTAGTTTGTTTGTTTTCAGCTTTTAAATGAGACATTTTAAGAACAAATTTCCAATGGGCCTATTTAAACCATTTCATTTGTTGGGAGGGGGGGGGGGGGGTATGGGGGTTGCTGATTGCATTGCTTTCCATTTTGTTTAAACCATTCTATTTACACTTGCAATATAAAGATTATTATTTTATTTTTTTGCAAAATGAATTTAAATCTAATCTGAAAATTATGCATGTATGTGCAGGTTTAACAAAATATAAGCGAGATATGAGCTTAATTTTATTTATCATCCAATTATTTCAAGATCAAAAATCATAATTGGAGAGGGAACAACTTGGAAGAGAGCACTGGTAAGATTTAGCCTCACTACTTTTGTGTTGAGCTTCAGGATGTGATGTTGAATTTTTCAGGGATATGTGCTCCAGTAGTGCTATCATATCTGGGTACTAGGAGAGATTATCACACACTCTTAAATGTTATGTTTTTAACATTTTAGGGGTACATTTTACAATTGTGGCTTCAAAAAAACAGATCCATTTGTTTAGTTTCCAGTTCTGTCTTTTCACGATTGGATGGATATCCAATCAAAGAAAGCACATGAAGTGACCAGGTACGCATGAATGGAGTTTCCACAGGCATCGCAGTCTGTAAAACGTTTAATTGGACTCCATATACTTGGTTGAATAGCTGGGAAATTTATAGCATTAACTATGTACAGCGGATCAAGACAGATATTTTAACTAAAATTTTCAGACTTTAATAGTATTCATAACTCCTAACTTAATAAAACTAGCTGTGTTACAATGAGTAATGATTATCTCAAAATGTAGATCAGCATGCATTTACATGGTACTTTATCTGAATTTAATGCATATACCTCTCTCGCTTTTTCTCACGTGCCACAGGTTGCCGACCCCTGCTATAGAGACTGAGTCTGTTCCCCGAATAGTGAGGTCAATTGATAAAAAAAAAAAATCTGTAGCAGATTTCAACCAGCACCACAAATGAACCACAAACTCTAGGCTCTTTGGGGGAGCACGTCTGCAGTTTATTAAAGACCGGACAGTAATTAATATGCATCACAACACACTCTCCTTTCTGTGGTCTCTGTGAGGAGTGTGAGGAGAGAGAAAAGTGAATCTCTGCCCCTATTAACAATGTAACTGAGCAACCATTCCAAGTACACACGTAGCTACAATTTTGCACATAAAAGGTCAACATACTTTGGTAACTACATGATATTTTTTTAATTATATTTAAGAACCAATATTACCAAATAAATATGCTGCTTAAAATGGCACCTGGGTAGAAACTTGGGCAGAGCTCATTATCTCAAAACTCAGAATATACACATAATTAGCGATGGATGAAAATTATTTGCTTGTCATGTGATCTCAAGATTTTTCCCAATGAGGTAACACTCTTCATTCATTTCTTTAGGGGAAAACATAATTTTATTTTTTAGATAATCTAGAAAACAACTTGTTTAAACACACATTATCCACATGCACTCACAAAAACGTTCATGCGCACAAGGTTTGGTCTCCTGTTTTCTCCTTTACAGACACCCCTGACCTGTCGCCTGTCGTTCTGTCTGCGCTGAGAGATTGATCAGAGGTCTGTAAACAGGAAATGAGTTGGCATTTCTCTGTAATGAAAAATACAGTTTCCAGCCGCATTCGCTGAGATTGACATTTTCCATTATGGCCTAAAAATGTACATATGTTTCTCCATCAGAGTGCCATGTGGCTGTTCTGGCATCAGTTTTTTGGTCAGGTCATCAATCTTAGCCTCTCTCTCTCTCTCTCTATGCTGCGCTGCACCACTCACCAGTGTGATTTATTGAAACAGAGATGGCGGAACCCAATGGTACTAGGGGCCGGTAAATCCTGATAAAAACTTGGATAAAAGCAATTTAATGCTATCAGTCATGTTATACTGCCTCGGTCATGAAGTGTATGCACTGGAGAGGGTGTGAGTATGTGCTCACATCACTTAAAAAATAAAAATAATAATACAATAGTGCGAAACTGCAACAAACATGATCTAAAGAAAAAAAATTCAGATGCCCCTAAGAAGTACAAATAAATGTAAACATTACGAACATTAAAAACTGGAATTTCCAAAAAGGATATCAACACTTCTGGGTTTGGAAGACATAAGTAAACTATAGCGGGGCAAGAATCTGTAGAAGTAAATGGGGGACCATAGCAAATACAATTTCTGTATTTCGATTTGTTCCAAAAGCAAAGGAAAATCCATTAATACATTTCCATTACTTCCTAAAAAAAACGGGGGAAATATAGAGAGATTGATTACACCAATGAGAAGAGAGAAAGATGGTCAATTTATTGTTATTCCCTCAGCAGTAAGAAACACATTTAACACAGTGTTTGGTTTGGGGGGGGGGGGGGGGGGGGTTGGATTGAGGTTAATGGCAAGTGTAATATAACACAAAGTATAGTGTAATGACTATGCAATACATTTTTGTCTGTAATTTGTATAAAATAAGCTGAAAGAAGAATGCTGTTATGTTAATTAAGTAATTCAGCAGGAAGAATCTTTCACACATCTGGGCAAGCATTCTTATAGCAGTAAGTAAATTAGTAATCAGTAAGTTCATGGTACATTTACACCACAACTATGTACTAAACACTGAAATGTTTTGTCTTTATGTTTTTGTGTACAGATGACAACATTGTCAAAATGATTCTCCTTCACATAGATGCATGTTTTCAAAATGTTGGTTATTGTGGAGCACAGATCAGGGAAAAACATACAAACGATCAGGCGATAACTGTATCCTTTTGAAAAGTTTGCGTTTTTAGGCCCCCAAAATGCTGTTGTCATATAAAAGAACACCCAAAACACATCAAACACAATGTTTTTCTATTTTAGTTGATAATTGAAAAAACTGAAATATCTCATGGTCCTAAGTATTCAGATTCTTTGCTCAGTATTTAGTAGAAGCAGCCTTTTGCTCTAATACAGCCATGAGTCATTTTGGGAAAATGCAACAAATTTTTCACACCTTGATTTGGGGATCCTCTGCCATTCCTCCTTACAGATCCTCTCCAGTTCTTTCAGGTTGGATTGTAAATGTTGGTGGACAGCCATTTATAGATCTCTCCAGAAATGCTCAATTGGGTTTAAGTCAGGGCTCTGGCTGGGCAATTCAAGAACAGTCACAGAGTTGTTGTGAAGCCACTGCTTCGTTATTTTAGCTGTGTGCTTAGGGTCATTGTCTCGTTGGAAGGTAAACCTTCAGCCCAGTCTGAGGTCCTGAGCAATCTGGAGAAGGTTTTCGTCCAGGATATCCCTGTAATTGGCCGCATTTGTCTTTACCTCGATTGCAACCAGTCGTTCTGTCCCTGCAGCTGAAAAACACCCTCACAGCATGATGCTGCCACCACCATGCTTTACTGTTGGGACTGTATTGGACAGGTGATGAGCAGTGCCTGGTTTTCGACACACATACCGCTTAGAATTAAGGCCAAAAAGTTCTATCTTGGTCTCATCAGACCAGAGAATCTTATTTCTCACCATCTTGGAGTCATTCAGGTGAATTTTTTTTTTTTTTAGCAAACTCCATGCAGGCTTTCATGGGTCTTGCACTGAGGAGAGGCTTGCGTCAGGCCATTCTGCCATAAAGCCCCGACTGGTGGAGGGTGATGGTTGACTTTCTACAACTTTCTCCCATCTCCCGACTGCATCTCTGGAGCTCAGCCACAGTGATCTTTGTGTTCTTCTTTACCTCTCTCAACAAAGGCTCTTGTCCCCCGATAGCTCAGTTTGTCCATACGGCAAGCTCTAGTAAGGGTTCTGGTCGTGCTAAACATCTTCCATTTAAAGATTATGGAGGCCACTGTGCTCTTAGGAACCCTAAGTGCCTTGCCTTGCCACAATTCTGTCTCTGATGATTCTCCGACTCTGTCTCTTTAAAAAAAACGTGCGCAGCCTGTTAAGTTAGCAAGCTGGAGTGTAGGCCTGCAATCGCATAAAAAATGGACGGGAAAACAGCGCGTAATGCATTTCTTTCGTGGAAATTCAAAGACAATTTTACTTAAACAAGAAAAAGGACGTAACATCACAGTGCGATGCAAGCTATGTCTACCTGCAACAAAACTTCTATCGGTAAAGGATTCAACATCTAATCTGAAAAAGTATCTTGAAGTAAGTTGTTGGTCTTTGAAAATTATTTTCTTTATTCATTCCTTATTTTCCCATTTACTCATACGTTGAGCCTTGTATGGTTATCATCATTAGCCTACGTTTAATATTTATAAGAATTTGGTCTTATACAACATAGAATTGACATCCAATTAATCATGCGTTAAATAATGTTTTATAAAGCAGTGGTCCCCAACCCCCGGTCCGCGGAAGAAGTGGTACCGGGCCGCGATCAAATGGTAGGCTACAGGGCCGCGGATCGAATTCGCAGACCGGTCCGTGAGTGGCTGCAAGCGGCTCTGGCGCTGTAGCTTCGGCAATGAGGAGGTGTGCTTCAACAATCGCGTGCACCCATTCCCCCCCCCCAACATTTTTGCGCGTTCCTCCCCCCCCCCATCAACAATCTCGCGCGGTAAGATTATCAAACGTTTACCGGTCCGCGGCACAAAAAAGGTTGGGGACCACTGTTATAAAGCCAATAGCTTTGTGTACTTAACAGACAAACTTTAAATCTTACTAATTCATTACAAATGTTCAGGTAAATGGCGCCTTTGTGCGAGTTCATTATCCGAATTGTGAACAAATAGTTTTTTCATCTTTTTAAATGAATCAATTGTTTTGTTTACAAAAATATTGTCAATGAATTATTCACAAATTTGATAGATCTGGGGTGTGTTTCCCAAAAGCATCGCTAGATAACTATAGTCATAAATTCCATTGAACTTCATTGCGTCCATATTTGATTTGTGAAACGCATCCTGACTAAGTTTGACTGTTGACTCTCTCGATTCTGTTGTGGCGGTAGTCTTTCCATAGAGAGGATAATAAATGAAAGAGTCACTCAAAGTTTTCTCCATTCATTACCTAAATTTGTTGTGTTACTTGGAGAATTGTACCAGCTGTTTTTTTCTTGCTTTCATTTATTGTTAAGACCACACTTACTGACTGATAATTGCTGCAATAGAAACATATTTATACTAGGGATAGTTAAAATGACACAAAATGACTTTTGTCATATTTTTTTCCCAAATGTGCCTCGATTAGATGTGCCTCTGCTATAAAGATGATAACAGGACATCAGGTTAATATGGTCTTTTGTATTAAGTATTTTAAAGTATTCCAAAGTATTTAGATTACGTTACTGAACTTGAGTAATGTAACGAAATACGTTACAAATGACTTTTTAAAGCATGTATTTTGTAATCTGTAGTGAAATACATTTTAAAAGTAACCTACCCAACCCTGTGTGTATATATATATATATATATATATATATATATATATATATATATATATATGAGAGAGAGAGGGACTGATTGCATTATTAGTCATTCAGCCTCAGCCATTTCACATTTCTACAACCTAATTTCAGCATTCCAATAACATAATCTCTATTTCTAGGCATAGTCATAAATGCCTTATGATACTAATGAGGAAACCTGTTGTTCATTTCACCTGTGCAGTCCAGTTCCATCTTCCTCTCCACATATTAAACTGCACTTCATTAGACTCTAATCCACTGCCTCTCATATTCACTTTAAAATGCATGAATGTTAAAGAGAATATTTTGAATAATCTGATCATTCAACTAATCTACCATTTTTACTTAAAAATGATCTAAATGAACAGAAGACACTACCGCATTTTTCTTGTCACTTTGTTAGAAGTGGCATGCCATCTGACTACCTGTTACCAGTGTGATCGCACAATATCACACCAGTGACACCAGAGGTAACACCAAGATAATTAGCATTAAAAACAACACTGCTGTTTCCACGAAGGTGAAGTGTGCATTTTCCACATCAGTCTCACTGTTTCATTAAAATTTGGCTGGTCTGTGATGCTAGAAAAGAAGTGGAGGATTTTGTAAGTCATTGGTTGTTGTTAAGGGTCCATTAATGGAGCCTTCAAATACAGAGTCAGAAATGAACTTGATCATTAAAAGGAATTGTTTACAAAAAATAATTATTTCAAATGAATGCCGGATGTTTCATTTGTCTTGCTGTTCATATTGAAACAATTCACAATACAAATACTCTCTTAATAAGTGTTTTTTAAGAGAGAAGTGATTTTTCGCACATCAGATGTCTCATATTTCATACTTGCATATTACATATTATTTACACTTACGCTTTTGCAATTCTTCGTAAACCTTAACATTCATGACATTTTTTAACTTAGTAATTCATATTTAAATGATGTTTTAAAGTTTTTTTGTTTTGTTTTAGTCTCTTTTGTTCAACAAGGCTCTGTTTATTGGAATAAATGCAAAAATAAAGTGAAAACTCTCATGCCACCCGAAGGTGGCAAAGGCAGCCACATAGACGTTTAGAGTGGAAGGGGATAACCCTGCAGTGAATCGCTCCTTCAGGAACTCCAGCACGTGCCAATCTGACAGGTAACTGGGTCCATCTGACTACTACTCCACCAGGAAGTGAAGAGTTTTCACTTCAGGGAGTACAGCTTCCTCATGGAGGGAGCTCTAGAGTGGAGAATGGTCTCAACAACCTCAGCTGAGAGACCAAAGTCTGTGGGCTGGGCCCCCTTTAGAAGCCAAGCCCATAGTTTCCACAGTTCTGGACAGGAATGGGTTATTGAGCCCCCTGCCTGGGACAGGAGTTCCATCGAGGAGAGACAATAGATCCGTGAACCTCACTCTGCCAGGCCAACGCGGGGTGATCAAAGTGAGACGGACCTTATCCCAGCAAACTCTCTTCAGAACTCCCGGGAGCAGAGCAATCAGGGAAAAGTGTACAAACGTAGCCACATCTGAAGTATTGCGTCCAGTCCGAGATTAATTGGGTGTGTGAGGGAGAACTATGGTAGACGTCTCTCGAAGGAATTTTACAGAGGGAAACAACCTCTCGAGGCTGGCCTCTGGCATTCTTTGAATACACACTCCAGGGCCCTGACCTGCAGGAGACACCTGGAGTGACTGCTCTAGGACCCTTCTTGGTGGGGGTGATGTCACCAGCTACGCTGGGACTCCAGGCAGCAACTGGGAAGACTCACCAGGGATCTTTGTGCCCTGACACTCATGGGTGGTTGGTAATGGAAGTGGCCACCATGTGCTGAGGTATACACCACTTCAGATTGGAGGGGCTACCCTCAGAGGCCTCAGGACCTCTTGCCTGCAGCCTTCCTCGAGATATGGATAGTGCTCAGATCCGTCCTCCCTCTAGAAGGCTTAGGCTTAGAGCGCCGTGCCCACTCTGGGGTGCTCTGGGGTCCCCTCTGAGAGCGTTGTCCTTCACTCTGAGGGGGTGTACAACTAGCGACGCTCTATTTCTTTACGGCATGGTGTGAGGAGCTGTGAGGCTGCAACCAGAGAGCGACGAGGGAGAAGTTTTTGGAACCTCAGTTTCATACGTGCTTCACAAAGTATTCACATGGAGAGTTCCCATTGCGTTACAGACTCAGCATGAGTTCCCTTGAAAGGGAACAATAATATTGTTACTGTGAGGATGATTCGGAAATCCATTGCCACTTGTTTATATATTATTTTATTTTTTTCTTATTTGAACATATATTCTTTCCTTTGTCTTATTTGTTCATACGTTCTTTTCCTTTTTCTTATTTGAATGATTTGTAAAGAGTGATTTATAATAAAGTTAGGGATTTTTTTTTTTTGTTAAATCCTTTCTTTACTTTTCTGTATTTTTCCATAGAGTAAGAATGAATATTGTCAGCACTTCTCACCAGATTGAACATTTTATCAGAATGTTTGGGTAGTCTCTCTGTTGATAGTTGGAGCCGAGTTCAGTGTTGGAGAAGCTGTGTATCTGTGTGTGTGTTAATATGGTCTGTATTGGTGAAGTGATTAACTGGCACCATAAGGAGACGGAATGACTTGAAAGACGGAAGCCACGTCACTAACCCGTCAACCATGTGATCAACGGAGATATGCTTCATGTCTGCTCTTGTGTGGAAAATTACTAGCTTTGTTTATCTTTCTTTCTTTCTTTCTTTCTTTCTTTCTTTCTTTCTTTCTTTCTTTCTTTCTTTCTTTCTTTCTTTCTTTCTTTCTTTCTTTCTTTCTTTCTTTCTTTCTTTCTTTCTTTCTTAGCCAGTCAGAATCATTTAACCGTCATCCTTGACGTAGTTAGTACCCTCTGTTAGAGTATAATTGCTGTAACAATGTTATCATATTTGGGGCGGCCTACAAACTCCTTGTGAGACTTGATGAAACTGCAAAATAAACTTCACAAAAATGTATTCTACTGTCTGCACTTCTGACTCCTGGTCTTCATTCAACATATCGAGCTTTTGAAGTGGCTGGACCCACACTATGGAACAATCTTCCAACACTCAGTCAGAATGGTTTCCAGTTTATCTGAGTTTAAATCCTTTCTTAAAACTCAACTGTTCTCTGTTGCATTTGATATGTAAAAATGTGTGTATTTGAGGATATTAATCTATGTGTGGTTTTATGCATATGTGTGTATGTCCTTATTTGTCCACATAATGTATGTGTATAGATGTGTATGTATGCGTATGCATTTATCATACACGTCACACGGATGTACATGCATTTATATATGTGTGAGAGTATGTGTGTGTGTATATGTATGGATGTACATGTATGTGTATCTGTGGATATGTACATGTGTATATAGTGATTATATTCTTTGCCTTCTACCTTTTTGTCTTTTAACTGATTTTATTTCTTCTTTTTTTCTTACTGTTATGTATATTTCTCCCATTATTATTGTACAGCACTTTGGTCGGCCTTGGCCGTTTTTAAATGTGCTTTAGAAATAAAACGAACTTGAACTTGAACTTGAACATATCTGGTCCTCGGGTTTTAACTGTAAATCCCCTACATTACATTACTACAATATAAAAATAAAAACAAACCCCCCGAAAAACCAAACCCCAATCCTGAAGCTGAAAAATTATGAATAATAATAATAATACAAATAATAATAATGTATTACATTTCTATAGCAATTTTCTTGACACTCTGCATTTGCAAGGGGTGAATCTCCTCATAACAACAGTAGTGGCAAAGCAAGTGCCATTAACTATACCTAAACAGAACCTAAACAGAAAAAGTACCAAAAGCACTCAAATGAAACTTTAAAGCTTGTACGCAACAAAACTACCCATCTGATTGCTTGACTGATTGATTGATTGATTGATTGTTTGATTGACTGAACAAATAAAAAACAAATGTACTAATGTTGAATGAAGAATAACCTTGAATCTAAACCTGCCCATGCAATGAAATCCATGAACAAACATATTATGTTTATTTGAGCGAAAACTCAAGAACAAACGTGCGCACACACACACACATACAGATGGGTACTTCTCGTCAAAGCTGAAGGTATTGACAGATCCCTCCGACACCTGTCACACACATCAATCCAGCCTCCCTGTGGACATGAATCTACCAATGTCAAAGCCCTTCTGCTGATGTACACACACTTTCAGGAAAAACGGTTTGTTTACAAATGTCGCTAGTACTCTCTACGAAAGCTAAAAATGGTGCCCCTTCATTAAATGTGCAAGTAAACAAGTTTGGTGACAAACAAGTACACAATATATAACATTGTTAAAAATATTCCACATATCGTATTTGTATCAAACCAATGTTGATTCTTATGGTTTGTCACACAATGTTCTTTAATTTTCTATATTTGCACAACTATGAAGGAGTGATTCACCCGATGGCCCTGTGGAAAAGAGCATCCAAAGTTCTGTTTTTGTGTTACATAAAAGTAAACGAGTTAAGTAAATGAAGACAGAATTTTAATACTTCAATGTTCTGTTGCTGTAAATAAAAAAATAAAAACACTATATAAATAAAATAAAATGTCTTGGATCTTCATGCATACACTAAAGTTTTACAGTTAAGAACAAAGTGGAGAAGGCAATAAGGTTCTTGTGTAGGATGTAATGAAAAAATGGAGGGAGAAACGGGAATGAGGGGAGAGTTATGTGGGAGCTGACCACCTCTGCAATAAGACCAGCCAAATTCTTATGAGCTGACCTCCCAACTCTCCAGAGATGCTCATAGATTCCATCTGTCTTCTCTCCCTCTTCGCATTTCTTTCGCCTGACATGCTGTACATCTCATTTCCGTCTGCCGTTCTTCCCCAGGGCTGTGGCAGGACTTGCCCTCTGCTCTCAGTAGGCGTTGAGTGACCAGATTCAAACCGATAACCTCCAGCCCCACTCTCATTTTATACCTCTTCTGCTTCTCTCTCGCTTGACTCGCTCTGCTATATTCATCTTAACTGTAAATATATTTCTATTCCATAGAGACTGCAGCAGACGTAAACAAGGACACATACAATAACACACACACAAGGGGTAATGTGCTGAATAACATTTTGTGATAACTACCAGCTTATAGTACTCCACTACACAGGACATTAAATATTAAACATTGATTTACCTTTTTGGTTTGTCAAAACATGCATGGAATCAAAATGGTCCAATTGTTAGGGCAAAGAGAATTGTAGTAATCAAAATAGTTTATCTTTGTAATTTTTTATCAAAATGTGAAAATTTGCTTCCTCCTATGGAATGGCATTCCTTCTCTTGATGATTTTTCTTAACCACTGCCCTTCAACCATCACGTTTCCTGTAAGTTAGAGATGGCAAGGAGGTGCTCTAAAATCAAGTCTCAATTATTTTTCTCATTCAATATTACATTTCAACCAAGAGCAAATCAGACAGAAATTACTCCTTCGAGCTGTGAAAATTTCACCGAAAGTTCGAGTCACTCTAAAGCAGATGATCTGTCATTTCCAATCTGATTCTTCTACATATAGTGCAAAATTCACTTATACAAGATTATCCCAACCAGAAAAACACTTAAGATGTCAACATTAGGCAATTTTATAAAGACAGATTGTTTCAGAGATATCACATCTTGAGTCTCACAAGGAAAACTATGAGTTAACACCAGAGGTTGTTTGATCCTCAAGACAGAGACTTAATACAGGCCTTTTTAATCCAAGACCGCCGTTGGAGCTTTCTATTAAACACAGAACTAAAATCCTCACTAAAAACCACTGAGACTGCCTTTATATCTCAAAATGCACCAAATCATTCCAAAACAATGCTAGACTAACTTATAAACAAACTGCTTACTTATAGAGCTTGTCTACAACCTATTTGTGGCTATTATACTTAGATCACACATAAATATTTCAATGGTTTATTGGAGGTGTGTTGTCATGGCTCTGTCATTCCAGTTTGGGCTTTTAGAGTGTCTGTTGACCCTGAGCCCGCCAGTCTGTGGTCACCTCGACGCTCTTGCAAGCGGAGGAGGAGGAAGAGGGTTTCCTCTGACCCGCGTACCTCAGAGACCATCCACGAGCAGATCGCCCTGCCGGCGCCGCCGAGACTGCTCGCCCTGCCTGACCTGCCGGCCTACTCTGAACTCTTGCGGCTGGACCTTGAACTCTTGCAACCTGACCCTGAACCCTCCGGTCCTGCCAGACTCCGCCTGGCTCGTTCTCCCGGCACCGCCCAGTGACGCTTGGCAATTCATGCCAGCAGCAATGTTACCCTGTAGCCTAAGACTAGTTGTCCACCAAAGCTAAGCAGGGCTGAGGCTGGTTATTTCCTGGATGGGAAACTCCTTGGAATGACTTGGTTGCTGCTGGAAGTGTTGTTAGGAGGCCAGCAGGGGGTGCTCAACCTGCAGTCTGTTTGGGTCCTAATGCCCCAGTATAGTGACGGGGACACTGTAATGCAACAAACACTGTCCTTTGGATGAGATGTTAAACCGAGGTCCTGACTCTCTGTGGTCATTAAAAATCCCAGGATGTCCTTCGTAAAGAGTAGGGGTGTAACCCTGGCATCCTGGCCAAATTTGTCCATCATGGCTTCCTAACCATCCCATAAGCTGATTAACTTTATCACTCTGTCTCCTCTCCACCAATAAGCTGGTGTGTGGTGAGCGTTCTGGCGCAATATTGCTGCCGTCACGTCATCCAGGTGCTGCACTCTAGTGGCGGTTGAGGAGATTCCCCCTTCCATGTGAGCGCTTTGGGTGTCTATGATAAAGCGCTATATAAATGTAATGAATTATTATTATTTGTTCGGGCGTAAAATAAATGATTCATCAGGTTTAGCAGTCTTTATGCAAAAACAACTGAGTGCAGAATGTCACTGTTGAATCAGATTAAATAAATCCAGAGAGCCTTGTTATATATTACCTCAATTTCTTGGTGTTTCCATCCACTTTAAAATTTGCATACAAATAGGTGGACGTAGCTGAGTGAGACAAACCCAATTTATGAAACAGAACTAGATTACTAGATTAATCTGAATTAGATTAGATTAGGTTAGGTTAGGTCACAAGGTTTAAGAACAGAACAATGAACTAAAATTACCTAAATTTGTTTAATCAGTATTTTAATGGGCTAATCTATGCAGTGTGCTTGTTGAAAAATTTTGAAAACAGCACTCTAAATGCTCCTGGGTAATACTTACACTTGGTGTATGCTGTCACTGGTTCTTCTCTGTTGTGTGTTTAGTCCTGTCAGTTTCTTCAGCACAGGAGTGGAGCAATAAGCTCTGCTGATCCCCCACCCCTGTTGCTCGTTCCCCTTACCCTTTATATTTCCAGCTGTGTCTCCCCTATGTTGTCAGTTGATCACTTTCGTGTCACGTGGATTGTCATGTTCTGTGTCTTTTCTGCTGCTAGTAAACCATACATTTGTCCACTGCATCTTAACTCCTGCATTCCACCTGGACACCCGTGACAACACTATGCTCCTACATGTGAGCTATTTAAGAACCAGGAAATAACCTAGATTAATAGAAACCGTCCCCTCACTTTGTGTAATTGCTTTAAAATGATCTCTCTTATTCTCTTATAAGTGTCAGAATGCCTCAGTCACTACTGGCCCTCAGTGAAGAGACAAATTGTGATTATGAAAGCCAGTGGCGTGTCCTGCTGATGCTCAGGTATGTGTTTATAAATACTTTTTTAATTATACACGACTCACCATTCACATAATGAAATGTTGAAACCTAGCGTATGTCATTTGGTGATGCTAATTGCCTCGCAGTGCTTTCAGTGGACTTAATGCTGAACAGTAAAACACAGGAAGCGAGTTGCTGCTGGGAGTCTCATTTAAATACCGTGGCTCTAATTTCCTAATTTAATTTCCTGGGTGGTACAGCCACATTACCCACGGGGCCGGGAGGTGATGTTTCATGACTAAACCCTGATGAAATGCACCCCTTCATACAAATCATATAGGGGAAAAAAATCAATATAGTGTTGGGTTTTCATACCTTTGTTGTCTGTGTGAAAGCATAATGATCCAGTCATGTTATCCAATCTTACTGAGACATCACACAACTTCATTATGAATCAATGGGTGCTGCTTTGATTCAATACATCCTTTTCTCGTAAGATGAAAAAAGCTCCTCTCCCTCCAGGGAATTAGGAAATGAGTATGAAATGCTTTCTTGTAAATGGACTCAATTAACAATTAATACAGGCAAAAATTATAGTGGAAAATGGTGAGAGAGGAAAAATGCAAGATATTTGAGTACATCGCATTGATTTAGGGTTGTTCTGCGGCTGTGCATTGACCTTCACATGCACGTCCTGACCTCACAGACTCTTTGGCTTCTCCAAACAAACAAAAAATTATATGATTTTTCTTATGTGACTTCAACCGGCTGTGACTTGCAAAGCAATTTAAGATTATTCATACTAAGGATGATAACAACAATATGAAAATAGCAGAGTTATAACATTAACAGAAAAAGAATTTAGTTGAAATCACTATAAGAATGATTTTTTTCCAGCTGATGGATGATAAAAACATGGACAGCCAATCAGAACCCACCCAGTTTAAAATTCCTTGAACATTGAATGCGGCAGATGACATAACATCCAGGTCACGTCTGTATTCCCCATTCCCTGAAGGAGGGAACTGAGACTTTATGTCAGAACGACTGACAAACCTTTAAGCGTACACAAAACAAGCCAATGGACATTGCATCGCGAACGGCACCACCTGAGGCAGGTGTAAATGTGGGTCCCGGCCGTTCAGCGGTGGTACAGTGGTGACTGTTAGTGCAAGGGATGCGTGTGCGATGCGGAGAAGGACTAGGAAGCAGCAGGATAAACTGAAGCACTCTTTATTCCGAAAACACAAAACAAAAGACTGAAAACAAACCAAAACGGCACTTAACAGTGCAAACTCGAAACACGGAGCACGACATCCACACACGAGCAACATCCACAAGGTAACGTTAACAAGAGACAAAGACATGGGCACAAAGGAGGGTATAAATGAACATACATAGGATTAGGAACAGCTGACGAGATTTGGGTAGTGATTAGACACAGACGGGTGCGTGCAGGACCTGGAAGATACAGAAAGGGACCTGGAAGGGAACAACACAGGACAAGACCGTGACAGTGATGGGATTCCCTTCTTAAGGGAATGGGGGTTGCATAATTAACCTAGATGTTCCTTACCAGTCAGTCAAGTTTTGTCTACTGTTTGAGTTTTGCTCTTGAGCCTGATATGCCAAGACTATTACATCCACTATCCATTGGGCCAACCTCTGCTTGGAGTCAGCCTTTCCCTTCTGCTGGTCTCCATAGCAGACAAAGAGCTGGTCTGAGGTTCTGAAGCTCTGCGTGTGGTCATGATCATGATATGGTCAAGGTGCAAATGGGACACGGCAGAGCAAGGGCTGGGTTTGCCTCCTCCGAGACAGCACTTGTAGTTTCAGCTCTTGCAATGGGTGGTGGGAACCTTGGACACATATCCAGGCCAGAGATTCGGCACGTTTTATTGACCAAAAATGCACATCAGTAAAGTCATATCAACGATACTGTTAAAATTGAACTAAGTACGGCAACAGTTGACCATATTTTTGCATATATTTTCAGTCTGGAGGACTTCCAGTTGCTAAAAGTCTGCAGTCAGAGTTAACCCATTTCACAGAAAATCATGTGGTGTATGATGGTCACAGACTGTGATTTATTTTATTTTATTTTTTAAATGCAAATGCTTGAATTTGTGGAGTTTCTATGAGTTTGTTGTTGTATAAAGTCTAATTCGTAGAGTATGATAATGTATAATGCCTAGCGTCTTAAAATCTGTTCATTGTTCAAGTGTCACCTTCTTATTTTCACCATGGTTTTTTGGTATGTACATAGTACTCCAAGGCACTCAAAACAATGCTTTGGAAATCACTGGTATATCTGAAATCTATGAAACTCCCAGGCGTGTATTGTGGTCAAGGTCATTTGCCCATAAAGAGTGTGTCCAAAAGAGTTCATACATTATGCTGAGGGCAGATGTAAAATGTATTGTGTGTGACCCCAGTTTAAGTTCAGTAACCACCAGCTGTGCGGTTTATCCATGTGTCTCTCCCACAGCGATAATGCGCACTTCAAGGGTTGTGACAAATCCAGAAAGGGATCGCTCTCAAGAGGCTTTCGCTCACAACTTCAATTAGATTGTATTGAACTTTATTAAATCATCTGCAGGCTGTCACTTCTTTGCGGTTGCCATGTGAGAATCATTATTTATTTCACTGTCAGAAGTGCACCGACGGAGATTCCCACGGCGCTGACACTCCTGAACACTCATCTGACGGAGCCTCTTCCCGTTGCAAGAGGAAACAGTGCGTCCAACGACAGGGGGCCGATGAATTATCCCCTGAAGATTCGGTGACTGGTGGTGTTGACGGCGGGAGGCTGCTTAAACAAATCCTCTCATTTCCTCAGTATTCAAATGCAAAGCAAAAACCAATTATTTTTTTCTGTTGCAATTTTTAACTGTGAATGTGAAACTGAGTGACGTAAAGGCCAAGAAATTGATGTAACAATTTCTGCAGTATCCTGTAGTCATTTGGACCTATTCACACCTATTCAAACTATGTGGAGTAGTGCACATGGTCTAAGGCAGAGAATGGACTTTAGTCGAGATGACATATTTGATTTTGACATGAATGAAAAAGTTGTGATGGATAGAAATACATTACCCTTGTTGTCTACAGTCATTTGCCAACCATTTGAAGTACCATGTCCGTAGTATGAATTCAATCTAGTTCTTGAGTCTAAAGTCTCGCATCACATTTTCCAGGAACAAAAGCTTGATTAGATACCAAAAACAAACAGCAAACAATGCTAATATCAGAGATGGAATTACGGGGATTTACCAGCCGCTACCACTGGAAAAAGTGTAGCTTGCTTTAAACGTGTTTTGATAACCACTGAATTGCTGTCAAATGAATGAAAAGTGCCGTAAACTGAATCCTATCTGTCTCAATATTGTCTGTGACTTCTCTTATAAAGCATATAAAACATTTTTTTTTTCTATGTAAACTCTAAAGATAGATGTTTTAATGGCAATCATTTTGAAGCCATTTTCAATAGACTGTCCATTCAATTAGCATGAAGCAGATTGACTTTTCTTTATTATTGTGTAGGCTATATCCGAGTTCAATGGCTTCTGTGCCGTGCAAGGTAGGGCCGAGGGACGTGAGAGTGGCGTGATTTGATAATGTAGATCTTTGATAATTTGATAATAGATATTCTTAAGCAGTTAGCACTTTGCTAGGTGTGCTAACTGAAAGATGCTAGTTTTAGCATCTTCTAGCTAGATGCTAGTTCAGTTTTTAACTAATTTTTTTAGATGCTAGTTTGTCATCCAGCATCAGAACCAGATGCCATTTTTATTTTCAGCCAACAATATGCACAGGGTTGAGAGCAAATACTTTATACAGACCTGATTTGCACATCAGTTCTTCACATATTTATGTATCTGCACAGTAAATAATGTTCACTTATTTGTTTGCAGCCTTTTAAATATTAATATGCTTAAACAATGCCATCACTGAGCATGTCTGAGAACCCCGACTGTCTGCACGCTTTTTTAAATATGTGCCAAATGTGTTGCTTTCAGACACAGCCAATGTGTTTGACATCATCAGACAATGAACACAGAAAATATGTCTTTCTGAAAAATCTCAGTGGACAAAAAGTCTGGGTTGTGGCAGTTGGATGCTTTGTACGACAATATGACACAGAACAGACCTCACAGTATTGACTTCATCATTTTCTGCTAAAGCTGGAGATGGCAAACCCTGAGTGTGTGTCATTGGAAAACATTGGTCAAGAGCTTTGAAAATCAATCACTTACACGTGACATCATTTCACCATTTTGCAAAAGTCACCACTGCCTTTTAGCCACAGCAACCAGTGCCGTAAATGTAAGGTTCTTGCAAATTTACATTTTATCATATTAAAAATACATTTTTGAAGCAGATTCCAAATATAGCTCATTCCCAAGATAGCATGCTAACCATGCTAACGATTAGTTGTAAGGCAGAAAAACTTATTACAAAAGACATTATCAGTTTATTCAGTGTATTTCTTCCGTTCAAAGTTATGGGTCATACCTACATTTGATGGATTTTATGTATCTATGAAACAATGCTGCATTTTTTACATGAAACGTTAATCCCTTTTCATGCTACATAGCTGCACCCTGTAAACAAAACATCATACTGATTGACTGTTTGACAAAACTTAAGAACTTCACAAATTCCCACATAATTTTTTCAACATTCGTTTGTAAAAGGTAAGACTGAAAATAACTGAATAAATGTTATTTTTCAACAAACCTCAGGTTGCTCAGTCCACTAAACTGTAATACATTTATAAGCAGATTCTCCACACAAAAAAAAATGAAAGAGAGAGAAATCCCTGGCCAAGGGCTCTGTGTAAGGCAATAATTAAACTTAAGACACACTGGATCATTGGCCATGTCATTTTTTCACCAATCCTATATTTCCATATAGGATTCCACATGGCAGAATAGACAGTAGGACTTCACTGCTTAATGTTCATTTGTGCAATGTGTTGTGCTAAACTGATCAATCAAATAAAACTAAGATATATTAATTAAAAGGGAAATACAGGATCACAGTTATTGAAATAGATTCCAATATACTGAACTGTAGCTAGAGCGTGAACACTGGAAATGTCAACAGAACGAGCAGGAGATGTGTCCTGTATCTTTTGTGCTCAGTGGAAAAGATTGCTGGCATATTGATTGATATCCTGTTGACAAGACGAATGAAATGGGAAGGAAATATGAGTAAAAGGTTTTGCTTGGCTGCACAAATTTGGTGAAAGGATCAAACTGCCTGAAATGCACAGGCTGCTTAATATGACCTGGTGAATGCACATCCAAGTCTGCCACCCAGAGGACGACACTGATAAAACCACAACGTCAGTGTCACACAACCACAACATCCAGTGATGAGGATGGAGTAAAAGATCTAAGATTCTGCATGGGTTTTATTGGACTCCTTGCAAGCTTGTTTTTGTATTTTAAAAGAAAAAAGAAATCATGAATTATAAGTAAATAATGTCAAAAGTGTCAGGGCTATAATTGAGACAAAACGTGCTTTTGGAAGAAACTATAATGTTGATTTTACTACACAACTCCCATCTTTCCCTTGTTATTTTCGCATTATTATAATTCTAAAGTGATTAAAATAGTAATAGTAAAGAATGAGTGGCTAAGCTGTGTCCACTAGTAGTATCTTGGAAGAATCATAATCGTTTATGTATTTATTCTATAGAAATTAATACTTTTCTTCAGCAATGAAAATTTTAATTGATCAAAAGTTACAGAGGAGACATTTCTAATGTTACTCAAAAATTGTCAACTGACACGAATCCTGTTCATTTAAGAATACTGGGGAAAATATTTCTCCAAAAATATTAAGTAGCAAAAGGAATAATAATAAGAAATGTTTCTAGAGCAGAATATCAGCATGTTATAATGATTTGTGAAATATCATGTGACACTGAAGACTGGCATAATGATGCTCATAGATAAAACAGGTCGTTCTGGTTCTAGAATCTGATTGGCTGAGTCTTAATTCTACCAATATCGCATTTCAAGGTTTTTCAGGAGCAGAAATCGTCATAGTTGGGTAAACATATATAGCGGTGAATATATATTTTGTTCCCATTTGCTCAGATAGCAAATACCCATTTCAAAGAGAGGAAAAAATAGAGAGAGATTGATAGCAGCAGTCAGAAGAGAGAAAAGGCCGCTGTACAAGAAACTAGTAAAATATTTTTTTTTTATGCAAAGGTAGTATAAAACCAAGTATAGTGTTATAAATGTACAAACATTTAAGAAAATATAAAAATATTTGTAGGAATTACGATGCTAATGAATGTCCATTATACCACCACATGGAATATGTTTCACAATGAAAATATGATATTCTGTTTTTACTGTATTTTTGATCAAACAAATGCAATCTTTATCTGATGATAAGCGACTTCTTTCAAAAAACAACCCCAAACGTACACATTATCATTTATTTTATTTTATAAAAACACAAAATGGTCAGAAAAAGGGTTTTACTTAGCTTTAATACGCATTTAATCTTTAGTGCCATTTCTTCAAAATTGATCAGACACAATCACAATATTAACATTATTAGCAAGACAAATATATCAATATAGAAAAAAAAGTCCAAAGGTCGACAAATTCTATCAATATCATTTCACTCCACAAGATGAATTAATCTATGTAAAAAGCTGCTTGTCAAATGTAAACAGAAATATGGTTTCACCTTTTTTTTACTTAATTTGATGAACTGTGCAAGAATCAACACAAACCCAGGGCGGCTATGGCTTTACTTATGGCTCGAGTTTTATATTTGCATCATCTGCGCAGTGAACAGACAAGCAATGTCTGATGATCAGTCCAAAATATGGGATATAATATATATATACCTGAATTCCCATTCAAATGTTTTTTTTTCTAGAAAGATTGTGCAACACATCCAAACTTCATATATAGATCAGTTGTATGTCGCAGTGTGAAAATTCAAAGACAGGAAAGCAAAAGTGACATGCACCAACTATTTTCAAATCTTGTCTTTGTAATCTGACTCAGCACAACTTAATTGTTAATTTATTAATTCTGAAAAATACTTTGAAATAAAACATTTCATGAGCAAACAGAGATTCAGCAGTTATGTCAAGAGTTAAATGCCTCTGCATTGTCTGATTAATGCTATCATGATCATAATTACTGAAAGAGTGTGAAATATGCAAATGATGCAGTGATATGTCTAAAACAATGTCACTTCACTATGCATTATTAGTTTACGAGAGGCACATAAACACCGTCATGGCAAAAAAAAGTCTAAACTAAAAGTTTCCCTTGATTTTCTTTCGCTCCGAAGGAGTTAACACACTTTTGAGTGACCTATTTTTGTAACATGATCCCTACAAACCCTTAAAACACACACACACACACACACACACACACACAAACATACAAAACGGCCATATCTAGTGAGCAAAAGAAAATAATTCAAATCAAACAAGAAAAGATAACAGACCCACAAAAATCCAGTGAGAACAAACAGGAACAGTGTTTCAAATCAAAGCGAAGGCTCTTTAGTGCTGACACGGATTAAGTAAAGCGAACGCAAACGGCAGTAACGGGATGTAAAACATCAAAAGAGTCACTGTCTTCATATGCTTTGGCAACATCAGAGCAGTTTAAAACTCGTCTGATAAAGACACGGTGAAGATGGAAGGCCGATCACAGGCACGGAAACCTGCTGTCGAGTTTGTTGAAGAGGGAGAGAGATAAAAAGAGCGCTTCTGGTGGAGCAGGGGCGTCCCAGATGGCAAGCCCGTGACGTCCCTTTAAAGCTCGATGACAGGTAACCTTTGTAGTCAGCGAAGCCGTGCCACCTTGCAAAATTTGGCATTATGTTAATGAAGGCAGCTCAGTTTGGCTTGGCTCTCCAGAGACTCTGCATGTACGTGTACGTCTACAGTCGAGCGAGGACGGGCTTCTGGGTAGGAATTTTACCTCCTGTGTGACAGAGGAAAAGAAAAGTAAACAAGTTAAGATGAGCTGTAAAATCGAACGGAGAAGCAGAAGGTCATGGCAGGGCGGTACAGCGATAAGAACTGGGTCACGGTGGAAAACGAATTCTGTGACTGGAAATTTGAAACTTTACTTCTCAACTCTTTCCCTGCGATTCGTCATCTGACATCTATACTGTCTATATAGGTACTGCATTTGAATTCGAACTTTGCGACCAATAAGAAGAAAAAACTACGTTCTATATAGTATGATTATTGTAGTATGAATGAAATCCAGATGTTGTGTTGTGAAGCTTTACTTTTTTTAATTTGCATACTTTACAATTGCAAAGTTGTTGTTGGATTTAAATGTATTGCCATATCGGCTTCATATTCAATACAAACTATATAATAAATACAAACATTTAATAAAAGTCTAATATACATGACATCTCTGTAAAAGGTTCTTTAATTGTACTACAAATCGTCCATCGTATACAAAAAAAGTACTTCAAAGTTTAACTTATGTTTATTTTATTTCAAATATTTAATAAATAAATAAATAAAATAAATACATTTTATGAAAGTAATAAATCTTATGTTGCTGGTTTTATTTATTTCATAACGCATATAAGTGGTAATCTAAACTATGCTGCAGTTCTTAAAACACGAGTGCATTTAATATTTTGGAAATTTGCATTCATAGGTATGAATTGGTTATCCTGTGTCTGCCGTTTCAGTTTGGAATATAGTTCAACACTCTTTGCTCCAGCAAAAGTGTGTTTGTATCAAACAATTAAATCCATGTAAATATGATGTCATATTACACAATAAAATAACCGTGTTACGCAAGTATGGACAATATCTTTGCTCAAAATAGAAATGCTAGTATACGGCTTACTGTACTTTTCACCCTGAATATTGCCTACTATTATTTAAACACAATATTTCCACATTGTGTTCTTTTAGTATTATTCATATATTATTATCAGACATAATATTTGTATATTTTCAGTTTACATTTTTATTGAAGTCTGATGCAATTATGTGCTTTTAACATTTTTATTTAAGTTTTTCTATTCAGCTTTAACAAACTTAATAATAACTAAATAAATTATAATTATAATAATACATTTGAGTCATTTTAGTACGACAACATAACTATTATTTCAAATAAGCAACAGTTACATTTATTTTTTAAAGGTTTGATCTACAAATTCTATATTTTATTTTATTATTGCCCATATTTCATATTTTTACTAGTGACATTTTTAACACTGGTGACAAAAGTTATTCCAGGATAAACATGTAAAACATTAGTAGGCTACATTTCTTGTCTAATGACGTCATCTCATGGACGTTTAAATGCTGTAGAGTTGAGTGAATTTACTTCACATTCAATCATCACACTGGACGTCAACCACATTGCATTATGGGATACAGTATGTACACTTGTTATTGCCAAACGTAGCATCGTACATAATACAGTTTTCCAATGAAACTTACTATATGCACAGTATACTGTATATACTATATTCAGAAACAAAATGTTTAGGTTATTATGTTAGAATGCAACATTGCCAGACTTGAACACAAGGTATTTTGATGACCTCACTCTTACCCAGCATATCTTCCAGTGAGTTCACTGCAATCTTGTTCACCTTCAACGTCACTTCATCTCCCCTGTGAGAGAAAGTTAACATAACATTTCAAAAGCACACAACATATCAAATCAAATAAAGACTATTAGGGTTTTATATATATATGTGTAAAATATGTCACAGAAACATCAGGTAAACATGTCAAATTTTCCTCAAAAAAAGATCTGAAATAGAAAAACATCTGCCGTGTTCCGACTAGTTTTGTTTGATGACTGCTACATTCAGGAACTGTAATTTCTTGGAGAAGATTAAATAAAAAGGGAATTCATATATTTCCAGGAGCACCTTCTGAAGTTCATTCATTTTATTTCATGCTATAACTAGTAGTAATCGATATGGGTTCATTAAAAAGAAAATCAATTACAATCGAGAAATTAATATTTTCAACCCAGCCCTTAAGAATATATGAAGATGGACTTACACTTTGACCTTCCTCACAGCTTTGAGCCTCAAGAGAGCTGCTAGAGTGTTCTTCTGCAGGTCTGAGGATAAAGCTTCATAACACTTCAGTCGGCCTGATGCAACGAAGACAAACGGAGAGAAAACAGAAGATTAAAAATCAGCTTTATGTGGGAGACAATTTCACCTCTACGAAATCTAATCACAAGCACAGGAGATGCATAATGAAATCACCTGTGATGGATGTCAATATCAAGTGTTAACAGGATCTTCTATGGAAACAGCCAAAACAGTCATCCTGTGTTACCTGCTAATATGAGTTTCAGCGCAAAGTTCCTCACAGCGGGAACAAACTCCTTCTCCGTCAGGTTCTCGTTAGTTTCCTCACAGAGATAGCGGCACACCACCTGCACAAAGACACACACACATAACTTAATATGACCTGCAATAGCACTTTCTGAACCAAACAATGCTGTGAAAAACAATGTGAAAACCCCTCAAGGAATAAGCTCATTTATTAAGGACAAACTAGTTAAATATTCCTACATACATCTGAACTAACCAGTGGACCAATTTCATTGCACAGCATCTCAAATGTTGGTTTAGTAATTCTGAACTGTCTGAGCTAGAGTCAGTCATCAATAAGAACCTCTCAGAACAGTCTCACTTCACACCATTGTGTTATCAAACATCAGGCACCCGCCTTCTAAAGAGAGATTGTGTAAATATATAGCACTACTGACACATCAGAATGATGAAATGCATGAGTGAGAATATAAAGAGCAGGACGTGCTTGATGTTAAAAACAGTTATAAGCGCAATAAAAGCCAAGTCTCTCATCATACGATCGCAAATTCAGTTCTCTTTTACATCTTATTGCGCTTGAACGGTCGAAAACACATGCAATTATGTCAAAATGCACATTGAGTACAGTACAGTAATACCTCGGTTTATGAGTGACTTTGTATACAAGCAAATCGGTGTGCGAGTATTGTATCAGAGTGCGGAAAAAAATTCCCTCGCCCACTTGCATTTTCTTGTGGAAAAGTTCTAACGCTCAGCATCTTCGTGCGCATTTTTACTGGAAATATCCTAACGACAGCCTCTCTCAAAGCCTATCACCCCTTCACTCGTTCATTCTCTCAGTGTCGCTCGGTTTGGTTGCATCATTCACCACAGAGCATTCTTTTCTAAGTGATTAACAGCAGTTTCATCTCGTGTTGTTAACATTAATTGTGATCGCTATTGTGCACGTAGTGAAATATATACGTACAGTACAGCATATAGACAATAACCTCAAGATGAGTAAGAAAGACGGTATGAAATTCTGTCAGTATGCAGTAAAACCCTCCTCGTCTCCTTCACGCCAGCAGCGACGCTACTCAAAGCTAAAGTGCGCGTTATAGTAAACTGTCAAGTATTTTTAGTTTAATTGTTAATTATAAATTAGTATTTATATGAGATCTTAATGGTTATAATTACGAATCGAGTGATTTTTATTGCATTCTTATGGGGAAAATAGTTTTGATGTACGAGAATTTTGAGTTACTTACTACTCGCTCTTGGAACGATTTAAACTCGTAAACCGAGGTATTACTGTATTTATGTAAATGTAGCCAGTTATGTCTCAAGGGTTGTGTGTAATCCAGATGTTTATCAGTATAATGGACCCATGCGTTTAGTCTTAAAGTGACAGCAGCCTAATAAACCAGCCTGCTGATCTGTGCATCATTAATGTGAATCAAACAAAAGAGAAAATAACTTACTGCTCTTGAATAAATAATTTTTTTTAGCATTAATAAGAATTCATTTATATGTAATTCATGCATTGAAAACAAAAAGCAATCACATCACGGGCAAAAAATGCAAAAGATTTTGTGTAACAGGTTTTTGGCATCAAAACATTTCCTTTATGCAAGTCCATTATTATTATATTTTGTTGCCTTTTTTGAAGACTTCAAAAGTCTTGCTGTTTTTTTACAGCAAAGACTACGCAATATTACATTTTTTACTTTTGATTATTACATTTCTGTACTAATTCTAACTATGTTAAATAAACCTAAAATGAATGCAAAACCTTTTTTAATTGTATTTATCCTATTATTATTTGACTTTTTTCTGATTTTTAATAACAGATATGACATTCAATTTTCTCATATTATGTAGGAAAGAGAAGTCACACTGGCTTCCTTTGATTAAAGCAACTTACATTTTTTGCCAGGAAGTGATGATTTTGTTTGCTTGAACATATGGGATTGAAATGGTGCTCTATTTGCAAATTTGTTATGCAATATTGCAATTTTGAATGGGAACAAATCTACACATTAAAATTGTTATACTATTACTCAAACGTTTTTTTTATGCTCAGACCAAGACATTTATTTGATCAAAGATACAATTAAACTGTAATATTGTGAAACTGTTTTCTATTTTAATATACTTTTAATACGTAACTTTTTATTTTTTTTATTAATCTTTTACTGACCCCAAACCTTTGAATGGTAGTGTACATTAAAACATTGTCTGTAAGGTGTCATTTACATTTATGCATTTGGCAGAGGCTTTTATCCAAAGCAACTTATATTGCATTCAAGATACACAATGACATTCTAATCAGTTCTTGCTTTCCCTGAGAATTGAACCCATGTGTTGCAAGCACCACACTCTACTGCTTGAGCTACAGAAAAGCGGTCACCTGGTATCCTTGCAGGAAGGGGTCCAGAACTGCACACAGGAAAGCGAGCGTGCTGTGACCGCTCGCTGACATCACAATCTCATGCTCCAATACCTCCAACACTCCTCGCTTCATGAGCAAATAACACGCTTCTTCAAAATCCTACAAAAACACAAACATAGAAAGACTTTTCATTACACACAAGAGGTGAGAATCTAACAAATAACCTACATAATTAGAGAGCCACAATTTGCTTTCCAAATGATTCTTAATGTTCAAACGTGCTCGAACCTGAACCGAGTCCCCAGGGCAAAGAATAAATTCATTGGAGAACATGTTCCTCAGGAAGCTGAAACAGTTGTAGATGTCATCTAGAACACAAATTCCTCTTTGATTGGTACCATAAACTAATGCAGAGTAAAACAAGTGAAAACATTTCTGAAAATCATTTCCCTCACACCTTTTCTATTGGAGTTGGCGCTCTGCATGGCCACTGCTAGCAGAGCAGGCCTCAGAAACACGTGCAGGATCTGGTTCCTGTAGGAAGCGCAGGAGAGCACGATGACAGCTCTGTGAAACACAGCTTCCTCTGGTGTGGTCTGGACCTGCGGCGCCTCCGTGATGCTCAGCTGAACGTGGCCTGCGGACACGATCGTCAGGTGTCTGTGTAGTGCTAAACTACAGCTGATGACTTCACTGCAGGCCGCGTGATCTAGAGACGGACAGAGAGATCGTATTATTGAGGATTGTTCAAATTAAGGTCAAGTAAGCTTAGATTAAGCTATTGGATTTCTTTTCAATTAATTATTCATCGAGTGCTTTTCCATTATCTTTGCAGATTCTGCATATCCTGGAGATATGCATGATCATTTTTGCCATACTGAGAAATCGAATATATGACAATCGGATATATAAGACGACTCCAGCTGCTAAACATTCAAATTTAGAGATCTTTATTCAATGACATAAATAGTTTACCTGTATGTAATAAAATGTTGATATGATTTCATATAGGACTTTTGGTTAATAATCAGAGAAAATAGCTTTTCAAAACACAATTTATATTGTGTTGTTGATTGTTAATTCATGTTTGTTTTTAATGCAATAACTAATGTTCATTTATACATCTTCTAATGTTAAATATGTATTAGTATATGTAGAAATGCACATTAACCAACATTGATAACTCTTTTAAATGTACAGTGCCGTTCAAAGGTTTTGGGGTCAGTAAGATTTTTTGATAACACTTTACATTTAATGCATTATAAAAGTATTTTAACGCATTAATCATGCCTTGTAATAATCCATTGTATGAATCATGAATAATCTGTCACCACAAGAAGAATAAATACTTTTTTGCGTATTAGAACACGTTAAAACACATAACAAATAACCAATGTCAGATGGAATCTGCAAATATTATAATGTAACTTTGTAAATGTAAACATAATGTAAACTTTGGTTTTAATCATTTAAGAAAAGATATAATGCATTATAATGTAAAATATGAATACCTTTATAATGCATTATACACCAAAGCTTTAAGTAAAGTGTTACTGATTTTTTTAATGGTTTCTATTTAAAAAAATATATAATTTACAATGAACCTCATTGTAAAGTGTTAGCTTAGCACACAATTAATATCCATGACATGACAATAATTCCTCTGCTGTATGCAAATCTGTTCAAATTCAAACAATATTTACCAACCCACCATATGTAGAGTAAAGGCCAGAATCTGTTTCAGTCTGAAAAGTCAAAACAGATTTCGTTTTTTTTTTTTGCATCACTTGGGATGTGTGAAGTCATAAAGCATATCTGGCACGGTGTCTGAACACACTCATTTTCACTTTCCTAATATAGCTATGCAATATTCACTATGTGTATGCAGACGGTGAGTGAACGAGTCAGTGGACACAGTAGTATACGCATGAATGTGCAAAATACGTATGAAATTCCACTTATATTATCTCAAGAGCCTTGTGAGACTGCAACAAAGCCTCATGATAAACATGAGAAAAGATATGATAAACATTTCCAAATTCAAAATGGAGATTACATCTTCGTCAGTTCATTTCTTCTGGTCAGTCCGTTGAGGTAAGACATAAATAAAATCATGAACACACTGGAGAGACGTTTTATAGTATAAATTAAAGTTGTAATTCTAATTGCTAATGAGCTGGGACATTTACCGTATTTTTCGCTGCATAAGACACACTTTTTCTTCCCCAAAACTGGGGGGGAAAAGTTGGTGCGTCCTATCCGACGAATTTAAAGAATCCGCGGAGCGCGGCCACGGCCGTAGCCGTGGTGACAACGAGTGGGGGGCAATGGTGGACTTTACAGTGATGACTGTGGCAAAGGGGGCGTGGTTCAGCGAGGTCTGCAGCGGGAGAGAGAGTCGGGAGACGAGCGGTCACCACGGAAGCAGAGAACGCGATGCTCACGATTGCAACTGAGAGAAGTAAAACAAAACTAAGAGTGAAACGAAACTAAGAGTGAAACGAAACCAAGAGAAAGAGGCGTGACTCACAGAGAGTGAAGCGTGAGCGCCGAACGCGCATGTTTTGGTTGTTTTATTTTTGTTCAAGTCTGAGGAAATAAAAGAGCCTGTGATTTTCAGCACGCTGACCCTGCCTCCTTCTTTCCCTGTGACAAAAGAACATTACCACACTGCTGCCGAAACCCAGAAGAAAGAGGTAGAAAGAAGGAGGCAGGCTCAGCGTGCTGAGAATTTCGTTTCGCTCTTAGTTTAATTTCACTTCTCTCAGTTGCACTCGTGAGCTTCGAGTTCTCTATTCTCTGTCCGGGTCTCTCTCCCCATCTTTCACTTCCCGGCTGTTTATATCTGGTCTCTTCCCGCCATTTACTGCAATGAGACACAGGTGTTTGTCAATTTGCACTTGATCTACTTACGATCAATGTAAGTAGATTAAGTGCAAATTGACAAACACCTGTGGCTCATCTCCCAGACTCTCTCTCCCGCTGCAGACCTCGCTGAACCACGCCCCCCTCGCCACAGTCATCTATTCCCCACTTCACGGTTTACACACAAACTGAATAGAAAAGGAACGGTAAATAATAATACACTTAGCAACCATAAGACATAAGCAACATACTATTAGACACACCATACACAAGGTTTAAACACAATGACTTTTAGTAATGCCTTGGATGGAACAGAAGACAACGTCTTATTTGACACCAGTGAGGAAGAAAGTGATGACAATGACTGCGTGGATCTGTCCTTCCTCATTTTTGATAGCAGCGAAGAAGAGGAATTATTGGGGTTCGAATAAAAACATTACAGCCTTATTTTTGTTACTTTCACTGTTTACTGACTTTACTGACTGTTAATGAGAGTAAAGATAGTTCTTAATATGTTACATGGTTGGCATAAAATTGTTCTTAAACTGCTGTTAACTTTATACAGTAGATATCAAATATTTTACTACAGTATTTGGTTCAGAATCTTTTTTTTCTAGATTTCCCTCCTTTAAAATTTGGGTGCGTCTTATGTTCCGGAGCGTCTTATATGGCGAAAAATACGGTACGTTTTTGGTTTTACACTTATTTATTCCATGTACATTTATGGGGTAATTGCATATGATCTCCACTAGAGGGCCTTGATTTTACAGTGGGGGTTACCGGGGGCAACGAGTGATTCACAAGTATTAAACTTGGAGCAGCACGAGTTATGTGTGTTCAATAATAATAAATATAAGGTTCTGAGGCATACATTATTGTGCGTGTAGTCTATCCAATACACTACACTTCTGTATTGTGCTTGCGTTATTTACGTAATTTACGTAATCCCTCCCTTCTCCTCCTCCGCCGCACATACCATTACTGTATAATCTGGCTCGAAGGTAAGAACTCATAATTAAAAGCACATTTTATTTTATATCACAGGAATCCTTATGTACTATAATTTTATTTGTGTATGTCTCTCTAGCAATTAAAAACATGTTTTTCCCATTTTTTTTTTCCAAACTCCCAAAGGAGTTTTTTAGAGGAACAGATTAATTTTTATTTGATTGAAAAATGATTTGAGATCTCAAGGCATTACTGTATTGGATTACATTATGCCTTAAAGTGAAAGCAACCTAATATTCCTGCTGCTGTCAGATTTTTTTATGTTAATCAAATAAAAAAAGACTCAAAATAAATCACTATGCATTGTTACTTTACATTTGATTATTCCATTTCTGCACCTAATCTATACCTAACTACTATTAGATCTACTTGAAAAACCTGAAAACACTGTTTAATATGCATGTTTACTTGTATATTTAATTGCCTTTAATAGTGTTTGAAATTTATATTTTATATTATATTTAAGTAATGTTATTTATTTGCATTGTTTTTGACTTCCACTCAAAATGTCTTGAGCAACTCGAACTTCACTGTGTCTGTGGAGTATTGCAAACAAATCTCCACATCGCTGTGATCGGATGCTATTTTCTCACCGTTGTCAATCGTGTTGCGTTTATTTTGTTACTGAGAGGAAAGCGAGCAGCACACATTTAAATATTCACTAAACTCCACTCCCAGTAGGAGTGTCGGGATGTTCGTTAACAGTATATCTCTACAAAAGGTATTTCCGATTTATTCCTGCCCCCAAGCGAAGAATCAAAAAGAACTCCACTGTGAGTTTATCAGGCCTTAAATTTCTCAGACTCAAAAGTCTGAATCGTTTTCAACCACGGCCTGAACCCCTCTCAATAACTTCAGCAAATCCAGTGATTAGTTCTTCATAGAAAGGTCCTTCTCTTACCAGGCCAGTCCAAGAACGCTCCAAACGCCAGTGCCAGGTGCCGAAGCCAGTCTGTCTGCTCCGTGAGAGAAGAGAGGTCCAGTCCGTCAGGGTTCTGTAGCAGCAGTGTGGCGATGAGAACCCAGGGCTTTAGCACCATGTTCTCTTCCTGGATGCGGACCATACGGAACGCAACATCGTTCAGAAACTCTTGAGTGTCTGTGCTGGGTTTCTGAGCAATGAACCTGATTTAAAAATAAAATAAAAAAATAAAATAAAATAAAACACTAGTCTTTTGTGAGGCTCAACATGATATTTGACTTTGTACAAAACAGGGTGCTTCAATTGATAGTTCCCACATGACGTCACACATACGGGCACTTTACAGCCGTCCGCCATCTCGATAGGCAGAAGCAGCATAATGGTAGTTTCTTGTTGGGTGAAAGGCTGTACTAATCGTGGATCGGGGACAACGAAGCGTAGCTCAGGTTCAAATCCCTGTTAGGGAAAGGATTTTTGTCTCACGTTAGATTAATTAAATCATGGTGTCAGAAGTAAACAGAAGCCTGGTGTGATTGATTGTCTCAAGTTCATTATAAACTGACAAGGTGTTTTATTCATATCAGATACACATTGCATAGGTTACTATAAACTTCATATTCACTTACTTTCATGCATTTTGAGAGAAGTGACTGAATTTACGTGTTGTAAAGCCGATTCTCTGAACTGCATGACAAGCATGACACGTCGCCATGGAAACAACAAGCAGAAACTAAATCTTTACCGCAGATTTCCCATGCGTTTTTGTTTATATCAGTCACGGCGGGTTTAATAATGACCACTGAGAGACGAGCGAGGTGTGGGAGTATTTTAAAGTACGAGGAGACAGAAAAGTGTTTTATAAACTGTTCCACTGGACAGACACGGAAATGTTTGGAGAGACGAGCCGAAACAGCCAAATCATCGCGTCATTTACTACAACTGTCCGCCACTGTGATCACGTTCAGTTTAAATAAATATATAGATATGTACTTTATTCTTTACCTGTTTATTGAACTCATTGTCACGGGTTTCACCATGGAAACCGACACACACGCCTCTCGCTACATACAGCTGCAGAAGGTAAAGCGCGCCGCAGAAACGATCTTATTTCTAACGGCATTACTTTTAGACTAGTCGGTTACAAAATTTTCGTTTAAACGACTAACAAATTAGTCGAAAAGCACATCCCTAATATTAACACTGGTTTACTTACTCGGCCTGTCACTAGTACTTTGTTGTTGACTCTCATCGACAAAACATCTTTTCCCCATCCAGTGAAGCATTGATTGTACGATTCCATTGCTTTCAAACTTCTAAGTTCTTCTGGTGAGTAAGCACTTTTTGTATGTACCAAATAGTTTACAATGTCATAGTACGAAATTGCCGGGAGCAAATCTACGTCGCTAGACATCTCCTTGCTCGACACTTCATATGGATCGATTCCAATACACGCGATCTTCTGGTCGTATCTAAGCCTAATCCATCCCTGTATTTCTCCTTTAGTGGTGGTTTGGATGCCATTTTCCTTGTAATGAAAAAATGTTTAGTCTTTTGTCCGCAGAACGATTTCCTTTAGCGTTACCAGCAGCAGCTGCTTTAAACTTCGCGCTTACTGCCTATCAAGATGGCGTCACGGGGACCTGCCGAGGCTTGTGGGAACTATCAATTAAAAATGTTGTGGTTGAAATCTGACTGTAGAAAAGGAAAGTAATAAGTTGGAAATAAATTCCCATAAACACAATATTGAATGTAAATGTCATATTTTAAGTCACACTTTAGATTAGAGTTAAGACCATCCTAGTAATATGCATGCTAATAAGCAACTACTTAATAAAGAGAACTGGAGCCTAAACTAATTATACCGATTTTAAAATAAGTCTCTTGAAAATACAGTAAAAAAGCATTATCGTATAATATTATTGACATTTAAAACTGTTTTCTATTACACTATAGTGTAAAAAGTTCATTTTTTATTATAATGCAACAAAAAAGTCATTCATTGATCATTAATTTTCCAGTAATATTCTCAAGAAACACATCTTTCTGATTGAGAAATAAACTACATTTTTTCAGCAGGTGTCATACCTTGGCAGCAGGTTGTACTGAGAGCGGTTTATTCTTCCCTCTGCCAGACTGCGCACAGATACAGGATGACCGAAGTACACATGCATACTGCCATAGTCCTCGCTCAAGACCCGTCGGGCCTTCAACAGACCCTAAGAGAAACAGAACAATGGACTCTCTGAGGTCTGTCTTTCCAGTAAAATGTCTGGATGTTCCCCAAAAAAAGTTTCACAACTTTTCACCATTGATAATAATAATAATAAATATTTCTTAAGCGGCACATTATCATATTAGAATGAATTCTGAAGGAAAAATTCAGCTTTGATCACAGGAATACATTTTCATAATATATTAAAATAGAAAACAGTTATATTACACTATAATGATATTTAACAGTATTACAGCTTTTACAGTATTTTTTTATTAAATAAATGCAGCCTTGGTGAGATCAAAAATAAAGAGCAATTGTGCAAGGCTGCGTCTGAAATCACAAACTCTCTTGAGTAGGTACATATTTTGAATAAGTAATTATTTTGTGGCCACTAAAAAATACATTCTATATAGTATGAATGTGTGTAATCTGAATGTAATCTGTCAGGTTTCAGGTGCGGGAAGCGAGGACCCAATCGCAGGGGAAATGTTTCTTTATTTAAAAAAAAGAAAAACAAGAACAAACACAAACAAAACTACCCCGAGGGGGAAAACCGACTCGGACTTGACGGAAGACAACGAAGCAGTACAGGACAGCAAACACAAAGGGATTAAATAGACACCGGAGGAAGGGTAATTGAATCGGAAACACCTGGAACAAATCAAAGTAAAACAGGGGAACAAGGTGGGCGGGGTTACACAATGACAAGACACCAACACGCAGCCAATGCGAACGTACGTCGCCGCGTTCATAAGAAACAAGAGACGTAAAACGTAAACCCTGCTCAACATTAAACACAACATGAAAAGCACGTGGCCGATGATAAACACTACACCCAGACAAGAGAGAGCGCGGCCCGTGCAAAACTCGAAACGACGCCGACTCACTTGACGTAGAGCGTGCAAGAACGAGCAAACACTCTCACAACAAGGACGAACACACGGGTCATGAATGCCCGAATCACAACACAAAACCGAAACAAGAACGAAGTCTCAGGACCGGACATCATAACCCACACACAAGACACTACACAAACAAGAGAGCGCGCGACACAACACACGAGACATTACGGTAGTGTCAGAGCTCTGCTCTACGGTAGGTCATCCAAGTAAGTTATGCCTACTCTTTTATGAGGAATACTGACATACTTCTTTCAGTCCTATACATTTTTTCACCTTCTATATAGCGATCCCTGGATGTAAAAACAATGTGTTGTTTTTGGTTGATTGTTGCTTGTTTTACTGTATAAACCAATATTTTTACTGGACAACAGGATACCGATTAAGAGAATATTTCTTGCTGCTTAAATTATGTTGTTATACGTCTGCTGAATATAATGATGGACCGCGTAGAAGGAGAACACACGTACTGAGGTCGACTCCTTGGGCTTCGGGACGCCGAGCAGCTCACGGGCGTACAGAGATTCTTCCAGAATTCTCTCGTAGCTGATGCTGACAGGTACCAGGTTCACATCAAATAGCTCTCCTTTAAAAAAAGGCTCCATCACAATATTCAACAACCCTGAGGGAGAAGAAGAAAAAAAGAGTGTGGGAGATGAAGCTGACGCAAAACGGTTTTCAAAGAGGTGGACCATTTGGTTTCTCTCATTTATCTAAATTTGCTTTAGTTCGGTTTGATTGATGAGATGCCACCGTCGGGCTTTCCAGGTTTCAAGCTGTCGTTTTGAACCTTTGTGCCATAAATTAGTCAGGGGCGCTATTTCATTCTGGGAGTATGATTCAATTGTGAAAATCCTGTGAAATTTAATTTAGCTGGCATCTCACTTCCTGTGAACAAGCAATGCAGACCGAAAAAAATGTTTCCTGTCACCTTGAATTTATTTGTGCAGCAATAAAAAAAATGCAGAAAAGTGAAGAAAAGCCTTGACGCTGCACAATACATGCAGAAGTCAGCAAAGAGCTTTTATAAAAACGAAACACACAAAAAAACAATGTCACAGCAGCACAGACAGCCTGTTTTTGACATTTTATAAAAAAAAAAATAGGGTTACAAATTGATATGTCGATATATAATTACCTGTCTTTGGTGTTAGAGATTTGCACGTCCTGCTTCTAGTTCCTTCCAAGAAAAACTCAATTGGGGCATAGCCATTCTGATAAATAAACAACATATAATATGTTAATCATTTTTCAACAGTATATATTTTCAACTGAGAAGAAAGGAAGTATATACATTAAAGCACTGTTTCTCAACCGGTGGGTCGCGGAACATTCCAGAGGGGGTCGCGAGAGTTTTACTGTGTTCCAGGGGAGTAGCCAGATTTTTTTTTTTTTTGAGGGGCAAAAAAGCATAACATATTCGGCAGGATTCGAACCTGTGCTGGGAAACCCCAATGGATTTCTAGTCTAGCGCCTTAACCACTCTCCAGAACTAGTTGTGATGCAACGCGCAGCGCGCCAATGTTGACTTTGGGGGTGCGTTGCGATCGTTTTGTGCAGCGGGCGATATGTGCTTTTAATTTCGTTTTCACAGTTGCGATTTTAAACAATTGAAAATCTGAGGGGGCCAAACATGTAAATGAGGGGGCCCAGGCCCACCCAGACAAGCCGTTGGCAAGCCGTTCTAATGTTCATATATCACGTCTATTTTCGAAATTTCCGGAAAATCCGCGATATATTTATTTTACAATATATACATACGTAATGAAAAAAGTCCTCGAAGTCGTGAATCCGCGATGGTCGAACCGCGAAGTAGCGAGGCTCACTGTATATTAAATATGGATTTACTACGTCGGACGAAAAACCACAATGCGTTGAGTGTGGTGAGGTCTTAGCAAAGGAGTCCATGAAGCCATCAAAACTTGAACGTCACCTTCAGACTAAACATCCAACATGTGTCGGTAAACCTGTGGATTACTTTGTGCGAAAGCGCGATGTACTTAAAAGACAGCAAAGCAGTATTGTGTCGCTCACGACAGCTTCGAACGCGCAGGTCGTGCAACGAAGTTTCTTCTGCCATTTAGCACTACCTATCTTTGCGAGTCGGGATTTTCGACGGTGACTGCAACGAAAACAAAAAGCAGGAATAGACTGACAACTTCTAGTTTGAGTGCGACACTACGAGTGGCCCTTTCCCCAATTCCACCGCGTCTGGATATCATCGTTTCAGAGCGGCATTCTCAAATGTCACATTAACGTGTGTGAACGTGAGTGAAAATAAATAAATCAGTTCGTTTCATAGTCTGCCTAATTTTTGAAAAAGTGTTTTGTGAAATTAATTATGAGCACACACAGTATAGGTCTAACAAATTATTTCATTATTTTTCATTACTTATTATTTACTATTTTTATTTATTTATTTCTAGCCTTAGTGGGTCGTAGGACTGTCATACAAAAAAAAAGTGGGTCGCAATAGGCAAAATGTTGAGAAACCCTGCATTAAAGGGTTAGTTTCAGCCAAACACAATAGGAGTTATATTTATTTTTTTAAACTTGCTCTTCCAAACTTTATAATGGAAGTGAATGGTACCATAGATTGTAAAGCCCCAAAAAGTACATCCATCATAAAAATAATCCATACGGCTCCATTTTCGAGTAAACTAACCCTTTAATTAGTCAGTTGGCAGATACTTATATCCAAACGTATATACAGTATCAACCTGTTTGAACTGCATCTTGATCAAAGGTTGAGTTTTGATTCCAGCTTCAACGATTATGAAAATATGATAATCGAGATTAAAAAAAATGTTTGTGCCGATTGCAGAGGTGCACTTTTTATACTCTTTAAAAAGCCAAACTTTGTGCAAATCAGTATAATAATGTAATGTGACTTGTTTGACTTGTATGAAATGGGACATGTTTGATACTAAAAAAAGCATTAAAAGCACAAAAGAGAACTTGCGCTATTCCTCATGAGTGCTCAGAGACGGGGCAGATCATGGACAAGCTCAGTGAACTTTGAGCTTTAGGTGCGTGTCTAAACAGTATGTCAAAACGACCGGCTTGGCAAGTTTTCACTCAAAACATATCAGTCACGTCTTAAGTGAATATAAAAGGTTGGGAGATATAATATAATGTATACATAAATATAATGTATATAAGTATATTGGATTATTCTATTCTATTTGTCATAATAGTAAACGTATTATGACAAATGTCATAAACGTAATTAACAGTTTTGTTTTTATTGTAGTACTGTTAAACTATTTTAAATAATTTTTAGAGATAGATAGATAGATAGATAGATAGATAGATAGATAGATAGATAGATAGATAGATAGATAGATAGATAGATAGATAGATAGATAGATAGATAGATAGATAGATGGATGGATAGATGGATAGATGGATAGATGGATAGATGTTGAAGGATACTATTCGGAAATCCATTGCCGCTTGTATATATATTCTTTCATTTTTCTTATTTGTACCTATATTATTTTCTTTGTCTTAATTTTCATATGTTTCTTTGTCTTATTTTTCATATGTTCTTCTCCCTTTCTTATTTGAATGATTTGTAAAGAGTGATTTATAATCAAGTTAGGGATTTTTATTAATTAAAACCTTTCTTTACTCTTCTGTAGTTTTCCATCGAGTAAGGATGAATATTGTCAGCACTTCTCAACAGATAGAACATGTTATCAGAATGTTTTGGTTTATAGTTGAAGCCTGAGCCGAGTTCAGCCTTGGAGAAGCTGTATATGTGTGTGTGTGTTAATATGGTCAGTATTGGTGAGGTGATTAACTGGCACCATAAAACTTGTTGTTCTCGACAAGCCACGTCACCAACCCGTCAACCACGTGATCAACGAAGATATGCTTCAGACTGTCTGCTCTTGTGTGGAAAATTACTAGTTTTGTTTTTCTTTCTTTCTTTCTTTCTTAGCCAATCAGAATCATTTAAACGTCATCATTGACGTAGTTAGCACCCTCTGTTAGAGTATAATTGCTGTAACAATGTTATTGTATGTGGAGCGGCCTACGAGCTCCTTGTGAGACTTGAAGCTGGCTTCTGCATGATGAAACTACAACCTATTCTTTACTAAATTTTTATTATTTGACTACACTTCTGACTCCTGGTCTTCATTCAACATATCTGGTCCTCGGGTCTTAACTGTAAATTCCCCTACAATGGATAGATGGATGGATAGATAGATAGATAGATAGATAGATAGATAGATAGATAGATAGATAGATAGATAGATAGATAGATAGATAGATAGATAGATAGATAGATAGATAGATAGATAGATCTTTGACTAATACTTACATTTGTTTGATGATCTAAAACATACAAAATATATGATTCAACACAATTATGACCAAAACCTTATTTGATTCATTTACTTATATATATATATATATATATATATATATATATATATATCATTAAGTAAATGAATCTTATAAGGTTTTGGTCATAATTGTGTTAAATAATCATGTTTACAATACTGACCAATATAATTATGATCAAGATTCTTGCAAGACCTAGTGAAAAGCCTGCAATATGTATTTAATTCTATATTTATAAGGACAATCTAATTGCCTGATTTGCTCATGTGTTCAGTTCGGATGAAAGGTCTTACCCTCAGCATGGTCTTCACATACTCAGAAAACACAGCCCAGTAAAGTTTATCTCCTCCAAACGACCGACGGATGAAAAACGCTCCCGACATACGCAGCATCTCACCAATGAACTTCATGCTCATAAAATCTGCAGGAAACATGACATTAGTAAACACAACATGTAACGAATAAAATATGAAATCAACAGTTATAACCATTTTACCTGTAAACACCACGTTACATGAAAATGTATATCATATTGTAAATCCTCTTGTATATGTAATCAGAATTGATTTATTTTTCTTAAAAGTACACAATGGAACTTTTGACACTCTAGTGGTTAAAAAACAAAACTGCATGCATTTTGCAGAAGAACACTGTTTTGTTTGCGGATGAATATAAAACATTCAATACTAGGCTTAAAAGATTTAACCAGTTTAGAGGATTTTAAGCAATTGTCCTCAGTGTGAAAAGATGGATCTCAAATTGCTATAGTCACTGCTGGAAACGGTACGAAAATGCAACAGATGCTGGAAAATTTCACGAGAGAAGCATCCCGAGTATCCCGCTGAATCGGAGTAAGACAAAAACACGTTTTGGAAGAAGGATTGATGATTTATTCACTCATTATTTAAATGCTGTTGAACAAAAAAAAGTAACATTTAAAAATACTTTTGGACATAAATCAAATTATTAAAACTAGATCTTTAGAAGAATACGTGTCTGGTGCAATATTCACTACAATTCTAGCGTCATGTGGGCCGGGTTGCTACGGTGTGTGATATTCTGGTCCTTCCGTCAATGTAAGCGTGTGTTTTTTCCTGTTGTATCACCTGGCAGGCAAAACGGCAGGCAAGTCTGATTACTCCAAAAAACAATGCCACAAACTGCACAATTATAGGTATTCTTCTTCATGTCTGTAGCACAGTTACGAGCGGGTTACATGCCGAAATTTAATGCTTATAAATTCATACTACTATTGTTGCTCATGTCAAGCTTGAATTTCAGCACTTAAAGATTATAGAGCACAAAGCTCTGAAGACACTGTTATGTTTAACATGGATTAGGAGAATATAAACCATTGCTATTTTCATTGTGATTTTGATGACTATGCCGTTGAAACCCACCCATTCCAGCTGCAATCACGGGCAAGGGGAGGTCGTACCCGTAGAGGAGGTATGACATCATCAGGAAGTCCATGTAACTACGGTGACTGGGCAGAAGAACCACCGGATGTTCTTGTACAGCCTGCTGGAGCTGGAGAGAGAAAACCTCCAACATCAAACTCATCAGTAAACCAAACAGAAGGACATTAGCATTTTTCCCCATGTTTTTGCGTGACGTGTCTTATGCTCACCAAAGCTGCATTTATTTGATCAAACTACAAAAATAAAACATAATGAAATATTATTTGATTTAAAAGCACTGTTTTCTATTTTAATATTTATTTGTGTGATTACAAAGAAATCATTCTAATTTATTGATTTTCATTATTATATTATATTTCAATACAATACAATATTATTTTTAATTAATATTTGCAATATTTATATTCCAGATCAATACTGTTCTTTTCAGCTTTCTATTTTTCAAAGAATCCTGAAAAAAAGTCTCAGTTTCCACAAAAATATTAAGCAATGCAACAGTTTTGATATTAATAAATGTTTCTTGAGCATCAAATCATCATATTAGAATGATTTGTGAAGGATCATGTGACACTGAAGACTGGAGTAATGATGCTGAAAATACAGCTTTGATCACAAGAATGAATTACCGGTACATTTAAAAATATATGAAAATAAATAGAAAACAGTATTTAAAAGTGAAATAATCTGTACTGTTTGTACAGTATTTTACACACACACACACATAAAAAACACCTCCATTAAGCGTTAAGAGTGATTTAAATTGGACATGTTTCAGCAACATTAGTCATTAAGCTCCCAGTGCAGAAGCCAGGTGTTTTAGCAGGACTTTCACACATGTATTTTGGGGGCAGGAACGAGTCACTCACTCTCTGGACGCCCTCCTCATTGACACACACGCTGCGGAAGAGTCTCTTGAAGGCCTTGCTGAGCGTAAAGGCGAAGAAGCGTACAGTGCTGAGCTGCAGGCGTTGGGCCATCTCATCCAGAATCAGAGACGCTTCCTCCGTCACACACTCACCACTGTCTCCTGATTCTAATGAAACCTACACACACACACACACACACACAATGAAACCAATTGCATTGACAACGTTGATTGTAATTATTAATAATTATTTTAGTGTCTGAATCGTTCCCTATCCTCTATATGTGCCATTCACCATGCAGAAAACAGTAAATGTGTGAACTGTGACTGATTTCAGCCAGTGTCTGATTATAATGTAGGGGGCGGGGCATCAGATTCTAGAGAGCATTTGATTGGACAGAAGATCTGACATCTGAAGTGCAGAGTGATGTCATCAAGATCATTGATCCATATTGACAGAAGTGAGAGCCTGTAAGTTTTAATGCTTATATCTTTTTACTGCAAACTTTGTCATTGTTTTTAGGTACACTAGCTTAAAGACAATTGTAATTGCTATGTTTTCATACTAAAAGCCCCAAAACTTAATTTTGATTTCATGGCAACTTTAAAAACTTGAGTGAAAGTGACAGGTCAAGTGCACACTCTCACACAGAGAGACAGACACACACTAACACACACACACACACACACACACTAATACACAAACACTCACACACAGAGAGACATAGACACACACACTCAAACACAGACAACGAGAGACACACACACACACACATAATCACACACAGACAGAAAGAGACACACACTCACACACACACAGAGACAGACACATACACACTCACACACACACAGACAGACAGACACACACACACACACACACACACACACACAGGCATGGAGCAGTGGGCAGCCCTTGTCTGTGGCCCCCAGGGAGAGATTGGCGGTAAGGCTCGGGGGAATCTCAGTCATTTCCCGCCGGAACTGAAACCTTGATCTTCATGTTGCCAGTCTGACTCTCTGATCATTAGTGAGGTAATGCATGACAATAAGACCCTGAGCGGCTCCTGTACCTGTTTAATGACGTACTGCAGGTGGTCCGACTGCAGAACGATGGATTTCAGCATGCTGGCTTTGCAGGGCACCAGTCCTTTATACAGCGAGGGAGTGTAACACCTCAGCGCGTATCTCAGATCACTGGAGCGCCGCCTCTCCTCCAGGACGTCTTCAAAATCATCCCGCTTCTTCAGCATCCGCTGCCTCGACTGGAACAAAACAGAAAACATGACTGTCATTTAAGTCATAAAATAACGGGATCATTTAAAAGACATTTAAGGACTTTTTTCTGCTTTTTAACTATAATACACTACATTAAACATTACAATAACGGACCAATATAGAGTACACATGCACAAAATATTACAGATATTTTAACATTATAGAAAGATTAATTATGAATTATGACTAGATTACTGTGTCTGTTTTTCACGTCCTTCAAAACCTTTTGATCAAATGCTTTCAATTAATTAATATGTTTGTTCAAAGGAACTGTCAACTAAAAATAACTAAACTTAAACTGTACATATGAATGAATTTGAAGAGTGTGAAGATTTGTAAAGATATGAAAGTAAATCATAGCATGAGATCATTTTGATTTGTGGTCAATTGTTATGATTACATGGCTTTGATAACTTTCTGTACATATATAATTATTAATGTTCTAAATGAATAAAAATCCTCTATATTGACTGTAAAGTTGTTCTTGTGGTAAAGGACTATGACTTTAAACTGACTCATGAGTCCCTGATGAAACTGTGAGAGGAAGATTCACACTGTCGTGAAGACGTTGAAAGTACACTTACCGAATACACTGCTCTGGACGCCATTTCCACTCAGTCCCTATGAAAGCATGAGTGTATGAGATGACAGGAGCTCAGGGTGAGAGTTTGGATGAGGGTTGATCCCTAGTCGCTGTCACAGAAACACAACAGCGGCTGGAACAACGAGCGCGCGTGAACCAGATGTTTCCGGGTGGGCGGGGTCTGAAGGGACGTCTGGCAGATTCAGCCAATCAGGAACGGCCTTCACCTGTCAATCATTGAGAGAGTTTGAGTTTGAGCTTTTTACAGAGATAGATTTGTTGACTAAACATGGCTGAAATTCGCAAAACAGATGAAATATTGTATAACACCTGTGATTTGTTGCAATTAATATATACAGATGCCGTGATATTTGAAAGCGGTTGAATGGAGGTGTGTCTCTGTGAGCCTCATTGCGCCGCCTAGAGGAATAAAAAGGTCTTACACACAACGGGAGAAGAAGAATATCTTTCCTCTCGTGTCATATTTCACACTTAGTTACTTCCGGGACGAAAAGCGGATTGACGGAAAGTGAGGAAGGACATTTCGCGTGTATAACGCACACACGTGAAACACGCGAAAACAAGGTTTTCTGTTAAAAACGTTTTGTTTTTCTCAGAAAAAATGAGCGTAACAAGAGATCAACAGGGAGGAGAGGTGGATGATGATCAGTTTTTCCTCGATCAAGTTCTGGACAAGTTGTATGATTTCGGTGAGAGTGAATGTTTTTAGTAACAGGCTAACAAACATAGTAACACATTTAGGGGAGATGCTGATTAACACCATTAATACCGCTGAAAGTTTGTGATTTCTTCATCATGTGTTGTGTAGTAATGTGTGTCGTGGTTACATTGAGGTACAAGTGTTTTACATTCATTCATTCATTCAACATAAACATTAGTGTATATATGTATGTGTGTATGTATGTATGTATATATATATATATATATGTGTGTGTATGTATGTATGTATGTGTGTATGTATGCACACAGGTATGTTCGAAAACAGTTACTGAAACAGCATTAGTATGCATTGATGTAGGCATTATATTTATATATCATATCATATATATATCTCAATGAATACTTTATCATTGCATACTAAATACTGTTTCAGTATATTTTTTTGTTATGTACATTTACTGAAACAGTATTAAGTATGCAATGATAAACATTTCAAACGATAGTGTTCCTAACTGTGTATTGCCTTCAGCAATATAATTTTTTTTAAACATTTTAACTCTTTTTTTGGGTTAGGAGATGTAACGCACATAAGTCAGTACCGGTAAATAAAATGTTGCTATTGAATCCAACTAATCTGGAAATGTGGGATAAAGCACACTTATGTCACACTTGACTGTCTATGAAGTTTCTAAATACTGCTTATTATATTTGATGTAATGTTTCATGTATAGGTGATAGAGAACATAAAAGATTGAAGAAGTCTCGGAAAAGGAAGATTTTTGCTAAAGATGACAACACTGATAATGAGAGAAACATGGAGACTGTCAAACGTGATACACACTCAGAACAGCCCATTACAAACTCAACAGCATCTGAAAACATACTATCAGGAAAGAAACAATCCGATGTGGAGGTTGTTACATTTATTGATCCTCGGAAGAAGAACAAATTATCAAAGGCTGTTGATCTAGGAAAGAAGGTAAGAGAAACATGCAGACTCAGAAATACACAAACTTCATCTTTGCCTGATTTTCAGTCTGTTTCTATTTTATTTATTGGCTGTGAGCCAATCATCTGAGCCCTATGTGCAATGTGACTGATGACTTTATATTCTTTAGATATACTGTACTGTTGCAATGATGTAGTAGTTTTGTTGGCTAACCCAAAAGTTATTCTGCCTGCCTTCACATACTACCGGAAATGTCCTACTTCCCACTTCTGAAGTTGTGATTACAAGCTCGTCACGTTCAAGTGCTTTGTTGTCGAGAAGAACAGGACTCATTGAGGACAGCAGGGTTATTCTTGCCTATTAATCCAGGCCATTTTCACTGTTTAATGCATCCAATATGCTTCACCTGGTTATTCATATTTTAAAGTATGCAGTACTTTAATGACAAGATGATTATGGAGAAAACTAGTAAGGATTATCAGTCACAGCAGCAATCGTTCTGGGGTATTACTGATGTATTGTGTCATAGAACAAAATTACTTTAGACCTTATTTTCGGCATTTAAGCAAAAAGCCAATTGTTTTTGCAATTATAAATGTGATAGGATAAAAAAATAATAATCAAATTCAAAGTCTGTGTTTTCAGAATGTGTGCATGAATGAACCCTACAAAAGTAACCGCCGACTGCAACTGCATTCCCCTCTCATCTGTTTTCATCCACGTTTGTTTATCCTCAGGCTCCTGATGTCCAAGAAAAGAAGAAAAAGGTCTCCGATGAGAAATTAACGATAGAGAAGGTGAGATTATTGCTGTTTTTCAAGACCTAGTGAGGATGATGCAGCCAATGAAAATTCACGCTATGTATTTTCTAAGTGCATGTTATTGTGCTTAATGTTAACAATTCATCTATGCATTTTTTTTTTTTTTTTTTTGGTCCTAATTTAATCCACTAGTAAAACGACAAACTTGGTGACGTATGCTGGACTTTTTCAATCAAGTTTGCTAGTCTAATTATATTCTAATTTAGTAATTTAGTCTGCTTAAACCCCTCCCCTTTCTTACGATCAATCTGTTGGGAGTAGTGATGGAAATATTGGCTTATTTTTCTGACTTGGATCCTTGAATCTCATTCAGTAAAATGAACTAATCTCTATTTGAGTCATTTAGAGTGTATTTGAGACAGTTAAATTAAATGTCCAATTTAAAAAAATCCCTAAAAATCTCTACTAGCGCAAACTTATCATATTCTGAAGGGTGGGGGGCGGGGGATGATGATGCAGCCAATGGCAAATTATGAGAGTCACATTGGCTAGAAATGAACGAAAATGACCAGAGAAGAAACTTGGGAGATGAAGTAATCATTTCGTTTTCCGGTACAGAACTATGCAGTTTTCATCAAGTCACCTTTGTTTATATAGAGATTTTTACAATAGAGATTGTTTCAAAGCAGCTTTAAGTTTTTTGTTTTGGTTGCAAACGTGTGACCAACACAAAATGAACATGCAGTTCTCTTTGACAGCTCATATAAAGAGTCAAATTATATAATTCAAATCAACTCATTCATTACAGGCCCATCACTAATTAGGACAGGCCCAGTGAAAAAACATAAATAAATCCAAGATGATTGATAAAATGAGAGAAATGTTTAAAATTAAAATATAGTAAGAATTAATTTTATGCTGGAAGGTATCAACAAATAGTTTAAAATCATTTCAAACAAAAGCCTAAATGTTTGTGTTTTTAGCTTAGCATTATGCTAATGTCAAACTCTTTAGATAATTTGCAGTGCAGATTGTACTCGTGGGTTTTGCTTATGTCATTTCTCCTTTGTACACCAAGAACAAGAGACTCAACACACAGAGTGATATCAGACACTTTCATGGCTGTAACTTGTTTGCAGTGTGATTAGCCAGTTATTTCCCATGAACTTGTGTTGTGTGTGTCGTCCACAGGCCCGGTTTGAGGTTCACAGGTTTGGACTGTCAGGGTATGAGAAGCAGCAGCAGAGGGTCTTTGAGCAGGACAGAGCCATCATGCTGGGAGCCAGAGTGAGTTAAACTCTCTCAAAGCCCTTCTATCTGCTTTGCGTTCAGAAATGTCTGGGAATGCAGTTCATAATACATTACAAGTACATATACTCAGAATTGCCACAGTGGGGCGCTATAGTAGAATTTCGCAGATAACCTTTGTCCGCACTTACATTACGTGGTTCAAGTGACCCAAATCTGATTTTTTTTTTCTTCCATGTGGCACAGTTCGAATATGATCCACGAACATGTAAGCAGGATAAAATCACATGGATTCTGATGTTCTCCGATCGGTTTCAGACCTCATTCATATGTGAAAATAAATCTGATATGAATCTGATATGTGTAGTTGTGTCTGTCATGTAAGCGGACAGATCGGATATTCCCCTGTCAATACAAGACATACATAATCGAATAAGCAATAGTGACGAATAACGTCAACTCTTTTGGAGGTTGACGCAATGTTTTTCTGACCTTTAGATATGGTGCAGAAAGCAAAAGTTTGTGTTCTGATTTTGTTTGCATCCATTGAAAATCATGTTGTTTTTACTTCCTTTTCAACCTAATCTTTTTCAGGTCAGTACATCTATTTGGGTTGTTTCGCCAAGTGTATAGTGTAAACACTGATATTACATATGGGTCACTTTTAAATGAATAAGTAAGCTGGTCCTCAAAAAAATTCAATCAGAATTGGGCATCAAGACCTGCAGTGTAAATGCGACCTTAGTTAAAGCTAGTTGAGCTGCTGACATGTAGATTTAATAAGTCAAATGAATGTTACCAGGCATGTGTAAATGACACCATCGCCATCTTTACCAAACCACTTGCAATATGTTGACAGAGGTTGTTGTTAAGTAAAAACAACCTGAATAAACAAGAAACTTACTAAATACTTGAATAAAAATATAATCCTATTCAAAACGTTAACATAAACTATAATGGCATACAAATGCTGATATTCTATTAGTCAAAAACACTGGTTGGCAGAGCGTTTGGATCTGGGTTTGTGTAGAGAAAGTTTCTGGACTGAAACGAATAATTCATTTCTTCAAAATGTGTTCGGCCGAAGAAAGAAACTCATTCAGGTTTGGAACAACACGAGGGAGAGTGAATGAAGACACATTTTTTTTGTGAGCTGTCCCTTTAACAGTTTTCTTTCATGTGGGTTTTTTTTCCCTATAGCCCCCTAAAAGACAGTATGTTAACTACAAAGTGTATCAACAAAACATAAAGGAACGAAAGATGAAAGAGAAAGAGGAAGCTAATTCTGTAAGTTCAACATTTAAATTTGAATGGTTGTTATATGATTACTTTTTAAAACGCTTCTTCTGCAGTTTTGAACAATCCTTCTGCTTACTTTCCATCTGTCGGTCTTTTGTCAGGAATCACAGAACAAAAGAAGGAAAGAAGGAAAACCAAGGTTTGTTTTTGTTTTGATCACAATGACTGTAAGAAGTGCCTTCATTTGATGTTCTTTGAGAATTGTCATTTCAATGATTGTTTGTAGTTTATGTTTGAAAGTATTAGCAATTAGCTTAAGGCCGTGACACACAAGAACTAGCGACGATAAAGCCAGACTGTGTCAGCTCAGTACTTGAACACACTGACAGGACTAAAGGTGACTGTCAACTAGCCTGTGCATTCAATAGTCTATATTCGTCATTTAAAAATGGAAACCGAATATAGGACTCACTCGAAACTCAAAATCCCATCAATTTCTTTTGAAATGTTTGGATTTTACACACAAACTTTTGCAGAGCACTGGTAACTGTCAAGATTATTGTTGCTAATTTATTTTCTTTTTGACTTCCTAGGATTGAGAAAAGTAAATCATCTTCTAGCGGAGAGCTTGGTGGACACGTTGGACGCTTCAAAAATGGGATGCTGGTCTTGAGCTCCAAAGACATTCAGAAATTTAAAGTTAAAGTCAAAAAGTGACAGTCCATTAAAATGCTGATATATGACATAAGACAGAAAACCCGAGCACATTCGAAATGGAATATCACACTTTGACTGAACTTAAATTGAAATTCGCCATACTTTACCTCAGTCATTATACGTACAACATATGTACAATCTCCTTCAATAATAACTCATCCCTCACTGTTTGTGCTATAAACATAATTGGTACCCCTAAAAATTGAAGTGTATTTTACTTTTCTATGTAATTAGACCATTTTTGGGAGATGAGCTTTATCTATAGACCCAAACAACTTTGGCAACATGTTTACTCTTTCCCCGCCATTGATGGAAATTTACAGATTTCTGTGTTTTCACTGTTTTACGATGAGAGGCTATGACAGATGACTTTGAGGCGTGACGACTTCTGAAAGGGAACAGAATCTCCTGATTAAAAGAAATGTGAGGAAGAAGCAGAAACAAGAGCTGTCATATGTAAGCAGATGCATATGTAAAATAATGTGATCATCAACATTAAACGGCATATAAATCAAAACTGTCTAATATTACTGAATTAAATATTGACCCAGGATGAGCTTTAACACTGAAGCTTTGGGGTGTTGATGGACTCAAAATGTAGCTTTTGTTAAATAAAACTTTCCCACATTCGAGTGTTGATAAAAGATTGTGTTAAACCAGTGTAAAAGTTTATTTTTTCTTCTTGAGGCTGTTTTTTTATTTGATACAACAAAATAATCTGGGAATTTGTGAAAATGATCAAAAATGCTGGCGATGGGTGGGAACCTTTGGAAAAAAAAGAAATGCTGAAGGTGATAGAGTGAAACACCTGAGCAATCTCCGCTAACAGTGTGGCCTCATTGCAGACACACGCTATTTCTTCAGGAAGTGTAAAAGTAGTTTTAATAATAATGTTTAATCAATCTGTGTGATAACAGCATGACCTGGCGGCCATAATACAATTTAAGTCATGTGAAAAATAAACATAGACCTGGTTTCACAGAGAGGGCTTAGATTAAGCCAGGATTAGGTTTTAGTTCAATTAGGATGTTTGAATGCATTTTATTAAAAATATATTTAAAAAACAAAAAATCGCAGTCACATAATTTAAGATATATCGGTTCAAGTTGCTTTCAGTTAAAACAGCTCAAACATGCATTTAGCCTGAGACTAACTTAAGCCTTGTCTGTGAAACCAGAGGTAAATAACAGATGAGACACTCCGAATAAAGACACGTGGATCTGTCATCACAGATTAATTGTTTATTAAAAGGGAAAGACACTGCTTTTCTTCCACACTAAGTAATAAGAAAAGAATGTCATATACAATGTATTTGATATACAAACCACAAAGACGTACAAAATATCACATTAGTAAGAGGAAATGAGAGCTCAAGATCACATACAGAAGAAGAGCTGCGAAGAAGCTGTTTTCGTGTGTGTGTGTCTGCGGATGAATGGAAAGATATGTTTGGGAAATGACTTATCTTTCCTTTTCAAACTCTTCACAATGAGATAAGCTGAGGAACAAACACCCGACTAATGAACATCCACATAGGCAATATGCTGTATATTTATAAAAATAATTCCTTCAACACTTGGTACAGAGTCAGATGTTCTGTTAACTGGAATACAGGATGTTTTCTGATGATGATCGCTCTCACAGGCTTTCATACTAAGACCGGTTCATTTTGTGTGTTTTTCAAAATAGTCGTAAAAAGATGGGATTCTCTGTATGTTTGTGTAAAAACTAAGGAATTCATCTGTGCTTTTTGTTGATGGGCTTTTCTTCAACTTTGGCCACTTTTGTTAGGTCACTTTAAAACTGTAATCTTCATTTATTATTGGCACAATTACAATGCCATTTATACATGGTTTGTATTGTTTTACTCTTGTTTCAACCCTACACTTTCAATATTATTTTTTATAATTCATCAACATTGCTAAATCCCATGGTGATCTAAACAAAAGAAAAGAACAAACGATTTAATCATTTATTGTGTAAAAATGATTATATTAACCAACACAACCAAAAACCCTGGCTCTAATAAAGTTGTGATCCAGTTGTTTACATGTGACAAATAAAGAAAACTTAATCTATTGTTATTGTGCATTTTGAGCAATGATGAAAATTTTTTGAAAATATTATCTTTAATTAATTGTGTGTATTTAGAAAATATAAAATGGTAGCTATAAAATTAGAGCTGGCCATTATGTTTCAAAAACGTTTAGAATTATTTAACTCGAAATAAATAGAATTTATTTACACTATTGGACATTGTTAATTGGGACAATACATGAGAAAGTATCTAAACGTTTACAAGGCAAAGAATGGCCATAGTTGAAGAAGCAGCGTGATATGAGGATATACCGTAGTTTGTTGGTTTCCAGCCTGGGAAACCTTTCTAAATGTTAGCAGATTTGTGTGAATGAGGCACAGCATGATGTTAACTTTCTCAGCCTGATGAATATTTAAGGCTGTGGGGAAAGTAGGCTAAACTATTCCTGTCTGAGATCTGGTCAATATATTTTTCAGTCACCCTCATAGTGCACATCCTTCCGCACAATTCCTATGGTCATATCCATAATTTAGCTTTACACATGAATTCTCCATTACTGTACAGTTGCTTTATTATCATACATACACATTGCACTCTCAATGTCAGCATCATTCCAGTCTCAGCAAACATTTACGAATGCGTTTGTTTTCATATTCAGAATGGGACCAATGATTCTATTATCTATATTGACATAAACTTTTAAATATACTTTAATACAAAGGAAAAATGAGATTTTAAAATTACGCAGTAAAAAAAGTTAATTCTGTACCATAGATTCTCTTGGACGTTATGGTTTCCCACACAATGAGTATTAATTGGATTTAAAGGAATGCTCAAGGTTCCAGTTTAGCGTTTTGTCCCACTGAAAGTCACGGTGGATGAGGCAAAATTTCACACGACTGAGAAAGACGCATTTATGGTGCATTTATGGCAATTACCACAGATATTAATTTATACTTGTCACTTACTCTACAATGGAAGTCTGTGGGTCAAAACATTCTGGAGGGTCTAAATGTAGGAATATGCAGCTCATATTTTCACCATAGCACTTATATTTATTATTACATACTAAAATGTCTTCATTGGACCAAAAATGAATGTTTTCCAATGCTGTTTTCATCCTTTTTGTTTTAAATCTGAAAATAACATCTTAACTTAATAGTACTCGAGACTGGACAAGGAACTCAGTACAAAGACATATTTTAATGGTTTTACTCTTCTGGATTCGGACTTGACCCTCTTCTAGTCTTAGTTTTGACTCACATTTTTCATTGAGTCTTCTGACTATACACAGTGTCTAATCTATTGACTGGGATTGTGCTTCCTTTGAAGGTGCATTACTAAAACTCTCATTTTTGATTTTTGTGTGCTTTTTTAATGTGGTAATACACCATATGCTTTAAATGTTGATAAAGCTTAATTTCTATTGAACTGATGTCCATTTAGTACTGTGAAGATGTAGCAACATTCCCAGACATGAGACAACAAAACCATGCGATGGCCTTGACTGAACCCAGAACATTCCTTTAAGTGCAACGTTTCACATTTTAGCACTCTTTTTCTTTTCTTTTTTAAACAAGTGCTCACAAAGCACTTGTTTGGTGCCAAGACCAGCTTATTTTAATTTTGTTACCCCTGATAGCAAAATTCTCACTCCCCAATAAAAGCATTGGAACAAACTATTTACATGAATTAAACTTCATAGAAATGTGTCATAAATATCAACAACATCCCATGCTTTACATCACCAATGGGTCACTATCTGCTCCCATAATCCTGTTAATTAATGTCTGGAAAAGATAATAAACATAAATATAATATATTCCATTTATCTCTAATTTCTCCCTGAAACCATTGTAGTTTGAACAGAGGTATAAGCTGAACATGAGTGAGGTCCATACGTGGCTCTTCATAGCGTTTATTGTGACATGCACCAGATCTATGAGGATAAGAGAGCTGCTGCTGTATGTCAGTATGCGGCTTCATGAGGGTTTAACTCAAAACGTCAGAAACGAATCCACACACCAAACACTAGGGGGCAGACTGCAACTCTCTATACTGTTTTCCGGTTTTATCCATGTCATCACTGTGCAACACAAATTCAATCATGAATACTTTACTCATGCGGCTTCACTGCTTTGACCATATTTACAGCCTGTACAACATGCAAATGCAATCATCTCTGGCATTGTCTAAGAAAAGCACAGAAACCGGTAAAAGGGCGCGGTATGGAAAAGATACTGATGGTTTTGAAGTGCTCATTTACTTGGTATGAAGTTTGAGTCTGTCATTTATTTAAAGTCAAAGTGTGTAATTTCCACATCACTACTAGTGTCACTAAAAGATTTACAAAAATAGTGACTTGTTTAAGGGTTTCTCGAACACTCTTCTGTAATTGGTCGGAAACTCAGATAGCCCTCTCACCATTGGTTGAGTTGTTGTTGATGGGGGTAGATCAAACAAACAGAGCGATGTTCTGAAAGCACCACAGAGGCACAGTGTTTACACTTTTCTCTGAAATCAACCTAAAATGGCTGACTTACAGTTGCCTCTGCATATTAAGCTAGGGTAGAGAAAAATGACACACTTCATCTTCACAACTCCTGAGGAATACGTCTGTCACAGTGTAAGGAGTCCTCAGAGTTGAGAAGTGTGGCTCATATAAAGCACCAAGCAGAAATCTACTTGGTGGTGAGGGTAAAATCTATCTCTAATGGCAGTTATTGTTTCATTTCTGTAAACCAGAACTTGTGTGTGTGTGTGTGTGTGTGTGCTTTAATGCTGTCTGCATACAATAAGTATTACACTTTATCACGTAACTCATCCCGCAGTTTGTGCTACGATCACGGATGATATCGCAAATTGTGCAGCTAATTCAGCAATGAATTGTGCTATTAGCTTTCTTACTTATTACCCATTTCATGAGGTGAAAACTGTAAGTAACCTCCTAGCAACCACCCAAAAGAGATTAGAGACTCCCGATTTAAGCCATTCAGAACACACAGCACTCTATCCTCCATACGGGCACTATCTATTTATTACTATACAAGAAAGATCTGCATCAAATATAAGGATTGAAATTTGTTGAAGTAAAGAGATTGTAAACTTCATTCTTGACACAGGGCCTTTGGCTTGACTGGGACTTTTTAAATCCCAGCAACCCAGATTTTTGGTCTGAATGATGATTTGTTGAGGCCTTTTGATGTCTGTGCTGTGATCACACGGCAGATTAAAGGTGAGTAAACCTGAGATTCGTGTAGCATGTGAGATTAACCTGAACTGAAGATCCTAAACGTAATTTGGGGAGGAGTGAGCCCATCTAATCTTTCAATTAATTGCCAGAGCACACAAGCAGCCGCTCAACTTGCTCCGGCATCAGCTGTTTGGCATCCCTCCACTTCCCCAACTCCACCAATGTAATTTAGGCATCTTGCTAGCGGACTCATCGTCTAAGCATTAGTCCACCGGGGGTATATCTAAGCTCACATTGAAGCCGCTTCCTCGAGCCCCTCCACTGCAGACAGCAAGCCAAACACATTTAACCTTAATTGATTATATGGGCAAAGAAACTTGTTAAATGATTTCAAAATCACTATTAGTCTCAAAGTTGTTTGATCTATTCCACTGCAAACATATCAAACGCTTGATATGTTTTTATTTTTTAATTCAATTACATTTTTTGGAACTGTGCTAAATTTTCATTGGTGGGTTGAAAAAGAGGCTGAACTCCGACTACAGCTTTGGCCCCCGAGGGGGAATCCAGTGGTTTGTTTTTCTGTAACATGGGAATGATTTGTAAACACTGAAATGCAAATCAAAGAGATGACCATAAGGGAAAAAAAAAAGAACTAGCTCAAACATTCCAAAACATAATTTTTACCCTCAAAAGTTTCATCAGCTTTATATATTAGTGCAGTATAACAGCACTGAACGATCTGGCTCGTTCTCATTGGTCAAAGATGATCACATGATGCTCTTTGGGACTTCCAGACCTGTGATCAGAGTCACCTGTGAAAAAGAAAGATTTAAAACATTAATGCTGAGTGATGGGATATGCTGATCACTTCGGGTGGAAATCATGAGGAATGATTGCAATTCATATTATGATTCACATTAAATGATATTAGTTTCATCCATTAACAAATCTTAGTACCTTTGAGGAAGGATTTAGGGTATGTTCACACTTGTAGTTCAGTTTCATTGGTTCATCATGTTTGCAGCCTATTATGGTATTTTGACCAGCTGAAAACTTCACCACATCCCTCCATCTCACACACACACACACACACACACACAATCTGCTGCGAGGAGACACGGTTCTGATGCCTGAACCAAACTGTGGCAACATCGTGACTATGATGGAAAATAAACAGTTATGTTTGAGCATTCTGCCCTTTTTTCAGGTTGCATCTTGTGACATCATGTCCCGTTATATCGGATAACAGCGTTTCCTCTTATTCAAATTAACCACACTAATAGAGCAATCGCACGAGGGTTTGTTTTAATGCTAAGTGTGAACACACCCTTAAAGTACCTTTTATTACACAAAACAAACCAGAAGAATCCAGACGTTTGGTCAAGAAACCTGACAGTCATGAGAATGATTAAGAATCAGACACAATTCTCTATTTCCGATCCTACACATCACTGAATCGGATCTTCTGCTCACCTGGACGTTGCGGTTGAGGCTAACGGCGGGCATGAACACACCCTCCAGGTTCTCGAAAGCCACTGGTCCATGCTGCTGTTTGTTGATGAAGAAGGTCAGTGTATGTTTTGTTAGGTCTAACAGGATCCCCACAGTCGAACCCTTTGTGATGCCACCCTCAGCCCTGCAAGAATCAGGTAGAAGAAGACGGAGACAAATTAAGGTAATCATTGACGCAAAATATTGCAAAAGTATTCAAATCTAAAAACAGATAAAAAAATCTGATACTAATCATTAAGTGATCTAGGTTCCACTTATTATTTCTACAATTTACGTTTGTTCTGTACAATATTATGCAACTGTAAGTTCTGATATTTAGTAGAACATTGCTGGAATGTTTCACTGTCGGCTTGTCTCTGTTTGTGTTGTTCTGAACCAGAGTATGCCTGCGATACACAAAGGGAGGAGCAGAACTGAGTAATTTTGCCTGCAACAAGAAGCAGGATTTTTAAAAAGTCAGAGCCTTTGAGTTTTCTTTTGATCCAAGATCAATGGAATAAGCGTGAGGCAGGCAAAGGGAAATTTGAAGCTGGAACAAAGCAGATAAACCCAGGGAAGGGAAACTGCTGTGGCTCCACACTACTTACAACTCTAGTCTGTAAGTAACCTCCGAATCACAGCAGATTCAGTCTGACAGGATGATTGCGTGAAGTGTGATATCACCTACTTATATTTGAAGAGTGGTGAAACCAGTGGTTCAAAAGTTTTAAAAGAAGAAACATGTAAAGGAAGTTCTACATATCATGTATTTATAAACCATGGTAATGGTTCCATTTGGTATTAAATAGTTGGTTTATATAATAATAATAATCATAATTTGCAGCATCCACCTGGATGATACGACAGAAGCCACAGTGCTGACGACAACATTTTTCTAACATGGATTTTAAATGCGTCTCCTGTGACATCTTGTCTTCAGATTTCTTCAAGAAACCTCCCTCTTATTTCATCATAAACTGTATCACATTCGTGTGATCGGCAAAAGTGGAACAAAGTGAGCAGGAAATAAAGCAAATGAAAAGGATGAGGAAAGCAACGATAATGATTATAATCTGTGCGTTCTGGCTATAATGCAGAGAAGCTTGAATCACCTGTTTTGGTTTGCTAGCACACAACACATCCCATAATACCGTTGTGGCTTCACCACAGTCCAGGACAGTGTTTACACAACAAATATAGTGCATGCTATCCATTCTGAATGCATCCCAGATACCTAACATGTGACACATTATGAGAAAGTGCACTAAAACAAGTGACACAAAACGCTGGTATGCACCTCATTAAAAAAAGGTAAAAATTGCATCTTGCCTCCTCCTTTCATTCGCTTCCTTTCCCGAGAATCACATAAAGGCCCGTTCACACCAGGAAGGATAACTATAAAGATAACTGTAACATTAGTTATGCCCATTAGTGATTTGTTATAATCAAACATTATAATTTTGTCGTCTGCTGCTTTAAATGCTAAAACTCTTTAAAGACCCTGATTGTCTTTTAATGTTTTTTTGGTCATCATCTGAAGAAAAAGAAATTGTTCTAAAAGAGAGTCTACTGATGTCTTACCTCTGTGATACTCTTGTTATAGCTGTAGCTGTAGTTCTCTATTCTTAAGAATTACAGCAATTATTAAAACTTCATAGCGAACGTAATAGTTGTCATCCTTGAAGTGCACTGGCCTTAACACAGGTTTTATTCATTCAATAATGTGTGCGAGCTGCACTCTGCTCTCCTGCGAAAGTGATGAAGAGTGTTGCAAAATAAAACTGGAATGTCCACCTGTATTTAGTGCACCTGTATTTAATACTTGTGATTGGATCAGCAAAAATACAGGAACACTGTGTTTCTGGAGCTTTCTCTCATGTAACAACAGTACTACAACTATTACTAGCAGAGCTCTACTGGAGTGACTATAAACTACTTTCATCTGAATGCTTTACCTGCTTAGAGCCCCTGGGTGAAGGAGGGACAAAAGAATAAAAGAAAAATGTATATAGTGGAATATATTAAATATTATAGACATTTATATTATATGAAAGGAGATGCATGGATCCAAGACTGGCAAAGTAGAAGAATAAATTTGGCTTCAGGCTACATTAAGTGGGTTAACATACAAAAGGCACAGATTTCATCCATGAAGTTTAACATCAGCAGTACTGTTAGCGTGTCCTCTCAGTCAACTTTGTATCCATAAACGGAAAGTGAATTTTAAAGAGTTGCATTAGTATTCAAGTTTTATAATCAGCGCATCCTTGATATTCACCGGAGGGCGCTGCATTAGTGTGACATACATGCACTACATGTTTAAATTAAGCTTTATATTCTGGTGAAACCTTATACTGAAACAATGGTTATAATGCAACTCTTATAAAGAGTTGCTGAGGTGTGGTATTGGAAGGTACACATCTATTTGAAACATTGTGGAAATAGTTATCTATAATAATATTATCATATAATAAACCGTCAGTGAGTAAAAAATGTATAATTAACATAAAAAACATAATTTTTCACATATTTTACATTGTTGCAGCACCACTCTTCTCAGTCTGTCAGTAACACTCTAGGTGTTTCTCAATAGCAAGTATGCAAAATTCGGACTTGGCTAGATGTGAACTTTGAATTACAACAGTACTTGGGCAGCGACTGATGACGTTTCCACAAGTCCACAAACACAATTACAGACGAGAACTGATATTGAGAAATGGCTTATGTTTAGTTCTTGTCTCTGTGAAGCCCTCCTTCTGAAAAGGACAATGTGTAATGATTGGTCAACTGGATCAGTGTGTTGTGATTTGTCAGCTTCACGCGTGTTTGAGAAATATCACGCCCCTTTAACAGCGAGTTTCAACACTACTAACAACACTCAACCAGGCCTCGCCCTTTTTTTGCATATGAGAAATAATGTGACGTGCTCTTTCCAGGAAGAATTCTCAATACAGTAATACCTCGAGATACGAGCATAATCCATTCCAGGGCAGAGCTCGTAACTCGACTTGCTCGTATCTAGAATCATGTTTTGCCATAAGAAATAATAGAAAACAAATTCATCGGTTCCAGGGGTCTCATTTATAAAACTGTGCGTAGGATCACTACTAAAAGTTTACGTGCGCCCAAAAGCCAAAAATGCCATACGGCAAAAAATATTCAGATTTATAAAACCGTGTGTATGCACACCTGTCAGGAACATTCCCTTTATAAATCGCAGATGTCACGGGTCAAAGTTTGCTTAAATGTGCACACATTCTCCCATCATGTTGTTTTTTATAGATCACAACCTTTGCGTGGAAACTGGCATACGTACGTTTCCAGTCCCGTTTTATGCGTACGCACGCTTTATAAATGATACCCCAAAAAAAAAAATGTATTTGTATAGACACACACAATTATAGTACATGAATACGGTATAAGGATTCATGTGATATCAAACAAAATGGTTTTAATTACAAGTTTTTACAGGAAGGTGTGGAGAAGGAAGGAAGGGAGTTGGTACGCGGACACTTGATTCCGTATCGTATCTTACACGAACACTACATAACTTACATTAACTTAAATTAACATAACTGAACTTAGCTTACGTATTTTTAAAAAACTTTTATATTTTATATTATTGTTTTGCTTTTTTTCGATTAGTTTTCTTCCCTTTTTTCGCCTGACTACCTTTCACTTGGCGCAGACCTTTTAACGAAATACCTATGGAAGGAGATTTGTTTCTGTCTCCCTTTAAAAATGAGTAAGGCACGCATCGTCAAAAAGCGAGAAGCTTTAGACGATTTATCAGAGTGTTTCTTTTCAATGAAATCAGAAACCTTCTGCCACAGCCATCAATTCCTTAATTTCACTTGTTTAAATGTTTTCCTCCGGTTCACCCTCCTCCTCCTCGCTACTGCTGAGCTCTTGCAACACCTGCGTATGTTCATCATCTGCAGCTCGATCAACTCCTCAGTCCTCACGCGGGCACCGCGCTCATATTTATCCATAATTTCTTGCTTCATTTCCATAGTCATCATGCGTTTCTTCTTCTCACTACCATCCTTACCACTCACTTTCTTAGAACTCTTCGCTATTATGAAGAATAATGCACAAAATAGAGAGAAAATCAACTACTCGTGGGTGATGTGAACGTGCGTCAGTACGCGTGCTCATATCTCAAATATTTACTCACATCTAGAGGTAAAAATTTGCCCGAAGGCTTACTCGTATATTGGAATACTTGTATGTAGAGACACTTGTATCTCGAGGTATTACTGTACTACAATGCATTTCAAGGAGTTTAGAAACAGTGTGCACTGATATACAAAGAATAACTCCCTTTGGAGTGACCTTGTGCAGCAACATTACACATTAAAAAAAGTATAAGTGTTAGAAATAAGTAATAGAAATGGAAAGTTTTCATCATTCTGAATTCAGATGTAGCTATTTATGTTTATCATTTAAAATATACTTCTTTTGTGTTGTTTATACTACATCCATGATATGCTTCTGAATACTTGAATATATGACATATATTAATAACGAACGTCTGATTTGGAGGTTCAAGTTTCCCAGATGCATCGAAAACGGAACATTATCCAATAAAGGTGCTTACCTGTTGGTGTGGGAGTTGTTGTGCATAAACCAGGAGCGATTATTATCCACATACATGGCCCAGGCCTTATCGTCCTTCCCTAGCATCATGTCCTTCATCGTATTAATCCGTGCCACGCCGAATGCGGGGTCGGGGTGGTTGTCATAGCGATCCACACTAAGTTCCCAGTAATGCACACCCTTGGAGAAGGCAGCTGTCCCGAGCACCACACGATCATCGTAACTGTTACAAGTCACAGTCTGATTTTCGTTGGTCAGGACAATGTCTCTGTGAGCTGACGTAGGGTCAAAGGTGAACCATGCCACTGCAGAGGAAAGATATAACCAAAATATCACAGACAAAACAATTCAATGTGGTTATAAAAAAATTAAATTAAAAATAACATTTTGCGGATAAGAGGTTAACCAATCAAAAAAAACTATCAAAATAGCATCTCACAGTGGTCGACTGCCAATTGACTGTTATGTACTGTATGACATGTATTAATAATGTGAGACTTTGCATAAAGTGTAGATAATAGAACCAAATTTGTGGTCCACCTATTTCTTCATGACATAAAAAGCAGGCTCCTTTTTTACCGTCTACAGAGCTCAGTGATTTTAGGAGCATTATTCTATGTGTGATATTCCCCAAAAAGCTAAATGCTTTCAGTACCTTTAGCAGGATATAAAAGAGTGTAAGTATAGTCATTATAATTTGCTGATCATATACACATCTATATTCACTCCTTCAGTGACACATGAATTATTAAAGAGATGAAATATTAAAGCCGGAACGCTCTCTTAGAAGTGTTAGAGTTTCGGCAGCAGAGTGCCTGTAAGGCAAATCTAGCATCAAATCCTTGCATGTCCTGTGTTAATTAAACATCTCCTCTGGGACCACTGGTTTATGAAGATTGGCAAACACCAACTTATATTCATATCCAGATCCAGCCAAAATTGCTATAAGTGAAGTTTTGTCTCAATTCTAATGGTCTTGGGCTGATATAACGAAATTCAGACATATTTATTCAAGCTGAAAACTGTGGATATGGCATTAAGAGTTTTAAAAAAATTATGTATTACTGACTGTGTTTGTGTTTTTGAACAAATCATTTGTGTGGATGATTAACTGACTCAGTCTACGCGTTTAATGTTGTAACCTACAGAAGTGGAGCGATACAAACAGTAAAAAGTCCCAGTGCTGTTGATATAAATATAAAATATATGATATAAATATCAGTCAAATCAAGGACCAAAGCTAGCTCAAAAACCTCTATGTACCTCAAGTTAAAGTCAGTGAGATGTTTGATCTCTGTAGAGTAGCTAAAGAGTGATGAGAAGAGTTTCTCTCAAAGAGAAGCACACACAGCAGGGATCCACTAAGGAAAGGGAATAAATGATGTGGAAGCTGTGTGTGTGTGTGCGTGCATAAACATCAGAGATAGAAGAGAAGTTTTAAGAACTCTCAGAGACCCTATTAAAGGTGAGTGAAAGAAGCTGTGTGAGGTAGACGACCAAAAAACACCCACCATCAGACGTCTTCAGGACAACAACCTTGCTGTACGCTCCCACTCCAGCAGTGTTGTACGCTTTGACTCGAGCATTGTACGAACTGTTGAAATGAAGGCCATCCACTGTACAGACTGTCTCTTTACCCACATATACCTCCTGGAACATGGACAGGACCAGAAGAAAAAAGGCAGATAGGAAGTAAAGTTTAAAATGGAAAGCATCTGGAGAAACATGATCTTGGGTAAGATAAGATATGGCGATGGTGCATGTTTATCATGAATCATAAAATAAGCTGTAGATGTTTCAAAAAGAAGATCATTTATGATTTTCCAAGCAAAAACCCTAGATAAAAACCCTAGTGGATGGATAGTAAATTCATTCCCACAACTTAATTTATTTCCACATTTTAGTTACTTTGCACCACTTCGTTCCCTCGTTTTCATTCATTTGTGCCCTCCAGTAGCAGGAATTGGCACCCTGTTCTTATGTGTTTTAATAGTTTGATTTAGCATTGTTGTAGTTTCTGTCTCTTTGCTTTAAGATCATACATATGTTAGCAGGAAGGAATGTATGAATTGCATCAGAGAATTGGAGCCAATTGTATTCGGGATTCAAACCGGCGTCAAACAGCATGGGAGGTGGGATGATGAAGGATGATGAAGACCACAGCTGACCTCGGTTATCTTCACCTCCCTAAACCTCACTCCCATCCAGGTCACAGCACCAATACTGGTTATACTCACAGATTTACACTGATTACATTATTTGGCCAATGCAGTGATTTTTTTTTGTAGAGATAAAAATCATTTAGTTCAGTTGTACAACAGATGCTACAATTATAAACTGAAAGCATCTGCTCTGCTCCATACAGCATGAGCTACAGAGTCGCAGCACTAGTGCAGCAGAAGGCAGATTTTTATCACATGTAGAGGATAAAGAGAGATAACTGACTGCATCATTTTATCAAATTAAATTAAATACCCCAGCACTGGAATGGAAACTGTACTAATCAATTGAATTCCAGGGATATTCATTTAGCATTCAGAATACAAAACTACCAAGATATCTACTTGTTTTCCTGACTGATAAATGATCTGAGTGTGGAAATAAAATGTTGACCCAGTACCCGGTAAGGCCCGCCATTCCCGTCATCCAGCTCCAGTACGTAACCCTCTACAGGCAGGGCTTGGACAGTAGTTATCCTCCAGGCCAGAGTGGCGCTGTTGTTCCGCATGCAGCATTTCTCCAACTGCAACAGTGGTGCGGGAGGTACTGTGGGGGTCTCCGCTAAAAGAGAGTACAGGTATATGTTTAAACATTGACCATCATCCACCAAGGCATCAGAAGGTTAAACGGGATAAACGTGGAGTGACATGCATGGGAGTAAGCACTTCCTGAAAGTCACTGGTGCCTCTAAAAACATACGGAGGATAAGGGGCTGTGGTTTGGGGTGGGGTTGAGTATTACATGGGAACAATTTGTAGCAGCTCTGAAATACCTCCTGTGTTCTCCTCCTCTTTCTGGTCACTTGCATGCATTTGTTTCAATGATGCAGCCTCCTGACCATCTGAAAGATGATATCGGACAAAGCAGGTGTTGCATGTATCAGTCTAGAGATAAAGCTGAGGGGATTATTTGCCTCTGAAACTGGCAATGATGGAATCCGGGTTTGGATTGTGTAAAGAGCAGCCCAATGTTCTTCAAGACAATGATGAATTTGAATTTGCAAGACATATTGGTTTAATTGACTATTTTTAAGAGTTTGTTTACTAGTCCTTGGATTCTAGAATCAAATTCTAAATGGAAAAGAACATATTATTATTATTATTCTTTTATTTTTATTATTAGCCTTACTAGAGTGACCACCAGTGTTGGGAAAAGTAATGTAATTTTACATTACTGTACTACTCATAAACAAGTAACTTTGAGATAATTGCATAAATAATGTTGCAGGATACATTTTCATTGAAATATATATACAATCCAGCAAATATTTCTGAACCATCCCAACTGAGTTTTTTTTTTTTTTTAAATAGAAGCAGTTCAGCCATTACATGAGATGTGCGATACCAATGCAATGTTGAATCAACATTGAAAACAGTTGATGTAAACCGTGATGGTTTAGGAATATGATGAGTAGAAAATTCAAAAGAACAGCATTTATTTGATATAGGAATCCATGATGGAAGAAAAGTATTAATTTATTTAAAAAAACAACTTTCCAACCCCAAACATCTGTTCAGTTCTGCCGTGTTTTAATACAAGAACATGCCAAATCTCAAAATCATTCATTCCAAAACAAAACCTTACAATCTAAAGTCCATTTCTTGTAATGTTATTCCCCCAACACTGGTGACCACAAACAGCAAATGTTAAATCTCATTTGTTAGGTGTGTTGTCAGATGTTACCTTTATTCTGGGTGAAGTCCAGCTGGAGAATTGACTGCATCAGAGGGTCTGTGTTGACGGTCAAGGCGAACTCTGGGCAGACCTTTGGCTCCAATGCACCTTTTACCCACTGGTCCTGAGAGGCCTGAACACGCTTTATCAACGCATCTGAGATCTGGAAGAAAAAAACAAAGAGGGGGGGAAAACGATAGTGTTTAAAGGTGCCCACACACGATTTTGGGCCCAATTCTCCCTTTCCGGCAATCCTAGGTAAAGTCCGGATTATCTTGATGGATCAACAGATTATTTTATCAGATTTTCCTGTGGTGTGAGGTGTGTAAAGAGTGATTGAATCTGTTTGGGAAAACGTCAGGGATCAACGATATTTAAGATCGGAAATGCTGTTGTGTGGGGGAAAAATACACACACACTCTCTAGATTGTCACATGGAAACACATGGAATCACATCCAAACCTTTTTCTCTTTTCCCCCTGTGGATTTTCTGTTAAAAGCAGTCCAAACACTGTTATTGCCATTTCTTCGTGTCCGTTGTCCGCTATTTTTGTTTACTCTAAAGTCACGTTTGACCGCGAGAGATTTTTTGAGATTTCCCATGTTCACAGTCGGGAATGGAATGGACTCTGTTAGTGTGTGTTGTGCTGTCTTGTCTGTAGTGTGTCATGTTTGTAGTCTCTCACATTTTGAAAATATGATAAGATCTTAAAAAATCTTTCAGTATGGGACATCCTTTAGAAAATATAATCTGTAACAGGACCACTATTGTCAATCATCTTTGTACAGTTTGGATTGGCAGTATGGTTCAATCATTATTTAAATTATCATCAATTAAAATAATTACAATATTTATCAACACAATATCACAGTATTATTATTTTTTTACATTTATTTAAAGGTTTAGTACACCCAAAAATGGTACGGATTATTTTTATGATGTATGGATGTGCTTTTTTGGGCTTCAAAATCTGTTCTAGTGTACTATTCACTTCCATTGTAAAGCTTGTGCCACCCTTGGCCCTGTCTGTCTGTGTCTTCTTTGTCACATCCTGTCAATAAGGTCATGTTTCACTTCCTTTCTGTCATGTCAGCACTTCCTGTTCACTTCCGGGCCCTTCTAGATCCTTCTACACCTGTCTAGTATCACTAACCTCATCAGTGTGCTCAGGTGTGTCACATGTTCTTGTCTATAAATACTCTCTTGTGTTTCCTGGTCTTTGTCAGTTGTTGACCTTGTGTTACATTGTCTTGTGGTCATGTCTCCTGGTGTGTGGATGCCGAGTCTCCTGTGATGTCCTTCTGAGTTTAAAGTGTCTCCAGGTTTGCACTAAGACTTTTGCACTTTTGTTTCTTATTTAAAGTGTGTTTTGTTTTTGGTTTCCAAATAAAGATAGTTTCCATTTGGAACCGGTTCTCCTCGTCCTTCCTCCACATCGCACACATTCCAAAGCTGTAACAGCTTGGAAGACCCAGGATATTTAGGTTTAGCTTGGATGGCTTGAGGGTGAGTATATGGGATATATGGGATAATTTTCAATTTGGGGTGAACTAAGCCTTTAAGGACATGTTTTGGTACTGTGTTAGATTGCCATTTATGCACATTGTAAATTATTTAGTCCGTCACATTTTTGTGCAGTGTTTCCAGTGTTTAACTCTTCTTTGTATTTTGTGATCAAGACAAACCAATGTGCGGTATTGTCTGCCAACTCTCTCTGCCTTTATCAGAAATCTCTGCTGGACAGGCATCTCTGGCTCACATTACATGCCTTGTGAAGACCCTCAAAGAAACATCACAGTTGATACTTCATTAAATATTCAGTAAAGAGGCAGTGTTGCTCCTCTGGAGCAGTCTTCTCTCTCTATTATGCACTCCCTACTATGAAATATCGATTATTTTAAGCGTTCAATTGCTGAGGACGAGTCTGAACATCAAGAAAACAGAGGAAACCATCGGATACCTATGAAAGCTTGTTTCCGTTATGGAATACAATCATACAAAAAGGTATTTATGAGACATGTGAATTAACATAGACAGAAATTAGACTTCTGTCACAATTTTTACACAAACCATTATAATGCGATTATAATGAGATTTAGTCACTATTCCATTTAAACTTTACTTCATGTAAACAAAATACACTCACCTAAATGATTATTAGGAACACCATACTAAAACTGTGTTTGACCTTGTGTTTCGCCTTCAGAACTGCCTTAATACTATGTGGCATTGATTCAACAAGGTGCTGAAAGCATTCTTTAGAAATGTTGGCCCATATTGATAGGATAGCATCTTGCAGTTGATGGAGATTTGTGGGATGCACATCCAGGGCACAAATCTCCAGTTCCACCACATCCCAAAGATGATCTACTGGGTTGAGATCTGGTGACTGTGGGGGCCATTTTAGTACCGTGAACTCATTGTCTCACAAATGCTTTGCTGTATACCTTGGTTGTAACGAGTGGTTATTTCAGTCAATGTTGCTCTTCTATCAGCTTGAATCAGTCGGCCCATTCTCCTCTGACCTCTCGCATCAACAAGGCATTTTCTCCCACAGGACTGCCGCATACTGGATATTTTTCCCTTTTCACAACATTCTTTGTAAACCCTAGAAATGGTTGTGCGTGAAAATCTCAGTAATTTAGCAGATTGTGAAATACTCAGACCGGCCCGTCTGGCACCAACAACCATGCCACGCTCAAAATAGCTTAAATCACCTTTCTTTCCCATTCTGACATTCAGTTTGGAGTTCAGGAGATTGTCTTGACCAGAGCCAACCCCTAAATGCATTGAAGCAACTGCCATGTGATTGGTTGATTAGATAATTGCATTAATGAGAAATTGAACAGGTGTTCCTAATAATCCTTTAGGTGAGTGTACTTTGCGATTAAGCTCACAATTGTTGTTCCCATAATCATAGTAATATATTTGGCCTACGCCGATCTGAATCAAATTAAACATGCATGTAATAACTCTAATCGCATCTACTCCCCACTGACTCTGACATTCATGAATGAAGCTGTCATGCCCAGATTCGTAACTATAGCAGTAAAATAAGTATCTTATTTTATTAAGAAACTGAGTTCATGTTGGCAACATGAATATAATACAGTATATTGATGGTCAAAAACATTGATTTTAAGATGAATTCAGTACGCCCATAGAAATCTGTTTAGCATTTCATGTAAGTAGATTACAACAGTGGCCAGTAACACATCTACTGTATGTGAGTTCATCATTATTATCATTTTACATCTTTAACCTTTGACTTTGTGTTTCTCTCTGGAGGTTTCTGTTTGTCTTTGTACCTGTAGGAACCCACTGGGATCGTTCTCTTTAATAACCTCCAGACAGAATTCCATCATTCCTGTAGTCTGCCGGAGCTTCATGGTGCAGTGAGTTATCTGATCCTTCACCGTCTAAAACAGAAAGGCTATGGTTAAATTCTCATCACACACATACAGTCTGTGCAGCAGCATAAGAGACATTCAATCAAAGGGAAGCCCATAGTGGTGTGTCACATCAGATAGATGCTTCAAAAAGACGTTGTATAACCAATATCAACATCAAACAAACTCCCATACATCTACTATCAAAGAGTTGCAAGGCCAGCGGGGTGGTTGCATAAACTGCTAAGACTAGTCATCTAATTTTTTCTTTAATGCTGGGCTGGTCTCAAAAATAAGACTAAATAATAGCCTTAACTAATTGCTAGTTGGACAGACTAGTTCTTAAGAGAGCCTATATTTACACAACAACTTGCCCCTAGATTCTTCAGTCTCAGCCGATTAAGAGAATGTTCTGGGTTCAATATAAGTTAATCTCAATCGATTATCACAGTAAATCATTTCAACAGAAAATCATTTTACAGTAATGTACTTTAAATGGAGCGAGGCAGTGCACTAAATTAAACACAATGCATGTTAATGCAGGCAAAAGAAAATATTCCCCACATACCCTGGATGATGAGTGATAAAACAATTCATAAACAATGTATATGTCACAGGGGTGCGTGTGTAAATATAGCACGAAGACAAAGAAGATTCAATTAAAGTCTTTTACTGACAGAACCTCGGGACACAGGGTAAACTACATGATGTTTCACTGATGAGAACAGACAAAGATTGAGGGAAAACAGGGTATTAATACACAGACCAAACAAAGCAACTGATGAGGTGATTAACGGTTAACGGTGACTGTGATCAAAACACAGAAGCACATGGTGAAAAGGTAATGTAATCTGATTCAGTGTAGTATTAAACGTTGCTTCCTTTTTAAACACTGAAGTAATAAACTATGAAAAATAATGCATGTATTCTATTAATATTTGTTTTTGATATACAAAGAAATGAATGTTTGATTAAATTTATCAATCTTTCATTTTTCCATCCATATCACATCCATAAGTCATTCTTTATTAATTCTGCATTAATTATAATGAATAATGATTTAGTAATGCGCTCTCTGGAATGACTGACAGAACCAGCATCAACCCTTTCAGGTATAAATGAATGAATATCAAAACAAAACAAATACATTAATAAGGCTTAAAGACAGTGTCACTGTGAGGTTGTGAAAATGGAAATATGAAGAAAAATGTATGCTCTTTCTTTTTTATGATTAAAATCAGTCTGAGTAAGCCTGTCTCTAATCTGCATGAAATGAACTGATGTTTAATGTGAAAAGAGTGATAGATGTACCAGGGTAACCTCAATTATTCTGCTTTCCAGTCTAATTTTTTATTTTACAGACCCAAGTTAATTTCAGTGCTCTTGAAGCACAATACAATCTGGCATCTCTGTAATCTATAGATCATCGTATGGATTAGCATACTGTAACAGCCGCATATAACTTGTGCACATTTTCTTTTCACCCACCCCCCGCCATCCTCTGTTCATTGTGGTGAAAGAGGGCATGCGTAAAGCTCTGTTGTTAGACTACTGGTGTGGAAGAACAGAATTAGAGTAGAAACGTCTCCTATCGCTGCAAATGCAAAAACACTTTATCTGATTAACTACATAAAGACCCCGGAAGATGGAGAAACAAAAACGTATATCACTAAGATCATTTGTAGCTAATAGAATAACTATTAACCACAAAGTATCTTACTGGGGTAAAAAAAAGAAAAAAAAACTGCTTCTAAATTGCTGCTAATGACTGTCTTGTGGGTAATATGGAGGATATGGTGATACCTAGAGCTGATGAAAATAAATATCATGCTAATTTAAGCAGTGCCTTCAACTGAGCGCTTGCAACTTCCCCAAAAAATACATTAAACTGACATTTTTTATCATGCTCTGAGTAAATAAAGTTGTATTCCTTATTTAGAGTTACCATACATAAAACAAATCAATTTCACTTCATTCTGACCATATGGAGTCGCACAGATGAGACAAAACTTAATCTGCTTTCTGTTCGGTCACGACACCTAACAGTTTATTACAGTATTACAGAAACTCTTTCTCCCACTATCCCATCTGTGTGGTGAAGCAGCAGCCTACACTATCATGTGCAAAATGTATAGTAGTTCAAGTTCAAGTTAAACTCGATCAATTTCATGAATGCTAAAATGAATACTACAACCACAAAAAAAGTGTTGTGCCTATCTTTAGGTTTGTAGACCCTTGTCAAAAGGTGTTAGGAATGAGTGACAAGATGTGTGTGTTGACCTACCTTCAGTTTGCTCTCTTTCTCCTTTGTGACCTTGGTGAGCAATTTGGCCTTCTGCCGAGTGAGCGCTTCAATCAGAGAGTCACACTGAGCAACCAGACATGCCTCAAACTCAACCCCATTCTCCTGTTACACACACACACACACACACATTGGGTTTCAATGTTACATTTTATCCCCTAACCCTAAACCTACCCATCACAGAAAACCTTCTGCATTTTTTTTACTTAACCCCATAAGAGTCAGATTCAAGAATTTGTCCTATAACACAGTACATACTATATATCTCAATATATGTTCTGAATATGAAACTGAATATGAAATCTATTAGTTGTGATAAATGTTTTGATTCTGCAATTTCCCACCATCTATCTGAGAGTAAAGAATTAAATATGCTACTGTACCTTTAAGACTTCTATATGTAACATACCAATTTTATTAGTGGCTAACCTTTAAACATCTGCAAATTTGGTGCTAAATGGTGTTTATATGGGCATCTGCAATTTAAAATTGCGGCAATGTGGTTACAAAATTAGTTTATACGTCACGAGTTCAGAAAAAACTGTTTCACAGCTTAGTTTCAAAGTTTAGTCTGCTTGGACTGGGCAGGGAATTTCCCAAATACACCCCTGTCTGCCATTGGTTGGTCAAACCGATAGCCCCGCCCCAAACTCATAATATTTACTTTTCAGACTTGTCATGATGGTTGCCACAATGTGACGAAATCAGTCTACAAATGTCTATCCCATACGCTTGAGGCCATCTACACTGAAGATCCATCTGAAGAGAATTTGTTTAATAAAAAATCCATATGATGCATTTGAATTTTAAATGTAAGTCAGGCAGTTTTATCAGTGGTGTCCACCAGTTGTACCCACTTGATGCAGCATTGCTGTATTGTTCATTCAAAACAGATATAGAAGCTCTATGCGGAGATCTTGTATATGTCAAACAGAATGCATTGTCGGTACTGCATTAACATGGTTTTCTACATAAACAAGACCTAGATGGACATTTTTGATTTTGAGTAATCGGTCTGCATTGGACCCTCTCCACAATTGCCTTCAGGACATCAAACAGTGGCTTTCCCAGAATTTCCTTCATTTAAATGAAGAAAAGACTGAGTATATCATGTTCAGCCCGGATTTATCCAACACTGCGTATAGCTTTGGCCCTCTAACACCTCAGTTTGCTCCAACTGTGCGTAACCTGGGTGTTATCTTGGATAAAAATGTGCAATTTGATAAACAGATTGGTGCAGTAGTGAAGGCAAGTTTTTATCAGCTAAGACTTCTTAGTAAGGTCAAATATTTCTTGCCCAGAGCTGATCTTGAAAAAGCAATTCATGCCTTCATCAGCTCAAGGATTGACTATTGTAATGCCCTCTACTCTGGACTAAATATGTCACTCCTTAATCATCTTATATTGGTACAAAACGCTGCCGCACGTCTTCTCTCCAACACCTCTAAACGGTCACACATCACCCCTGTCCTCCGCTCGCTTCACTGGCTCCCAGTGCAGTTTAGGGTGGGGTATAAGATGCTACTGTTCGTGTTCAAGACCATCCATGGTTTGGCCCCAGCTTACCTTGCTGAATTAGTAAAAGTCTACCAACCAGCCAGAACACTCCGCTCCTCTGAACTTATCTCTCTGATTACTCTGAGGTTCAGGTATAAAAAGTTTGGAGGCCGTGTTTTAGCGTCCAGGGTCCTAAATTGTGGAATGCACTCCCTTCTCATCTCCGTAATATTACAGTGTTGAATGTCTTCAAATCACAGTTAAAAACCCACCTTTTCACTCAAGCTTTTAACGCATAGCCTCGGACTTGACTATGATCTTATTTTTTCTTTGTTTTGTTGTTTCTTTATGTTGTGGTTTAATATATATATATATTTTTTTTTTCTTCTTCTGGAAAGCACATTGTGCACCTTTTGGTTGTTGTTAGGCGCTATATAAATACATTTTGATTGATTGATTGATTGATTGACATATTCGCCCCTTGCACTCGAGTCTGTTTTCTGTATACAAGTACGAAATGCTAATTCTTTATGTAATTTACAAAATTATATTTGATTTAGAAATGCTATTTTAAATGCTATGCACTTTGTTTGTACAAACAGTCATGTTATTTCACTGCTTTGAATAAACAATTTAATACGGTGCGTTAATGTTTTGCTCACTGTGCCCTCTTGTGGCCTCAGGAGGGTTATTTTTTCCCTAACCAAAATTACGCATAATATTTCTAAAAATATTAGTAATATTTAAAAAATAAAATTTGAATTTAGCTTTCCAGCCATTTTTCAGCTCAACAGGGAGTATATGAGAAATAGAATGAGGCAATAGACAACAATACACCTATTCAAATAAAATCAACAATAAAATTAAATATGTGCAATTAAATTTGACTTTTTTACACAGCTACTTCATAATGTCTGTCAATGGGTCAGGGTGTTTTTATAGGCATCAGAATGATGTAGTTACTGCATCCACCAGAAGCAGCAAACTGGACCATGCAAACAAGTCTTGGGCTCACGCTTACAGACACCGACGCTAGATGGTCGAGCACTCGGAGCCCACGCGCCTCACTCCTTCACTTCACGTGTCCATTGACTTCCTTGCATCTCCAGCGAGTCTTCCTGTGGTGTATGTTATATACATTTACGGAGTAATTGCATATGATCTCCACTAGAGGGCCACCTTGATTTTACAGTGGGGGTTACCGGGGGCGACGAGTGATTCACAAATATTAAGCTGGGAGCAGTTATGTGTGTTCAATAATAATAAATATAAGGTTCTGAGGCATACATTATTGTGCATGTAGTCTATCCAATACACTACACGGGAAGAAACACTACACTTCCGTATTTTGTTTGCGTTGTCTACATAATTTACGTAACCTAATTTAATCCCTCCCTCCTCCTCCTCTGCACATGCTGCTACTGTATCGTCTATCTCGAAGGTAAGAACTCATAATTAAAACCACATTTTATTTTATATCATAGGAATCCTTATATACTATCATTTTTTGTGTGTGTTTATGTCTCTCTAGCAATTAAAAACACGTTTTTTCCATTATTAACCCTAATAAGGGAGTTTTTTAGAGGGCCGGAATGATGACTCGAAAAATTATTTGAGATATGAGCAATTCGTGTTACGAACTCAGTCCTGGAACAAATTATGCTCGTATCTCAAGGTATTACTGTATTTGAATCTTTTGCCATTCTGTTTTTGTACCCCTAGTGGCACAGAAACAACACACTTCAGCTTTAAAGTTCATTTTGTTAAGCTGGCAAAGATCAGTTTGAGATCGTCTGTGGTGTAGGAGTTTAGAACTGAACTAATCATTCATTCACTTTGAGCAGGGATGTGACTCAGATGTGAGACATACACCCACACACTGACACTAGGGCTGATGGGACTGAGTCATTTCATCTTCTACACAAAGAAGAGGAGACGTTTGGTATGAGTAGGTGTGACTGCTACATTTTAAAATAAGAGGTCAGACTTGAAGCCAGATTAAACTTCTTCTGCAGGACTTGTCTCTGTGTGTGTGTACGTCACATTACATTGAAAATCTCTGATCAATCTAGCACTTTAGTTCAAAGTCTACTCACATAGGTTTTCAAACACAATCTCTCCCCCTCTGCTGCTGGTCAGTATGAAAAGGCATTAAACGCTCCACTTAAGTAAAAATAGCTCAGAGCTCATAATCCGGTGGTCTCCAGGCAGAATACAATTCAAAACTCATGCCATTTATATGCATGTATGCAGCAATTGCATTGATCATCATTCACTATAAATGAAAGTTACATCAGTTTCATTTCTGTAGACTAGACAGGGTTTTTCCAACTCCTGCTCCAGGAACCTAAAGTAAAATGTCAAATTTCTCCAATAAAATTTTATTTCATCATTACATTACGTTCTATTATGCTTAAGAGATGATGTTCCAAACTTGTCACATATAACTCTGGTTGAAAACCTTTGATGTTCAATGCAAAAACATGCTAACATACTTCCTTTTAACATCTGACATATGGCATGTTTGTTGGATACATGCCGATCGTCATAATTACCCCACTTTTTTAACAAGATATTAATTTGCATCTATAATGAGACACTCACAAATGAAAGAGGACAAAGCTTATATTTGAGTGCCGCTAGCATGGCTCCTCTGATGTGAAGGCAATTTTTTCAAAAGAGTTCAAAACATACTGATAATTATAATATGAAATTGTAAGGAAGATACTCAAAATGTCCAACATTTAAAATGATATGAGTTTACATTATTTTCATATTTCTAATACATCATAACAAAGGCGGTTGAAGAGTTGTATACCTGTATCTGCTGAAGCAAATTTTTCAGTTGCACTAGGAACTCCTTGGCCTCCTTGGCTTTGTCAGACACTCCATTCAACGCCTGGGACAGCTGACACTGCACAGAAAAACACGGGTCATTGATTTCATTTGCTTAACATGCTTCAAAATCTTTTCATCTAAAATAATTGTTATGTAACTTCAATTAATTTATTCATGCTACATAAAACAACTGAGAAAGTGTAGTCAATATCTATTTTGCACACTAACAAGGCACAAATTTAATCACACATACATGACCATTAGACCATTCTCATATACCTGCCCAAGTTCATGAAGCTAGTACATTCACCCACAACATCAGACTGAACATTCCCAGCATTCTCCAACACTGTCCAACATTAAAGAGCTTCATTAGACACAACCTAACATTCCATGCATCCTAAAATACAATCTACCATTATTATAGTCCTGATCAACCTAACATTACACGGCATCCTCAAATATCGCCAAACATTGCCACCATTCTTAAACATACACCAGATACCTCAGATAAAGATAAAGACCCACTGCCCAGGGGCCTAACAGGACCCTGATCTCGCCATGCCAATCCAACATTACTCAGCATCATAATACGACACCCAACAACTCAAACATCCTCAAACATCCAACATGAATGAGTATTCTTCTAACATGCTGGTCCAAGGAAGTAAGTGAAAATAATTGATCCAAATGTATGAATTTAATAAAATGACCAGACCTTAAATACAAGGTTAATGTATTTCAATCTGGTTGGAAAAAGGAACACCCCGGGAGACAATCATGGAGAAACAATTCTAAATAAAACTACAAAGAACTAAAAAACATAACTGGGATCAAAGAAACAAGAATTTCAACATAAAAGTCCAAACATAAAACAGAGATTATATGACAAAGCCCCTACCCCAAAAACAGGCTGGAAACAGGCATTTCAAGGGTTCATGAGAGGAGGTGCAGCAAAGACTTGCAGCTGAGGAGGAACAGGTGAAGGGCTGGAATCACATGAGGGGATCACAATGGTGACCACAGAAGAGAAGATCACCACCTAGAAGGAGCTGGAATATCCTCAAACACCACCCAACATTACCATTCTCATAAAACACCACCAAACATGTCCAGCATCTTAAAAACACCACCCAGCATCCCAGAATCCTCAAATACACTCCATATTCCCAACATCCTCAAACATTTCCTCCATCCTCAAACACCAACCAATACTCACAGCGTTTTCAAACACCATTTAAAACCCCAAGCAGCTTTAAACACCTCTCAACACACTCAACGTCTTCAAACACCACTCAACACTCTTCAAACTCCCCCCAACATTCTCAGCATCCTCAAACACCGCCCAACATTCTCACATTCTCAGCATCTTCAAACACCGCCCAACACTTCCAGGATCTTCAAACATCTCTCAACATACTCAGTGTCTTCAAACACCACTCAACATTTGCATCCTCTTCAAAATTCAACATTTTCAGTATCCTCAAACACACCCAACATTTCCAGTCTCTTCAAAATCTTATATTCTCAGTATCCTCAAACACCGCCCAACATTTTCAGCATCCTCAAACACCACACAACATTCTCACCACCCTCAACAGCACCCTCAAACACCACCCAACATTCCCAGCAACTTCAAAACACCACCCAACAATTCTGTAGTCTCTCCAAAATGTATGCCCAGGAGGACAAGACAAGACCATGACAAGACCATCATCCAATCCTGCCAATCCAACATTACCCTGAATGCTCACAAATCTTCAGAATCCAACCAATATTCTGGATCAAAGGATTATGAAGCAGTCTATCAATCCAACTTTACCCTTTTCCCATAATCCTTAAACACACCGCACATTCCCAGTATCCTGAAACTCTTCTCAAGGACCCCAAGACATTGCAAACATTCTAAAATGCCCAATTACTAACACCTAACTCCAAGCCTAAAATACTCAACACAACTACCAATTAAACTAGTCCTTACATAATCACTAGTGCAATATGCCATCAGTCGCTTCAATCAGTCACTCCTCAATCAAAAACTCTTTTTTATGTCAGGATTTTAATGATTTTGTATTTGAATGATGTTTGAATAATGGGTTTTATCAGGTCTGTGCAGAATCGGCTTTAGAATACTGTAACACACCAATTTAATACTCAGTCACGAGAAGCTCTGCCCAGAGCTTTACCGGACCTCCATAATCCATAGGCAGCAGAATTAAGATAATTTGGATGTGATCATCTCAAAGCAAACACAAGCTTTGCATTATGGTTTCTTTATCATGAAACCTTTCTCATACTCTGCTGTGTGTGCCAACGAATTCTCATCTGTGCTCTAATAAAACCCTCAGCTTGAGCCCAAGTCTGGATGACATTTGAAAACAATTGGAGTGAGAACCTAAACCAAGATGCACGACTCATTAATCCAGATTTAGTAGGAACACTGAAATAGCACTCATCACCAGATCAGCAAAAAATGAAAATAGTGTGAAAAGATCAATTAATAATATGTTGTATTCAATAAAGTTCTATTAACAAGGTTAATTGGATTATGAAGTCATGACACTTCATAAGTAATACAGTTTCCAAGTCTAAGCCTCCACTAGTTTCAGTTGAGAATACTATTTCAACAGTCATATATAAGCACGGTTTAGCTAACTGAGATTTTTCCATGAAGATGGAATCATGATTTTGTACTACAGCACACCATAAATGTATATTAGTCAAGCAAATAGTTGTTAGATCATTTGGATCTGGAAACTGTCATGTGTGATGTAAAACTTAACAAGCAGATGCAACTACTAAGCAATACTAATCACACTAATCTTAAATGTTTTGCATTTTATGAAAATGAATGAATGCAAGAATGAAACACCATATGTTACTACATTTTACATATGTTACTACAATAATGTTATGTATCATTATTTATTTAAAATGCCCCACTTATGCTATTTTAAAGCTTCCTTCTTTTGTTTTGGAGGTCTTGTATGAAAGGTTTGCATCCAAGGTCAAAAAAACAAATTAATTTTCTCATAATATTGAAGGATACGATTTGGAAATCCATTGCCGCTTGTAAATATATTCTTTCATTTTTCTTATTTGTACCTATATTCTTTTCTTTGTCTTAATTTTCATATGTTTCTTGTTTTATTTTTCATATGTTCTTTTCCCTTTCTTATTTGAATGATTTATAATCAAGTTAGAGATTTTTATTAGTTAAAACCTTTCTTTACTCTTCTGTATTTTTCCATCGAGTAAGGATGAATATTGTCAGCACTTCTCAACAGATAGAGAATGTTATCAGAATGTTTCTGTTGAGAGTTGGAGCCTGAGCCGAGTTCAGCCTTGGAGAAGCTGTATGTGTGTGTGTGTTAATATGGTCTGTATTGGTGAGGTGATTAGCTGGCACCATAAAACTTGTTGTTCTCGACAAGCCACGTCACGAACCCGTCAACCATGTGATCAACGAAGATAAGCTTCAGACTGTCTGCACTTGTGTGGAAAATTACTAGTTTTGTTTTTCCTTTTTTTCTTTCTTTCTTAGCCAATCAGGATCATTTAAACGTCATCATTGACGTAGTTAGCACCCTCTGTTAGAGTATAATTGCTGTAACAATGTTATTGTAATTGGGGCGGCCTACGAACTCCTTGTGAGACCTGAAGCTGGCTTCTGCTGATGAAACTGCAAACTAAACTTCACTAAAATTTCTTCTATTGACTGCACTTCTGACTCCTGGTCTTCATTCAACATATCTGGTCCTCGGGTCTTAACTGTAAATTCCCCTACAGTTAATGGTGGAGAATGCGCGGGCAATTCATTCTTCGATGACATCCCTGGTCGAACAACAAACAAGGTAGAAAGTGTTAGGGCTGTCTGAGTGGAAGTGACTGGACAGGGGATCGGGAGAGCTCCACTCAGAAGTGAGTGGGGAGTACCGAAACTGCTTAAAACCAGAATGGAGGTACAAATAATTATACCAGCTTTATGATTTTTATGATCATTCGGTTTTGATGGTGTAATAGTCGCTGGGATCCGTATGGGACTGGTTAAATGCCAGGGACGCCGTAACCGGAAGGCATCGCATTAATACACTTTAAAAGGGATTTGGGGAAGTCTCTAAGGGAAAGTGTATAGAACACTGGATAGGAACGCTGGTTAGAATCCAGAAGAATCTCACAAGGAGATTCCAGGTTCCACAGGTCCGTGTCACTGTGAACCTGACTTGATCACTTCCACTTCAGATAGGGGTACCCCGAATTTAGTGAATCAGGCAGTTAGGGACTAAAGCTTTAGTTAGTTATAAAATAAATAATAAGAAATAAATATAGGGCTAACTTGTTTGCCAGGGATGCATCTGGAACGATTCCTGTAAAAGTAAATTTTACGAGAAAATTTTGTGACCCGAATTGGTTTGGATCAGGATATGTGACTTGGTGTTTTTGTAAGTATACTTTGTAGTTTCATCACGCAGAAGCCACAGCTGTGTTATTAAAAGATCGCCGCCTCCATCTCTTCCTACCATGACTTCAGGTGAGTATTAACTTTGACTAAAATATGGCTAACAATAACTGAGTAGTCTGATTATTACTGATTAGTTAAGTAAGCAGAAGAGAAAATGCTGTAAACAGCGCTGCTTCTCAAAGTGAATTTTCAGAGCTCAGGAGGAAAATGGTTAGTCTGTGTTTTTAATTCTGAGTGTAAAAACAAGGTTGGAAGTCATGATAAAATAATGAAACAGAAGAGATTAAAATGCTGTAAACAGCGCTGCTTCTCAAAGTGAATTTTCAGAGCTCAGTAGGAAAATGTCTGCTAGAAGTCTGTGTTTTTAATTCTGAGTGTAAAAACAAGGTTGGAAACCATGATAAAATAATGAAACAGAGAAGAGATTTAATGCTGTAACAGCTCCGCTTCTCAAAGAAAAATTTGGTCAGTCTGTGTTTTTAATTCTGATTGAAAAATAAGGTTGGAAGACATGATAAAATAACGAAACGGAGAAGAGAAGATATTAAAGGCTGTACACAGCTCTGCTCATCAAAAGCAAAATTTCAGAGCTCAGTAAGAAAATGCTCCTAGTTTTAATTTGATTGGAAAGTTATGAGCAAAGAAAGAGCTTGAACGATATAAATGTCTGCTAGATGTGATAAAGTGACATATTTCTGGTGTTTAGATTTGAAAAGAAGATCAGTGTCTAATATACCAACATTAACGTTTTCGTCTGGAAAAGAACAAAAATAAGATTAAAGTCTTAAGGAATTCTTTTGAAAGAAAGATTTGTAATGAGAAGTTTTATAGTGAATGGACGAGTTAAATTGCGTCAAATTACAGACAATGACTTCAAAAGATGGGAGTTTCAGTAATATGTAATTCGCAAAAAGACAACTATAAAAATTATAATTCTTTGAAAATTTATTTTTGGGCAAAGATTTCTGAAACAGGCCAGAGTCACAATAAAGTAGATAAATGTTAAATGTTTACAAAAATGCAGTGTTCCAGTCCTTGAATCCAGTCCAGAGTTTCTCTCTCTCTCATTCAAAGTCAGCTAACTGCTGTTATCTCAGTCTGTGCCATCAGTGATAAACAATTTACAGGAAGTGTTCCAGTGAAAATCATAGACACAGAGAAGTTAAAGGAAATCCTGTTACAGGCAGTTCAAAACTTTTAAAAGTTCCACATTTATGATTATGCACATTAAATTTGTTGTTAAAAGTTTCAACAAATGCCTTTAAAGAGGAGTTTTAAAATAAATTTAAATAAGTTAAATAAAAATTAAGACCTGATTATAAAAGGGAGATTAAATTGTTTGATTAAATTGTTATGACCAGTAATTTTTGTTTTTGTCTCATCTTAGTCTCCACCATGGTACAAGGCTGATGGAGTAGACAATGGTGATAGCGATGCTGAGATTAAACACAGAGAATAAGCTATGCTGTTGTTTTGAATATGTTAATGGGTTTTACTGATAACATACTGCTGTTATTAACTGGTCTCCCTGTTTTGAACACTATCAGGCAGTCGAAATAACTCTGGTGGTTCTTGAATGCACCTTCCCTAAGCTCCAGAGAATACCTGAACCTGAAGAAAACTCGAAGATCCGCAAATGGCGGGACAGTGAGCACGAGGGCGAATGCCAAAGACGGGTAAGATCCCCTAATGGCCACATAGAGGGACAACCTAAGGCAGGCTTTCGCCGCCGCTCCTGGGCATCTACCCAAAAACAGGGGAAGGGAGATGTTTTATGTGACAGCTGGATGAGAGTTGAGAGGATGTCTGTGGTTGGCTAGTAGCATCCTTCAGAGGGGGGACCTGTTAAATTGCAGAAGTCTGCCCCAAAACTGAGTTCCTCCATACCAGGTCACTGCAACCGCATTCCTTGAAAAGTTTCCCCAACTTGTAGAAGATGCCAGGGGGAGTCCCTGAAGAGGTTGTTTATAAAGAGATGATGGGAATGTGCTTTCAAGAGCTGGCTGAGAACATGATGTGACTGACCTTCAGTTGTTGAGGAGACCATATCAAAACTTTATAATATCAAGAACATAATTTTTTTTAACATAATTTTTTTTGTTGGCTTATGGGAAAGAACTGAAAATTAATAGTGAAACTGAACTAATATGTCTCTATCATAGTTTTCACTCCTGCAGGTCGTTAGACATGGTGGTGACTAAAGATGAAGAGTGTTTTTACAGATTAAAGATGGTCTGGATAACAAAGGTTAAGTGAATTTTTAACAAAGTAAACTTAGTAACTTTTAAACTGAATAAGTTAAACCTAGAGAAGATTTTAAAGCTTAAATCTTTGTAGAATAAATAACAGAAGTAAACCTTGAATATGAGCGATTTGTATTCATGTCTGAGTGTGTGTGAGTTTTGTATGTCCCCATAGTGTGAATATGTGTCATTAACCTCTGGAATGATAGTTTGATCATTACAGATGGGTTAAGTGAATTGACAATCTATACAGAAGCCGATAATTCTGATGGGATCTGATGAAACGACGATACAAAACATGGGACGAGCTTTAATTGGACTGAATGTCCAGCTCGGTCTGCTAGTGGTAAATATGACTAATTTTGTCATTTATGATGTTAATTTCAAGTTATTCTCTGGATTAGTTTAAATAATTGTGTAAATTGAAATTGTGAAGCTGAAGATTGCCGTCCATTATGGGTTTAAAACCCTTGTCTAAATTCAACTGAGGGTCTAAATTTAAATACTGTCAACTAAGTGTGATCCGAATATTACATGTAAACGTTATAGACTTGACGGCAGAGATAGTGTGACACATTGGCTAAAGTCACCCTCCAAATTATCCAGAGAGCACCCTCACATTTATGAAGGCTGGTGGGCGATCAAAGGAGTGAAATTAACTTATAAAAAGTTTGTATTGATTTTCATCCATTAAGAGGATGCATGACATTAGATCAGCCATTCATACAAAGGGTTAATGAAACAGCAGCCATGAGACTGTCTGTGTGACTTAGGGATTAAAGCACAAGTAATTTTTTTAAAAGATAAATTCAAGGGCAGAACATTTACTTACTGAGTAATTAGAAGGTTTGAAACTCAGTTAATAATATTGAATTCGTCTAAATCTGTTATCTGCCCTAATATATAGACCTCCAAACAGGAATGGGGATTTTATACATGAGATCTCTGAACTTATATTGGGATGGTCCCTTCTTTTGACAATATTTTTAATTTTGAGAGACTTCAACATACATGTTTGTGGTCCTTTAAAGCACTTGGTGAAAGATTTTGTACCTTGATTAGAGCCTTTTGATTTCTTACAGTATGTTTATAGCCCAACACACGAGTTGTTTTTCATTACTGTTAAATCTAACTGCATCATTTGATACCGTTGACCATAAGATTTTCATTGATTGTCTTTGAGATTTGGTTGGCATTGAGGGTTTAGCCCTGGAATGGTTTACTCATATCTAAAAGATAGGACTTACTTTAGTCAATCCTGGGACTTTCTTTTCATCCGTTACCCCTCTCTTGTATGGGGTCCCTCATGGCTCAATTTGGGGCCAGTTTTGTTCTCCCTCTATATGCTCCCTTTGGGAGTGATTTTGAAAAATATATCATTCATTATAATTTGTATGCTAATGACTCTCACATTTATTATCAAGTATCCATTCAATCTTTGTTTGAATGTTTAGATAACGTTAAGTGCTGGCTAACAATTTTCTCCAGATGAATGAGTCTGAGTTTATTTTATTTGGTAATAAGGGATGTCTTTGTGAGGTTTCTAACTACGAAGAGAGAGAACACATTCCAGTGCTTATCTAACAACAATGGCTTCCTATACGTTTCAGAATTCATTATAAAGTGTTGCTATATGTTTTTAAAGCTTTACATGGGTTAGAACCAGAGAATATTTCAGATCTAATCATTCTGCATCACTCAAATAGGTCCCTGCGTTCAAAAGATCAATTACAACTAATGATTCCTTGATCTCGCCTAAAATGCAAAGGTGATTGGGCCTTCTCTGTTGCAGCTCTAAGACTATCTCTCTCTGATAAATCTTCTTCTACTCTCGGTTTATTTCATAGTGTGCTAAAAACTCATCTGTTTTCAATAGCATTTGAAAGTATTTTGAAATCTGCCGTTTGTTAGTGTGTATTATGCTTTATTTATGCTTTCATTAATTTTATTTGGTTAGCACTTTGGTTTCCACATAGTGGTGTTGAAAGTGCTTTATAAATAAGGTTGAGTTGAGTTAATATCATATTTTTGTTTTTGAGGCAATGCTGATAATATTTGTGGGATCAGAAAGTCTAAACATTTGATAGAGAAATACCTTGACAAGTAATTAAAATGAAAATAAATAAAATGAATGTTATGAACAGAAAATTCAGATATGAATTTGGATCAATTTAAGAATACTTTTAAATTAATATATTATGAAAATCTGACAGTTCTTGTTCAACTTATAACACATTTGAAAGATAACAAACCTAATGGTATCTGATGAGCCAAATGACAATGAAAGGGTTTAGATTTTGGTCATAACGCATAAGCAGGTTTAACAAACTGAGATACTGAGAACAAAATTGACTAAAGGAAATCATTATTATTTGATTTTGAATTTTGGAATGTTAACATGGTTTGAATACTGTGAAATTATTTTGTTTCAGTGGAAATAATTATTGAAATGATTATTTGAATTTGTTTCATTTTTTATTTCTGTTTTTGAAAAAGAAAATTTCAAGATGTTCTGCAATTAAGATGGTACATGCTATTTGCCTGTTAAATGAATGACACTTTCAGTAGAAACTCAAAGCTTAAGACGGATTATTATGGGATTTATTTATTCTTTCATTGTTTATTTTTATTTAGACCACCTTTGATTTTAATTGGTGTAGTGAAATAGATTTACCCTCTTATTTCATGTATTCTACAATGAATTGGAAATTGTTTTGTTTTTGGTTTATTTACAACAACAACAACAACAAAGTGTATATCTTGATATTTTCATGCAATGATGGGTGATTATACCAGTAGACGTGACACTTTTAACCTAATACCTGGTGTGGGGATTTTGTTGGGGATGTAACACTATTTTCCCATTTATTCCGGCTTCTAGAGAATAAAAAATTATTTAATTTTTAAATCCATTTAATTTGATGATAAACTAAAATAGCCAATATTCATAATAACAGCTTTATACAACCATGTCTTTTGTTTTGAAGGTCAATAACACACTCTGTGCTCTGTAAGATATTTTGTTCCAGTTAAGTCTGTGAAGGGAAAACATATTTTGTTTTATACAATTTTAACCGGAATTAGAGCAAGGGTGAATATATCAATTTGTAGCGGCATTCATTGATAGCCCAGATGTGTTGTTTCACTACACATTTGGCCTTATAAGGGGGGACTGAAGGATACGATTTGGAAATCCATTGCCGCTTGTAAATATATTCTTTCATTTTTCTTATTTGTACCTATATTCTTTTCTTTGTCTTAATTTTCATATGTTTCTTGTTTTATTTTTCATATGTTCTTTTCCCTTTCTTATTTGAATGATTTATAATCAAGTTAGAGATTTTTATTAGTTAAAACCTTTCTTTACTCTTCTGTATTTTTCCATCGAGTAAGGATGAATATTGTCAGCACTTCTCAACAGATAGAGAATGTTATCAGAATGTTTCTGTTGAGAGTTGGAGCCTGAGCCGAGTTCAGCCTTGGAGAAGCTGTATGTGTGTGTGTGTTAATATGGTCTGTATTGGTGAGGTGATTAGCTGGCACCATAAAACTTGTTGTTCTCGACAAGCCACGTCACGAACCCGTCAACCATGTGATCAACGAAGATAAGCTTCAGACTGTCTGCACTTGTGTGGAAAATTACTAGTTTTGTTTTTCCTTTTTTTCTTTCTTTCTTAGCCAATCAGGATCATTTAAACGTCATCATTGACGTAGTTAGCACCCTCTGTTAGAGTATAATTGCTGTAACAATGTTATTGTAATTGGGGCGGCCTACGAACTCCTTGTGAGACCTGAAGCTGGCTTCTGCTGATGAAACTGCAAACTAAACTTCACTAAAATTTCTTCTATTGACTGCACTTCTGACTCCTGGTCTTCATTCAACATATCTGGTCCTCGGGTCTTAACTGTAAATTCCCCTACAATATACATTGCAGCATCACCTCTTTTCTTACAGTGTCTGAAACGTTTCAATAAAGAATTCAGTCTCTCAAAACCCTACTAATTTTATCCAAAGCGACTTACATTGCATTCAAGGAACACATTGAATCAGTTCTTGCTTTCCCTGGGATCGAACCCGTGACCCTGGCGTTGTAAACACCAATGCTCAACTGATTGAGCTACAGGAAAGTCAGCAACCAGTCTGTTGCGATTGGTCTTCTGCTTACAGAGCATGTCTGAAACTAAATACCTATTACCATATCTGAATTTCAGCCCCAGAGGCTTCATCAGCACAGTGATACGAGCAACAGCATTGGTTTTTCTGTATCAATTCCTACACAAGTCCAACAGCGCTGAAAACAGCATCTTCTCAACATATCGACAACATGAACCAAACACTTCTAGGCCTCAGTGTTTAAGGCAGGGATCTGAAACTCAGTTCCTGGTGGGCCACAGCCCTGGATAGTTGAGCTCCAACACTAATTGAACACATCCGATTCAGCTAATCAAGCTCTTCAGGATTACTAGAAACTGGTTGGAGTTAAACTCTGCAGGGCTTTTCCCTTCAAGGAGCTGAGTTTGAGACCACTGGTGCAGAATGTAATATTGATAGCTAGTGGTTGAATTATTGGAGAAAGCTGTTTCCCCACCCCCTCCTCCTCAGACTAAACGCTTGGACTCCAACTGGGTTGCCAGTTTGAGACCACGCAGCAGGAATGAATACAATGGACAATGGAAGGCGACAAGCCTCTGGTCATTGAGCTTTTTAGATGGATATTGAGGCTTTTCAAGTCGGGTAGAATCTGCTATCTCTGACCTAGTTTATATTCTGGTTTCCGTGGCTACAATACTCTGTTTTTCTGTTTTCCATGGTGTTGAAATACTATTGGGTAAATTGGCAGCGGGCAGGATCACACAGACCAAAACAAAAACAGGAATTCTGACATGGAACACACATTTCAAAGTAAAATAACGGGTTGTAGCATTGTTTTTGACAGAAACAAGTAGGTGAACTTGCAAACTGCAAACATATGGTATTTTTGTGCTTTAGTACAGTCAAAACAATTGCATACAGCACCTTTAAGGGTCAATGTAGACATTAGTGGGCAGGCCAGTGAAGACCATAGGCTGGCATCATGTAAACAAACCTACATAGGATGGTGAAGGAAATACAATTTTGAGCACTGTGATCTTTGGAACTTTGCCTACCGTTTACATTCATAAACAGCTATATGACACATGAAATGTGATACCGAAAAAGCATGATGGGGTAATTTAAAATAAAATAAAGGCCAACTATCATATTGTAATTATGTTTAAGACATTAAGCGTATTCAGCATTTCTTTTTGTCAAAATAATTCTCCATCAATAGTACTAAAAGTAAAATTGTTAAATGGATTCAGAACCAAACCTGTTTAATTTCTTATGATAATTCCTAAACCTTATCTCTAATTTATGCAAGAAAATTGATTCACGTTTTAAACAATGCTTTTGTAACATACAATAGGGGGTAAAAAAATCTTCCAAGCATGGCACTCTGGCTTGACTAATGATCACTCAAGTCTGTGGAAAAGACTCTGGCACCAATCCACACAGATACACACACACACACACACACACACACACATTTCCTTCCCACCTGCTCCTTCCTCTGGGCCTTCCCTGTCCTTCTTCGATCAGCGGGGTCTTAAATCAACGAAAGAAACACACACACAAACAAACACTAGAACACACAGACAGAAGTATCTCCTCGCTTTATTAATGTGCCATCTGCCCGGGCAAGCTGTCCAGCCTGCTAACAAGACCCTGACAGATACCCCTCTCATGGCCCACTTCTCCCAGTATGTGAGCCTGTGTGTTCGAGAAGAAGACACCAGGACACTGCTGGGGTCAATGATGCATAGGGGTCACCGTCCCACCCCTGCTTTTGTGTCAATAGACCCTGACCAATCTGGCTCTCCTTCACACTAAAACTAATTTCAACCAAAGAATCAAACAAAGAAATGGGCTTGATTTCCTTCCCTTGCTTTGTTAAATAGTGTTAACAGGCTTTAAAGTGCAAAATGTCACAGTCATAGACCTTATTGACCACATTCAGCACAAAGGTCATGTGGTCAGAGTCACTTACACAGATTAGATCAAATGTGTATTGCAGTACAATTGCTACAAATAACTTTTTAAAAAATTATTAAGAACTTTACACTTTTATTCAGTAAGATTGTGTAAAATGTACAGTAAACATTCATATTCTAAAAAAAATTTATTTCAATTAAATGTTGATAATACATTATAATATTGATAATAACAATACATGTTACTTGAGCAGCAAATCATAATATTAGATTGATTTCTGAAGGATCATGTGACACTGAAGACTAGTGATGCTGAAAATTCAGCTTTGATCACAGGAATAATTTACATTTTCAAATATATTCATTAATAAAGCAGTTATTTTAAATTGTAATAATGTTTCACAATATTTTTGACCCTTACCAACCCCAACCCTTTCAATTTTTATGTATATCTAATATTCAAAATCATTTTTGTCAAATGCTTTGATTTAAAATTGTGTTTGTGAATGCCAATTGGTTTGATATTTTGTTATCAAACTCAATGACATTCCTTTTTAAATGTGCCATAGGTGTCCGAATAGCAAATAGCTGGACAATAAACCTTGGGATAAAAGAATACATGCAAATGTAGAAGTAGTAAAGTACAGCACTGATACACTGAAACAGTGAGTCTGTGACACTGTGGAGAGCTCAGAGAAAAAGGCTGGGCTAATATGCAATCACATGGAAAAGTGGAGCTTCTTCATTCAAGCTTTCAATCCTGCTAAAAGACGGAGCGCTGTTATCCCATTATCTACTTCAGCAGAACAATGTGATGAAGAGCTGACGTGAATTGAATTGAATTTATAGATGGTGAAAGATGAGCTGTGTGTGTGTGTGTGTGTAGGACATCATAGGGACATTTCAATAACTGCTGCTGGTTGATTTTTTTGACAGGGCAATTGGGTACTTGGCTTATCAGCATGTTTGCTGGACTGAGGCTGTCTGTTTAAATGTGTATGTGCAAGGAAAAACACAGTGCGTGTGTGTGTGTGTGTGTGTGTGTGTGTGTGTGTGTGTGTGTGTGTGTGTGTGTGTGTGTGTGTGTGTGTGTGTGTGTGTGTGTGTGTGTGTGTGTGTGTGTGTGTCTGTGTGTGTGTGTGTGTTAAAAGACGATACAAATCTGTGCTGATGTAGTAGTGACCTCGATTGTGAGTCCTCTGGGAATATGCACTAAAGAGTGGGTCGTTTTCATCTAAAACTACTTCCCCTTCTGGCTCTGTTCCAAAATGTAGTGAAGTACTTCTTAATAAGCTAAGACTCTTTTAAGGCAGCATCCTAACTGCTATAGTCACTCATAAATGGGGTCACATACAGAGGGACATTCTCCATTTGTTTATATTATTTGATATTTTAGTAAAGCTATAAACCACACTGCTAACAAAAACGAAATGTGATGCGAAGTCAGTGTACGCCTGCAGCTATGTGTGTGAAGCTATAAAAAGGACAATCACTACTGAATACAGTTGAGATGCAATCACTTTGACTTTGGCTCATTGGCATACAACTTCAATGCCTCAGTTTTAACACATCTAACGGGTCGCACCAAAGCAAATTACAAGATATTGATGGTAAACAAGCATTCAAAGATGAACAGACCAACAATTCACTGTGGTTTCGATATTGTACTTAGCATAGCAAGAAATATAATGAAATAACAGTGCACCAATGTCAACAAATATACGTTTGTCAACAAATATAAGTCAGCTAATGCGAGCTCCGCTCCCTTGATCCTCCTTGATCCTTCCCCTGCTGTCAAATGTACAGTCTGTTTGTCAGGGCTCTCATACAACCCACACAAAAGGTTTCATTCTTTTTCACATCCATCTTTGTTTTCCATCGCAATCTGTCATTTTTGAGATTGATACTTACTGTATATGTTAAACTGATTCGAATGCAATCAATTCTGAGCAGTCTTCAGTTGTTTGGATGTTAGATGCTAAGATGTTGGGCAAATTATATCATATGAATCTAATATGGATTCCATATTATACAGGACAGTGGGAAACCCTACTGAAATTAATGCTTTGTACAAACCGATCTAATGAGAAAATGTAAATATTTCATGAGTTGGCATTTTCATAAATTCATAGGTTGTAAGATTTCAGTTGTAGGAAAGCGTATGATTTGTTGAATCTGAAATTCGTGGTCGCTTGAATTCTTGTTAATGACTGGATTTCACTAATGAAACTTGTCAGAAGATGATAAATGTGACTGTGGTGTGAAAGCCGTGGTGGAGCGAATGTTAAAGGGACGCTCAAGTTGTTCCGAACTAGGGATGCTAACGATGAATTGATGATTGATAATATGAAAACAAATATGCTTTTTGCATTCTGATAGTTGAGACCTTTTCAATGACACATGACAAGTCTAATATAATTTTACAGATCACATTTTCTTGTAAAGCAGTTATTTTTGACATCCCTATTCCAAACCTGTATAAATCTATTTCTTCTGCTGAAATTTATTTTCCCTGTGACCACTGTAAAGCTGCTTTGAAACAATCTGTATTGTAAATTTTTTTGAAGAATGTTGGTAATCAAATGTATTTTGAAGAATGTTGGTAATCAAACAGTTTCTGGTCCTCAAAATATATTATTTTGTGTTTAGTTGCGAGTGTTGACGAGGACAAGGCTGGAGATCACTGTCATGCTGATTGAGTTAGAATAACAGACTGGAAGCTTTAAAAGGAGGGATGTGCTTGAAATCATTGTTCTTCCTCTGTTGACCATGATTACCAGCAAGGAAACATGTGCAGGCATCATTGCTTTATATATTTATAATCAACCTTTCTCTCATTTCATTTGCTGTCTTCCATGGATTTTTTAAACTAAGTTTATCATAATGCATTATGGGATTGCCTTACCTGTGGAAGATATACGTGATGCTACAATGTTAGAAGATTTTTAAGGCAGCATAAAGCAGACTATGTTCACACTGTCAGCCAAAATCCATTTTTTTGTGTATCTGATTGAAATTTGATCTAAAATTATTGACTGTCCACGTTGTGTATTCAGACCCGATTTGTGTGTCACTCTTTCATTTTCCGAAATATCTGCATTGGTTTCTATGACAATGAATAACATTGCATCGGTAGGTATATGCCAAAAACAACAACAACCACAATATATAGAAGGGTTTGTTATACAGAAATTGTCTTATTTACAACATGACAATTGTGTAGCCGTGCTGGTTTTATTCTATACTGTCGTTTCCACCCGCTTCAAAAACATCTGCATTTTATTTCCAATTCCTGATCGTCTGGAATTTGCAAAACCACTCTTGTATCCAGCGACTTTCAGCATGTTTCATATACCAAAGTCTGACGTTTATGTTTTACTTGACATGAGAAAGTCACATAAAACACACAAAATCCTATCAGGGCAGTCAGACCAAAATGGATTTCAGCAATGTGATTTGACAAGGATTTCAAACCTATGGAGGCTGGTTTATGCCAAAGAACAAAAAAATTAAACTTATTTTAAAGACTTAGACTTAAAGACATTTTTCTCAAATTCACAATTGCGAGTTTACATATCTGATTTCAATCAGATATGCACAAAAATCTGATTTGGACCGACAGTCTGAACCAGGCTAAAACTTCTTAAAACTATAATGATTTACTTGAGTAGAAAAATAAAGATATTAGGACTAAAATTATTATTTTACGCAATGTTTAATTCTTCTAGTTTTAAGAATCTTTTGATATTTTTGAATGGAAGACAGGACAAAATGACTGATGAACAAAATGATTTTTGCAGCGCGAGCAACTCATTGGCTTCTGGAGCGAAGCCTTTGTCTCTGTCTCTGTCTCTGTGTGCCGCTGTGTGATTAATGCTGTACATCTGGAGGTCAGCAGAACCAATCACCCATCTGACCCGGCTCACACAAATCTCCCTACTGATGACAACATCCCTCTCTCTGCCTCTCTCTTCCCCGTGCATCTCTGTGGTTTAATGTTTGGAATGGAAAAAATGAAATTCATTGGCATCATCATTTTGTAAAAAAAAAAACTATTTGGCAGAACATTGTAATCGTGTCAAGAAATGAAGGTTGACAAATCTTTAGTCATTTTTCCTAATTCTCTGCTTTTTCTCCTGAGCTGTTTGTTCATTCTGTGATGGTGGACGTTAACGGCAGTCAGAGGGAATGGGGAATGTGTGTTATATGCTGAAGACAGTAAGGGAAGCCCTGAGGTTTGTTTATACTCATCACTCCAATATATTTAAAGTAAATTAAATTAGTTTGGAAATATTTACAGAATAAGTAGAAGAAGCAACCAGGTCTGTGAAGACATTTAAATGATTTCCATAAGACTCATACTCTATATTCCGTATAATAGCTGTGTCAGGAACAGGCCGAAATTTTATGCATTTCAGGAACAATATTTTTCACCCCAAAATTAAAAAACAAAATAAAATTTCTATTGTAGTGATAACAGATATAGATATATAGAGATATAGATATAGAAAATATTTGAATAATAATAAACTAAAATGTATTTATACTTTAGACGGATAGTATTTCTTGAATGGCTTTAATGTGTTTTATTTAATATTGTTATAAAATGAATTATGTTAATAAATTACAGTGGTGAGAAGTAGGGAGGGAAATCTTCTGACAATGTAACAATGTAAAAAATATGAATGGTTCTGAAAATAAGCTTCATCAATTCTTGGAAAGGGGAGGTGAGAGGTTGTTTGTTCAGCGAGTTTGAAGAAACCACAGTCACCGATGGTTCGTTTCCCAGTTGTGTGGGAAAATGAAACACTGGTGTAATATTCAAGTGTAACCATGGAAACTAGTTAGATTACAGGATTTTGTACTTCGTTGTTGAACAGGATGGGTCATGTTTGTAAGAGGGTGTGTGGGTCCTTCTCTCTCTCTTTCTTCCTCTCTCTCTTTCTTTTTCTCTCACTCTCTTATATATATTGCTGGCTTTCCTGGATATTTTATTAATAGATACATATCAAACGCTGCTGGATGGACCTCTTTGACTTTATTTGATGTGCTATTTCTGTATACTGGTGATTCTACAATGTTGCACGATTCTTGCATAAATAAAAGTCGTCCTATTTATTTGTTTCATTTACATTAAGAAATGTAACCACTACAGTGTGTTTCAGTCTTATTTGCTGAAAGTCAGATTTGTAAGGTCTGAGTTTACTGAGCTGTTTCCTTGGTCACACATAGCCGGCAGGAAGAAGCATGAAAAAGACTCCTTACACACACACACACACACACACAAATTCACACACTCCAACACACACTCCCCAGCGATGGCATATGGAGGAGTAGTACTACATATTTCAGTCTAAAACATCTAACCTACATTAAGATCTAGTAACCTACATATCTGCTAGTTTAAGTGTGTGTGTGTAAAGATAGCAAAACCAATTTGTGTGTGTATGAGTGTGTGTATGACACAATGCAAAATCATCCTTGCGTGTCATAAATGTGTGTGTGGAGGAGGAGGAGGTCACAGCTATTCCCACACTTTGGTTTTATAAATATGTGTGGAAGGAGACAGCATTCCTGCATGAGTCTGAGTCATTTTATTCCATTTATATTTTATTTTAATGACCTCCATTGGTATTTCCACAGATATATATATGTTACACTGCTCAAAAAAACACTAAACATGATTAACACTAAATATGAATTAAATATTCCATTTGAAATTCTTTATTTATAAATTGCTAAATTATGTGACCACAGTCAATTGAAACCCAAACCAATCAACACACTGAAGGCTGGATTCAGAATCATAGCAAAAATCACATCACATCTGATAATATACCGTATTTTCCCGCATATAACCCGCGGGTTATACTAGATTTTACAAACCCTGCTGGGGGTGCGGGTTATATAAGGGTGCAGGCTATATCACACATTTTTTACATGTAATAATATTTCAATATATTTGTTACTTCCCTAAGGACGTAAGGGTTTTTTTGTGCGGTATTTTCTCTCTTTTTTTCTTTCTTGCGAGGGTTGTTGTCTCTGGTGCTTGTACGATCACTCTGACAGCTGGCACTGATAGGCTGTCTGACCTGTCAATCATGCAAGACGACGTGATTGGCTGTGCTGTCATGAGGGCGGGCTCTTCTCATCTCATCCGATGATCAACACCTGTAGAATCGCTTCTTAAGGGACGTGCTGCTGCACAGCGGGAGAGACTGCTTTTTTTGTGTTCTGATTCTGACTTGTGTTTGTTTTCTTATTGTGTGAATTTCGCGCACAAGCACTGTGCACCGAGCTTGAACAGTTATGGATAATTGACGTCATGAGAGCAACATTTGAAATTCGAAATGTGAACTTACACAAAAAAGCAAATCAATCTATGGTTGCGGGTTATATAAATGTGTGGGTTGTTTTTACACAAAATGTGGGAAAATACGGTAATTCAGTTGTGTGTTTGGCCCCCACATGTCTGTATGCACTCACAACAACATCTGGGCTCTTGTAACCTGGGGACAGTGTCCTGGAGGATCTCCTCCCAAACCTGAATCGGGGCATCAGTAGCTCCTGGACAGTCTGTGGTGCTACTTGGCGGCTTCAGATGCTCTCATACATAATGTCCCGGAGGTTCTCAACTGGATTCAGGTCTGCAGAACATGAGGGCCAGTCAATGGTACCAATGCCTTCGTCATCTAAAATCTGCCCTCACACTTTAGCGACACAAGGCTGGGTAATATCGTGCACCAGGAGGAACCCAGGGGCCACTGCAACAGCATAAGCTCTGATAATGGCTCTGAGGATTTCATCCTGGTACCTAGCAGCAATAAGGGATCCATTGGCCAGCAACTCCGCTTAGTTCTCCAGTGCCAGCAGTGTCACTCAAGTCCGTCAGCTCTCCGTCTGTGCCTGGGGATCCACTGGCTCCTTCTTCTCCATCGGTCATCACAAAGATGTCATCGGCCCTGTCAACACCTTGGCTCCTCCCTCCCTTGACTGTGCCGTCGGCTGTCATCACTGCTATGCTCTGGGCCTACATCAGCATCTACTTCTTCATTATTGCTGCCGGGGTTTTGTTGTCCTCCTGTCACCATCCCTATGGTGTTTCCTGCAACCATCCCTTTGCCATCTCCTTGTCCTACTCTTTGTCCTCCCTTTCTCTTATTCAAGGTGTATAAAAGTTGTACTGGTTTACAAAAGTGTGACAACGACCCCCAGCCTACCTATACACACACACACACACATTTATAAAGCCATCTGCTTACGGCACACACAAATAGAGTGACATGAACATTTCTGAATACCCTTGACTCTCAGCGCTATTTTGGGGACAGATGTCAAGGTCAGGGTTCAGAGGTTAAAGGTCAGCTAATAGTTATCTACTATGAGAGTGTGTGTATAGACATCAGCAGAGTTTCACAGCAACACAACACAAATACACACCTGCACTGGGATATAAGTCAATATCAAATCAATACACTGTAAACAAATTGAAGTGAAGACAACGTGGCAATAGTCCAAATATTCCACGGAAAGAAGAAGAAAAAAGTTGTTAATTGTAATTGTAAAATTCTATCTCAAAATGTCACTTTATCTTTCACAATTGCGACCTTATTTAGCAAAATTGTGATTTCATATCTCCAGATTGTGCCTTTATTTCTTGTTATTGTAATAGTGTATCTCACAATGTCCCTTCATATTTCACAATTGTGACTTAATTTAGCATAATAGTAATTTTATTTCTCAATGTGATATTATAGTTCCAAATTGTAATAATAATTGTAATTTTTTGCATGTTTGTCACACTTAAATGCAATTTAAATATTAGTCAAAGATAACACAAGTAAACACAAAATGCAGTTTTTAAATGAAGGTTGTTATTATTAAGGGAAAACAAAATCCAAACCTACATGACCCTGTGTGAAAAGTATCCCAAGAGGTCACAAAAGACCCCAGAACAACATCCAAAGAACTGCAGGCCTCAGTTAAGATCAGTGTTCATGACTCCACCATAATAAAGAGACAAAAAAGGCCTGCATGGCAGAGTTCCCAGATGAAAACCACTGGTGAGCCAAAAGAACATTAAAGCTTGTCTCATTTTTGCCAGAAAACATCTTGATGACCCACAAGACTTGGGAAAAAATGGTTAACTTTTTGGAAGGCGTGTGTCCCATTACATCTAGAGTAAAAGTAACACCACATTTCAGAAAAAGAACATCATATCACCAGTAAAATATGGTGGTGGTAGTGTGATGGTCTGGAGCTGTTTTGCTGCTTCAGGACCTGGAAGACTTTCTATGATAAATGAAAACATGAATTCTGCTGTCTACCAAAAATCCTGAAGGAGAATGTCTGAAGGCATCTGTTTGTGACCTCAAGCTGAAGCAAACTTGGGTTGGGTGGGCCAAAATTCCTCCACAGCTGTAAAAGACTCATTGAAAGTTAATCGTAAACGCTTGATTGCAGTTGTTGCTGCTAAGGGTGGACCAACCAGTTATTAGGTTTAGGGGGAAAGCACTTTTTCACACAGGACCATGTAGGTTTGGATTTTTTTTTTATAATTGTGTTTCAATAATAAAAACCTTCATTTAAAAACTGCCTTTTGTTTACTTGTGTTATCTTTGGATAATATTTAAATGTGTTTAATGATATGAAAAAATTAAATGTGACAAACATGCAAAACAATTAGAAATCAGGAGAAGGCAAACACTTTTTCACAACACTGTAAATCTCACATTGTAAGGCAATTATTCTTTCACAACTGTGAAAGCATAATTGTAACTATATATCTTTAATTTTAAGTAGAAGACTTTATTTTTGTAATTGCAATTTAAATCAGTGTCACTTTATATTTTATAAATGTGCTTTTGACTATATTTTCAAACTGTGACTTTATTCATCGTAATTGTGACAATGTGACTATATATATCACATTTAAACTTTCTCAAAATCATCTGTTTTATGTTTTACTCTAAGATTGAAACAGACATCCATACAACCTAACAGAGATTATTTATACATCCGTATCGTCTCTCTTTGTTCAGTATGTGTCCTGTACAATGCAGGTTATTATGTGTAATCCAGCAATAAAACTTGTAGTCGATGAGATCTCTCTCTTCTCATCTGAAATATCATAATGGATGGAAATCATTAGGCATCAATACTTAAATCTCCAACCTAATGTTTTATTCACTACAGTCAACATATATGTCCCATCTTCATAATTCACAGCCCATTTTTGGTTTGTAAATCATTAACACAATGCCACAAACACAATTTAATCGGAACAATGTGAGGATTAGAGAGGTTCAGGCTAAATTCAGGGCTAAAGCTGTGTTGTAATTTAATTGATCAACCTGACAGCTTTGTGAAATATTTGTCAAATTATCTGTTATTTCAGCTCCATCTGAATCCATTAAAGTGCAAGAAGAAAAAAGAGGCCCAGCGGGAGGGTAGAATTTAGACTGACTCATACACACTCACACAGTTCCTACCCGCCTACAATAAAACAGTACACACACACACACTGTGATTCTCTCCATCCACTACACACAAGCTTTCCTCAATTTCCTACTACCGCCTGCCACTGCACAGCAGCGCGCACACATACACATACTGTACAACAGCATAGGGCACTTACACTGACCCACTCACACATAGACACACACACATAGAGAGCTAAAGGGGCAGAGACACGCGTGAGTAGAATCCCAGAGTGGGCAATCTGTGTGAGTGTGTGTGTGTGTGTGTGTGTGTGTGTGTGTGTGTGTGTGTGTGTGTGTGTGTGTGTGTGTGTGTGTGTGTGTGTGTGTGTGTGTGTGTGTGTGTGTGTGTGTGTGTGTGTGTGTGTGTTAAAACAGCTTGATTACATAGCATTGATTCAGTCTAACTTAAAGTTGTGTTAGTGTTTTGGAAGATGCTTAAGAGGTCAAAGATATGAAGCGTCACGTCATCTGCCCATATATATATATATATATATATATATATATATGAGTGTGTGTATGTGTGTGTGTGTGTGTGTGTGTGTGAGTGACTTTTTTTGCTACTGTACCAAGTACCACATCAGAGAGCAGCATCACTGTTTTGTGTCTGCACAGAGGATATTTTCTCTATACTGGAAAAGAACTGGAAGTTACCAGTTATCCATTTAATCAGTGTGAGTTACCTTGTGTTGTTTCCACATGGCGGCCAGGGGCTTCAGATCGTGTTTGCCGTGTCTCCCCTCCTCCAGACACTGGTAGCACACGGGGCTCTTACAGCTGGCGCAGTACATGCTGTAGTTCTCCGACTCGTGATCCACGCACGTCGCCTGTTTGCGCGCGGAGGCGCCGGTCGGTGGCGCCGGTGGCGCGATGCCCGCCTGCGCTTGAGTCGGCGGCAGCAGCCGGTGTTTGGCCAGCGGTCCGCGGGACGGATGGCAGCGCTGCTGGCACGGGGCGCAGTAAAACACGTCACACTGCTCGCACATCACCGTGGCGTCCACCGGGTTGCGGTCGCACAGCTGGCACTTGACGGAGGCGGCGCGGCTCTGCCGGTAGCGGGACACGATGGCCTCCAGCAGGCGGTTGCGCTGGAGCCCCCGGAGCCCCCGCTCGTCCAGCGACACGCTGCGGTGGCACAGTGGACAGGTGATGGAGCAGTGGCGGAGCACCAGCGCCGGCGGGAACACGCGCACTCCGTTGGGAGACTTCAGGCACGGCGTGTATGAGCCGTAGCCGCTGTCCGTCTCGCTGTACATGCTCATCTTGTCCATATCCAGATAATCATAGTCGGAGGTGCCGGAGCTCCGGCTCTGCGGAGGGGTCTCTCCCTCCGGGGTCTGCACGGTGATATTCCGGGCACACGCCAGGCACACATTATGAGAACACGGTAAAATAATAGGCTCCTTAAAGAGAGAACCGCAAACCGGGCATTTCAACTCTTCTTCCATCGCGTCCATAAACGCACTCACACGCGCAACCGTTCAATGAAATCAGAGCAGCACTACGAGACGCGGACAGCTCCGTTACGCGCTCTGCGCATGCGCACTGAGAAAACGGTTATGGGAATTGTGGTTCTTCTTCCGATACCCGCCGCTTCGGTTTATCTTTTAAAAACTACAACTCCCTTAATCTTGCTAATTAAATGCGGCGAGAAGAATTTGTATTGCCGTCCCGTATTCCAGGGTCATCGGTTTCGGGGGAAAAAAGCCTAATTTGCAACTTAAAGAAACCCGTGTGTAAACAACCCCGTTAAAGAAGGACAGGCGTTGTAATTGTGATGGCATCCGAGAGAGGACTGACCAGGTGCCTGTTTCTGTGAGAGGCCGTAAATAATTAGGGCAAGGAATTGATCACAGCGTGCACGAGCTGCTTGCAGTCCATCCTGCCCACAGTCTAATTACAGCACTGAATTAATGAGCACTTCATCACCATCATCCCCACACATGCTCTCTGATCATAAATATTGGCTAATTCTATAGCGGGCCTTTTTTTTTATTTCTTCTTGAGATATACTAAATGTAAGTTATAGTTAAAGATTTTTCTCAAAAGCACATACAAATTACACTTTTTTTGTTTGTTTCAGGGACCAGTTTTATTACCACTTTTACTGTTTATGTAATTATATTATTTGTATTAAATTAGTTTAAATTATGACTGAATGTGTGTTTTCAGTTTAGGCTACACTGTAAATTAGTGTTGTCAAACTTATTAATTAAAAAGCTTGTTTGTATTTGTAATATATCTATGTACATATTTCGAGGTTTCGACTGTTGACCATGCGGCTCAACCACGCCACTTGTCTCTGTGGCGCAATCGGTTAGCGCGTTCGGCTGTTAACCGAAAGGTTGGTGGTTCGAGCCCACCCAGGGACGAAATATGTTTTTGTTTTTGCGATGTCATCTATATACGCACACACTTCAAATTTGAAAGGACTGAAAATGCATAAAAACACCAAATAATTTTCAATAAACTAACGTCCAGTCTAATTTAGTCTAAACCGTGCAGAGTATCTAGTTTGACAATCAGGGCAGTGCCGGACACGTTATTGTTCTTTCACACACGCATGTCGTGTTGATCAGAGGCGCGAGACTGATCCGTGAGATTATGCTGGGGGTCTGCCAAGATAAAAATGAACTGCTGCCATAACCCAGAAGGTGATGCATAACTAAAATGCTGGAAAACCATCATCCATGTGTGTGTCAGCGCAGACCAGACTGTATCAGATAACGAGGTTAAATTTTATTGACGCAATTTTATTTCTGTTTTAAATCCAACAGTCTCATGAACAGCCCGCTTTTTCCTCAAATTATGATACTGTCCATGTGTCAAGAGGGTTAAAAAACAAAACAAAAACATAACACAAGAAGATATTATGAATATATGATCAAGGACGAGCGGAGAACAGAAACAGCAGTATGAAACAGAAATAGATGAAAGGGGAATATTTTTAATAACTCTGGGTTATTGGCAAGACTGTGGCTTTGGGATTTTTAACCGAGCTTTACTTTTATTGAAGATGTCCCTGTTCAGCAGGGGACACTACATTTAATGTAGAGCACAGGATCAAATCAGTGCTCAAAAAATAATAATAATCAACAAACTCATGTTAAGCCAGTTTAATGCACAAAAGTTTATAACCACACTCACTTCATCTCTGCCTCTACCTTTTTTTGCTTGACTGAAATGACATGGTTTGAAGTTTAATTATATATTTGAAAATGTAGGGAAATATTCATTTCCATTTCCTTTAATAATATAGTTTATTATGATTAAAGAACTAAAAAGCATAATTAATACAATTATGAAATGCAAGTGTTACACAGTTATTTGTGGTTTGATTCTGTCATTATGTGCTCACCCTCATTTTATTTCAAAACCATATGGACTCATTTATCAATAGTGTTTTTGACCACATTTTGAAGCTTGACACCCTTTTGTAAAAAATGTAGATTTTTGTAAATTTCATGTTCTATGGGAAAAATGTTTGAAGGCAAGTAAATAAACACAGAATTCTTATTTTCAGTGAACTTTTCCTTATCTAAAAGTGTGGGAGTGCATAAACACTCCAAAAATGAGTCCTATGAGTGTGAAATACATAGACATTTTAAGAGCTCAGTGGTGGCACATTAGCAGTCTCATCAATTGACATTTAAACAACAGACATGGTGCTGTCAGGGTTGACTCGGACAGGCCGAGAGCTCTTCCTCAGATCCTGGAGCTGCTTGGCCGGTTTCCCCACGCCCTCCTCAAACCTCCTCTCCACAACCGGAAGCACGGTCTCGTGCAGGAAGGAAGCGTTCTGTAGAATGAAGGTCTTTTTCTCGGTCTCCTGCTCGCAGCGCAGGCTGTAGTCCACGTGCTGCACCGCCACCAGGATGATCTCCCGCAGGCTCTCCAGAAACACCATGTGCAGCTCTGGGAAGTAGAGCTTCAGTCCCTCCTCCAGGAAGGCCATCATCTGCTTGGTGAAGGCCACAATGGTGTAGCTCAGGTTGACCCAGCAGTCTTCTCCCGTATACTGGTCGAAACTGGCTATCCCGCAGCTTCGCATTTCGTCCTTGAGTTTGGCCAGAGCTTCGGGAGTCATCAGGTTCATCCTACGCCACATCTCCTCGGAGTTACGATGCTTTGTTGCTTCTATGATAATGTCTTTCTGGCTTTGTAGCGCCGCCCTGATGTCTTTCACGAGCAGAGACTGTAGAATGAAGGTGAGATCCAAGCCGATCTCGCTCAGCTGCTTGCAGTGCTCGCTTGCGAATTTCACACATTCTGCAGCGGTGGATAAGCTTTCTTTGCTGTCAAACACCTGCTTGCTGAAGGCATCTACAAACATCTTCATCACCGAACGAGACCAGACCACGAAGGCAGAGTAGCAGCCGGTGTTGCCTGCAAAATCCGTCTCAAACTCCCTGGCGGTTTCCAGCAGGCTCGTGAAGAAGATGTTACAGAGCTTTTGGATGTAAAGCAGCGTGGCTCCTTCGATGCGAAGCTGTCGGATGGCGGTTTGGACGGCCGCGGCTCTGTTCTTCAAAAAGAGCTCACAGGCCTTCGTGGACTGGCCCAGCCGGATGAGCTGGGATACGGCTCGCCGTGTGGCTTTCGGTCCTCCGCGCAGAGAGCGATCGGGCGAGAGCTCAAACACCAGAACCTCCGTCAGCTGTCGAACGCGCTCATCCACCTTCCCCCTGAGCTCCTTCACCCGTGGACTCACTGGTTGCTCCTTCAGATATTCGTTTAGTTTGTCCAGAAGATCAACGGCACCCTCAAAGTCTCTCTGAGCGATGCACACGTCGAGGTCTTCCGGAAGCTCCCGGATCCATTCAGGACTCAGATCCACCAGTTCCTCTGAATCCAGCGGCTCGTCATCTTCAAACGGGTTCGTGGACACCTCCTGCCTGACCGGCGACGTTGGCACCTCCTCTTCCTTCACGTGCTTGTCTTTCGCCACTTTGTTTTTCTTGGTTTCCTCCAGGATCTCCAGCCACTCTTTCTTGATCTTGCTGTTCTCAGCTTTGAAGATACGGCTATCTGGGAACATGAGGATTTTGAACATGTCTTTAATCGGAGGGTTGTCTTTTACGTTTACAACCGCAAAGCTTTCCAGATCGTACAATGCACTGTACTTGTATTTCACAGCTCCGCGCCGGTTTGCCAACCAGGTTGCGATTAGCAAGCAGTCGTTCATCAGAAACGCGTGGACCTTTTGGATCTGAGACATGTTGTCTGCGTCATACTCCAGAAGATCGCCATTATAGACCAGATATCGGCCTGGGGTTTCCATGATGTTCTTGCATCCCTCCACTTTCTCCAAAAGCGTGGTTAGGGTCCTTTGTTTGACTTCTTCCGTCTCCTTCGGGAAGGCTGTGAGCATCTCTTTGGCAGTTTCGTCTTTATCTGTGGACAGGAGAGACTGTGTGATGCTCTCCATGATGCTCTTCTGCTCAGTGAGGATGTGACTGAGCTGATACATCTCGCTTTCCAGGTAGGAAATCTCCTTGGCTGTCTCAATAAACTGTCTGTAGTTTTTGTAAACGTTCTTCTTCAGATTCTGAGCGGTTTCGTCGGCGAGTGTTTGTATTTTCTGCCGGTGCTCTTGTAAGTCTCGGTCGCCGTCGGACTGTTGCGAGAGCTGCTTCACGTGCGACTGAGGGTCGAAATTAGGCGATTCCAGCAGCTTACGCAAACGATTCCCAGCGTCTGCCATTTCCTTTGGACGTTAAGGCGACAGAGAATGTACAAAATAACCGCAAATGTGAATATAAATAGTATTAGCACAACTACAGAGAGAGAGCGAGCGAGCACTTCCTCAACATGAACCACGTGACAGCTCCGCGTAACGTCACATCAGATCTCATCACGTGACGCGCCAATGTATCTAAATACAAAACAAAGATATAATATGTTTGAATAATTTAATCATAATAACACGTACATTTAGTAACTCGTAGTTGTTTGCATTCGGTGTACCGTACATGCCATTTGTAGTTGTTGTTCATGTTAATAAGTAAACTATATATAATAACAGCAAACAAATAAATTGTTTGATTAAAAAATAAAACATATTCAGCAAACATGTATTTTAATTTATAAACTTTACAAACATAGCTCACAACTATAAAGTATACGCAGATTTTAAAATATGTAATTATGCCTTTTTGAGTGAAATAGCAAAATAAGAGCCGCTCCGTTTGTAGAAAGTGTTTAAATGACTCTAGAGGAAATCACCTTGTTGATAAGAATTTTTTTTAGATCAAACTTTAAATTATTATATAAATAATTAGATATCAAATGACTACTTTTACTATTTGTATGCTTGTATACAATCACCGTGCAACTATTTCAATTGGTCAACATTTTACTCATTTTCATCTGTTATTCTATTTTTGTTACTCTAGTTTAATTGTTTGGATGTTGCATGTTTTAACATTCGCACATTTCCATTGCTGTGCTTTTCATGCATATAAAGTAGCATTATTACATTTAAAAAGATAAATAAATGTCCTATCATTTTTCACAGTGTTACTTTTTGATTGGCCAACAATTATTTTCAAACGTCTCCAGTGGAAATGCGCTGACAGTTCCTTCGAAACATTTGAGACGTGAATCATTGTCGTGACACCCGTGAAAACCTACGATTCGCCCGAACTTTATACATGACACTTTTATGTATAAGTCGGGAGTTTCGCTGGTCGGGATTGATGATTATTCGTGGAGGTTTTGTGCTTGTTGATCTACTCTAACTAAAGCAGAGTGAACATGGAGGATGAAGACTTCTTACTCGCTCTCCGTTTACAAGAGCAGTTTGATCAGGAGTCTTCGGCTGCTGGATGGAGTGATGAAGACTGTCCGTCCAGCAAAAGGCGTAAGCTCGAGTCCCCGGATGTGATTCCCAGAGAGGACAGGCCGCTGTCCGTCGTGGATGAGTCGTGGGAGACGCTGGACCCAAATCCGGACCTGAGAGCCATGTTCCTGCAGTTTAACGAGCGGTTCTTTTGGGGCAAACTCTGCGGTGTGGAGGTGAAGTGGAGCCCTAGGATGACACTGTAAGAGAGAGAGAAACACTTACACACTGACTGAGAGAAGGATAGATTGACATATATATATATATATATATATATATATATATAAACATAGAAAGACAAACAAACTGAAGGATAGATAGACAGACAAACAGACAGATAGATAGATAGATAGATAGATAGATAGATAGATAGATATAAACATAGACAAACAGACAGAAGGATAGATAAATAGACTAACAGACAGAAGGATAGATAGATATGAACATAGACAAACTGACAGATAGACAGACTAACAGACAGAAGGATAGATAGATAGACTAACAGACAGAAGGAGAGATAGATAGACAAACAGACAGAAGGATAGATATAAACATAGAAAAACTGACAGATAGACAGACTAACAGACAGAAGGATAGATAGACAAACAGACAGAAGGATAGATAGATAGATAGATAGATAGACAAACAGACAGAAGTATAGATAGATAGACAAACAGACAGAAGGATAGATATAAACATAGAAAAACTGACAGATAGACAGACTAACAGACAGAAGGATAGATAGACAAACAGACAGAAGGATAGAAAGATAGATAGATAGACAAACAGACAGAAGTATAGATAGATAGACAAACAGACAGAAGGATAGATATAAACATAGAAAAACTGACAGATAGACAGACTAACAGACAGAAGGATAGATAGACAAACGGACAGAAGGATAGATAGACAAACGGACAGAAGGATAGATAGACAAACGGACAGAAGGATAGATAGACAAACGGACAGAAGGATAGATAGACAAACGGACAGAAGGATAGATAGACAAACGGACAGAAGGATAGATAGACAAACGGACAGAAGGATAGATAGACAAACGGACAGAAGGATAGATAGACAAACAGACAGAAGGATAGATAGACAAACAGACAGAAGGATAGATAGACAAACAGACAGAAGGATAGATAGACAAACAGACAGAAGGATAGATAGACAAACAGACAGAAGGATAGATAGACAAACAGACAGAAGGATAGATAGATAGACAAACAGACAGAAGGATAGATAGATAGACAAACAGACAGAAGGATAGATAGACAAACAGACAGAAGGATAGATAGACAAACAGACAGAAGGATAGATAGACAAACAGACAGAAGGATAGATAGACAAACAGACAGAAGGATAGATAGACAAACAGACAGAAGGATAGATAGACAAACAGACAGAAGGATAGATAGACAAACAGACAGAAGGATAGATAGACAAACAGACAGAAGGATAGATAGACAAACAGACAGAAGGATAGATAGACAAACAGACAGAAGGATAGATAGACAAACAGACAGAAGGATAGATAGACAAACAGACAGAAGGATAGATAGACAAACAGACAGAAGGATAGATAGACAAACAGACAGAAGGATAGATAGACAAACAGACAGAAGGATAGATAGACAAACAGACAGAAGGATAGATAGATAGACAAACAGACAGAAGGATAGATAGATAGACAAACAGACAGAAGGATAGATATAAACATAGAAAAACTGACAGATAGACAGACTAACAGACAGAAGGATAGATAGACAAACGGACAGAAGGATAGGTAGACAAACGGACAGAAGGATAGATAGACAAACGGACAGAAGGATAGATAGACAAACGGACAGAAGGATAGATAGACAAACAGACAGAAGGATAGATAGACAAACAGACAGAAGGATAGATAGACAAACAGACAGAAGGATAGATAGACAAACAGACAGAAGGATAGATAGATAGACAAACAGACAGAAGGATAGATAGACAAACAGACAGAAGGATAGATAGATAGACAAACAGACAGAAGGATAGATAGATAGACAAACAGACAGAAGGATAGATAGATAGACAAACAGACAGAAGGATAGATAGATAGACAAACAGACAGAAGGATAGATAGATAGACAAACAGACAGAAGGATAGATATAAACATAGACAAACAGACAGAAGGATAGATAGACAAACAGACAGAAGGATAGACAAACAGACAGAAGGATAGATAGACAAACAGACAGAAGGATAGATAGACAAACAGACAGAAGGATAGATAGACAAACAGACAGAAGGATAGATAGACAAACAGACAGAAGGATAGATAGACAAACAGACAGAAGGATAGATAGACAAACAGACAGAAGGATAGATAGATAGATAGACAAACAGACAGAAAGATAGATAGATAGATAGATAGACAAACAGACAGAAGGATAGATAGATAGATAGACAAACAGACAGAAAGATAGATAGATAGATAGACAAACAGACAGAAGGATAGATAGATAGATAGACAAACAGACAGAAGGATAGATAGATAGATAGATAGACAAACAGACAGAAGGATAGATAGATAGATAGACAAACAGACAGAAGGATAGATAGATAGATAGACAAACAGACAGAAGGATAGATAGATAGATAGACAAACAGACAGAAGGATAGATAGATAGACAAACAGACAGAAAGATAGATAGATAGATAGACAAACAGACAGAAGGATAGATAGATAGATAGACAAACAGACAGAAAGATAGATAGATAGATAGACAGAAAGATAGATAGATAGATAGACAAACAGACAGAAAGATAGATAGATAGATAGATAGATAGATAGATAGACAAACAGACAGAAAGATAGATAGATAGATAGATAGATAGACAAACAGACAGAAGGATAGATAGATAGACAAACAGACAGAAAGATAGATAGATAGACAAACAGACAGAAGGATAGATAGATAGACAAACAGACAGAAAGATAGATAGATAGACAAACAGACAGAAGGATAGATAGATAGATAGATAGACAAACAGATAGATAGATAGACAGACAGACAGAAAGATAGATAGATAGACAAACAGAAGGATAGATAGATAGACAGACAGAAAGATAGATAGATAGACAAACAGACAGAAAGATAGATAGATAGACAAACAGACAGAAAGATAGATAGATAGATAGATAGATAGACAAACAGACAGACAGAAAGATAGATAGATAGATAGATAGATAGATAGACAAACAGACAGAAAGATAGATAGATAGACAAACAGACAGAAGGATAGATAGATAGACAAACAGACAGAAGGATAGATAGATAGACAAACAGACAGAAGGATAGATAGATAGACAAACAGACAGAAGGATAGATAGATAGACAAACAGACAGAAGGATAGATAGATAGACAAACAGACAGAAAGATAGATAGATAGACAAACAGACAGAAAGATAGATAGGTAGACAAACAGACAGAAAGATAGATAGATAGACAAACAGACAGAAAGATAGATAGATAGACAAACAGACAGAAGGATAGATAGATAGACAAACAGACAGAAAGATAGATAGATAGACAAACAGACAGAAGGATAGATAGATAGATAGACAAAA